>OX592707.1:0-1250000 GCA_951361185.1 Ochropacha duplaris | reverse complement strand
GTTGAAAATCTGTGGCCAAGCACCTGTTGGTGTGTTCCGGCAATTGCACTTGAGAGCCAGTTCGCCTTAATAAGGGGATTGCTAATGTGTTGTACCACACAATTTTTTGGAGTTGGTATTGCCAATGTCTATAGGCGACGGTTGTCACTTACCATCAGGTGACCCGCCTGCCTAGTTGTCACTTGTGATATAAAAAAAAAAAAACTATAGAATCTAGTAATCAATGTTATTGTTCGGACAATAGTTGGATAAGCTACCCTTTACGCTCTAAAGTTATAATTTTACCTTTTTGGTAAAAACTGTATATTTGAGATATGTCCATTACTAGTTTATTTTGAATTCCATAATAACATTAAAAATTTAATCAAATAAAAGCAAAGTGCTTACAAACAGTCTGGGTCTAAGCCTAATGGAGTAACGATGTCAAGAAGATTTGCCATTATTATTGTAAAATGTTATCTTTATGATAAAGAATAGAGTTTAGTTTAAGTCGCAAAAAAATAAGTTTATTTCTTAGAAAAGCTAAGCTTCGTACCGTAGACAAATAATGGCGCTTTACAAAAATTATTGCTTAAAATAAAATTACTATTTATTCTAGCATTGAATAATAACAACAGGTTTGAGCACGATACAAATGGAATTTTAAATCAGCTTCAAAAATATAGTTTGAGCTGTATCTAGATCCCGCGGTTCCACCCGCCTTTTCTATTTAAATCGGATTTTGTTTTCAATTTTCATGGGCTTTTTTGCGCGGTACCCTAATTCTTTTTCAAAAATAAAATTAGCCAAGTTACTTCTAATAACATCAGCTATCTGCTCTGCCAGTGAAAGCCTCTTCAAAATTGGAAAATTTCAACAATTGTTTTACCCTATATAATAATATTTTCATATGAATTTAGAAAAAAGCTGTTATTTTGACATATACATATACTAATAGGTAAGTTATTAAAACTTCTACTCTTCATTGTTACATTGATAAAAATCTGAAAAAGAATTAAAAATACAACAAATTATTAATATAAATATTGGATGTTTTCGTGTATTTTTAATCCTCGACGAAAACGAAGCGTTGTTTTATGCCTGACGCCTGTATCTGTGGCTTCATAGCTCCCAAACGGGTGAACCGATATCGAAACAGGTTTTTTATTTAAAGTTATTTTAACTGGAAAAATTAAAAATAAATAAATATCTTGGGACATTCTTCACACACGACCATTTGATCCCAAACTAAGTAGAGCTGTACTATGGAAAGATTACTGCTACACTAATTTAATACTTATAAATAAATACTTGAATTACCCAGACTCAAGACAATCTTACATATTCATGCACACAAATATCTGTCCTGGATGGGAATTGAACCCACGACCTGTGACGTGATAGGTAGTACACGAACTATCTTGTTTAAGTTCTTCTCTACAAACTCTTTGTTTTCAACCGTTCATTAGAGTCTATTCATGCATACGTTCTAATTGTATGAAATTTATTTCTAATTTCAAAATTTAAACAATAATTTCTTATTCCAAGAAGTATATTGTAGTGGAACCCCAAGCTGAATCAACTGCGAGACATGACTAACATTCAAATTGCTAGGGAATGAAATGAGTCGAGTTAAAATGGCTACCTCAAGACCATACGTATATTCTGGACTAATTAAAACAGTATGGTGTGTTGTACAAATGTTGGTATATTTGTCATGCATTTATATCTGTACAGGACTTTTGCTCTTTGTTTTGGGTTGGTTTCGAAAATTCTTCTGTTAGCATAAAGCCATTCTTAAATAAGTTCTATTTTAAAAAGCCTATGTTTTTCCTTACCCATAGGCTGTGTGTTAAATTGTATAACGATCGGTTCAAAGGCTTTGTCGTTATAATGGTAATAGAAAGAGTTTATTAAACGATTTCAAAAAAGGACGTAATGTTTTTTAAATTCTATAGCCATTTTTCAATACATCGCCCATGTTTCAATCATTATAATATGAAGAAAAACAGTATGAAGCCTGTAAATTGTTGGGATTTTCATTAACTTATAGAAATCATTGACAGCAAGGGTTTTAGAAATAATCTTGCTGTTTCAGTTTTTATAGCTTTAATCCAGTTTCCTGGTGTTCCATTTTTGTATCAAGTTTCAATCCATTTGCAGGCCATAGTTCAGGCTTGAGTTTACGGTAAAAGAAAATATCGAAATGAAACTTTGAATTACTTTCAACGCATTCAGTGTGTTCCAGTATTGTGCACTTTAGGGCCATGTTGGGCTTCGCATGTTATGCCTTCGACCTATTGGGAATGTCGCATTTCAAAAAAGGAAGATTTAACGCCGGGCTAAGTTTCATTCATTCAAAACTTCGATAGCGCGATGTAGGTTTTGTATCCTGTTGCTTTCATTCATTGTTATAATGATGCGCTTGTATTGCTTTCCGCTGCCTCTAGTCATATGTTGCACTTTTATTAGCCGCTTCATATCTTCCCTAGTCGAACGTGGATATTTTGAATCGTCACAGCCAAACGCCAACACCAATATGCCAAGATGGCATATGGGGACCATCAGATTCTGCCAAGTCATATGTGAACAATACATGCCCATCAACAGCCGCGGTACCAATTTTAGTCCAACATTTTTTATGAGAACTCGTATATTTAAAGTGCCAATAAAACTTCGATAGCGCAATATAGGTTTTTCACTCCTCTTGCTCAAAAAGACCGTCATTGTGGTGTACCAGAGCGAAGAAAAAATAGCAATTCTTCCTCTAGGGGAAAAAGTTTTTTTTATTTTTATTTTTGTGTGTCAAATGACAATGAGCCTAAAAAAATTAAAAAGTCTTTAGTCATAAGTAGAATAATCATGAATAAAGACTCGACTTATTACTGTTTCATAAAAAAAGAACTTCATTTTAATTTTGAAAATGGAACTAAAATCGGCGGGTATCTTCTGGCATGCAATGTGTTGCGGCTACAGAAGAAACAAAAAAAGACATTATAAACTACATATTTCATATTGTATTGGATTGTTTTATTTTCTCGCATGAAATGTATAGTGTAACACAAGGCGCTAAAACCCATTAAAACTCGGTTTCTATTTACTCCCTTGCTAAAGCTCGAGAGTAAAACTATTTCGTATATAATGGGTCATTTTAGCTCCTTGTATAACAATCTACTATTGTATTTTACAAAGATGTCCACTACTAATGTCATATTAATTATTTTTGCTTGTAGTATATTTGGCTAAAGAAGCTAAAACCACTACGCCTATTTTTCCGTCTGGTTGCATTGCGACACTATCTCGCAAATCCGCATTTTCATGTCGCTGCTGGTTCCACGGTCCCCAGTAATTATATTGTCCTCGTTGTAACAACCTGGGGTGGGGATGGTTACTTTGCAAACAATCGTTGCATAGCGCAGATGCCATTGACTTCTATGTTTCAGCACTGGACTGGCTACAACACAAAGTCACAGGTTTATGCAAGTTTATTGTATCAAACGAAAATAATTTATATTGGTTCATTATCGGCGAAGACATACAGAAAAAATACAGTTGAATTGAGAATATGCATTTTTATAAGTTGGTTTGAAACGGCCTACGTTTTATGGAGTATATCTTTTGCCCCTATGGATAACCAAATTCAATATGGAATGCATTTTATGACATTTGATTTCATTTATAAATAGTACAACAGTAGCTGTAAAACATAGTAAGTTTTTATGAATATATTCCAAGATCAAAGCCCCGTAGAATAATAATAATAATATCCTCGGACATTTGTTCACACACGGCTATCTGATCCCAAACTAAGCAGAGCTTGTAATATGGAAACCAGATGATTGATATACTACATATACTACTTTCTTTTGTAAATACATACTTAAATAGATAATCACACCCAGACTCAGGACAAACAGACATGTTCATGCACACAAATGTGTGTCCTAGATGGGAATCGAACCCACGACCTGCGACGTGATAGGTAGTGTCTTAACCAACCACGCCAACCGGCCCGTTAATACACTACCAATAAATTTTAGATTTAGAATAGGCGATCATCTATAGCCATTTTAGCGTCCTACAAATTGTGAGATTTCCTCATTTAGAAGTGACTTTCAGCCAGTCCAGAGTCTATAGCGATCAGTGGCTGTCGTTCAAATTGGGTCCCCGAATTAGAATTTTGAATGTTTAATTTACCTTACAATGTTGAATTTACGATAAAACAGTAAATTTAAGGAAAATTGTGCATTTCGTAATGGTGGCATTTACCACTCTGAGTTTAGGCGGGTTTTGTTTTGCAAATGAGAATTAGAAAATTAAACATTTCTCCTTTATACATTGTAAGCTGAATTGCACAAGTATGTTCTATTTAGTAAGGTGCAAAATGCTCTGGACGTATATTTTTAAGTTCAGTTAGATATACTTGGAAAACCTTTTATGTGATTTACAATAAAGAACCATATAGAACTGAGATAGCTGGAATGTCTTATTTTAAATTTAATTTTTTTATTAAACTTGGGTTAATGAACAAAGCCTACTATAAGGTGGCTCATTACATGGAAGACAGAAATATATGGTTGTAGTAGCTTCTCTCTGCACCTGCATCCCCCTGGCGTAGTGTAAAATATTTGAAAATGTATCTAAATGTACTTATAAAAATGTAAGAAAGATCCACTGTTAAAAAAAAATTGCCTTGCTGAGTTTCTTGCCGGAGTCTTCTCAGTTTAAGTGTATTCCGAACCGGTGGTAGAGTCAATTGTAACGTTCATGAGTGCCTTACCAGGGCCTAAACTGAATAAATGAGTTTTGAGTTTGAGTTTGAGTATTGATTCAAAGTTCGATAGTTAAAGAGAATGAAAAATGAATAATAATGTGATGGCAAAGAACGGATTCTGATTTTTGGCGACACAACGACATATATTTTTTACTATAGGTATATTATGCAATGTATTAGTTTTCTGGTTTTTAGTTTGAGATCAGATGACCGTGTATATCCCAGGATATTTATTTTCTTATCCAATACAATGGTAAATAATAATTAAAAAAACTAAATAACATCTAAGACTCTCTCACTCACATTAATTGAGCAAATTATCTCAATTAACAGAGCAAAACACATCATTAACGGAGCCCCAAAAAACTCCTACTGTCTCGTATCCCGTGAAAACATTAATTGAATCAGTTAATTAACAAATTCAAGGGAGAGGAAGCGACGTTTCCGCAGGGAGGTGGTTATTATTAGGCTAACGGAAGTATGACGCGTGGCATACGACTGGTGTATGCTGGTCCCTTACGTTGCGAGGGTGCTCTTACCTTGTTGTGTTAGCATACTACTGCGGCGTTTTTTTTTTCATGAAAACGCAGCGTTTTTTTGTAAATAAATGTGTGTGTACCGGAAAGTATATTTTAGATACAGTACTATTTTAAGCTTTTAGGTACTTGCCATCATAAGATTGTGTCAAATATAGCTCTTTTTTGAAAAATAAAAGACCAGAGTAAGTATTTATCATTTCAATAAGTTAATGATATCTTACTATATATCCTTGCATCAATCAAGTAGTTTATAAATTGTAAGAATTAATTATGTACTTAAATTATTTACCAATCAATCTTGCCAAAAAAAACTATCCTACTGATATTTTAAATGTGACTGTTTGAATGTTTGTTCCTCATGGGATGAAAAACTAGTAACTAACTAATAATATAATACTAACTAAAGTCATGATAAAAACATGAAAAAAAAAATGATTTATAAGAATTGATGTTTTGTTAAATATCAGTCAAGTATTATGAGTAAACGTCAGGCAGTTGAACGCTGCGTTTTTAAACCCGCTCCTGCGATCTTGTTCTAGCGTAAATCACGTTTACTTACGCGTTCTATTCAAACATGTTCTTACCGTCAGTTTAGTGACAAACATGCCTCATTACGACTTGTTCACCCTCCAAGCTATGCCAGTAATTTGTATTCTACAACATGTACTTACCCTAAATATCTCAGTGGAAACCTATTATTATATATTAACCTAAATGCCACAAGGCGAAGTTGTCTAGGAGGAAAGTGAAGAGATCTTCAAAAGCTGGTTTGAGGAGTAAATTGCTGAAATTGTTGACACTAAATGAAACCGGAACACTTACGCCTGTGATGAATGTGTGTTAATTAAAAGTTTAACCAAAAATATGTCAGAATATTACTTAAGTTAGTTGACTTCCTATTCTCTCTCAATGAATGAAGCTCCGCAGTTTTAACCGCGTTCCCGAAATATTTTACATTAGGTATTTATTCTTCTAGGCTTCGTGTCTTACCGTGGTGAGATTGCGGTCAAACATAAGCTTATCTAATATATAAAAATACGTGAAGAAAGTAGCCCTAGAAACTTAGTACCCCTTTTTCTCCTCTGTCTGTCAATAGATTTTCTTTTGTATATTTTTTGTTTAAAAGATATTGACGAACTTTTGTGCCTAAAAATATTTTTAAATACCGAAGTATTACTTCAGAGCTAACAAACTAATGTAGATTTTTTTGTTAAGTTATGACTTTTAATAATGTTTTGTTAAAAATAATATTATTTCTTTACAGATTCAGTACCGGCACGAAATTCAGCGGCAAAGTTGGACGGGATCCAAGTATTATGTGCTTTTGAAACGAAACGTGCAAAAATAGTTATTTTCGAAACATAAATAGTATTTAATTTACTATATCAATGAGTTGCTTTGATATATTGAAAATTAATGCTGAATGGTGTACAGTGAAGTGTGTTGGTCGGATGTTAACCGAATGTGATCATGGCACGAGACCTTAACTTTAGTGCTCTTGTGATGGTGCTTATCATTCAATCGCTGATCAAGACCAGTGTGGAGATCATAGATTCACGTAAGTCTTTTATGATTAAATTGTTATTACCTGACTATGCCAAAAAGTAACAAGACAGAGACTAGCTAATCATTCAATTGTGGGTTTAAATGGAAACGTAATGTTTCGTTTCTTTGCTTGCTTAGGTTGATATTTAGAGCTTGTTTTTCGCTTATTAGTTAGTATTTTTTATTGCAGTCGGGTTTATTTATTTAATTAAGTGCTTATCTATATCAATAAGAATGAAAAGCTGTTAGTTGGTAGCCGCATCACTTGAGAACGGTTGGACCAATTTGGCAATTTTTGGTCTTCAAATGTTCGTAATAGTCCAAAATGGGTTGAAAAAAGTAGCCAGAAAAACTATTATTGGTTAGGACAACGTCGGTTGTATCTACTAATGTAAATAGTTTTTTTTTTTTCAATTTTCTGAAATCTTACAGCTAGACAAAAGGTTAAAAAATAGAAATAGATACTAATGGCTACTTACAAGTTTCCACGTATAACTAATCCCGCTAAAAACATAAATGTAAAAAAGGAGAGCCAAGTTCAATACAATAATTATTCTCTGCTGTGGGCTTCGCCGCAAAAAGAATGGAGATCTGAGATTGAGTGCCAAGTTCTATGGAAAATCCAAATATGTAGTCTAAGGGCTGGCTTGGCTGGTTTTCCCATACGAATTATTATTAAGTACCTACTTTTACACAGTCATGGAAGAGCCTTATATTCGATGGGTAGTTTCTACCAGCAAGCAAAATTTTCGGAATAATAAAATAAGAACCGAAAGGTAACAGGTTTAGAACATGCGAAGGCTATATAATTCGTATGGGAAAACCAGCCAAGTCAGCCCTTAGACTACATATTTGGATTTTGCATGGAACTTGGCACTCAATCTCAGATCTCCATTCTTTTTGCGGCGAAGCCCACAGCAGAGAATAATTTTTGTATTGAACTTGGCTCTCCTTTTTTACATTTATGTTTTTAGCGGGATATCATTACTTTTTGTAGGTAAGTACATATCCTCGTAACGCCGTGGGTCTTTTTAAAAGGATCCTCAAGGAAACTTAGCAATTTCGCAGCATAAATCGCAACCTTATAGGTCAGATATCGAGAGACAACCGGACAGCAAGAGCTGCCGCTCGCTCGGCCACGTTTGCGTCAACGGTTCGATTCGGTTGTCACAGCGCCCCACCCACCCCGCCCGCGCCGCTCCGGCGTCACTCGGCGCGCGCGCGTCGTGTATATACCGAAAATCTAAATGCCTATTATTTTATCATTATTTATGAGTAGGTAATGATTTTACACTATTGATGTGCGCTAAATATAAAAATAATAATTAATCCCAGTTAATAACGTAGGTACCCTAAGTAATATTAGGTATTTATGTTAAGCGTTAATAATAGAATCTAATTATTTAAAAATTGCCAGTTTTTTATTTGTTCCTTTGTATTCATCTAATTACCTATCTGCATACCAAATTTTAACTCTCTAGGTCATCTGGAACTGGGTTAGAGTTTTGGTCTATAGGTCAGTCAATGATAAAAATGAGGAATTTTGGACATTAATATCTAAATAACCGTTTGAGATAAGCTTATGAAATTTAGAATACATATGTATCTCGCCAGTCTCAATATATGAGCCAAATTTGATACGTTTATGTAAAATAGTTTTTGATTTATGAGGGGGTCAAAAGTGGCTCCAAATGGTTTGTGTAATATTACACACGGTGCGGCTCGCCAGTTCTGTTTCTTGAACTTGGCTTGACACGCTCCCGCGTGTCTAGATTAAATGGTTTAAACAAAAAAAAAACAAACCAAACAAAATAAAAACATTCGTCGATATTTAACATAGACAGAATAACTTATTAAGAAAACAACTAAACAAAAATAAAACTACCTACTTCTTAAAAAATAATTCGCTCATAAATAGTTTTCAAGCTTTGATGCAATATTTCAATTACTAATGGGCTTGTCTTTAACAAAAGCTTCGACACTACTGTCGGAAAACACTGTCCTTACAGAATAGGTATGTATTTGAAGGCTAGCTAGGAGAATATTAAAAAGTACCACCGAGTTACGGTTTCATCAATTCAAAAATAGTATACAGTTTATACTAAGAATCAGTTCTCTTCTAGATCGTATGTGCTTACTACGTACCCCATCATCATACTGTCAAATAAGCATATTATAATAATATGATCAGGTAACTGTGAAATAAGATAGCATTTGAACATTGTATCAACTAAATGGTATCAACGGTATAAAAATGTCCTCTTTAAGTTGTGGCAAAGGCTTAGCAGCCACAGAAGTAGGTGGGTCAATGAAACCACTATAAGTATCTGTATGTACTTTAATCTTGTTTCCGCATACACTGAAGGTGGTGGAGCAAGATAGGATACACTGGCCTGATGTTGAGGTTGGGATAGGGCCTTCAGTAGTAAGCTCGACTTCGTCCAGAAGTTCTGATGTAGTGTTCGCCTTAGTGGGCACCACAAAAAGGTCCGCCTGAGATCCAGCTTCCTCTTCTAGCTCTAGTATGTTGCTAACTAGGTAGGTAGTGATCCTGGAACCATAATTAGGCCTTAGCGATTGGAAGACATCCTACAGCTTTCCATCAGGAGTTCAGGACCAGTATTCCCTATATTTTAAATACTAGAAGCAGCTCAGCATCTATGTGGAGAACAGTTACAAGCTAGCACTATTAAGAATAATAATAAGAACTCACCCCAGCGGGATTAAATCATCAGCTTCTAACAAATTCAATAATTCAAAATCAGTAAAACGGTTGTCTTTTAAAAAAAATAGTCACACGCCACTGGTTGTGCTTACGAGTGCCGAATTCAACCGTTTTTCGGCGAACAGGAGCGGTGGAGGGGCGCGTCATCCGATTAGTCACCGACGTCACCGTTGCTTAGGGATGCGTAGACGTAGCGATATACAATAAAAAAACCAAAGCGTATATTGTAATTTTTTTTTGGGTTCCGTATTATATATATATATATATATTTGTAACTAATTTTACCTTTCCAGTAATAGTTAGTATGTACGTTGCATCTAAGTGTAGTTACAGCGTTACAAAGTCCGATCAAACAAAGTCATGTTAACGAATTTTGCATGCAAATTTTAACGTTTGGCCGTCAGTATTGCCGCGCTGAATGGCAATGCCAATTCTTTGGGCAAAGTACATGTCAGCTTTGTCACTAGATACCTCAATAAGGTGATGGGAGAGCTCTTTGAACAAAAGATGAGTCTCTAGTCCCCAAGGCTCTAGTTTCAAACCCGTACGCCTTCGTAGATTTGCGAAATTCTTAGAATGAAACACATTCACATTAGCAATATCACACTCTCAAAATACGCTCTACAATTATAGAAAGCCACATAGTAATAATAGTTTAAGAGTATAGTAAACACACATTGAACTTTTGGTTGCTATTTTAGTACAGAGCGTATAGAAAGTGTCTCTGTCGACCTGATTTTCGTAATTCTGGCTGCAGTCCAAATTGCACAGATATAATATATTGGTTGGAACGATTTTGTCATATGTGCCATGTCAATAAACGATAGTTAATTTTATCGGGTGAGATTTATTGTAGTGAAATTTTGAGATTTTTAATGATTCGTGTAATACTGCAAATTTGTGATAAGGGAACTGTATTACGAGTTTATGCTAGCATCAGTATTGAAAGGGGAATTGAACGCAACCTTTTTAATGACCATTTTTTTAAAAATAATTAATTGAATCATTTTATTATTTTAAAAAAAATATAAGGCGAGATCTAAAAAAAATATGACGTTACTATAAAAACCTAGACTTTACACTTATGATAAACGTCGAAGTGATACTTTAAGACATAAATAAATAATCTCATATATCGATAGGATAAAGAAAAAAGATCAAAATAAGTAACAGATCAGAAATATCAACAAGGAATAAAAATAGCATATTATTTTAAAGAAAACGTAGATTTCGTTGATGATCGGTGTGGTAATAAAACAGAGCTCTGTAAGAACGATGAACTCCACAAATAAGCTGCAAATGAGCTTGCGTATCTATAAAATACACTGCAATAAAGAGTAATACGGTAATCTGGCCAATAATGTATATTCAGAGCGCATTGACCAGGAAACATAGCCAAATTGTATACTTTATTCAAAGCTCTGCAACAGTGGATAAAGTTATGTAGTTGATAATTTATCACCAAATCCGTATGTTCCAGCAGTCGCACTTGAAAACTTGTTGCCTTCTTGGCTTTATATAGATTAGTATCGCATTGACAACCTCCTTGGTCTTTTAATATCCATAGACAACTGATAATACTAATTTAAATTGTATGTGATGAAGTGGAACGATTGCTTGCTCAACAAACTTTTGTGATAATACAAAATCTTGAAAATTTGCAACAATCACTTCCTTTCCAGAAAAGGTCTCACAAAGGATATTAAGCAAGTCGTAACTCTGAACAATTTAATAGACGTGAACAGACTGTGGTTATCAAGATATCTCCCAAATCTATGAATAAACGAGCTATTGAAGCTCATATGCAGTAAAAGAAGCTAGAGATAGATATTAAAGCAAACTTTTTATAGATACTAAAGGATATGAAATATTGCTGAAAAACGACTGATGTTTGTTATTTTGTCAAGCTACAAAAAAAAATTGGTTGTTGTTAAGAAACAAAAAAAATTGGTTGTTGTCAAATTAACGATAGCTTACTATTCTTAGTTCAACCACTGTAGTGACTACATACTGGTGCTACACCAAGGATTAAGCAGCGCCGCGCCGCGCTGGCTCATAGATTTGGCGCTCGCCTTTATCTCGAACATTAAAATAGTTTATTGACACTTAGTAGTCGCAATATACTATCTACATTATTTTGAAAGAGAGATTAGGGAGCTCATGCAGTTTGCTACCGAGGCATTACTAGCTAGGAGCAGTTTAATAGGAATAAGAGTTATCAAGTTAATCGCTACACTAATGAATAACAATAAAATAGTAATGCAACCCAGCTTTTATGTGATTATTTCCAATCTGATAATAATAACCTAGAAAATTCTGACTATAAGTTCTGCTGAGATAACAATCTTACACTACGAATCTTGTTATGTATTCCATTCAATTTTGAATAATATTTCTATGAAAATTCGATAAGCTTTTAAAAATTTCTTTTGTAGGTAAATTTTTAACCGCATGAATTGAAATGTAAATTTTCTACCGCAAAGCTCACTCGAGCAATGAAATCTGGCTAACCTAAAGAGACAGGTGCAAACTAATCTAAATATAGTGCAACCAGTTTCTAACTTGGGTCGTAAACCTCAGCTAATGATGGCTATTGCGACACATTGCCAATTGCTAATTTGTCAGTTTGCTACGAACTATTTTCTAGACGGGTGGACGAACTGGGAATATTTATAGATTAGTCCAGCTTGTGCCGTTTTGGCTATTGGCTATAAATGTTGCAAAAGTGATAGGGTCAAATAGAAAGACAGGTATGACGTTGTTGTTTATATCTGATTTTATATAAAGAGTCTGTTTGATGCATTTGACTAGATTTTGATGTAAAATGGTTAGGGCTGTAGATATATAAGCTTTTTAAGAATTACCGTTTTTGCTGTAGGGGATGGAAACACGTATCTCCAGCAAAACAGCTGCTTTGACCCTTAAAATTTTTGTAATCCGTAAATGTTATTGAAATACTGTTCAAGAAACTGATTGAAATTATTTTAAAGACCTATTTAAAGAGGCACTGAAAGGAGAGTGCTGAATAATCTAAGTGCTAATAATCAAACGTACGGACTTGACGAAACTTCAAGGGTTCCTTGTTTGACTTAGGAAACCTAAAAAACTTCTCTTATAATGAAAAATAAGTTTATTTTACGGAAACTTCAAAACTTGTTATAATGATTTTAAATCAGTTTTTTTATAATTCATAGAATCTACATACATACATTATTCTGGCATAAATTTATTCCCAGACCACCAACAGTCTTAAATATTTCAAAATCAAGAGTGACGTCTTTACAGACGTCTCATGTCACGCCCTGTCGACAGATAGAATCAAAATTCTAAAGGACAAAATCATCCCTAACCATATGTCCTATATCTATATCGGGCGCTGGCATTCATCCAACGTTTGCTTACCTTAACGTTTCCTAGCGAGGTAAAGACATTGTTAAAGTCATTGACTTATCGCTGATGTTGGCATTGGCAGCTGTGTCATTGAAAGTGACGAGCATGACACTTATGTAAGAAGTGATGATGCATTTGGGGGTGAACGCCAACGGGGATTTCAACTTTAAAGTTTTCGTATATTCCTGGAATGTTACTTAGCGTTGGCGCTGTAGATGTACGTATATCTAATAAAATAGTGTTTGATGTTACTGATAGGGTTAGTGAAAAATTCAAATAACAAAATGCTTTTAAAGAAATCGATGATTGGGGAAACGATAATCATTTAAATACTCCAACTAATATTTGCCAAATATAAACAAATCCCACGTAATTGCTAACAAACATCATTTGTCCGTCAATAACCAGAACAAAACATACGCAAATCATTCACATTTATTTAGCAGATTCTGATAACACAATTGCTGAAAGGTTTCGCTGACTACACTAAAAGCGTATGATCTTATTGACAGATACGAGTACAAGACAGTACAACTGGTTAGTGTTTGCTGAAATTCAAATTATTCTGTTTGCATATCATCATCAGTAAGGTATTGGAATTGTTGTAAATTGTTTAAAAGCTATAATGAATGAATCGTAACAAATATATTTAAACATGGTTTTAAATCACCTGTTCATTTCCTTGAACAGAACTTAGTGGAGTTTAAGTTGATATAATGCATGCATAGTACCAAGTGGCAACAAAGGCTATTTGATGGGCGTTGAGTTAGATTGGCTAAATGCAATGAAAATATTTGTAGACTGAATTAAAAAATCTTGGGTATGAACTTAGCGGGACTGTGGAAAAATAAAAGGGCGTTGCTACAGGCAACTCCAGTAAGACTATTTTCGTAACATTTCCTTTTCAAGATCCTATTTTGATAGCAGATGATTCTGGTTTCGTTGTTTTCTTTTCTAGGTGGCGCTTAGGCCAAAAGGCTAATTCTGTCACTATGATCTTTGGCTAGAGGCCAAAGCATGCCGATCTATAAATATGTGATGTCGCCGAGTGCATTTCTGTATTTAGGACAGTTTTGATGGGGGACGGGTGCTAATTATAGATTTTAGTTGAATTCGTGAGATTCAAATACGTTGTTTCGTCCATCTGTTATTTTAAAGGATCCTAACATTTTTATCGCCACATTTCATCATTACTTTTTTGTTATTGTTTTTGAATTGTATATTGTTTCTTAATTTAGTGGCGAGAATGTAATTTTATGATGGGGTTAAATTCAATCGTCAAGTTTTTTTTTTTGGATCTTTACTAAAACTATTTGTAGAGTACCATTATATATATATATATATATATATATATATATATATAGCTAGACTTTTACTATAAATACATTAAACTACACAAATATAAGATCTATAGAGAAAACCGGACAAGTGCATGTAGACTGCATAACATAGTCAAAGTCAAAACAATTTAGGCCCTAGTAGGGCACTTATGAAGGTCGAGCTACAGAAGTTACCACCGGTTAAGAAGTCAGCCTTCAACTGAGAAGAACCGGGAAGAAACTCAACAAGGTTAATTTTTTTATATTTTTAGATCATCTGACTATATTGGCTTTTTTTTTCTACTATCTAACTAACTATAATCTAACTATAAATTTGTTAATTAAAATGTTTAACAAATTTATAGTTTCAGTTACATAGATACATAGGGTTCCGAGATACTTTAACCGTATTAGAAAATTTGTTTTCCATCGCAAACATGATCTATTAAAGCTCTTGAACTATAAGACTCTTAATAGATGAATTGTTTACTGTAGTTGAAATTCTGTCCAGTGACTTGTGAGTAAGAAAGAAAACATTGCAAAGAATTCTGTTCTAAAAATTAACATTGATAAGATATGAAATCCGCATGGATCAGCCCCGCGTTATCATACGATGGTGCTATTTCTGCAGATGACCAAAGACAATAAGGATAACAAAGATAATAAATAATACAGATAAATAAAAAAACAAAATAAATAAAATATAAAGCATAGTGGCGCATTAGCGAGAGAGTAGCGCGTAAAGGGTCGCGACTAAAAGACGGCGTTAGATCAAAAGAGGCGAGCACTACCGAATTGAGTTAGTAGAACGTATGTGTCCATTGTTGTGCGAGATTTCAACCCCATGTAAAGGTTGTTGTGCGAGATTTCAACCCCATGTAAAGGTTGTTGTGCGAGATTTCAACCCCAAGTAAAGGTACCGTCTGATTAAAAGAACGACGTGATGGGAATGTGTTTGCGCACGGATACCGTCGCGTTCTAATGTATCAGACTATTGTTTTAAAATGTTTTTTTTTTATTGCAGAATCATAATAGGTAGCTTTGGAATACATAGGCTGTAAATAAATGATCGCTCATTGCGCAGGTAAACCAGCATTTTTTACGTAACTGTAATTATACTTGTTGCTTTGGTAACGTCGTCTTCTCGATCTCGGTGATTAAATGTGCTAAGGGGGCTAGCAGACGGTATACTTTAATTTGCCACGATTGTGAGCCCATAATTATAGGATCATTATAGGAGGATATTTTTTGGTATAAAGGGTTCTATTAAGGAATAAAGCCGTAATTAATTCACTGGCAAGGACGAGATTGTTGTGGACAGCTTAGTTGGTAGAGTTGCTTTCCCATTCATAAAATTCATGGCACCTAAATTTTCAAGTGGAATCAAAACTGAAAGCTTGTGAATTTAATCGAATCGAAACTGTCACCTGTTTTAAACGAGTTGTTTTTATCGTTTAAAATATTTCACGTAACGTAGGCTTTGGAAACGCACATTGCTCGACGCACCACGTTATTAGATCATAGCCGACGTGGTGCGGCAAAGGAGCCGCCATGTTTTATGTATGCGACGTTCCGCGACCGCCTGGTATAGCCGTTACTATTACCACAAAACAGATAAATACAGAAGGGTGGACCCTCAACATAGCATGTTATTTCACATTTATACAATCCACGCACACACAAACATGGTGATTCTCAGTCATATTTTTCATGCGACATAACGATTAAGAAATAATGGGTATGCAATCTTTATTTACATAGATTTAACAAATATTTGATCATTATTTGGGCTGGTTGGCGTGGATGGTAAAAACACTACTTTTCATCGTGAGTCGTGAGTTCGATTCCCATCTAGGACAGACATTTATGTGCATGAACATGTCTGTTTGTCCTGAGTTTGGGTGTAATAATTATCTATTTAAGTATGTATTTAGAAAAAAAAAGTAGTATAATGCAGTATATCAATTACCTGGTTTCAAGCTCTGCTTAGTTTGGGATCAGGTAGCCGTGTGTGAAAAATGAGCCAGGATATTTATTAGGTAAATCAATGTAGCAATGCTTTGAACGGAGGCATTTTTGTTTAAAAATTAAATTGGGCCTTTTTAGACAGGTATTGAATATTTTGAGTAACAATATGTAGGTTACTTGGGTACAGAACTTCAACTCAAAACTTGGATTTTATGTTGGATAGGTCCTTCTGTAATTTATTTACTTTGTGTTTGCTGCTACTATTACAAATAACAATGATATGGCGCGTTGGATTCATCTTTATCTTTATATGAAATTGTACCCAGATGTTATTTGATAGAAATTTCCGGATTTGTAACAAAATTAGAATTTGAGGCGTCATGAGGTAACAAACGAACAAACAACCAGTAATCCAATAAATGCTTACCTTATAGGTTGATTCCCCAACATTACATTGATATTTTAGACTTAAGCTATTAGATTTCAGTTAGGTTTTTCAATAGCAGGTTTATGCGAGCCCATTTCAATATCGATAGTGTTTCGCGGAAATTGGTTTATTCTATTTCGAAGAGATTAAATAATATTTTTTAGTTTTTGCGAACGTTTTAAAACAAGTCGAATGTTTTTATGTTTTTTAACTTCTAAATTCAATTAAAGCAAAAAAACATCTCTAAATGTATTAAATTTTCTCACAATGCATTTAAATAAAGATAAAATAACGCTATGTAGTTACAAACTAAATTAGAAATAAAAACACGGGATTTAAGTCGCTGTCTATGGATATCGTGAACAAAAACCGGCTACATTTCTTTTCAAAGATTAATTTAGGTACGTGTTCAAAATATTTGACATTTCGTTAGAGGGTTGCAAATTGTTGCTTATCACTAACTTTACTATGATTAGGCTTCGAAATTTAAACTTAAAAATATATCTATTATTATATAAAAGTGTGACCTAGATTTAGGATAGTTTTTATTTATTTACAACATATGAACAAAATATACAAACAAATGTACAACTATAATATATAAAAAACTTCTTCGAGGTTGCCGCTGCTGCCGATCGGCAAGGTTCCCAGCAGGGTGGCAGCGTTTCCTCTTTGGATGGCCAGGCTGATGCGTTGGCGGAAAAAGCTCCCCGCCCGCCGGTCACCCGAGGCCTCGATTATTGGAACTTGCACGATCATCAGGCCAAGACCACACTAAAACTGATGATCATTAAAATTTGTGGCATAATGATCCGATAATAAATTGGAATGACTAATTGCGATTAAACATGATTGATGTCATTGTTTATGATGACCAATGATTCATTATGAGATTAAATACGTCCTTGAGTTTTGTAAGCGGTTTTAGGGTGCCGTACCTCAAAAGGAAAAGACAGAACCCTTATAGGATCACTTTATTTTCCGTCTGTCCGTCTACCAAAACCCCTTTTCTCAGGATACGAGGACGTATGAAGTTGAAATTAATATCAAATATGGTAAATGGAGGAGTGAAAAAATTAAACTTCTAAGTCAACGCTATCAAAAGATACGGCTGTTTGTGCCGCATATTTCACTTCCCGTGACCTAGAACCATGAAATTTGGCAATAAGCAATGTCATGTAGTACAAGTAAAGAAAACTATAAATTTGTTGCTACATCAGAAAAAAACAACATATAATCGGAAAATAACAGAAAAATCTTCAAGACTCGATTCCGTGACGAAAAAATATTTATATACCTACTAGGGCGCATGCGGGGGGACAGATGGGTTTGGGCACCATATTAATTTAATGCGTTTTTTACTGTTTAAAGCTTTATTTACGTAATATTTATTATCATTATGAGTTTAGTTAATGTAGTTTTATACAAATTTTTGTTTCTATTTTCCCGATAGTGAATTCGAAATTAAACTACCGCATTTTTTGCGTTGAATAGCCCATTTATCGAGAAATTAGCCCATTTTTTTTTTTATGTCACAAGTGACAACGAGGCAGGCGGGTCACCTGATGGTAAGTGACAACCGTCGCCTATAGACATTGGCAATACCAGGGGATTGCTAATGTGTTGTACACCTTATTAAGGCGAACTGGCTCTCAAGTGCAATTGCCGGAACACACCAACAGGTGCTTGGCGACAGATTTTCAACTTGAGGGTGGTAGCCAGCCAGTCAAGTACTACAAAGTACCCTACCACCGTGCTGTGGTTTCCTCACGATGTTTTCCTTCACCGAAAGCTCAAGCTCATTGTAAGGATTCGAACCCACGACCTTCGCCGCGGTATCCGACATCACTTACCACTGAGCTATCATCGCCTTTCCGTTGCGAGCGCTGCGTAAACGGTTAAAGTTACACAAAAATCATGTGTGAATTATTCCTCTTAAAAAAGTCCGGGATAGCAATGTCCATCTTTTTAGGTTGGCTCACTATAATCTTTCTAATGATAAGTGTTCTAAAATAATGAATTATTTGCGAAGAGGTTTTTATAAGTCGATCGTGATGAAACTTGACACACAAATAGTTTATAACCTGGAATAAGGATACTTTTATCCCAAGGGAACGCGGTTGAAACCGCGGGAGACTGCTAGTTGCTAGATCCCCTGATCTGCATTTTCTTGCGCAAGAAAATGGCGTCCGCGGTTTCTTCATTAGGTGTATTGACAACTTGGGTCGATGTTTTGTCTCCGGAAGTTCATTCCGAGCCGTTTTGTGGAAATAAACTATAAAATAAGCGTAAAGTTAGTACACCTATCTATAGTCCTTCGATCTCGAGAAGTAAATGAAAATTAATGAGTGATCTGAATTAAGAAGCGACTAGTACGAATGCCCGATTAATGGGCAATATGTATTTACTAGGACAGAATAATTAATTGTTGGCATGTGTGGGCTAGTTGGTGACGTCATTGGTCCTGCGATGGGAAACCATGAGCGTCCATCTGTTTTTTATGGGTTTATGGAAATAATGAGTTAAGGCAATTCAAACGTAGCTGTAGGTATATTGGTAGTCAATGTATATTCTACTAGTTTTCCGGTTTCACTCGCGGTTTCACTCGCGTTCCCGAGGGATCTTATCTTTTTCCGAGACAAAAAAGTATCCTATGCCCTCCTCTAAGGTTCTCAGTTGAAGGCTGACTTCCGAACTGGTAGTAACCTCTGAAACACAACCTTTATAAGCGCCCTCCTAGGGCCTAAACTGAACTGTTTTGACTTTGACTTTAAGCCAACAAGAACAACTTTAATAATATTTATTTCGGAGTTAAGATGCTTTAAAACTTTACATCCATATCAATATTATAAATGCGAAAGTATATCTGTCTGTCTGTCGTCTGTTACCTCTTCACGCTTAACCCGCTGAACCGATTTAGATGAAATTTGGTAAAGAGATAGATGGGACCTTAGAGAAGTACATAGGATACTTTTATCCCGGGAAAAGATAAGATTCCTCGCAGGTGAAACAAAAAAATCTAGTTTAGGTACTCCCGTAATTTAATTCCTCAGAATATCCGTTTTAGCGTCAATAATAACATCTAGGTACCTTAATAACGAACTCAATATTTTAAGTTGATACGTAAAAAACGTAAAAAAGCTTGATGGCAGGCCGACTGGGCGGAGCTACGAAAGTGACAGAGTTATTTACTTCCATATGCGAAGAAAGAGAGCGCAACAATGCGCTCGCTCCCAAAATAAAACAACGCAAGCGCCAAACCAAATAAAAATTGATTAAAAATTAATTACGCTATTTATCGATAAAGATTTTTGACCAGAATTTTCAAATACCTAATACCCATATTTTGAATGGAGTTAAGCTATGAAATTCGTTATGATTTTAGGATAAAATGCAAAAATAAAAGAAAGAAGAGGTCTTTTCGGAATTAAAATCTATCGAGGCAATATAATCCAATCGTGTTTTCACGTCTACCAGAACATTAATCAAATAGTCAATAAGCATATTATCCAAAAAAAATATCTATTCATTATGCCATAGTGAAATAAAACTATATCAAAAAGCTCAATATTTTTTTTGGTATCGCCGTATCACTTCTACAAAAAGACTTTTTTAGAAAAAGAATTTAAGCGGTAAGCTAAAAATAATTAATTTCTTAGAAGACGGTTTCTTGGTTAATTTGGATGTTATTGCAGTAGATGGGACAGTCATCGTCTTGTTAAATTGGTTTAAATGATCCAAATTTGCATGACTATGCGTTTATTAACTATTGGATCATCCTCTTCATTTGTATCTATAGTTTTTAATGTTATGATATTATTAATACTATCATTAGAGTCTCCTAACACAGGTATCATTATACTAAGGAGTGCTCCAACCACTGTATACTTGGATTAAGACCAGCTAAAAAAAAAAAAAAAAAAAAAAAAAAAAAAAAAAAAAAAAGGAAAGTGTGTAACAGACAGACAGACATTCACATTTATAATATTAGTATCTGAACTGATACTTAGAAAGCTACATTATCCCTGAGTAACGTAGGTTATATTATTTTCCCGAGAAAAGATAAGCGGGTGAAACCGCGCAACACATTTCTATTGTATTTTATTTTGGTTGATGAAGTTTCAACCCCTTTAAATTCAATTATAAATTGTTACTCTATCAACATACAAACATTTTCTTCCTATTAGTAAATGTTTTTTTTTTTAAATCGGTTTCAAGCATTATTAATAATATTAGTGTATAACTTAGAACAGAACTCTATAATTAGTCCCAATTCTTTGAGCACTAATATTACCTCGTTATTCAAGTGACAATCATGAAATTGGAATGGAAAATAGCGCGGCAATATGGCGCCGGTGCTCATCCTCTCATAGTCGCGCAATTTCCTCTCTCCCAGATGACGGGGACTGCGTGAAATGTCTTATTTTATGAACTCGCTGCGACGTATGACGCCCGTTTGCATTAAATTATACTGATTTGACGGAAATTTTCAGTTGACTCCTTGCTTATTGAGCGGGTTTTAATAATATACTTTGTTGTTGAGGGCATAAGAAACAAGCGTCTGGTTTTAAGATAATGCCAAATATCTAAATCTTTAAGATTAAGTTGATAGTGAACTTAAAGCTCGTCAAAACATGCTTATTAACTGCTAAAGTCAACGAACGCTGTGAATTTTAAATTAAGTTTGTTTATGACCGTGTTCAAGTAAAATATTTAGAAGTACAACAACCCCCTCACTGACAGAAATATTTAACTAAGATTACTCCGCGGTTTCACCCGCGTTCCTGTTTGATCTTATCTCTTCACGGGATAAAAATATAGCCTATGTTATTGAGAGATAATGTATCTTTATAATGGTGAAAGAATTTTGAAATACGGTTAAATAGTATTTGAGTTAAATCGTAACAAAAAAACAAAATCAAATCTTTCCTCTTCATAATTATTAATGATTAGTATAGATATAAATAAGGTCACTTATTGTGAACTGTGTACACACAATTCTTATCATTATTAGCTATCCTACCACCTACTAAAACCCCAAGCTTATTTTAAGATTCAAACCCACGACCTTCGCCGCTATATCAGCAAACCATAGCAAACAAACAGCACAACCAAAGAGATTGGATTACAACTTCATACAACAAACGAAAAGACTTTCTCCCCGACAAATTTGATATGAATTTTTGTAAATGAACCACAAACAATGATTCCGCATAACACTGCAATATAGTTAACATCTTTATCAATAGAAGTTCAACTGAAAGCCGACGCTTGGTTTATCTTGGGTTTATCTCGCTCATTGACAGCTGTCACAGTTTACACTATCTCAGGCTTTAAATGGCTTATGGCTGCCACACACGATGGGAATGTTTAGACTGTAGTATTTATAGGATTGCAATTTCATTTTGCACATTTTTAAAATAATGATATCATTTGTAATGACGTTGGATACCGCGGCGAGTCCTCAAGTTGAAAATCTGTCGCCAAGCACCTATCGGTGTGTTTCGAGAGATGAACTTGAGAGCCAGTTACCATCTAGGCTTTGTGTGCTTACCACCTTCGGCCACATCATCACTTACCATGTTGAAATTGTGGTCAAACTCAAGCTTTTTTAGAATGAAAAAAAAAACAAAAGTAAAAACGCATTCGCGCCTTTATCAATTGTATTTACGTCTAAGAAATTAGATAAATAAATATTCTTCAGACACGGCCATCTGATCTTAAACTAAGCAGAGATTTTATACTATGCAAACCAGATAACTGATATCCTACAAGACAAACAGACATGTTCTACACAAATATCTGTCCTGGATGGGAATCAAACCTATGGCGTGACAGTGTTTTAACCAACAGCGCCAACCGGTCCTTTAAATTCGATTTATTTATTAAACTTTTATGACACAACAAGCAATGCATTTCTTTTCAAAATCCTCGAGCAATTCGCAAGCAAAACTATCCATCATAAATCTTACAATGTATCTTATACCTTTAAACGAGCAATTCTTGTATATATATATAATCAGAATCTCGGAAACGGCTTCGACGATTTTCATGAAATTTTGTATGCAGGGGGTTTCGGGAACGATAAATTGATCTAGCTAGATAAATAGACAGTTTTTTCAGGCAATGAAAAACTGCTACAATATCATTAGAATACCAAGGTTAATTTCGCTACTAATTGACAGGATATAATAGCTAAGGGGGAAATCGAGCGACACCCAAACTAAAGTACCTCGGTTCGAGACCAGATAATATTATTATTAACTTTTTTCAAGTTCCTTCTTTTGGGAGAAAAACTATTAAAATTTTACCAAAAAAGAAACGAGCAAAGCTCAGTCATCTAGGATCTATGTAATAACGTATTATATGTGTAAGTCAATGCGAGGTATACGTGTGGAATGCAGTTGTTTCGCAATTTCCGGGCGCAGACGAGCTGGGAGCAGCTGGTACTGTTCCCGCCTCGGTGCCTGTGCCTTCGCTAACTATGTCTAGGATACATGCTTTAGCTAGGTACATAAGCCATTGGTTCTACTATTGTTACTATAGTATAAGCTAACTATATCTTTCTCTAAAAATAAGATAAGAAATGAAATGAAATTGTTTATTCACACATAGGCCTTCACAGGCACTTATGAATAGTCAGACTCTAATGCTCGGTTCGGAAGGTTGCTTTTGCTGAGAAGAGCCGGCAATGAACTCAGCAATTACTCTTTTCAAAAACAACTTACACCTGTTACATTCAATAATTATTTATCTAGTCTCACTGACAATATTTGCGTGTTATGGCGGAAAAATAGTAATCTATAGAATTTAATGATGACTGACTTAATAAACAACAAACTCAAGCAGACCAGCTCCCACAAGCAGCACCTGCTCACAAGTAAGAAAGGATATAAGAATGTCCCCCGTGGTTTTAGTCGCCTGAGGGATCCGATGGGCGGCAGAAAGGCGATTATAGCTCAGTGGTAGTGACGTCGGATACCGCGGCGATGATCGTGGGTTTGAATCTTACAATGAGCTTGAGCTATCAGTGAATGAGACATCGCGAGGAAACCACAGCACGGTGATAGGGTACTTTGTAGTACTTGACCGGCTGGCTACCACCCTCTAGTTGAACATCTGTCGCCAAGTACCTATTGGTATGTTCCGACAGCTGCACTTGAGAGCCAGCCAGAGACTTTCCTTTTAGGTTTCTTTGCTTCCCACCTACGCCCACATCACTTACCATGGTGAGATACATATTATGAATGTAAAAGTTTATTTGGATGTGAAGATGTTTGTTACTCTTTCACGCAAAAACTACTGAACGGATTTTGATGAAACTTGCCACACAGATAGATCATATCCTGAAATAAAACATACGATATTTTTTTATTTAGTAGTATACATAAAACCATAATGTTTATACTATTTTATGTCACTGTGATTTATAGTAAACTGGGGTAAATTCACAAATAGTCCCATGACGCAAATCATTGCGATGATCATTATTTCCGTTGTGAAATTTTCACGTCTAATTTTGAACTTATGACGCCAGATCACAGAGCAATGATAGTAAAAATATTTTCTCCCATTATCAATATTTATGTTATAGCGATTTTACCCGCGATCTCGAGGGATCTTATCTTTTGCGGCATAAAAAGTATCCTATCTGTTATTCCAGGATATGATCTACCTGTGTACTAAATTTCACCAAAATCCGATCAGCCATTTATGCGAGATTGAGCAACAAACTTCCAAACATAAAAACTTTCACATTTATAATATTAGTAGGATCAAATTGAAGTTAAATAAAACTGCACGTAATAGACACAGAACAAATAACAAAGGATAGAAGGGGCGTAAACAATAGTCTCCAATGAAGTGAAGCAACGTGCACAAAGTTGTATGCGAGACCTGCACGTGTTATCCCGATTCCCGCGTGACTCACGTCGCACAGGAACGCGATCGGCTTCCTTTACTGTGGTTCACTTTAAATGCGCGAGGCTCTGTCTACCTTTTTTATGTGGTCTGCGGTAATAGAAAAGTAAAACAATATTGAAATACGATGTTTTTATCATCGCAAATCCTGAAATATTTTTTGTAGTTTTGGGACGTTTGTCTTATCCCCGGTTTTAAGCAAAGGCTTGTCAAATTTCTTATTTTTAATTTTATGAGACACATCTCTAGAATTAAAATGTACAATTTTGACGTTAGTTACACCTATCTGAAATACAAGACAAACAAAGGAGCAAATAAACAATACTTTGGTCTTAATTTTCTCAGAAACAGTTTTCTCGTACTTACCTATAAAGACATAAGTTACCCTATAAGTATACTTTGAAATTATTACTTTACCTTTAGTCAATTCCGCCAAAAATTACGGAAAATTCGTCGAGTTGGCAACACTGTTCCCAAAATAGGACCTTATTTAATTACAGTTCATTACTTAAGATCATAGAAGCCCTTGCCCTTAAGGCATTGTAATATGGTGTACAACACGTTGGCAGTCCACCTGGTATTGCTAATGTCTATAGGCGACGGTAGTCACTTACCATCAGGTGACCCGCCTGCCTCGATGTCACTAGTGACATAAAAAAAAACCTATTTTCAGATACTAGGTTTTTAGATCACATCAATAGTTTCAGAGAT
This sequence comes from Ochropacha duplaris, assembly GCA_951361185.1. Lineage (NCBI taxonomy): Eukaryota > Metazoa > Arthropoda > Insecta > Lepidoptera > Drepanidae > Ochropacha > Ochropacha duplaris. The sequence continues at coordinate 1,224,703 of OX592707.1, read as the reverse complement.
TACCTCCTACATACAAACTTTATCCATTCATAATATTCGTCTAGATAGTTTAGATTAGTCTAGATTAACGAATAAAGATATATAAATAAAAAGCAAACACAAATAGAAAAAAATACAGCGTCATTTTAAAAACTTCAGTCACGATTCCTGAAATGTATTTATTTTGGGACGACCATCCCTTTGCAATTGGTCATTAAAGTAATTCGTTTGACTTATGTATCCGATATTGTAAATGACGATTAGGAATTATTTAGGGAAGGATAACTTTATTTACAACAAATGTACAAAATATACAAACAAATTTACAACTATAATATATAAAAAACTTCTTCGAGGCTGCCGCTGCTGCCGATCGGCAAGGTTCCCAGAAGGCTGGCAGAGTTTCCTCTTTGGATGGCCAAGCTGATGCGTTGGCGGAAAAAGCTCCCCGCCCGCCGGTCACCCGATTTTTTTTTTGGTCGGAATAAATAATGGCTCTTTTTAAAAGGCTTTTATAAACCATCGAAACTATAACTAAGTATTTTCTTGCGAAATCTTTATTTGTACTTCCATGTGATAATCTTTCATCTTTTTCTTATGCTTTATAAGTACATATAGATCCACTTATCCTACTAATATTATAGTTTGTATGTTTGTTACTCAACCACGCAAACTACTGAACAGATTTTTATGAAACTTGGCACAAAAGTAGATCACATCCTCAATTAAAATATAGAATTTTTTATCCCAGAAATATAGTTGTACTATTTTTTACTTCAGTACGTTGTTACTTGCAGAAAAAAAATTACAAGCATTTCTGCATCCACACAGTACTTCAATCTAAATTACCAGGTCAAACCTAAGACGATGATAGCTCAGTGGTAAGTGACGTCGAATACCGCGGCGAAGGTCGTGGGTTCGAATCCTACAATGAGCTTGAGCTTTCGGTGAAGAAAAACATCGTGAGGAAACCATAGCACGGTAGTAGGGTACTTTATATTACCCGACTGGCTGGCTACCACCCTCAAATTGAAAAATCTGTCGCCAAGCACCTATCGGTGTGTTCCGACAGCTGCACTTAAGAGCCAGTTCCCATCTAGGCTATGTGTGCTTACCATCTTCGACCATATCATCACTTACCATGGTGAGATTGTGGTCAAAACACAAGCCTATCCAGAATAAAAAAAAAAAAGACATAAGGTTGCTTTTTATCTGCCCCAACCAAACAACTTTTCCAATTTGCTCGTCGTATCGTCAAAACTAAACTAACTGTAACAAGACTAGATCTACTTAGGCTCGATGAATGCGATCACTTTTTCTTGTATGTCTTAGACTTTATTTTGTTGTGGCAGCTGGAGAGTATTTTTGTTATAAATTATTTACTTTAGAAATACTTTTTGTTTGGGTAAAAATATAATCAATCACAATTTAGGTACTATGAAAGTCATAATAAAAAAAAAAAAAATCTCAGCATGTTTTTATGATCTGCCTATTCAAGCTGTAAATAAAAGAACAAGAAAAATTATGATTTAAAAAAACAAAACTCTTACTATTAACTGAACTGTGTTTTGTAGATTTCCAGGGATAATACGACGTGATATCTAATATTAGCGAATAATTTTGCAGTATTACATTCAATATTTTGGCGTACATTTTTTAACGAAACTAACATCATGTAAGTCTCAGTCACTCAGAACAGAAACACTTTAATTCCATCTGCATTCAAGTTGATTCAAGTACTTTGCTTGCTGATCTGCCTGTCTCTGATTATTAATTTAATAATTGTTTAATGAGGCCATTACAGCCGTCCAAAAATTGCCATAGCGGACGGTATTTCACGTCCACAAGGCGGGGTATTGGTAAAGTTTTCAACTAGCAATAATCGCACCTCGGATTAACCTCATTGGTTACGATATTGCCTCTGCGCAAAGTTAAATTGTAAGCATGCCGAAAGTAGGGTCTATATTTCGTGAGAAGCAAACCATAGCGCGATCTAAAATACAAGTGGCGCCATCTATGATTTTTATGTAACAACAAATAACAGGTACTTTCTTTCATCTTTTTCAAATATTATTATTATTTAATATACCTATTTTCCTTAACATTCTCATATTGTTGAATTAATTTAGACACAAGTGTTACTTTAGAGGTGTCGGAGATAAAAAAACATTATTTTACTCTACACATTTTTATTAGACATTTTATTTATAAATAAAAACTGTTAGATATTTTTGTTATTTCAATGTGACCCCTTTTTTATTAGAATCAAACAGTCAGATACCAAACAACAATTACTTACATGGCTAAATTGATAGCTCACAAAGTACAAAACGCATAAAGAAAGACACGAAATGTTGCCTGATAATAGTCTGACAATAGTAAAAAATACAAAAAGCAATAAACAGAGAAATTACATACATACTTGAAAAGCATTATGTGCCTTAATTTATTTCTAAATGAACTTTGAAAAAGTCAATTTATATTAGGCTGTAATTAAGCAGCTACAAGCACGCCTGAAAAATATTCTTAGCATAATTTGTTTTGCAAGGGCTAATAGATTTTTAGAACGCGAGGGACGATACGTGGGGCGTTTTTAACTTATTCATAAAGTAAACACGATGAGAAAATTCTGTTTGATTGAATTTAAAACAAGGATAAGATATCTTAATATAATTAAGGCTCTAGGGATGTCATATTATGCCTTGAAGAGGATTTGTTCTGAAAATTTTCTATAAAAAGATTTCTCCACTACACCAAAAAAGAATGCTCCGTAAGCATTGATACACGATCATTAAGGCATTATGGACAATCTAAAAATAAAACTCGACAACTTTAAAGCCCTTTCGATGCTAAGCATGCTATTAGACTTTTAATTTATAAACATAACACAACAGACGGACACATTTCAAACAATGAATAGGTAGTGAGTTCTTTCAGGGACTCTTCATTGGTGCGTCCCAGTTTGCGACGGCAAAAATGAGTGTTGCAGTAACAATGTTGAATGCAAATTGAATGCGCAAGTTGGTAGTGCTTGGCACAATCGTATCGGACGCCCTGGATGTATGTAGAGCTAGGAATTTGCTGAGTAGTATAATTAAAATTTGAATTACTGAAGATTATTCAGTGAAGCCTGATTTACAAAACTAACCTTAAAAAGGTTAAGAGAACGTTGAAGATAAAACAGAAGAACGATTTTAACAGTATTAGTTTAAAAGTTATAACAAAAATACAGTTACGGTATACAAGAGATATAGATTTGCTACTGGTGTTTTGGAGAATAACCCCCTTTGCACACGGCGTCGTAGCGTAAGCGTATATCCACGCGTACGACAAGTGCAGTACGAGCATGAACATTTTCAAACAAGTCCGCACACACAACGGTGTTGCAGCAAATCGTAGGAGGTGTTTATTGTCATTGCGTCGTAACGATACGCTTACGCTACGACGCCGTGTGCGAAGGGGTTATTCTCCAAAACACCAGTAGCAAATCTATATCTCTTATATACCGTAACTGTATTTTTGTTATAACTTTTAAACTAATACTGTTAAAATCGTTCTTCTGTTTTATCTTCAACGTTCTCTTAACCTTTTTAAGGTTAGTTTTGTAAATCAGGCTTCACTGAATAATCTTCAGTATGTGAGGAAAATTGTGGCAAAGAAGTTAACATTTAAATCGATAGCTAAGAGGCAATTGTTTGAAGTCTAGCTCACAATTTAGCCACGCTCAAAAAAGCTAGTGATATTGTAACTTTATTTACCCTGTCTACAGTTTTGTCACTCTACGCTACATCTGGAACAAAGATATCGACGACCGAGTAACTTTGAATGCTATCTCAGTAAATGAACATTCCCATTCACAAATATGTTTTGTTTATAGCATTGTTTGGAATTAGTTGTGTCATAAAAGGGGTAGCTATGTTTGCCGCATGTGATACAGATCTTATTAATGATAACAATCTCAATCTTAATCACAGAAAGCAAAAAATTACAGTCCATCACGGAAACGTCAGTAGTATGTTCAGAACAGTTTTTTATAATAATAAATTTTGAATTGGAACGATTGATTGGATTTTTTGTCTTTTCAGTCCACTCTCCGCTCGCTGCCGATCTTGAAATTAAATTCCTAGAATTTTTTGAAGAGAACCATTCGGTCCTCACAAAATGAAAAAGTGCTATAGTTTAACAAAATGATTTGGTAAAATAGTTAGGTACAGGATAATTCCTGCCTCTAGTTCTGAGGTAGGTAAATAAAGTTCCTTCTGAAATCTTTATTATAGTAAAGACAAGCAAATATAATTAAGTTGCATCTGGTACGCGGAAACCCTATGTATGTATGTAATTTTCTAGCTGACGAGTTAACTGGCGCAAGTTACTGCGCGTTTCCATTTGGCCATTGCTCTAGCAGTCTTGTTTTAATTTGCACTTTAGCTTGTGTTGGAAATGTATTTTTACAGTATTTTCTTCAAAGAGGTTGGAACTTCAAGCACTAAAAGAATATTATTGGTTTTAGTTACTTTGTTATTCATAATTAGTGGTTAATGCAATGTATTGTTGTCATAATACGTCTTTACTACTGCGGAACTATAGTTATATAGGTGAGAAAATTTACTATGTAAGCTCAAAATCAAAATTTAAGGCGATGATAGCTCAGTGGTAAGTGACGTCGAATACCGCGGTGAAGGTCGTGGGTTCGAATTTTACAATGAGCTTGAGCTTTCGGTGAAGGAAAACATCGTGAGGAAACCATAGCACGGTGGTAGGGTACTTTGTAGTACCCGACTGGCTGGCTACCACCCTCAAGTTGAAAATCTGTCGCCAAACACCTATCGGTGTGTTCCGACAGCTGCACTTGAGAGCCAGTTCCTATCTAGTCTTTGTGTGCTTACCATCTTCGGCCACGTCATCACTTACCATGGTGAGATTGTGGTCAAACACAAGCCTATCGAATATAAAAAAAAAAACCATGTCAAAATAATTATTCAATTTACGCCCTTATTTAAGAGGGCACTTATAAAGGTTTACATATAGAAACAGGTTCGGTCGTCAGCCTTCAACTGATAATAATTAACGAGAAACTTAACATGATTACAATTTTCGGTGTGGTTAGACAGATTATGACAATTCCTAATTCGAAACTACGGGTTAGTTAGGTGCAGACCACGGAAAATCAAACTCAATTGTTTCACAATCTTGTGTTCCAATTCCAAAATGTCATTCCAAGTTTAAAATCAAGTGGAAATCCACGTTTAATGAGATGAACCAGCCAGAGGGTCGGACACGTGGTACAACGTGATATATTAATTCCGGATGCTTGACAATGTTGGCTGGATGGCTACTTGAACGATTCTGCCAAATGGGTGGCACATCTGCTACACGGCCACTGGAAATTCTGCAGAGTGACCATTAGCGTACGTTACAGTAAATGATAATGAAGGTTCACAAATTATTAAAGACCTTTATGGCCGAGTGTCTTTATTTACGTGGGAGTTGTTTTAGGAAAATTTTCTCACCAGGTAAATAGTTTAAAGGATATTTTGATGAAGCTCTTTATCTACATATATATAAAAGAAAGTCGTGTTAGTTACACTATTTATATCTCAAGAACGGCTGAACCGATTTGGCTGAAAATTGATGGGGAGGTAGCTTAGAACCAGGAATAACACATAGGATTAAAAAATTATAAAAAATTCACAAAAAAAAGAATAATGAAGACGTAACGACGTTTTGACATGTCTCGAGATCGGACTGACAGATGGTTTAGTTTCACAATTGGTGGCGCTGGAATCGGGTTCTAAATTTATTTTCAGGGCAGGACAACGTCTGCCGGGCCCACTAGTATCTTATAAATCTTTGAAGGCAAATCCTTTATATTTACTTTTAAACAGCCTATTATCATAGTTTTTCAATGTAATAGTAAATCAAAGGCGGTCATCTAAAAATCATATTTTGTTGCCACTTCATAAAATACTCAAAAAGATTTTTGTTCAATATTCTAAACACAAACTTTAAAGCTATAAACGAATACAACAAAGGCCTAATTTCTAGATTCCCCAAGATTATATAATATATGCCACCAAACCTAATCTATAGAATAAACTATCAACTCGTATATTCTGATCATCTTATGATTCTCAAATTCAAAAAATATTTATATGTAACAATTGTATTACCGGTTCGGAATACACTGCAAGAAACTTTGCAAGTTACTTTTATGTTGTGGGTCTTTCTTTAAAAAAACCTGCATGAATACAATCACAATCACTAATGTCTACATTTCATAATTCTTCTCAAGCACTGGACATATTACTATCATAATGGTGATATTCAGTCCTCAATTCGTTAGCCTCGATATCACTCGATCGATACTCATGCATATTCAACTCACGGACACAATTAGCTTGCTCCATAGTTTTCAACGGACCGCCAATTATATTTCAGAATCTGTTCGAGTGGGCTTTTTATAAGGCGTCGCAACTGCTGTTTTGAATGGGGTAGGTTACTTAATGGATTTTTTTGAATAGCGTCTTATTTAAGAGCATTTAATATTTTATTTCAGTTACTAACCTAGTTTTTTTCGGTAATACTTGTATTGTTTTGTTTACTCTACGTTTTATCTTCACTTTTATACTACCTATCTGTTAATTGGTTCTACCCGTGATCCCATATTTTATAAAAAAAAACCTTTCTTTTTGTATCCCTACGTAATACGTAATCTGAGTATAAATATTCAAGTTTCTAAACCCAACCTTATAGAATGTGCGCTGATGGGTTAGTCATCTACACTAATATTACAAAGAGGAATGATTTTTATGTAACGAATAAACTTAAAAACTACTGGACCGATTTAAAAAATTCTTTCAACATAAGAAAGCTATATTATCTCGGGAAAATATAAGATCTCCTTGACGAACTAAGAGTGATTTACCTAAGTATCTCAAAGTTCTATCAAAGGAAGCCTTTGATAATTTTCTTCAAAATGTTTCTCCTATTTTATTCGTAAAAACATAGGAAGCAAGTATTAAACTTTCACATACAAAATATAAATACTTAAGTACACCTTTTGTCCTTTACAAATGCTAGCCTACAATCGTTATTTATCCGAACACTCACGCCAAATTAATTCTTATATCTCTGAAATCACTATCAGAATTAATCCCTCTACCGACCCTCTAAAATCCTTAACTTTGATTTCTCTCTGTATCCAACTAAACGCTTTTGGGATTAGGAGAGCCGCTCGTATGTAAATCGTGCGTGGATTCCCGATCCCGCACGAATAAATGGACGCTTCGTGGAGTTGATCCAACCTCGGTTCTAACAAATGAAATTGTAGTGGAATGGAAAAGTGTAATATAGAAAAATACACCTATGTGTGTGTATTTCACTGTTTTGTGTGTTATGAGAATTGTGATTGGAATTGGATAGACTGTACTCGTTATTTGCTAGTTTCACCTAAATAATTTTGCTGAGTTTCTTTCCGGATTCTTCTCAATTTAAGTTATTTAAATTGGTAACGTTTATAAGTGCCATACCAGAGCCTAAACTAAATAAATGAGTTTTGCTTTTGATTTGATAACAACTTTTAGAACATTTAAATTTAGCTTTTGTGTGTGTGACTCCTATGAAGATATTAAGTCAAAAGTCAAAGTCAAAACCATTTATTCAATTTAGGCCCTAGAAGAGCACTTATGAAGGTTGAATTACAGAAGTTACCACCAGTATCCATAAGTAATTCATAAAAGTAATAACTATTATATTTTTGATGCCAAACAGTAGATATAAAAATGTTAATAAGGAAAAAATTGCAGGAAGGATTATTCTTAAATCGCCAAAACACGCATCAAATATTGTCAGTGAACTAAATTTTAATGCTATTGAATAAAGTGTTATTGCAAAATTTATCCCGGCTCTTGCATTAATAAACTTCTGAACGTCATACAGGTTCGTAAGGGAGTCAGAAGTCTGATAGTTCATAAGTTAATTAATTCATAAGGCTATTTTATAGTTTTTGAAGATCATAATTATTTACTAAAAATCATTATTAGGTATGAATAGTGAAAAGTAGGCAGACTACTTGCAATCGTAATGACACTCATAAAAAATACTATAATGATGCTCTAAAGAATAAAAGCATGAAGACTTTTTCTTTACTTTCCGACAATGAAGATACATGAACTCTCAAGTACTGAGTCATTCATAAAAGCGTTAAATGAAAATATGGCGAACGATTCGTCAAGCCATAATAGAAATTCTTCAGCGACAGCGAAAATATCTCTGTTACATGACACATGACATTCCAACATTAATGACTTGCGGGTTTGATTATGATTTAATTGCTTCTTTATTAGAAACATGTGTTTAGGCGGCTCAATTTGTGTCGCATTGCAAAACGTTTAAGTGATTGTTTATTTTTTTTACGTTAGGTTTGCGTTGACAACAATCTTATTATGGTTCGTGGTAACGTTTTTTTACCCTACTGTGCTGTTGTTTCTTCACGATGTTTACCAACACTGAAAATTAAGCTCACTGTAGAATTTGAATCCACAACCTTCGTCGACATATTCGATGTCACTATCGCTGAGTCTATCTATAGTAATGAGGATGAAGACACAAGTTAATATTAATGTTACTTTAAAACTAGAAAAGGAAAATAGAATCCATCTATATTTAAATGAAAGTAAGAGTTGGTATAATTTTCCATCGATACTTCCAAGATATTGCGCCACTTCAAAGAGCCGCGTCAAAGTGAGCCCGACACAATAACATCTCGGCTATAAATTGATAGGGTTTTAATTATTGGGGCCCATATTTTAGCAGAGGCCATAAAAATACTTTATTGGTTAGGAATAATTTTAATATTCTATGCTCGCAATTTTTCTTTTGACTAACAAATAATAATTTTAATTAAGGCTGCGTAAAAGAAGTCATAAGAATGTTTGGCACTTATCAATAATTAATGAAAGATAAACAAGTCAATAGTAAAATCAATTTCTACATCGGATCATGGTTGAAATACAAATCTTTTCTTCTTGAACGCACATGATTTTGCCGATGATGAGCATAAAATACCTTGAAAGGTCCTAGCATATACAGCAACTGGAACTATACCAGCAAGCTTATTTTCTTCTTGTCCTTATCCTACAACGGCGCAACATGTTTTCCTCTTCCACTCCGCTCTATCACTGGTCGTCTCAGTACTCACACCTTTCATAAGCAAATCATTATTCACGCAGTTCATCCATACCATCTTCGGCCTTCCTCTACCTCTATATCCATCCACACTCATGCTTAATACTCTTTTCATTATATGTTTTTCATCCCTCAACTGTACTAGCAAGTATTTAACATAATTTTTTATCGATTTTTTTTGTTATCTAACAGTTTAATACTTTTGTTTCGAATGCTAATAACCTTTGCCCTTATCCATCTCGTCTTAAATCGAGTTCTGACAAACCAATTGCCATAGTGATACATGTAGCTCATTCCAGCCACACTAGCGCTAAATGGCTGTAATTCTGCTTAATTATATTGGTCCCTGTCACGCATAGACCACCCCTAACATCAGATAAGGTACAACGAGGTTGTTATAAACATTATTATTGTATTTTATCAGTCGGTCTAAAAACCACGTAATGATTTAGTTGGATGAATTAAGACTGATTTTTGGACTAGCCAAACTGGGCTGGATGAAGAAAGCGCGGATACCGCGGCGAAGGTCGTGGGTTCGAATCCTACAATGAGCTTGAGCTTTCGGTGAAGGAAAACATCGTGAGGAAACCATAGCACGGTGGTAGGGTACTTTGTAGTACTCGACTGGCTGGCTATCACCCTCAAGTTGAAGATCTGTCGTCAAGCACCTATCGGTGTGTTCCGACAGCTGCGCTTGAGAGCCAGTTCACATCTAGGCTTTGTGTGCTTACCACCTTCGGCCACATCATCACTTACCATGATGAGATTGTGGTCAAACACAAGCTTATACAGAATCAAAAAAAACCTGGATTTAGCAGTGGACTGGAAAAATGCTGACAAGATAGATAAGATTCATTAAAAATATAAAATCTTATTCACCGTAAAAAAAAAACAAATGAAATCATATAAACTTGCTTGCTTGTTAGTATTTTTTTCTTCATTGTTATACTAATAAAAATATAATCCAAAAATTGTTTGATTCCGCTCGTTACTTGTACCGTCTCGCATAATAGCTGCTCCCTCTAATTTGTGTTAGGTGGTATTAATGTGGAAAGACAAGCGAAAAACCGGGTATCAGCTGCTGTATCGCTCGTCACGGCCATAATATCCTTTTATTCGAGATAGCTTCATCCCACTTCCATACATTTTAGACGGTTCAGTGAGCATATAAATGACCAGCGTATTTTGATCCCCGGGTGAATAAACATTGTTTAGCTAGATAAGCTGGTTGTAATTGAGTTATTAATATTTTTACTCTAAACGTTGGGAACTGCTAGAGTATTCGTTGAAAAATACCTGATTTGAATCAGTTTGTAGCGATTTGTAGTAAGGTGTGAAGATATATATTTTGACTAGATGTCGAACGTAGAAGCATTTATAAGATAGAAAAAAATAACTTAGCTAATTCAACTTTTTAACCGACTTCAAAAAAGGAAGAGGTTCTCAATTCGACTGTATGTTTTTTTTTAGGATTGAATACGTGAGCTAAACTATTTTATTAGAAAAAACTGTATTTATTCAAATCAAACCAACTAGTCCCAATTTCATTTCCATCGCGAAACAATAAAGCTTGGGCTAGCCAAAAAAACTAGCAAGCCAATTCTCAATCAGAAATGGACGACAAACTGCGGAAAAAGAAAGGAAATTTTCAATTACCCCCAAAAATACAATTTGGGGTATAATCAAAGGTCGGTTAAGTACGCAAGACGTACGACTTAACAACAATGAGAATAAGACGAACTACGACAAACGCGATGGAATTCAAAGGGGTAGGGTGACTGCGTTTTGGGATCTTAGGGTGAACGCTATGTTTTAATCCAGGATTATTTTTTCTATATTATTATTATGTTTTTTTAATACCCTAGCAGGAGTGTTGAGATTAAATTTGGTGAAATTTAAATAAGCATATCCGTTTTTGATCAAATATATACGCCAAAATAAACAAGAATTAAAATTATTGAATTTGCATCAAATATTGCTAAACATTAAACTATTATATAATTAAGAATGCAATGAAATAATTGATATTATGTAATAATTACATTGCGAAATATATCTTTTTTTATATTTTATATATTTTTATAGATAGAATATTGAATAATTTAGTGAACTTTTATAAATTACATTAGAATAATATCCTACCAATTTTCTATTAAAAATTGTATTAAATTATAATGAACTATCAACGATATTTAAAAAAAATATCTTCTCCAGCAAAAATACATAGTCATCTCACATCCTTCAAAGGAGAATTGAGAGATCAAAGGTTCCGAAACGTGTGAATCGAGTTAGCAATGGGAGGTCGGCGGTGGGATGTAGAAGGAAAGCTCACAAAAGCTTCAGAGCCGTCATTATACTCAAGCTTTTCCTGTATTAATGTGACGAAAGCACCGGACAATACGGTTTGAGCAATTCCGCCATTTTTCACAGTTTCCCGATGATTTCTACTGTAAAATCTTTTATCTTTTCAATGTGATTTCGAAAATAATGAGGTCGGTCGCTTTTCCTATGACGTCGTCTCCTATGCCATATGAACTTTTTTGGGATGTGCTCGTTTGACTACTTGGATTCACTTCATTTCTTGTTTTATTGCTTTAATGTTAAGGTTCCGATTGGCTTAGCAAAAATAACGCGATGATAGGTCAGTGGTAAGTGACGTCGGATACCGCGGCGAAGGTCGTGGGTTCGAATCCTACAATGAGCTTGAGCTTTCGGTGAAGGAAACCACAGCACGGTGGTAGGGTACTATGTGGTACTCGACTGGCTGGCTACCACCCTCAAGTTGAAAATCTGTCGCCAAGCACCTATTGGTGTGTTCCGGCAGTTGCACTTGAGAGCCAGTTGCCCTTAAGGCATTGTAATATGGTGTACAACACGTTGGCAGTCCACCTGGTATTGCTAATGTCTATAGGCGACGGTAGTCACTTACCATCAGGTGACCCGCCTGCCTCGTTGTCACTAGTGACATAAAAAAAAAGTGAATAATGTTTTTATTACGATGTTTACTCGTAGTTTAATTAAACTGCATTAATAACATTCTCATACACATTTAAATGGTGGTAGAAGCTAATAAAGGAGAATATTTCGTACAGCAAATAGAAGTTGATGAATTTTACTAATATTGTAATACCATTTTGGTCGAACGAATTCTTGAACATTGCAGACTACCCTCTTTAATATTTATATTCATTTTATTTTGTTCTGTAATAGTACCTATGTTTCGCCCAACAAACTGTGTAACATAATAATTAATGTAATTTCTCATTTAAGTGAATGTAATTCTTTTGAGAAATAATGTTATCTCAAACCTCATTGTAAGGATGTGAGAATGGACTCACTCACGCAAAAAACTACTGAACGGATTCTGAAGAAACTTGAAACACAGGTAAATGATACTCTAGAATAAAACATAGGGTATTTTTTATCCCAGTAAAACATAAGATCTTCTAGAGAACGTGGGTGAAACTGCGGGAGATAGCTGGTAAATCAATTTACTTGAAAATTTCTTGTTGCAGATGTAATACAAGTGTGGTCAGCCCCTGGTGGTATGACCAACTTACCTTGCGACCTGGCAGCACCCTCGCGTGATGTCGCAATGATGTTGTGGTTCAAGGATGGAGACAGAATGCCTATTTATACGTAAGTTTGGACATTTACCTATATCCTATTTAAGGAGTCTATTTTTTACATCATTTTTCCATGTCCTTATCCCACGCTATGTGGGGTCGGCACAACATGTTTTTCTCTTCCACTCCTCTCTATATTATATTAGGTATAAATTTATTTTATTTTTTATTTTATTATCGTTATATTTTATTAATTATCTTTAAACTGTAATCCAAAATACTAAAACAAATGTAAAACTTTGTAAGTTAGAATTTTTGTTGCTCAATCACGCAAACACAGCTGAACGGATTTTGATGAAACTTGGCACACAGCTAGTTCTGTGTGCCATCTTGGATTTGAGTATTCTAAGTTTTAACATAGGATACTTTTTATCTCGAGAAAAGATAAGCTCCTTCGGGAATATGGGTGAAACCCCCAAGGAGCTTGAGGAGGACAGATTGTTTATTATATTTATTTCAACATTCATCTAGTAAACGAGATTTCTAAAAACAGCTCTATCTACTTTAAATTAAAATAACAGTCAAGAAAATGAACTATTTCCCGAGGTCTTTACTTCCTAACACCTACAGTCCAATTTTTTTCAAGGACAGAGTCTATAGGCATAAATAAACGCATTCCAATTTTTTATAAAAAAAAACAAACAAGAAAAACTGAAAACATTTGGAAAATTTGATAAACCGTTTTAAAAATCCTTTCTCATTATACTTCTGAGCTGTCAATTCCAATGTCATTATTAAACTTTAATTTAAACAATAACACATCATAATCGAATGACGTTTCTCAATCGACTTATAGATATCCCAAACCGATTTCATCCATATATGTGGCTGCAGAATAGTCATACAGTCACGCTCCGTCGATACCTTGCTGACGTCATTTAATAAGCCCATTGTTTCCTATCTGAATAGCTTAATCAGCCTTTGACAATAGCGAATTGGATGATACGTGAACACTGAGCCCGGAATGCCTTGAGCGATGTCCTGCATTTGATACGGATTGGATTTAGGATGGTTGAAGGATTTGTGGTTGGCAACAGATCTTTTGTTTAGTGATTTCTGTTTTGTGCTGTAACTGACTTGTGACGTAGCACCCTCATGCGAGTTGATGACCTTTCTTATTTTACCTTGATTTTTATCAGTTCCTTTTTTAATAAAGAGTTATAGTAAATAACTTAAACAAGCATTTCAGTAATATTGACTGGCATACGTTATTAAAAACCGGTTCAGTTGACCACGCTACTGATATCTTTTACGACACAATAAATGAATCTATTGAAAATTTTGTACCTCTTTTTCGTCTTTCTAGTCATCGTTCTTATCCAGTATGGTACAGTAAAGCTTTAATCAAAATTATTAAAGAAAAAGGCAAAGCTCACTCACGTTGGAAAAAGTTTCATAACCTTCTTGATTACGACGAATTCGCGATGCTACGCGCCAGGCAACACCGTGTACAAGATGCTTGTTTTAGAAAATACACTTCTTATATGGAGACTTCAATAAAAACGAATCCTAAGATGTTTTGGTCTTACGTTAAAGCTATGCGCGGCGGTTCTAATTATCCTAAAACAATCAAGCTGGGAAATGTCAGTATCTCAGACGGGGATGACATTTGTAATGCATTTAGCAATTTCTTTAAAAGCGTTTTCGGTGTTCCTATAACACAATCACAATCACCAAATGTGGCTGCTGTTAATAGTTTGGTTGGCATCTCTATGTTACAAATACCTGAGGCTACCACATTAACATCTCTAAAATCTTTAAACATTTGTAAAGGCTCAGGTAGCGACGGGATTTCACCACTATTTTGGCAAAAGTGCGCTGTTTCTTTGGCTGGTCCAATCACAATCATTTTTAATCGATCTTTAAGAGAAGGAATATTTCCAAATCTGTGGAAAAAAGCCCACATATTACCTTTACTAAAGAAGGGTTCAAAAACTAATGTGGAAAATTATAGGGGTATATCTATACTAAACACGCTGGCTAAGTTATTTGAAAAGATTGTTTACGGGGTTCTCTATCCGGTCATTTATAGGGGTATGTCAAATAAACAGCATGGCTTCCTTCAACGTCGCTCAACGGTAACTAATCTGTCGTACTTTAGTGATTATGTACTACATAATATGGTTGGCGGCGGGCAGGTTGACGTGATCTACACTGACTTTGAGAAAGCTTTCGACCGAGTGGATCACGTCATCCTGCTAAACAAATTACATAGTTTGGGTATACACGGGGATTTACTGCGGTGGATAAAGTCCTACCTTGCAAATCGTTCTCAGGCGGTAGTAGTTGGTGGGTTTAAGTCGGATTTTATCAATATACCTACTGGTGTACCACAGGGTTCCCACCTGGGGCCGCTTTTCTACAATGCGTACCTCTTTGACATTGAGACTTGCTTTAAATATTCCGATCATTTGATGTATGCTGATGATAAAAAAATATTTATGAAAATTAGTAATTTAACAGATTGTAACTTATTACAGTCAGATTTGAATGCTTTGAGTAAATATTATAATGAAAATTGTATCACTATCAATGTTAATAAATGTCAATTGATAACATATACGCGTAAAAGGAATCCCATAAAATGTTTGTACCATTTCAGCAACATTCCAATTAATAGAACAGATTCAGTTAAAGACCTGGGAGTGGTTTTTGATCATAAGCTTTTACTATCGGATCATATTGATTATGTTGCTGATAAGGCATATAAATGCTTGGGATTTGTTTTGCGAGTATGTAAACCTTTTAGTAATATTAGTGCAATTAAAGCAGTCTACAGTTCCTACGTACGCAGTGTTCTTGAATACGCGTGCCCAGTTTGGTCATGTCAATACATATCTCATATAGATCGTCTAGAACGTCTTCAAAAAAAATTCGTTAACCATTTGAATTTCCGACTTCGAGTGTCTTCTGATTCGTACTATGAAAGCTGCAATCGACATGGCCTCTTAACTCTTGAGGAAAGACGTAACGTCTTAGACATGTGCTTTTTGTATGATATACTGAATGGACGGGTGGATAGCCCAGAAATATTGGCGGGATTATCATTCTGTACGCCCCGGCGACGCACGCGACACACACCACTGTTGCATGTTCCACACTGCTCCACCAACTACGCCAAAAACTCTGTTCTCACGCGCATCGCACGCAATTATAACACGATATTTAGTGATGATGATGTTGATCTCTTCTTATATTCAAAACATGCGTTTAGGAATCGAATAATACAAAAAATAAAGCAGGTACGCGTTTAAAAAAAAAAAATTACGTTTTTTTTAATGGGTGGAAATGTGCTTACATATGCACGTTGTTACCTATTCGGGAAGCTGTCCAACTTGTATTTCAATTATTTTTTTTTGGCGATATTATAATATATTATATACACCTCCTTTACACTATAATTATTTTTTATTTTATGTATGTGGGTGAACGCTGCGTGTTTTTATTTTATATTATATTTCTGTGAAAACTTTGTGCTCTTAATTAATTATTATTCTTCTACATTCTGTATTTGGACGGTATTTTTGTTTTTTTTTGTGACTTCTTTACGATTTGTTTGATCTAGGGAAATCTGTTATTAGCCTTACTATATTATGTTAATAGTTTTAATTATTAGATCCATGTAACGCCGTTGATTTTCTAATTTAATAAATAAATAAATAAATAAAAATAAAGAGTACTGACATACGACCACAGGTCGTGGGGGAATATGCACGTTTTTATTGTTAAAATCACTATAATTTCCGGCTGATTCAAACGCGGCCATTATGGCGCGCTTATTTTGTGATGTGAGGTTAGACGTCCGATGTCAAAAATGATGTGTTTGGTTCACAAAGTTACTAAAATCAGTTTATTACCATGGAAAAGCACAGAATATATTAAAAAAATAAGCGTAGTGGTTACAAACTCTGTGGTCGAGTGTCAAAGTGACGTCACAATTACTCACGATTTGCTCATGGGGCGTTTTGAAAATTTGCGAGGGAATTTAAAAACCGACACTTTTTGATGAAAAATTTTGAAAATAATTATGTAGGTATGTTTTTGTAACAATATGAATTACATTTGCATATTCCCCATTGTCTATTTTTGTATCTAGCTGAGAAAGCTCTGGTTAGTTTTTGATCAGATGTCCGTGTGTGAAAATTATTCTAAGATATTTATTTTGTTTGTCTACATATACATAAACTTTCGCAAACATTATCACGTTTCTAATATCATTAATAGAAAACAGGATACCATAAGAATTCCCATGTTGATACGAGATCATGATTTTTCCAACATCTGGCATTATTTTCCCGTAACGTCACGTTTCCCGCACTTCATTTGTCTAATGGTATATACATTCTGTTGATTGCAGTTCTTTGTAACTTTTGATGTTTGTATCATGGATACACTTAACGTTGTTTTTTATGTCAGAAGTCTAACAAAGGCTGGTGGGTGATCTGATGGAAAATAAGTACGGTCGCCTTTGGAATTTAACAAGAACGAGAGGATTGCTTGGCGATATATTTTCAACTCAAGGGTTGTAGCCAGCTAGTCGAGTAATACAAAGTACCTTACCACCTTGCTATGGTCTTTTTACCATGTTTTCAGTAGGTAGGATTCGAACCCACAATCTTTGACACGATATCCGACGATACTATGACTGAGCTGTCATGTACTGCCAAGTATCTTTAATTAGATTATTATCATATCTAAATAATGTTTGTTTGAGAATATGCTTAAATGAATAAATGAATATTTTTGTAAAAACTAAATGGAAAATTTAATTATATTACGAAAAACTATGCCACATTTAAAGAGTTACTTTATAAGAACCATGCTCGATTTTATTAAAAGCTAGCTGTTTCCCGCGGTTTCACCCGCGTTTCCGTGGGATCTTATCTTTTCCCTATATAAAATTAAAGCCTATAACACTCACAAATAACGTTGCTTTCTATTGGTAAAAGAATTTTCATGATCGATTCAGTAAATCCAGAGATTACCGTCTATAACCTCACAAACTCACAAACTTTAGGTACCTTTTTCTAATATTAATATAGATAAAAACAACGCAAAATGTATTTAATCTTATAATAGACACAGAAAATTTCTCAATAATATAATGAAAGCAATTTGGCAGGCAATAAATTGTTAATCAATGATCAATTATCGACACCCAACTACGTCAGCGAGCCGGCCGTCACTCAGTCGGTCAATTAGCCATTCGCAAATGGATATTATTATACTTTTCGCTCTTTTTGAACAGTTTTTTATTAATGTAAAATGGGAATGTGGGAAGCAATGCTTGCTCTCCACTGCTCCTAAAGCAGTACAACGCTGGTATTCTAATAGAGTCTTATTGGACAGTTAATTACTTAAATAAATAATAATAAAAATCACATAAATAACAATATAAATGTACAACGATGCCTAATAATTAACGTAATAACGTGAGAATTATAAACTATGATGAACACGTTATAGGATTTAGAATCACATAAAAGCATTTGCTACTATTTTTATAAACGGTAAAAACATATTATTATACGAGTGTCCATCAATGCAATAGTTGCGACGGCAGGTAAAAAGTTATCCATAGCCACGGATAGGATCAGCTGGCATTCCTTGGAGGAGGCTTTTACCCGAAGGGGGTCCATACAAAATAATTTATAATACATGTACCTAAAATCAAAATTATTTATATTAATCATTTTATTTAAAAAAAATATGTTCTAATTAATTATCTCTATGTAATCGATAATATTGTATGGAATCAAATAAAGCTTATTGTTATTATTATTATTATATCCATCAATGCTTTTCGGCAAAATCTGTTTCCATAAAAAACGTGTCCATAATTTCTAAGACAATTAAAACTGTTGATATTCAATGCAATAACAGAAAAAAAAAAAACAATAAACAATTCCAAAATAAAGATATCATAAACAAATTATTCCACGCAGCTACTTAAATTGTCAATTCCAAATGGAACCCCCGAAACCCGTTTGACAGTCAATATTAATCGTTTAAACATTGATCAAGCACAGAATTATGTGTGAAGCGTGTTTCGATGACACTGGCTCTGTGTGATTGATTACACTCTATGTTCGACAAACTTAATGATATGCAAGCTTGTGCAGAATTATCATGTCTTGTTGAGAGATATCACTTATAAAAATGTTAATAAATGTATGAAAGATCCACTGCTAAAAAAAAATTGCCTTGCTGAGTTTCTTGCCGGAGTCTTCTCAGTTTAAGTGTATTCCGAACCGGTGGTAGAGTCAATTGTAACGTTCATAAGTGCCTTACCAGGGCCTAAACTATTAAGGCGATGATAGCTCAGTGGTAAGTGACGTCGAATACCGCGACGAAGGTCGTGGGTTCGAATCCTACAATGAGCTTGAGCTTTCGGTGAAGGAAAACATCGTGAGGAAACCATAGCGCGGTGGTAGGGTACTTTGTAGTACCCGACTTTTTTTTTTTTTTTTATGTAATGGCAAGAGAGCATGTGGGTCACCTGATGTTAAGTGATCCCCACCGCCCATGCATACCCGCAACACCCGCGACTGGCTGGCTACCACCCTCAAGTTGAAAATCTGTCACCAAACATCTATCGGTGTGTTCCGACAGCTGCACTTGAGAGCCAGTTCCCATCTAGGCTTTGTGTGCTTACCACCTTCGGCCACTACCTCACTTACCATGGTGTGATTGTGGTCAAACACAAGCATATCCAGAATAGAAAAAAAAAAGGATTGCCCACAAAATTGGGGAGCGCTTTTTACCATATGGTTCATGACGCTAATGTGAAGGTAGCTGGCTCTTTAATCAACTGGTAAACTGTTGAAACACACTGGCTTGACGAAAATATGAGGACGATGGCTAAACCTAGCATTTCGTACAAAGTATCTTTACCAAAAACTCAAATTTATTGAATGATTCCAATGACTTTTGACCTGTCAGTCACCGTCACTACAACTGTTAGATGATAATAATTTTCGAGTTTATATGTTTCAGTAATTATTAAGAATGGTCCCTCGATTGATATTCGAAAGATTGATACAAAAACTTGAGAGGTGTCAAGGGACACCCGGATGGAACGAAGTTATATAAGTCGAGAGAGTATATATATATACTCTATATAAATAGAAATGAAAAAAAATGTCTGGCTTGCTTTCTATAAGAGAGAGAGAGAGAGAGAGAGAGAGAGAGACAGACAGAGAAACATGCGCACGCCGCACAGCTTTTAGTGTCAGTTGGTCGGGTCACAGCAACTGTCACCCGACCCTACCCGACCCGACCCGACAACTGACACTAAAAGTGTCGTGACAAATTTTCCGTCTAGCCCCCTTTCACATTCACAACGCGCGATAAGGAACTTCGTTCCAACGTGAATTGAAAATTACAATCTACACAAGAATGAGAAGTACCTACGCTCCACCAAAATTGTAGGATGGCAATGGGATGAAACACTACGATTGATAAATTGATCTACAAAACGTATAATTAATTAACATACGAACTGCGCTGACGTGATGAATGTTTCATGAACAAATCGACACGTCACTAACAAATTCTTGACGTACTTTAGTAGAACTATGAATGGGAAATACGCCATAATTTGGGGATAGTAAACAATAACAATAAATATTCACTTTCACTTCATCCAAATGGATTTGAACCCATATTTTGCTACGATATTCGTTGAATACCAAGGTATTATCGCATACTTTTCGTACAATGAGATTGTGCACAAAAACATGCACAAAAATGTTGGTCCGCGATTAACTCCGAAATTACTAAACGAGCTCGATGAAATTGTGGACACAAATAGATTTTATCCTGGAATTAACAGGATTCTTTTTGTCCTGAGAAAAGAAAAGATCCCTCGGGAACGCGGATAAAACCGCGGAGGACATCATAATTGTCGATTATTTCAACATTTATCTTTCACGTAAAAGCTGTGTGATAGATTTTGATAAATCTTGTCACACATATAGATCATATCCTAAAATAAGTCCTAGGATAATCATATTCCAGGAAAAGATATGATCCGTTGAGAACTTGGATGAAAGCGCGAAGGACAAATAGTATCTTATAGAATTCGATCGATATCTTTTAGAAACGATCCATCGGTTTTCCATTTTTAAAATCTTATGATTTGGCAATATTAAGCCGCTTATAATTTTGAACCCATATTTAGTAATGACTAATTCATAGAAGTTTATTTTAACCAATGCCTTCTAAGATAAAATCATAACGTATATTACTTGAATATACTTTTCTTATGTTAAATTTTACGTCTTATCATAAATTTGTTTTCTGCTGGTGCTATATCTTCTTGCTACACGTTTTGAATTTTTGAAAATTTGCAGTGTGATTTCCTTCTAAGCGAAAAAATGGTTTTTTGGCCATTATTAAGGTTGATATCTGCAAATCGATTTCATCTTTATGGCTCTTAACGATATAATAGTAAAATCAGGAACTATAATCCTGACCTTTATTATTTAGTCATTCATTTTGTCCATTATTTTTTTAAAGATATTATTTCAGTACAAGATATCCGTTAGAACTTTAGCGTATTTGTAGTTATCTCTTTTTATGATCTTTATAAATGCAACTTTTAAACCAAATACATTGTAAAAACTTTTGCACTTGTTCATAATACTAACAAAATTATCAAGTAAATCCATATCATATTATAAGTCATCAATATTTCTATTGATCATCAAAGGGTAACTTAACCCTTAAGTTAGTACGTAATTAAATTTTGATTACAAATTCAAAGACGTGGCCGGAAATTGGAGCTACGATTGGTTAAGACGTTCTAGAGAAGATCTTGCTGAGAATATATAAATAAAATTACTTGTAAAAGGATTTTGGAGCTTTGACAAAGGATTTGAATCGTTGTGCTAGATTTATTTCTTCTAAATTTTATATTGTAAATGTCTACAATAGCTATCCAAGGGTTTAAGTAAAATTACAGAGATCTTTTTGAAATAGAAGCACTTTTATATTTTTTGTCGACAATAGCTAACAAGCACAATTTTCTATATTAATACATTAAAAAATCTTGACTAGATTTTTATCACATGACAAATATTTTCTAGGTATTCCATCATTTTTTATCTTCAAATCTAATCTTATTTTATTTTAGTCTAGAAACGCTACATTTATCAGTAAATAATTTACTACCACATTTTCCTCGATCATTCTATTCACAATTTCCTCAAAGGCGACAACCTCGAGGTATCTAAAAGGTATCTAATATAAATAATAGGACGAAGAAAAAACCTTAGTTAATAGATTTTTCACGTAACTAGAACATTACACGCGTTCCTATTGGTTGGTTGGTAGACCTACAACATTTTGAATGATCTGTAGGTAACACAGAACCTAAAACCAAACGTGTCTCACGTATATTCAGACTAGAATAATATTGTACTTACAGAACTACATCAAACTTAGTATTTGGCTGACTCGAAAGTCTGTTTCTGAAAGTTGGAATTAGATAAAAGAAGATAAACAACTCTCAATTGTACTTCATTGCCGTACACTGATTCTATGTTTATGTACGTAAGGCTTGTAAAGAGGACTTTTAATATCCAAAATAAACCTATTTGCTTACACCAATGTTACATCTTCCTACTTGAATTTATAATATTCACTCCATTGTCAGCTTTTTACTACCATCGTCCACAACATCATTTAATTTTATGAGATAGCTTACCACAAATCTATTTTTAAACGACTTCAAAAAAGGAGGAGGTTATATGTTCGACTGTATGTATTTTTTTTTTTTTTTATGTATGTTCATCGATTTTTCCGCCAATTGTCAACCGATTTCCAAAATATTTTTTTTGTTTGAAAGAGTATACTTCGGCGGTGGTCCCATTATCACCAAGTCAGGATCTGATGATGGGATCCTGGGGGAAAACGAGGGCAACCCTCAAATTTTATGAGAAATGTCAACCGATTTTCAAAATTCTTTTTTCATTTGAAAGAGTATACTTCAGCGGTAGTCCCACTGTCACCAAGTCAGGATCTGATGATGGGATCCTGGGGAAAATGAGAGCAACCCTCAAATTTTATAAGAATTTACAGTATTTTTCATTCATTAAACGACTTCAAAAAAGGAGGAGGTTATATGTTCGACTGTATGTATTTTTTTTTTTTTATGTATGTTCATCGATTTTTTCGCCAATTGTCAAGCGATTTTCAAAATTGTTTTTTTGTTTGAAAGAGTATACTTCGGCGGTGGTCCCATTATCACCAAGTCAGGATCTGATGATGGGATCCTGGGGGAAAACGAGGGCAACCCTCAAATTTTATAAGAATTGTCAACCGATTTTCAAAATTGTTTTTTTGTTTGAAAGAATACACTTCGGCGGTAGACCCACTGTCACCAAGTCAGGATCTGATGATGGGATCCTGGGGAAAATGAGAGCAACCCTCAAATTTTACAAGAATTTACAGTATTTTTCATTCATATAAGTACTTATCAAAACTATTTCTATCTGGTAGTTATCATCTTATGTTGCAGAGATGATGATGGAAGGTACAACTCCTTAAAGGTTAGGATTTAGGCAAAAATCTGTAAATATTATGGGCTAATATTTATAATTCATATACATTCTAAAGCTTTTCAGATATTTGCATCTGGTAGTCATCATCTCATGTTGCTGAGCTGATGATGGTAGGTCAAACTCCTTAACGGCTAGGAGTTAGGGGATATTTCTTTAAATATTATAGTCACGTTTAGACTCGTATCGTCGTCTCTTTGTATATTCAAATGAGCTGATGATAGAAGGTAAACTCTTTATCGGTTAGGAGTTAGAATATACGTTGTCCTAGATATGAAATGAAACGCAATATCAAGTAGCTGCTGAGAAAGAAGCCTTAATCATTTAGGATAAATATTCTTTATTTTCATTAAAAGTTAATCTATTTATGTATTCCCTCATCTAACAGCGTGATGTTATTTAACTTATAGGCTTTCTCGATAAATGGGCTATCCAACACTAATATATTTTATGTAGTTACTGAGATTAGTGCGTTCAAACAAACAAACAAACTCTTCAGCTTTCTCATATTAGTATAGATAATGTAAATTAATAATAGGCTTAATTTGCTCGAAAACAATTAAATATTTCTTGAAAACATTGAAATATAAAAAATGAAAAAATAAAACTTTTTATAAAAAAATAAAAACGACTTCAAAAACCGAAAAATAAACTGAATAAGACATTAAATAAAATGGACAAAAAATATTTCAATAACTAAATAGACCAAAAACTTTACTTATGTAAACTACCTACGCACCTATTCAAGTTATTATTCTATAAATACCTTTTGATCTGTTTGAAGTCGGTGCCAAGCCCAAAAATACAATGAAAGAAATAATAAATGCCTTCACAAGCACTTATGAATTGTAAGATTACCTACTTTCGCCAGATGGAAACCCTCCCAGGGTGGAAATTAATTAATCCCTGGGTTCGGGAACTCATTCTATCTGCGCGCGGCCAGCGGTCAACCGTTTCACCGGGTCTCCCTAACCGCACGCCAACATGCTGCGCCTGCACTACTCAATAGCGACTCCACAATACCCACAATACCGCCGGTCCCTCCGCCGTCAGCACAGTGCCTCCTCTAAGGAACTCTGGCAACCTTACTCACCGCAGGAACACAACACCACTTGAGGGCAGTGTTACCTATTTGGCTGCGATATTCTGTAAGGTTGAGGTACTAGCCCAGTCAGACGGCCCCAATTATGAGCAGATGTTCTGCTATGTCCTACCTCCTCAAACCGTACGAAGCCTATTAAACCTATTAGGCTTGGCACCGACTTCAAACAGATCAAAAGGTATTTATAGAATAATAATTTGAATAGGTGCGTAGGTAGTTTACATAAGTAAAGTTTTTGGTCTATTTAGTTATTGAAATATTTTTTGTCCATTTTATTTAATGTCTTATTCAGTTTATTTTTCGGTTTTTGAAGTCGTTTTTATTTTTTTATAAAAAGTTTTTAAGTAATATCATTTATTTTGAAGTTAAATGAAAACACAATTATTAAAACCAATCAATTGCGACACCCTTTCAGGGTTGATGTATCAAATTTACTGTAACCTATATAGCAATTGATCAATCGAAATAA
This sequence comes from Ochropacha duplaris, assembly GCA_951361185.1. Lineage (NCBI taxonomy): Eukaryota > Metazoa > Arthropoda > Insecta > Lepidoptera > Drepanidae > Ochropacha > Ochropacha duplaris. The sequence goes on along the minus strand of OX592707.1, from coordinate 1,199,779 downwards.
TTACATATAAGAATACTTGTTCTAACTGACTGTATGATCTATCAACGAACAACCCAAACCATTAGTGTTAGAAAAAAATGGAAGGATTTTTCGTAAATAGGGAAGAAACTGCGGAGTGCAAGCTTAAATATTAAATAACGTCAGAGCAAAATATTCCCAAAATCCCTTAATCAAATTCATACTAATATTATAAATGTGAAAGTAATTCTGTCTGTGTATCTGTTACCTTTTCACATTTAAACCGCTAAACCATTTTTATGAATATTGGTTTGTATACAGGATGGTGACGACATAACGACATAAAATTAAAACACGGTCACTACTAGTCAATCAAAATACTTTGTGATAATTAAATCGGGTATTACATCAACAAACAAAAAGCGAAATTTTCAAACAAACTAATTCCGAAAATAATCTAAAAGAAACACGACACTCTTTAGTAATATTATCTACTGACCTCAAATGACCTGTAGGCACTACGGGCACAGTTTTAGGCAAAGACCGGCCGCCGCGGTTCCTTTGTAGGTGTATTATTTCATTCATGCAAGTAGGCATCGACGCCCGGGTACCGCGCTAATAAGGATTTTAACGCTATGGTAATAAGGTCTAAATTTAATCAACCGACGATTTCTGAGTCGCACATTTTATTTGGTTGTGTTTTACGCATGTGGGTAAATCTAAAATTTGTTTCGTCTAGCTAGTCTAGCTAGGTGAATGACTTCGTTGCGAAATCGTTATGTATTCACAGCATGTGTTAAAATTATTAAAGTGAAAATAATTTCCTGTGGCTATACCGTTCAATGTAATTTGATGATACTTGGTGTACGAACTACTAACGCGGTTCCCAATATGTGGTTTAAATTAATGTCGTTATGTCGTCACCACCCTGTATTACACATTTTATCTCAGGAAAAGATAAGATCCGTCAGGAATGCGGGTATAACTGCGGGAGACAACCTAGTAATCATTAAAAGGAACAACTATCTAGTAGACAGTATGGCGCTCTCCTTGAGACCTTAACATTCCTCATTTTGTTACCGCTAAAATTAGGTCAAACTTTCTTAGCCCCTTTAAGCTGTCGTGATGTTGGAAGGACCGATAATGTGAAAGCAATGGACTTACTAACTGCCAAGGATTATAAGAGAAGGAAATTTGCAACATTTTCGCAAAGTTAAGAAAAAGTATGGGTTTTTTGGGGATCTTTCTTTTGTTCTACATACCGCAGTGATGTTGTGGTGAAAAATGATAAGCAAAATAATAAAAGCTTTGGCTTGCAATGACCTTCCTAAAACTTCATATAATATTAAAATTAAAATTATTCTAGAAATAGGGTTAAATGGGGAGCCGAAAACGAGATAAAACTGTTCCTTTTTGGGCTTTGTGTGCTTACTTCCAACTTCATCATCACTCGCCAAGGTGAGATGAATGAATGAATGAAATATAGTTTATTGTACATACACCTTATACAAGAGAGGTACATCATAAAAATATCAATAAATAAAGTGAGTACAATATAGGCGGCCTTATCGCTAAAGCGATCTCTTCCAGGCAGCCTTTGGGTGACAGGAAATAATTATTTAAAAAATGGCAGGCGTAACACCTGTATAGGGATGTGAGATTATGGATAAATCAAATCTTAGAGCATACATTCCAATTTTCAAGTAATATGTACATAGAGTATATACTGAAGAAAATTCCTCTAGTATTATTTTACAGTTTCTTGTAAGTTTTGAAAATTTATAACCGGCACTAGAAGCAATTCTCAACAACGCCTCTTTTTGTCGGAATCTTGAAGCCAACTACAGAAACTTTAGCTTCTCATATTCTTAGCACGTACATGAGAACATTGCAATTTTATAATACAACTCGCCGCAAACGGCAAGGGAAAAGCAGGTGTGAGGTCAAATCATGGGAGAAGAATTAGGTTTCTTTTTCTATAATTGAACTACAAGTTAATGGTTTTCATTTTTGTGTTATGTTCTTTTTAGGGTTCCGTACCCAAAGGGTAAAAACGGGACCCTATTACTAAGACTTTGCTGTCTGTCCGTCTGTCTGTATCTCAAGAACCGCGATAGCTAGACAGTTGAAATTTTCACAAATTATGTATTTTTGTTGCCGCTATAACAACAAATACTAAAAACAAAATAAAACAAATATTTAAGGGGGGCTCCCTATGTGCCAAGTTTCATTAAAATCCATTCAGTAGTGTTTGCATGAAAGAGTAACAAACATCCATACATACAAACTTTCGCGTTTATAATATTAGTACGATATATTTTATTTTTGCACGGTGGTAGGGTACTTTGTAGTACCCGACTGGCTGGCTACCACCCTCAAGTTGAAAATCTGTCGCCAAACCCCTATCGGTGTGTTCCGACAGCTGCACGTGAGAGCCAGTTCCCATCTAGGCTTTGTGTGCTTACCAACTTCGGCCACATCATCACTTACCATGGTGAGATTGTGGTCAAACACAAGCCTATCGAGAATTAAAAAAAAAATTGCTAAATAAAATTTTTACATGACTGTGAATTCTCCAAAAACCATAGAACAATCTTTTCCTAAAATGAAAGTACGTATGTCATCCAACCCAAATTAATTACACGAGCAAAGGTCGCCAAGTGAAACAAAACAAGCTGGCCGAAAGTTTCCAAACGTCATTGGCTCCCGATGGACCTAAGGGTATGGGATTATGTTGGATTAACTTTAGCTCTGTAGATATATACGTTCGAGGAATTTTAATGTAGAGAAGGGATTTTCTGAAGAGACCTGTTACAGTGTTACGTAAATATTTTACTAAATTTAATTTTAAATATTCATAATAGTTATCAAATTGTATTCTATAATATTGTACTGTTATATGCGTATTCATATATATAAAGGGGGAAAAATAATTCTAGCTAGGTTTTATTTCTGGGAAAATTTGTTACCCACGTGTTTTTACGACAAAGTAAAAAAAAAAAACTTGAGAGGTGTCAAGGGACACCCGGATGGAACGAAGTTTTATAAGTTATATAAGTCGAGAGAGTGTATAAATAAATAATAATAAAAGTGTATAATAGAAATGAAAATATCTGGATTGCTTTCTATAAAAGAGAGAGAGAGAGAGACAGACAGAGAAACATGCGCACGCCGCACAGCGGTCGGTGACTATTGTCACCGACACAAAAAATCACGGTTTTTTTTTCCGTCTAGCCCCCTTTCACAACGCGCGATAAGGAACTTCGTTCCAAAACATCTTGAGCAAAACCTGGTTGCTCAGGTATCTGCTATTATTTAATTATGTATCAAAAAATTGGTTGTTGTAATAAAAATAGGAGTAACTAAGTTATTTGAATTAACGCTACCAGGTATTTAGAACATTAAATACCCTAGATTTTATTTTTTTATTGAGTTATTTTGTTTTAGTTAAGCCAAGGTGTCAAAGGTTTTATTAGTTTTGGGGTAAATATAACGCAATTTTATAATCTAATACAAATAATTATATTTCTGGTTCCAAGCAAACTTTCGAGATTAGTCTAATTTTTTATGTCACAATTGACAACGAGTCAGGCGGGTCACCTGATGGTAAGTGACAACCGTCGCCTATATACATTGGCAATACCAGGGGATTGCTAATGTGTTGTACACCTTATTACAATGCCTTAAAGGCGAACTGGCTCTCAAGTGCAATTGCCGGAACACACCAACAGGTGCTTGGCGACAGATTTTCAACTTGAGAGTGGTAGCCAGCCAGTCGAGTACTACAAAGTACCCTACCACCGTGCTGTGCTTTCCTCACGATGTTTTCCTTCACCAAAAGCTCAAGCTCATTGTAAGGATTCGAACCCACGACCTTCGCCGCGGTATCCAACGTCACTTACCACTGAGCTATCATCGCCTTATAGTACTAAAAATAAGATTGTACATCAAAAAATGAACGAAATATCTTTCATAACTTTTCGGTAAACCAAATAAGGTCAGCAAAACTCGCGTAAGCCGAATATAACGTATCGATACGATGTTTGTTAATCTACTAAGTGCACGGAAGATTATTCTGAAACTTGTTTTGTGTATCGTATTTGGGACGGTAGAAAAACTAAAACTTCTCTCAAAAGGGAAAAAGCCTTTTTAAACACACTTTTGTTTTTTTAAGAGCGAAAGAGTTTGTATTAGAACGTTTTAAGTAGATTGATGGAACATTATCACGCGGTTTATCCTGAAGCATGTATTTTTCAAGGTATTTTCTTCATACTTTTTTTTTATAATACACCAGGCAGATGTATCATCTGTTGGTAAGTGACTACCGTCGCTTATAGACGTTAGCATTACCGGGGGATTCCCAAAGTCTTCAAAAAACAAACGAAAATTAAGTGAAATAGTGTAATAATTGTTTTTCCTCCACATTATCATATACAGTTGTCCGATAAGCAGTACTATAAACTTAAGGGGATAGATTAGTGGGTCACCTACCAAATATACAAAAATGACCTTGTGAAAAAGTGTCATCATTTTCGAAATATTTAATATCTAAAAATCCATACATAAATATCAGAAAAATTTCGAAAATAGTGACCTTTTTATTCAAGTATTTTTTGTATATTTTGAAATGAAATGAAATTGTTTATCCATCCAAATAGGCCTTCACAAGCACTTATGAATAGTCAGACTCTAAATGCTCGTTTCGGAAGGTTGTTTTTGCTGAGAAGAGCCGGCAATAAACTCAGCAATTACTCTTTTCAAAAACAACTTACACCTATTACATTCAATAATTATTATTTATCTAGTCTCACTGACAATATTTGCGTGTTATGGCGGCAAAAATAGTAATCTATAGAATTTAATTATGACTGACTTAATAAACAACAAACTCAAGCAGACCAGCCCCCACAAGCAGCACCTGTTCACAAGTATGACGCGTGTGGCAGCCGCCGCCCTCCTCGCACATTTTATAGGGAAGTGAGCGACCCGCCACACGACGCCGCCGCAAGCAAAGGCCTTAATTTGATGGTAGACATCCTTTCTATAAAAAAAACTTACTTAATCCGCTCTCTCTACAATATTAATAGATTAAAAACACTTGTTGAAAGAAACAAACATATAGACACTTTATATAACAAACACTTTTCATCCCATCGGTAGTACAGTCATCCCGGTAACAATATACAAGCAAGCAATACTGTAGTACAGTCGGATTGATTAATTAAACCAATAACAATCACGACCGACTGTAACAAATTGAAGTAACCCGACCAAAGACAGACTGATATTGATCTCGTTTAGCTATCTACTTGTTGGGGTTACTTGTTTTGTAAGCCTAGCATGGCTTGTTTAGTGTTCAGTTCATTTATTTTTGATTAAAACTATAAAATGAAACTATATGTAAAAAGATAAAACCCCTCATTGCTCCCTCTCTAGATACTGTTACAAGTTTTTTAAAGAGTTGTTAAATTGTTAGTTTTTAATGGCTACAGTACTAAATGGCTGGCTATTAGGTCCCCGACGCATAAAACTAGTTTCATCATATTAGCTGGAAGACGCCCACTGCTGGACAAAGGCCTCCACCAAGGATTTCCACGATGACCGCTACCCAAACTAGCTTTGTACTTAGATAATGTAAATATTATGCACAATAAGAAAAAGATGATATGAATCGTATTTTTTTTGGAATTTGCAAAACAAACTACAAAATTAAAAATAATGAAATCGAACCTAAAAGTGACATTGTTTTTGCATAAGCCTAATTTCTGTCATAGCTCTGATAGCATGCAAGCATATCATCTGATAGACGTTAGCAATACCAGTCGGATTGCCAATTTGTTTCCGACCTTTTGCCTAAAAGGCTCTAAAATTCACACACACAACACACACACACACACACAAACACACACATACACATACACAAACACACACACACAAACACACACACACACACACACACACACACACACACACACCCACACACACACACACACACACACACACACACACACACACACACACACACACACACACACACAAACACACACACACACAAACATACACATACACAAACACACACACACAAATTTGTTGTTGTTTTCATTACATAACTAACCTTGTAACTTAGTGTGTTTAAAAATATGATTTTGATCAACTTGTGTCACCCTTTCATGGCGTAAGGCTATGCTTAAAATTATTTTTTGAATAATATATTCGTACCTTAGCAATTCATACTAGCCACACTATGTAAAAGCATACACAAGTACGTAGTCTACGTTTTCTCTTAACCTAAATTCACTAACCAAATCTTACTCGAAGCAAACAGCCCTTAATGCAAACACTCAGCATCGGGGTGTATTATACCCATAATACGATACTGTTTCACATTAATTCAATTTTGATGAGACATATTGTCTCTTGATTGATGAGTTTTGGAATTTGAATCTGTTATATCCGTTTCTCAAGGTCTGACGAGAGTCACTAGGTATTGTATTACAAGCCAACTAGGTGTCAGCACTTAAGTTAAATGTAACTTTATAAAAATAACAATGATTTTACAAATTATGGCGATATATTTAAGGCGATGATAGCTCAGTGGTAAGTGACGTCGGATACCGCGGCGAAGGTCGTGGGTTCGAATCCTACAATGAGCTTGAGCTTTCGGTGAAGGAAAACATCGTGAGGAAATCACAGCACGGTGGTAGGGTTCTATGTGGTACTCGACTGGCTGGCTACCACCCTCAAGTTGAAAATCTGTCGCCAAGCACCTGTTGGTGTGTTCCGGCAGTTGCCCTTGCCCTTAAGGCATTGTAATAAGGTGTACAACACATTGGCAATCCTCCTGCGGCCCTGGTTTTGCAAATGTCTATAGGCGACGGTAGTCACTTACCATCAGGTGACCCGCCTGCCTCGTTGTCACTAGTGATATAAAAAAAAATAAAAAAAATAAAATTACAGATAGTCCAAGCTACAACAGTAGCAAAAGGATGCACAATTGTAATGTAAGGGATTTTTTTTTTTTTTTTTTTTATTCTGGATAGGCTTGTGTTTGACTACAATCTCACTATGGTAAGTGATGATGTGGCCGAAGGTGGTAAGCACACAAAGCCTTGATGGACACTGGCTCTCAAGTGCAGCTGTCGGAACACACCGATAGGTGCTTGGCGACAGATTTTCAACTTGAGGGTGGTAGCCAGCCAGTCGGGTACTACAAAGTACCCTACCACCGTGCTATGGTTTCCTCACGATGTTTTCCTTCATCGAAAGCTCAAGCTCATTGTAGGATTCGAACCCACGACCTTCGCCGCGGTATTCGACGTCACTTACCACTGAGCTATCATCGCCAAATGCGCACCACCTTTTCCGTGAAATGTAAAAACGCCTGGTCGACGCATCTCGTGACCAGAATGCTGGCAAATACCTCGTTCAACGAATCAGCATTGCCATCCAACGTGGTTACTTACCCACATATGCCTGCAAAAATGGACGCTGTAGTAGTACTGTGCCACACTTGTCCTTTACCAGCCTTTTTTGCAGTAGTTTTAGTTATCAAAGGTAACATTTGATTTACTACTCTCCGGTTACTCTTTTCTTTTTTTAGGGTTCCGTACCCAAAGGGTAAAAACGGGACCCTATTACTAAGACTTCGCTGTCTGTCCGTCTGTCTGTATCTCAATAACCGCGATAGCTAGACAGTTGAAATTTTCACAGATGATGTATTTCTGTTGCCACAATAAAAAAAACTAAAAACAGAATAAAATAAATATTTATTAAGGGGGCTCCCATACAACAAACGTGATTTTTTTCCATTTTTACGGAACCCTTCGTGCACGAGTCCGACTCGCACTTGGCCGGTTTTTCATATTATTTGTAGACACGAAACTTGCTGCTAGTTTTCTATATGACTTGAAGTTACCTTAGTTAGTAGAAATACCGATGAATAAAATGATTCATCGGTATTTGAGAATTTCAATAAGCCTTGTTTCCTGCATCGTGTAATAGAGGGAGCGAACAAAGCAATTGAACATAAAACTTTATAAATTAATATACTTTTTGAGACTTGACAACTAAAATGTTTATTGGCAAAGTTGGAATGGAACGCTTTTATGAGCTAACTTATTTGTACTTAATTGGAAAACGAGATCCAAATCTAACAACACGACTTCTAAATTAGATAACAGAACTTCAATCTTCTATTTTCAGGTGTTACCTTCGCAATATGGTTGTATTGTATTATATTAATTTAGTTTTCTAGGAATTTAGGAATGTTATATAAGAAAAAGCTTACTGAGAAAGAATGCTATGAAATGAAATTGTTTATTCATCCAAATAGGCCTTCACAGGCACTTATGAATAGTCCGACTCTAAATGCTCGGTTCGGAAGGTTGTTTTTGCTGAGAAGAGCCGGCAAAAATATGAGATTTTTATAGAGTAGTAGGGTAATAGAAATACGTGAAAAAATTAATCCCAAGAGCATTGTGTACGGAATCAAACACCACCTAACTTTTTAATGAACTCCCAAATGCTGATTGATAAGGTTAACAAAAAAAATGAAATATAGAATGGTTGGAATTCCTAAATCAGTTAATGATTAAATTTCATATTAAATTTTAACAAAAGGTACGAAAATGGGTCCACAAACACAATATTTTGAATTTAAAAACGTCATTGGCGAACATGATGTAAGTAGTCACAAACGGGTGAAGTTGAAAATATCCTTAAATCTCAACGCGTAAAAATCTTTATAATGCTACGTTATATTTCCTAATTGTACTGCAGCCACACCTTAATGAATAAGAAAGTGAATTACCAACTACCTACACTCAATTCAATGTTAGAAGAAAAATAATAGCATTTCGTGCCCTTCTAACCCCAAATAGTATGATATTCTTTATTTATTTGTACATCTTACAATATTTCTACTGTTATTATTCTAGCTACTGTTCTTCTTCTTCTTTCTCTTGTCCTTATCACACCTAGGTGTGGTCGGTACAACATGTTTTTCTCTTCCACCCCGCTCTATCACGAGTCGTCTCACTCACACCTTTCATAAATAAATCATTCTAGCTACTGTTATGGGTTGTATTTAGACATAAATTAAAAAAAAACCGCCTGAAACTCGAGTAGACAGCAGATTCTTCAACGTTTAATGCGGAAACGTGAGATTTGGCGGACTTCCAAATAAGTTGAGAGCTACCAATCAGTTCGAATCCTTAACCCTTATGCGGCCATCTAAATAGATGATGTGATATATTTCTTTCTGCAAAATGACAAGTACTCCATAAATATTTATATCTCTTGGCCAGCAAACATCATGAATAATAACCGTAAATATTTTTGATGCATTTTGACTTGCGGATAAGACCGTCGTCTGAAAAGTTCAAAAAAGAATTGCATTTATATCCAGAGGTTAGAAAGAATCACAAACAACTCACACCTTTTCCGTTGGTATTATAATAATAGGCCATCGTGCCCACTCATTACGAGGCTTTTTGAGATTATGTAAGTTTTAAAATATATAATATGTTAAACAAAAATATTCGGGTTCATTTTAGAGCGTAACTCCAATCCAGAAGTAACTCTTTTATTTGTTGATACAATTCCTTATTTGCACGTCATTCGCACTACCATTTTATTTTCAATGCTGTCAAAGAGACGTTCGTAAGTATAATTCTAAGTACCACTGTAGCTTGATCTACCATCTCCTTAAGCACCTTCTGAATATGTAGTGGAAATAAAAGGGAGGTATCTTTATGGGGTCTTCTATAACTGGTTCTATCGTGAAATAACAACAAGTTAAAATAAAAATAGAGTAAACATTTCCTCCCTTCTGATTCTTGTAAATCAAATTTTAGAATAAGCTTAGATACCTTTATTTGTTTGTATAAGAGATGTATTTAAGTTTTTTTTTTGGCTTTGTGTGCCTACTACTTTTGTTACCATAATCTATTACCATGGTGATAGAATAAACATAATGCTAGTCTATTGTTTTACCGAGTGCTTTTCGCATAAACCTGACTGCATCAAATTATTTTCACTATGTCATTGCGCTTCATCAAAATCCTTCTTGGTATTTTTTTACTACATCAAGTGCTTCGTCGACAATTACAAGTATTTTTTTTTATAATCTACATCTTATCTTTTATATTAAATTTCAATTTTTTCATACCCAAAGCCTAAGTCTGTCTGTTAAAGGGCTTTTTAACATATTGATTTTAGATGCGTTCATAGAGGAGGATGCCAAAAACGATGTTGGAGTCAGTTTTGTAAAAGCCTATTTACACTTTGAAAATTGCTATGTTCCTTGAGATGGGAAATACAGACCCTAAAAACAAGCTTCACATCTTTGCCGTCTATTATTCTGAAAGTTCAATTTTGAACCATATAGTTAATAGATTTAAAGATTAAATTTTCTTAGCTCTACAACCCGATCTACTAGGTCGTGGTTTATAGCAGTACTGTCGCGGCATTAAAACAGTACGTATCTAGAGCGAGTTTTACGAGATCTAGGTGTTGTTGCTACCCAGTTGGATTCCGCCTGACCGCAAATTGAAATTGTAGTCTAAGTTTCTAAGAAACGTTGATGATATTGAAGGTTTATTTGAAATGAAAATAAAAACTAATTAACTAATAAAAATTTAGTTAGTTAATTGATGAACTGAATTTTGTGGGATATTATTTTTGGAAGGTTTATGGACACATAGAGTGACAAATGAAGAAGTTCTCCGTCGAGCTGGTCAGAAATGCCAAATCATGCGAACCATCAAACAGAAGATAGTTGGTTATCGAGGCCATATCATGCGACATGACAGATACAAACTGCTGCAACTTATAATGATGGGCAAAGTGGCTGCAAGAAGACCAGTAGGCCGAAGAAAAAGTCGTGGCTGCGCAATATTCGTGAATGGACCGGCATCAACAGCGCCGCTGAACTGTTCCGCCCCGCTAAGGACAAACATATTTTTTCTGGACTGACGGTCTTCACTAGTTGGAAAGGCACTACGAGAAGATTTATGTGAGAAAAGTTGACTGCAGGAAATATCTGATTTGAGGCTCCACAATAAGTAGATAAGACGTAAGACTGACCATCGTGGAGATGCTTGGGGGAGGCCTTTGTCCAGCAGTGGACATCTTCCGGCTGACATGATGAATTAATAGATACCGGTAGCAAATTTTGAGGGGAACTTTCATGGTAGAAGATTTTATAAAGGTTAGATCGTGAATATGATTCTTATCTAGGTTTTTTTTTTATTCGGGATAAGCATGTGTTTGACCACAATCTCACCATGGTAAGTGATGATGTGGCCGAAGGTGGTAAGCACACAAAAGTGCTGCTGTCGGAACACACCGATAGGAGCTTGGCGACAGATTTTCAACTTGAGGGTGGTAGCCAGCCAGTCGGGTACTACAAAGTACCCTACCACCGTGCTATGGTTTCCTCACGATGTTTTCCTTCACCGAAAGCTCAAGCTATTTGTAGTTTTCTTATTGGATCCAATATCATTTCGTTTAAAAATTATATGTAAATGTCTAAGTCTATCCAGTAGTTTACTGCTCAAACTTACCATCAATTTGTCTTATACGAAAAAACTGACCCAGTACTAAATTATTATAGTAATAAATTTAAGTCAATTACACCACTCGGCTTTTGGCATCTTGTCACTTGTGATATTGTCACTTAAGAAACATTAACTTTACCGTCAAAAGTACTTAATTCATATTATACCAATGATATTATATAAGTTAAAAGGTGTAGATAGTAAAAGCAAATTGTAGGATTCAAACCCACGACCTTCGCCGCGGTACCTGACGTCACTACGAAGTATCAAATCAAATCAAATCAAAATGTTTTATTCAATTTTGGAACACTTAAGAAACACTTATTGAACGTCATCTTAATGCTATTGTTACCACCATTTCCAAATAAAGACCAGTCAGGAGAAGAAACGGTGAAACAAACTTTATTAAGCAGTTTATTCGCATAACTTATCTATATAATTAAAACATCACTGATTCAAGGTTTCTAAATTAAATTTCGACTGAGACTGAAGGCGGGACCAGTTAATTGCGATTTGCTCGACTTATCAGAAATGTTTTAACTGAGTTGCGACTTTTGGCGACTTTGCAAGATATAGGGTAGTCTGAATTATATGAGGAGTAGTGATTGGATTCAAACTAATTTTATTAAGTTCTCTCAGTTTCTCGAAGGATAGGACGTTGACTAGCTTTCCGCCTCGCGGTTTCAGCCTCGTTCTCGAGTGAATTCAAATAAAATATAGCCGATGTTACTCACTGATAAGCTTTTTATAGGTTAAATAATTTAAAAAAAAAGGTAAAGGTTTTTTTTGAGTTTATCTATAACAAACAAACATGTAAACATTGCATCCTACATACACGATATGCCGAAGCTGTTAAAGCTTTTATCTGGAAACGATGCCGGATAGTAACACTTTCCTATTTAGTTTTCTATGACGCGGAGACGCTATTAAAATACTATTATTTTCAATTAAAATCACAAAAGAGCCGACCTAAGTATTAAGAATAGTTTTATTTTTATTTGGCCCCATTTCGCACTGCTTCTAAAACATTGCTGTATTTTTGTACAAAAGATGGCAAATTTGGGAATACCTAAAAAGTTATAACTATTTTTTTTGTTTTTTTTTTTTTGGACAGGTCTATCTGTCGTGCGAGTCATTTCGTGCTTGAGCTTGGATGATTTATTTAATTAGTAAACCATTAAAGAAAACACCCAAACTAATTCCAAGATTAAAAGTAAAGTTCAGGTGGTCATTACGCGGAATACAGCGCTAAACCGACATCGAACCTATCTACCGTAACTGGCCAACCGCCAAATCCAGCTAGACAGTCTGCTAGTTTGAGTCCACAATTTATAGGAGCCTTTGTTCTGGTGTGTAATTTAGCTTGTGTATTTTGTTTATTGCCTTATGAATTTTTCGTCGAGCTTAATGAGAGTTGTTGGCTTTGTTTATAAGATTCTAGCTGTCCCCTGAGGTTTCACTCGCATTCCCAAGGGTTATTGGGAATTTAGGTGTTGAATTTTCAAAAATCCTTCCTATCAGATACCTATTCCCTATTAGGAATGTACGTTCCAGATTTCAATTTAGTAGCATTTATAATTTTTTTTTTTATGTCATTACGTTGATAAACAGGCAGACGGTGCACCTGATGGTAAGTGGTCACCGCCGCCTATGGACATTTGCAATATCAGGGTGATTGCTGATGTGTTGCCGACCTTGAAGAGCTCTTTTTATGCCCTTTTTGAAGAACCCCATATCATATATTTATGGATAAGCTTATGTTTTGACCGCAATCTCACCATGGTAAGTGATGATGTGGCCAATGGTGGTAAGCACACAAAGCCTAGACGGGAACTGGCTCTCAAGTGCAGCTGTCGGAACACACCGATAGGTGCTTGGCGACAAATGTTCAACTTGAGGGTGGTAGCCAGCCAGTCGGGTACTACAAAGTACCCTACTACCGTGCTATGGTTTCCTCACGATGTTTTCCTTCACCGAAAGCACTAGCTCATTGAAGGATTCGAAACCATGACCTTCGCCGCGGTATCCGACGTCACTACCACTGAGCTATTGCCTTAAAATAATAAATAAATAATTTACAAGTTTTTGTGATTATGTAGTTACTGGTATAGAAACCGGTAGTTGGTTGGAGATAAATATTCATTTTGAAGGTGGCAATCAGTCTGTTGGGTACTTCAAAGTACCGTGCTTTATTTTTTCCACAGCATTGTACTAAAAAAATATACGTAGTAATTATATCAGTTTATCTAGTTCCCATAAAATCCTACAATGAGCTTGAGCTTTCGGTGAAGGATAACATCGTGAGGAAACCATAGCACGGTGGTAGGGTACTTTGTAGTACCCGACTGGCTGGCTACCACCCTAAAGTTGAAAATCTGTCGCCAAGCACCTGTTGGTGTGTTCCGACAGCTGCACTTGAGAGCCAGTTCCCTTCTAGGCTTTGTGTGCTTACCACCTTCGGCCACATCATCACTTACCATGGTGAGATTGTTGTCAAACTCAAGCTTATACAGAATAAAAAAAAAAATAGCTCTGTTAAGTTTGGGTCTGATCCCAAATCAGATGGCCGAGTTTGAATAATATCATAGGGTATTCTAGGATTCAAACCCATGAACTTTAAAATAGTGATGTGAAAGAAGCCCAAAAATAGAAATAAGTAAAACAGAAGAAGGAGAATGAAGAGATAAAAGAATGAAAAAATGACAGTCTACGATATTCATAATCCTTATCTACGCCTATTTTGGTGAGAAAACATCACTCAAAGACTCCTAGAAAACAGTTTTAAATCCCTAAGGGGTTGTAATATTTCAACATTTAATTTAGTTTTCATGCTGGCATTGTTTTTGGGAACATTCCCCCAAAGACCCAAGTTCTACATTTCATACACCGGCGTAATACCACGTCATAATGAAAATTTCATTTCTCACAAAACGTAATTCAAAGAATTTTTATTATATTATGTAAATACTGTTGATTTATTAGCAAACTAATTTAAAAGTCGCTCGAACGACGTCTGTTAAGTATACCTCTTTCTGTATTTTTTAATACTTTGTGGTTTTTGTTAAATGAAGAAGGGTAGGTACTTTATTTTCATAGCTTTGTTTCATTTACCGAGTAAAGCCTATATTAAATGGAGAAAGATTTATTATTTGATACTAAATAAGTGTCGACTACTTTATTATCATGAAAAAAGTCTAAAAATTAAATGGAATTTTCAAAAAAGAAATGGTTCTCTTAATTTATGTGTTACTAGCTGTCCCCCGCGTTTTCACCTGCGTTCCTGAGGGATCTTATATTTTCCTAAAGTAGCCTATGTCCTCCTACAAGATCCAATCAATCCCTGCATCAGCATTTATAAAAAAATAGAAGTTACAAGAACTAGTAAATTAGTTATGAGCTACGTCCAAATAAAATTATTCTGGAAAAAAGTAAACATGACTGACTGACTGACATATTATTATACTATTCTTGTTCGGGCAAACCCGCTTAAAAGCTTGTAAAATACATTTAAATCTAGCATTTACTGCAAATTATAAAGATTAACTTAACTATTGTAACTTTTTATTTTGAAATTATATAAGACTTAGGTTATTGAACAAAGTATAGGGTGGCTAATGACACGGAAGGCAAAAATATATGGTTATAGTAGCTTCTCTCTGCACTTGCATTCCCCTGGTGAAATGTCAAATATTTGAACAAATAAATTTGAAAATAAAACTAACAAAAAATACCTAAATCAACATCGGTTCATCCGTTCATCCGTTCATCTATGGAACCATATACAGACACACACACACACACACACACACACTACAAACTTATTACACCACTCTTTTTCATGGGGGTTAATTAAAAAGATAGATCCAGAAAATGCCTTGCAGTGTCTTGACGGATGGAGCCGATGCTGACAATTGTGTAAAAAATGAATTTTGAGTTTGATAATAATAAAATATCAATTTGGCCAGTTGGCGTGGTTGGTATCACACTATCTATCGCGCCGCAGGTCGTGGGTTCGATTCCCACCCACTGAAATTTGTGTGCATGAACATGTCTGATTGTCCTGAGTCTGGGTGTAATCATCTATTTAAGTATGTATTTACAACAAAAAAAACAGTATTATGTAGTATATCAGTCATCTGGTTTCCATATTACAAGCTTTGCTTAGTTTGGGATCAAGATAACCGTGAGTGAAAAAATACCCAGGATATTTATTTATTTAATCGTAAAAGACTAAATTCATGCCAGTAATAATATATCCAAAACGAAAGTTGAGGAAGCAAAGTGCATTCTGCATCTCTACCACAGACTATACGACCAAATACGGTGCCAAAAATCAGCGTGAACCAAGTAAATATCATCCAGACAACAATACCGTCTAGACTTGTTCCACAAGCCTAATTTAGGGCGCTCTTTATGCATATCTAAATCTTCCCGGATTCGTTTATGTTGCCTGCATTGAGTACATTTTCCTGGAATGTAGCCAACATGCCTCCCGATGGTCAAGGTTCTCGTGTAAGATATTCGGAAGTTTAACATACATAATGTTATATTGTCTACCCCGTGGTTTCACCCGCGTTCCTGAGAGATCTTATCCTTTCCCGGGATAAAAAGTACCCTACTTGTTATTCCAGGATATGATCTACCTATGTGTCAATTTTCATCAAAATCTGTTTAGCCGTTTTTGTGTGAATGAGTAACAAACATCCATCTATCTATCCATCCAAACTTTCACATTTATAATATTACTGGGAAACTGCCGTATAACGTTGGATGGGTTTGTAAAGCCTATGTTTTAGAATAGCATAATTTTTCTATTTATTTTTGACATTGAATATTCTAGTTTTTGATCTTAGTGCCACCATGGTAAGTGATGATGTGAACGAAGGTGATGAGCACACAAATCCTAGAAAGCAGGTATATTTTTGGCTTTTTATTTCTATTTTAAATAACAAGTTGAACAAAGATTCATGCTGTATACAAACAAATATAATTGTATTTTTGTATCGTTGTTACGAATAAATTCAAAAACTAACGGACTGTTTTAAAAAAAAGTCACCATTAAAATGCTAGATTATCCCTGAGTAACATAGGCTATATTTTTATCCCGGGAAAAGATAAGGTCCCACGGGTGACGGGACCGCGGATGAAACCGCGGGGGGCCAGCTAGTACTGAATAAATAAATAAATAAAATTTTGAAATTCCCTTTTCTAAGATCTACTGTCAAAAATTGCCGTGCTTTCTTGCCGAAGTTGTCACAGTATACGTATATTTCGAACCGGTGGTAGAGTTAATTGTAATTTTCATAAACGCCTTCAGTTAGTTTAACTGAATAAATGAGTTACAGTGTTCTTTTTCAATTTATTCACGTCGTTTATCGGAATCCTAAAAACGTAAACAATAATGAAATAGATTTTAGGTAAATAATAATTAAACACAAGCTATTTGCATTTTGTAATCCCGCCTGAAACACTTACTGAGGACCAATTTCCAAATAAAAGTTTCCAAATAAACCAAGCATTGAGTTACATTTTAAAACAACTGTTCGCTTCTTAGAGGAAGGAAGCAATACTGTAAGATCCCTCCCAACTTCCCCTTTGGAAGAGATCCAGCTACCGGTAGTGAATCAAAGGAGAAATATTTGTTTAGATCTCCCAGCTTGGTGTGTTTTCCTTGAGGAATCAATAAGCGCCAGTATTTGCCCCGGACGTAGAATATTAGGTAGCTACCTATCTTGTTTTTGCGGTGAAGTAATGAATGTTTTTCAGATTACATTATGAATTTATTATCTTTTTAGCGAAGCGTTTTTTTGTATATCTCAGTTTGTATACTATACCCGTATTATGGACGGTGGAACAAAAACTGAACGTGATTGTTAAAGACGTTATTTACTGAAAAATATCAGACAACTTACGTAGTTTCATTGTATGAATGGACTAACAGTAAGCTTCAACAAACACAGTAAGAGTGGAATATAAAAACGTGTAGGTAGATTTTGAGTTAGTCGAAGCCACGAAAAGGCTCAATAAAACTGCGGGAGCTAAAACCTCTATTGCTTAAAAAAATGTGAACCAATTTGTCTTTTTTTTGGTCCACAGAGTAGACTTCAGAAATGGCCCACCAGTGCATTGGGCAGTAGCAGGCGAGTTTGGAGCTAGAACACATTTTGTTCTAAACGAGTCAGACCCATCATCAGCTCACCTCGCCGTTGAGAAGGTGGCTCGCCAGGATGAGGGCTTGTACAGATGCAGGATCGACTACGTTGATTCACCAACGAGGAATTATCGAGTCAATTTGACTGTTATTGGTTGGTTCTGGTATATTAAAACGATTTAACTTTAAGACAGACCTACATCATCTTGCTTGAGACTATAATTATTATAGTCCAACATTTTATTAGGGATGTCATTATTGTGGTTTTACGCACGATGACTTTAAAAAGCGATGATGGCTCAGTGGTATTTACGTCGGCCGCGGCGAAGGTCGTAGGTTCGAATCCTACAATGAGCTTGAGCTTTCGGTGAAGGAAAATATCGTGAGGGAATCATAGCACGGTGGTAGTAGTATTGGCTGGCTATCACCCTCAAGTTGAAAATCTGTCGACAAGCACCTATTGGTGTGTTCCGAGAGCTGCACTTGAGAGCCAGTCCCCATCTAGGCTTTGTGTGCTTACCACTTCCGGCCATATCATCACTTACCATGGTGTGGTCATACACAAGCTAATCCAGATAAATAAGAAGCTTTAATATGAGATATCCTGACTGCTAAGAAAGGATTTTTGAAAATTAAGCCCCTAAAGCGTTCCTTCGGGAATACGTGTGAAACTGCGGAGGATAACTGAGCTATCAATATTTCTGAAGAATTTTTTACTTTCATGTGAACTTTTATTTTAATTACATGTGTACTTCACAGTTCCTCCAGAAGCACCTCGGATTTACGATTACGAGGGAAGAGAAATCATCGGGACTATTGCTGGTCCATTTAGAGAGGGACAAAACATGCTGCTGTCATGTCAAGCAGCTGGAGGTAAGATTCGTTAACCTAGCTAGAGCTAGTATCAATAATAAAGTATTTAATAAAAAATTATATCTTCCAGTTTGTGTATTTTAGGGTTCCGTACCCAAAGAGTAAAAACGGAAACCCTACTAAGACTCTACTCTCTGTCGGTCTGTGTGTCAGTCACCAGGCTGTATCTCATAAACCGTGATAGCTAGACAGTTGAAATTTTCACAGATGATGTATTTTAAAACTATGTTATAAATTTTCTTATGGTTATTATCGTTATTACGATTGTTTGTCGGAAAATTTGATATTTTGCAATATGACTCCAAAGACAAATTTCAAAGGTGCCATTAGAAATAATTCACATCTTGTATATTATGTTATACAAATTAGGGTACTTATAGCTATCAATGGCGTCACTTATTTGATATCTAAATATAGTATAAGATTACTCATAATAATATACCATTAACAGGTACCAGTATCATAATTAGGGATCGTTGAGACTCGAAATGGGAGGGGTTCCGAAAAACACGAAGTATCACAAGGGAAGTGAGATATCACGGGTATATTTTTTCGTAGAACGCGCGATTACTAAACCTAACAAGAAAGTTATCTTATAAGGGTTCCTTTACCTTTTGAGGTACGGAACCCTAAAAACAGCATGTGACCTTGACTCGCCGTTGCCAGGCAACGACCCCCTACTTTAAAAAAACAATAAAATACCGACTTAAAGAAACAAAAAACATAACGGCAAAACCTTTACAACAAGCCTTTTATTAAACATGTAAAATTACAAAAACAACTTCAATTTAAAGTAATTAGATAAGAATTATTTGGAGATAAAAGTATTCTGAAACTCGTTCCCTTATATCTTAAAGTTATTAAAACAAACTAATTTATCTGACTGAAAAAGACATTCAAATCTAGATTCTTTTCTTATTTCGTGGCAGAATAATACTGTCACCAAAATTACAAGTTTTATTATAAATTACGTAATCTACATTGACTTCAAGTAGTGGACTGAGTCTTAAGCTAAATATTTGGAAAATTAAATTTATAAGAGAAAATCAAAGGATAAATAAATCTAAATAAAAAAGTCGTTGTCAGTAGGCAGCGTGCCCAGAATGCTCTGCCAGCATTCTGCCACGTTGGATACCAATGCAGATTCTTTGTGCGAGGTATATGCCAGCATTCTGGTCACGAGATGCGTCGATCAGATAAGTCAATCTAATCTGGCTGCCTATATCGAAGAAAAAATATCAAACATACGTTAAGTTATAAAATTAATCTTTCTGATTTTTTTTTATTTCCAATAAAACCAAAAAGTAGATCTTTTGATGGTGAGAACATAATGAAGTCATACAAAACTCCATATAAAATATCGTTTTGACAATTAATAAAAAAAAATACATACAGTCGAACATATAACCTCCCCCTTGGACTTTTTGGCGGGAACTTGCACAGTGACGTAGCGTTTTCGTTTTATTTTCATTAAATTCGTGTATTTTGAGTGTTTTGTCCAATAATGATCAATCTAAGTGCACAAGTGAAGTGAAATGAAATGAAAGCGTGTATCGTGACTTTCCAGGTTGTCCCAAATAGTCCGTGAATGTTTTAGTGGAACAACCGCCAATTTCACTAAAGCCTGACTGGACATGTACGGACGAGGACTAGACATTACAGTGAATTTAAGAATGTGACTATAACATAAAAGAAGAAATTAAAACACAAGAAAATTTATGCGACTGAAAAACTTTGTATTGTCTAAAAATTGTTAATGGAGTGAAAAATAGACCAAGACCATTTCAAATACTTTGACATTGGTAGAAATATCCTAAAAGGATGATTGCCAGTAACAAAAACAAAAAAAAAAAAAACCTCCCCCTTTTTTGGAGTCGTTTAAAAAAAGATCCCTATTCTTTTTATCCGCATTCCCTGTGGATATTTTCATTATACGTGTTAAAAATGATTCAAATAAGTCTGATATTCCAAATTAATAGAGAAACAGACTTTCAAAAACGTTTAATAACCACGTAATACTATATCCTCTTTATTTACAGGAAAGCCACCGCCAGACGTATCGTGGTACAGGGGTGAAGATAGACTAGCATATACTAAAGAAGGTTCAGTGTGCCAGCTACACCTACAGTCTCTAAACAGAGAGATGGCTGGTATGAAGCTGCAATGCAGAGTCGAACCTCCATTACTACAGCCTCAATACAGGGATGTTACTATTGGATTATTCTGTAAGTTATCTGTGTTTTCATTATTTGCCTTTTCAGTCGTCTGTTGACGCAATATCAAATCTTTTAATAATTTTTTTTATTCTGGATAGGCTTGTGTTTGACTACAATCTCACTATGGTAAGTGTAATGTGGCCGAAGGTGGTAAGCACACAAAGCCTAGATGGGAACTGGCTCTCAAGTGCAACTGTTGGAACACACCGATAGGTGTTTGGCGACAGATTTTCAACTTGAGGGTGGTAGCCGGCCAGTCTGGTACTACAAAGTACCCTACCACCGTGCTATGGTTTCCTCACGATGTTTTCCTTCACCGTAAGCTCAAGCTCATTGTAGGATTCGAACCCACGACCTTCGCCACGGTATCCGACGTCACTTACCACTGAGCTATCATCGCCTTAAATAATCGCCATAAAAAATATTAAACTAGCTGTCCCCCGCGGTTTCACCCGCGTTCCTGTGGGATCTTATCTTTTCCTCGTATAAACGTGGCTTACTATTGGTAAAAGAATTTTCAAAATCGATTCATTAGATCCAGAGATAACCTCACACACTTTACCCCTTTTTAATATTAGGTATAAATTAAGGTATATCTGGGTTTGTTTACTTTTTTAAATCATCTATACTAATATTATAAAGAAGCAAGGTTTGTTTATTTGTGTGTAATCTTTGGAACTACTGAACCAATTTTAACATATCTTTTACCAATGTAAAGCTACATTCATTGTCTAACAGACTTTATTTATTCAATTACCTCGGGAACGTGGGCGAAACCGAGGGCGGGAGCCAGTTCTTCATAAAATACATTCCTTTAAAAATTATAATGAATTACATCATCAACACAATATTTTTTATTTCTAGCAGTCCCCCGCGGTTTCACCCGCGTTCCTGAGGTATCTTATCTTTTCCCGGGATAAAAAGTATCCAATGTTTTATTCTAGGATATGGACTACCTGTGTGTCAAGTTTCATCAAAATCCGTTCAGCCGTTTTTGCGTGCAAGAGTAACAGATATCCATCCATCCATCGATACAAACTTTCATATTTATAATTTTAGTGAGATAATCAAAAAAATTACCCGATACGTTATTTTTTTCGCTCTCTTCAGTTTTGGCACTTCTCCTCCATTGTATTTTTCATAATGAAATGAAATGAAATGAAATGAAATTGTTTATTCATCCAAATAGGCCTTCACAGGCACTTATGAATAGTCAGACTCTAAATGCTCGGTTCGGAAGGTTGTTTTTGCTGAGAAGAGCCGGCAATAAACTCAGCAATTACTCTTTTCAAAAACAACTTACACCTATTATACATAGTTTACATATACATATATACATAGTTTACATGATTCAGATGATAGTTTTACATAATACTTATTTACCCGTATATAGCTGGGCATATAGGCCATATGAAAAATGTAGTTCTAGGTTGTTACCCTGTGGAACCGTGCCAACGCTGGCAACATTGCTATATTGAGTTGCATTGCTGATTCTCTGCGCCACATAGATAACAAATAGACGGTTGGGCCTTTAAGGAATTTAGGAATTCCTAGTCTTTACGACGTCTCTACTTTTCCCTTTAATTGTTTATAAAAAGGGTAAATAAGCAATCGTAAAACTGGATCTTATTGAGGAATAGTTTCTTAAAAACTCTTTAAAGGTCAATTGATTTTAACCACTTGGCTCGGATGAGGTGGTAGTTCCGAAACTAACTCCAAAAAAGAACCGCGATAAAAACTATAATGTGCATATAATATGGTAGGTATATGTTGGCTATATTACTTTCATAAGTCGAAATGACTTATCCAAACTATAGTTACAAGGCGATGATAGCTCAATGGTAATGAAGGTCGTGGGTTCGAATCCTACAATGAGCTTGAGTTTTCGGTGAAGGGAAAAGTTGAAAACCGACTTCCGTCTGTGGCTCGACCTTCCTAAATGTTCTCCTAGGGTCTAATAAGTTGTTTTGACTTGAACTTTATGTACTGTATTTGTTACATTATGCCATTCTAAGGCAGAAATATAAAATGTGTATTGTTCACAGTAAAACCACAGTTCGTCAGAGTGACCGGCAGTGGTGCAACTCGAGCTGGTCAAGACAGAAGCTTCGTCTGCACTACAAGAGGTTCAAAACCAGCACCAAATATAGACTGGTTCATAAACTCACAGCTGGTGGATTCCACTTTAACCCAGGTATTAAAATCTATGGTTAAAATTGTAACAAAAAATAGTGATTTGGTAGTTGAAAAATCAAAAATAAAAAAAAGTATTTAGGTACTATAATTATAGCTGATTAAATTTACAATTTATATCGAAGATGTTTTCCTTCACCAAAAGCTCAAGCTCATTGTAGGATTCGAACCCACGACCTTCGCCGCGGTATCCTACACCACTACCACTGAGCTATCATCGCCTTAATCGATCGATTTTGTATAGGAACTTATAGGTAGCATCGAAAAATTTCCTAAAATTTTGGAACTAGTCACTAGTACCTTTTCTAACTCCTCATCTATTCCAGGTGGAGGTAGAAGGAGAAGTAACAAAGAGTGTATTAACATGGCACGTGAGGAGAGAAGATAGTGGCAGACAGCTGGTCTGCCGCGTCTCCAACCCTTGGTTCCCGGCTTATACCCTGGAAGACTCATTGATGTTTAATGTTATGTGTAAGAACTTTGCTCTAATCGCTATTATAAGTAATATGTTCATGGAGTTAAAGTCTTAAAATTTGTTGTTGTTTTTGGAACGAAGTTTTGGAACGAAGTTTAAAAAATTCTTACGAAAAATTGTCCCGACACTTTTTATGTCACTATGTATGTTTATTAAGTTTGTCTGTCTTTCTCTCTCTCTCTCTCTCTCTTATTGAAAGCAAGCCAGATATTTTCATTTCTATTTATATATATATATATAGTTTTTTTTTTCTCTAATGTGTGGATATTGTTGAATTAATTGAGGTTATTTGTTTTGAGAACTATGATCGCGCGAATCGTTGACAGCTATGATGTCAGACATAGTATTTGAATCGGTACGCAAATGACAAATTGAATAGAACGCTAGGTATTAGCAATTATGGTATGAATTGGAATGCACCCTGACACGGATTATCAGTTAAAGTTATCAAGTCTATGATCACTAGCATAGCACCTGTTCTGGCAGCGGTTTTTAACCAATGCATTGATAAAGGTGTTTTCCCTGACTTAATGAAACACAGTAAAATTGTTCCAATTTTTAAATCTGGTTGCAAAAATAATCCTTCCAATTACAGACCTATCTCTATTCTTCCTGCACTAAGCAAAGTTTTTGAAAAAATAATTTTAAACCAATTATTAGCTCATTTCACACATAACGGGATTTTGCATACTAACCAGTTTGGATTCACTAAAGGGAGATCCACGACAGACGCAGGGGCTAAACTTCTTAAGCATATTTTTGAGGCCTGGGAGAATTCTCAAGATGCGGTCGGCATATTTTGTGATCTTTCCAAGGCTTTTGATTGCGTGGATCATCAGACCCTAGTTTTAAAACTTCATCACTATGGAATCCGTAACACGGCTCTTTGTCTTGTATCATCATATTTATCTAGTCGGCAACAAAAAGTAGGTATCGGTTGTACTACGTCCCCAGGGTCTTTAGTTAAAACGGGCGTACCGCAAGGATCGATTCTAGGGCCATTTTTGTTCTTGGTCTATATAAATGATCTGCCTTACATGATAAATAACTTGTGCGATATAGTTTTATTTGCGGATGATACTTCCCTAATTTTTAGAGTAGATAGAAAAGACGCTGACCTTACCCATCTCAATGAGACCTTAGCAACAGTGTCAAAATGGTTTGCCACCAATAATCTTATGCTTAATGCGTGCAAAACCAAATGTATTAGATTCTCTCTTCCAAATGTTCCTAAGAGCAGCACCAACGTACTAGTTGATGATAGAACACTTGAACTAGTTGACAAGACAGTTTTCCTTGGTATAACTTTAGATAGTAAATTACAATGGGGTCCTCATATAGAAAATTTAGCTAGCAAATTGAGTTCGGCTGCTTTTGCGGTAAAGAAAATTAGACAAATAACAGATATTGCTACAGCTAGGTTAGTTTACTTTGCATATTTTCATAGTCTGATGTCCTATAACCTCTTGCTGTGGGGTTCAGGGACTGATTTGGATACTGTTTTTATTTTACAGAAAAGGGCGATTCGCGCGATCTATTGTTTGGGTCCTCGCGAGTCACTGAGAAATCAATTTAAGGAATTTAAGATATTAACGTTGCCCTCGCTGTACATATATGAAAATATAATGTATGTTCGAAAAAATTTAAATTTGTTTGAAGTAAACAGTAATCATCATAATTTTAATACAAGACACAAAGATAAAATTGTGACCCCTAGATTCAGGCTAGCGAAAGTTAATAAATCTTTTCTCGGGAATTGTGTTCGTTTTTACAATAGGATCCCACGTGATGTAGCTGGAATGTCTTACTTTAAATTCAAAAATTTTATTAAACTTAGGTTAATGAACAAAGCCTACTATAAGGTGGCTCATTACATGGAAGACAGAAATATATGGTTGTAGTAGCTTCTCTCTGCACCTGCATCCCCCTGGCTTAGTGTAAAATATTTGAAAATGTATCTAAATGTACTTATAAAAATGTAAGAAAGATCCACTGTTAAAAAAAAATTGCCTTGCTGAGTTTCTTGCCGGAGTCTTCTCAGTTTAAGTGTATTCCGAACCGGTGGTAGAGTCAATTGTAACGTTCATGAGTGCCTTACCAGGGCCTAAACTGAATAAATGAGTTTTGAGTTTGAGTTTGACTGTGACGCGACAACTACAGTATATTTAAACAGATTTTCTTTGATTACATACATTTTTAAAATTTTCACACAGAAGCGAAAAGGCAAGTTAACTAAATCGTTAAGAAACCCTCTCACAAAGCCCCAAACATTAAAGCTAAACAACTAAACACAATTATGTTGGCAACAAGACTCGAGGCGTGTGTACTCAACTTTGTCTTCAAGTTTATTTCGTCAAGTTAAAATATTATCGCTCTCCGTCAAGTGGCTAGGCGCGTATCGCGATTCTAGTTAGGGTGTGTACATATTCTAGTGGACCATGGATTTTTATATTTTACTAGCGCGGTTTCATCCGATGCGTCATTAAGGCGATGATAGCTCAGTGGTAAGTGACGTCGGATACCGCGGCAAAGGTCGTGGGTTCGAATCCTTACAATGAGCTTGAGCTTTCGGTGAAGGAAAACATCGTGAGGAAAC
The DNA here is from genome assembly GCA_951361185.1 of Ochropacha duplaris. Classification (NCBI taxonomy): domain Eukaryota; kingdom Metazoa; phylum Arthropoda; class Insecta; order Lepidoptera; family Drepanidae; genus Ochropacha; species Ochropacha duplaris. The sequence goes on along the minus strand of OX592707.1, from coordinate 1,173,759 downwards.
CACAGCACGGTGGTAGGGTACTTTGTAGTACTCGACTTGCTGGCTACCACCCTCAAGATGAAAATCGCCAAGCACCTGTTGGTGTGTTCCGGCAATTGCACTTGAGAGCCAGTTCGCCTTTAACGCATTTTAATAAGGTGTACAACACATTAGCAATCCCCTGGTATTGCCAATGTCTATAGGCGACGGTTGTCACTTACCATCAGGTGACCCGCCTGCCTCGTTGTCACTTGTGACATAGACCGCGTTTCTGAGAGAATATGTAAGACTATGATAACATAGCATTACATTGGTGAAATATTTTTTTACATATTTTTTTTTATACATCTTAACGTCATCGACGTCATTTTATGCATCAATGAACCTTATCTTTTTTTACTGTAACGTTTCAATTCAGATTATTTAGTTTAAATGGCGATGATAGCCATCAAAAACCATAACGAAGTCGTGCTGGTAAAGGAAACGTAAAGAGGAAACTATAGCACTGTATTTTGTAGTACCTACTTACCTAGCTTGCTACCTCCAGATTAGGATTTGTCGCTGGCGCGATAAACCTAAAAGTATATTCCGATAGCTTCACTTGAGGGCGCTGATTAAAACACACATAACACAATAAGGTTACTGCAAAAATAAACAAAGCCAGTCAAAGTCAAAACCATTTATTCAGTTTAGGCCCTATAAGGGCACTTATGAAAGTCGAATTACAGAAAAAGTGAGAAAAACATCATCACTTACCATGGTGAGATTGTGGTCAAAACACAAGCTTATCCACAATTAAAAAAAAAAAAAACCGGCAAGAAACTCAACAAGGTTACATTTTTTATATTTTTGGACCATCTGACTATATTGGCTTTTTTATGTTTATGGAGGAGCGAGGTATAAGACTCCTCCATTGAAAAGGGAAGATCTTCCGCCAGGCTAGGTCATCGTGCCTGGGGACCGCGGTCCAACTGTTGATGTTGGAATCTTGTATATATGCAGATCGCATGGAAAACTTCGTAAGCGCGATGTAGGTTATTGAAGCGCCATCTATCTAGGAGTCGTGCGAACTATATCTATGTGTAGATAGATGTCGCTACATCACTCCCCTCCAAGACCAGAGGTCGATATTGCTGGTCGTGCTAATGTAGCTTGCAAGTGCCAGTGCTGCTCGTAGTCTACAGCGAGGCGAGACTGAGCGATGAGCCTTGCAGGACCAGGAAGCGCGGTGAGTCGGCTGCGTTGGACCTGATAAAGGCGAAGCTGGCTTGCTGTGGACTGCTGCAGAGACCTGGTGAGGAGTGCAGGGAAGTGATGCTGCATACTGCTGACATTCCAATCACGTCGGGGTCACCACTATGGAGGAGCGAGGTATAAGACTCCTCCATTGAAAAGGGAAGATCTTCCGCCAGGCTAGGTCATCGTGCCTGGGGACCGCGGTCCAACTGTTGATGTTGGAATCTTGTATATATGCAGATCGCATGGAAAACTTCGTAAGCGCGATGTAGGTTATTGAAGCGCCATCTATCTAGGAGTCGTGCGAACTATATCTATGTGTAGATAGATGTCGCTACATGTTTAACAATTTTATCCTTAAACTCTACTTATTCATTATATTGCAAACTCTTTTATTTATTCTAAGATAAAATGGTTGTAACGTTCGTCCCAAAATTACGCCCCAATGTGCTACAGATCTAAAGATAGGCGTCAGTTTTGTTATTTAACTTTTTGAACTTGTTACCAACTTGTACATATGCGTAGAGGGATGTGAAATAATTCTGTTATTATATAAATGCTTCAAATGTTTCGTTCTCTGTAAGAGAGTAACTTTTTGGTATTAACCAGAGTGCTTACTGTTATGAGTGGGAAACAAGGAATGAAATTATAGACTAGCTTTTATCCTGTTGCTGTGACGTTCCATAAAAGTCACATAGGTATGGTATCTTCTGTTTGAATTTAACGAGCAATAATGCCAAATCACAAAGTTGTTATTCTACCACAGATTCATGGTAAATGATAACTAGAACGTAGGTGCATGTAGTATGCACACAAAGCCTAGAAGTGCAACTGCTGGAGCACACTGCTTGGCGACAAATTTTCAGTTTGCTTGTGGAATTTAACAAGACTGGCAGTACAAAGAACCAACCACCGAGTAATGGTTACCTCGCAATGTTTCCCGGTACTGAAGTTAAATGAAATTGCAACACACATTGGTGCTAAATATTCTCGCACCTTGTAGTAGCTATGTGTCGAAACGAAAAATGAATTGCTAGAGGGAAAACTCGCCGTAAAAATTCAAAATTTCACGCTTTATTCGTCCACCGAAAGCTTATTTTATGCACGTACGTAATGCTGTAATACAAGTTGCAAAACAAACAAACGAACAACGTAATAATTGTACTGTTGCCTGGTCCCTAGGCACGGTGTGGTCAAAGAGTAGACATTTAAAGAGGGACAACAGCATTGAGCATGATCATTGATCATCACTCTGGTTGACATGCATTAATAAACTCATTCATAAATTCTTAAATATTGCCTATAGAACTTAGTCTAGAGCAGGTAATAGATACTACTCTACCGCTACTGTAACTGGCATCAGAAGTGATATTTTCCCCGAGATCTGAAGCACCAAGCTCAATGTAGTACCTTATATAATGGCAGCTTACGTCACTACCATAGTTTTAAACGTTTCTTGAAAACAAAAAAAAACTAATATTTTAAATAGGAGAAAATAACATTAATATAATTGAGTTCTTATCAAATAAAGGACTTAGGAATTGAACGCAAAAAAGAATCGGCATACAGTACAAAAACTACCACTTTTAAAAGTTTTGTTCCACTATCTGTACCCGTATTCTTTGAGCTTTATGTAGGTCCGACTTTGATAGAGTAGCCGTGCATTGAATAAACAATTCAGTCGCCTCCTCTCTATCCTAATAGAAATATTCAGTTTTAGCATTGTTAAAATTTAAATCGTGATTAGATTGTTGCAGTCGGGAAGCTATTGGCACTAATCCAGTTAAATTCTGCGGATTCGAGCAGATTTATTTAGGAGTGAACAAATGAAAGTATAACATAAAAAAATGTGTGTCTTCTGTCGCAGATCCACCAATTGCCCAGATATCGCTGACAGATCCAAAAGAGGCTCGTCTTCTGAGAGAAGATGAGAACGCTGAGCTGCTGTGTACGGCCGACGCGTCACCTCCTGCAACAAACTTCACATTTTACAAGGGCCCAGAAGTAAGTGAAGCAAAAGAAGAAGATGATATTAAAATTGCGAGATTAGACACAATTTATGAGCGATTAATTAAAATAATAGTCGAGTAAAACAATGAAGTAAATCAGACGATGATCCCTTAGGTTCAACGCAAAATTTCAGTAATAAGTTTTTATTACAAGTTTAAGTACGTATTGGCCCTTGGTGTTGCTTAAAGATCCACTTACCATCAGGCGAAAAAAACTTCCTATAACGCACTAGTATATACGTAACTCATTTATATATTTTTTAAATATCTATAGTACAGCATTGAAGTGGTTCCCAATTTGGTTATATTTTGAATTATCAGCTTTTGTCGATATTCTTCGATTAACCTAATACACCTTATTAACAGGAGTTACAGAAGATTACAAAAATCACATATTATGTATCACAAAAAATCTATGGAACTAGTAGAGTCTTAGGAGAGATTAACACTATCCATTTTTTTAAAAAGGTCTGAACGTTGCCAGCTAAATATATACTATCAAAACAATATTTTTCCCTGTTTTTACATGTTTGTTTCGAGCAAATATAAAGTTGGCATGTTTAAATAGCTAAGCCGTTGGTAGCGTGGTGCCAACCACATGGCTTCATAATGAGTATTTAATTGTTACTTCATGAAAATTAAATTTGTTGTGACGGAAAATAATAACTTTATAATAACGCGCCATTAACTTGCACAAGACCGTGTCCCAATTACTTTTCATTTACCTTTATGTAGCATACTTGAGACACCGTGTTACTAATTTAATTTGAACCTTACTACTAATAACATACGAAAGATTTTACGTTTAAAAAAAGCTAGATACTGAATTCTTTGCAACCACTATATTTACCACTAATATATCTCTATTCAGCAGAAAGTGGGATGGTAAAGATATTTATAATGATAAAAAAATTTGTAACGTAGGTCCATCAAATCCGTGAAGATCCAATAGGAGGTATATCAATAGAAAACAATAAATTGATACTACGTGGATTGAGAAGACATCATTCAACTACGTACAGATGTCGAGCGAGAAATTCAGAAGGAAGTGCTCTAAGTGAACCACTGACATTAAATGTACTGTGTGAGTAACCGACTGTTGTATACTATTGTATTTAGGCTCAAATAAGAAATATAAGTATTCTGAATCACTCCTATTTTTTAGGCTTGATTGCACTGCAATCTTCCAAGTCAAAGTCAAAAGTTCACTTCTACACATTCTTAGACTAGGAGGGCACTTATGAACCGTGGTCTATGCCTTCGCAGGTACCACGGTGTCCAACAAAACCGGCAAGAGGGCACGTCCGGGTGGATTTTAGTGGGTAGCACTCCCTAGCCCTCTTCACTCTGAGGAGGCGATGTGTAGTCCCACATAACCCTCCTTGTATCCTCCTTTGTACCTGGTCAACAAAAAAAAAAGGAGGGCACTTATGAAGGTCAATTTTGACCTGACCTGTCCACCTACCCCCCCCCCCCCCCCCTAAGTTTGTCGTAAATACTACTTACCGGACACCTGTATAAGTGATGAGATTACCAGATGAGATTAAGTGGTAAACATGCGAAGCTTAGAAAGGAACTGATTCTGGAAACCAGAAGATGTTTTGTGACAGGTTTTCTACGCAAGTATGGTAGCTAACTGAGCAGTTTCTACAAAGTACTCTATTACCGCGCATATAAAGTATCCCCTTTTTTTTTCATTAGGTAATGATCTGATTCTTTAATTAGCTTGTATTTCTCAGCTCGACCAGAATGCTCAGCCGGCACAGTTGTCCAGCAACTGGCTGGCGCTCCTGGCGGTGAGGTAAGAGCGCGATGCTCCGTGACTGCACCATCAATACGTGATGCTGGTCCACTGAGGTTCTATTGGACTTATAATGGGACAAGAGATGTTTTACCGGTATGTTACTCAATGTGGTTTAGCAATTAGCAATTTTTACATGAAATTTTTTAAACAATTACGTCTAGATGATTATCCATTATCAGATTTTGCACAAGCAGATGAGAGCTGAAAAAAAAGCTTGTTAGTCCATAAATGTTTGGGAATTTAAGGTGATGATAGCTCAGTGGTAGTGACGTTGGATACCGCGGCGAAGGTCGTGGGTTCGAATCCTACAGTGGGCTTGAGCTTTCGGTGAAGGAAAACATCGTGAGGAAACCATAGCACGGTGGTAGGGTACTTTGTAGTACCCGACTGGCTGGCTACCACCCTCAAGTTGGAAATCTGTCGCCAAGCATCTATTGGTGCGTTCCGGCAGCTGCACTTGAGAGCCAATTCCCATCTAGGCTTTGTGTGCTTACCACTTTTGGCCACATCATCACTTACCATGGTGAGATTGTGGTCAAACACAAGATTATCCAGAATAAAAAAAACACTGATCAAGAGCGAAATTTGCAATTCAAAGATGTTCAACAAAAATACAAAGTGTATAATCATTACACTTTAGAATGTAATTTTTTTAAAGTTCTTTTTTATCTTACTGGTAGCATAAACTGGACTAAAGCTTCAGCGAATACAAAATTACGAACATTACCTTCATCCATATTCTCTACCAATTTCTTTAACCCTAAAAGATTATATTTTATGGATACATAATGATACCCTCATTTAGATACCAGCATCAAACGTGACGGTAACAGGAGCAAGCAGCACAGTAATCCACGGTCTACCATCAGACGATGAGGAGGACCTGGGCTGGCTTGCATGCTGGGCCAGTAATGATGTTGGGAACCAGAGGGAACCATGTCTATTCCGGATCATGCCTGCTGGTATGTTTTTCTAATTTGTTGTTGCTGCTGTACTTGTCTGTATATTCTAGAAGTTTGAAGAAAGTGAAAATAAATTCTTTTTTAGGGTTTCGTAGGATATTGATGAAACTTGACACTCAGGTAGATCATATCCTAGAATAAAACAGGATACGTTTTATTCCGGGAAATGATAAGATCCCTCGGGAACACGGATAAAACCGCGGGCGACAGATATTACTATTCTGTCTCCGATGAGTATTTTAGAATATTTGTATCAAAATTTAATAAAGAAAATATTCAACTAAGTTGACATCAATTTTTCAAATTGACCAGAAGATTTTATTTCGTGACAATGCTTAGGTATTTGGAGAATTTAATATTGCGTCTAGAAAATAAGTACCTATGCCAAACAGAAATTATCAAACATTATTTGTACTTGCTAAATGTAACTTTACCCTCATTCTGTTCTTATTTATTCGTTCGTAAACTATTAAACTATATAATATTAAAAAAGTTTGTTCAATATTTTGTATGTAATCGAACAGTTTTAATTTATTACTCGATACTGAAACTGCAGTAAATCGACAAAATTGAAATTTCGTTCGAATTTAACATTTTCCAGTTGCCATCTTTAGTGAGATATTGAAAAAGTAAGTGAATAAAATATTTACAACCGAAAAGGTGAAATAAGAGTTAAAGTTACTCGATTGAATTTTTATGTACCAACCGAATCGAATAAAATGTTCACATTGGAGAAAGCGGATTGTAAAATTAGGGTAGGGTGTTTACCTTCTACAACCAAATTTTATTCATTAAAGAATATATTTGAACCTTGAACAAATAAAAGTCAATTTGGAACTTAGTTCTAGACAACAATTGACAAAACTGAAAAAAGGTGTTCACAATAACTTATATCATTAACTTATGGTGACGATTATGCCGTATAAGGAATACGCCTGGCAAGTTTATTTACTCTAGCTTTTATTGTTTCATGGTTGTAAGACTCCAATACAATATAAGAGGTTATAATAATCTTATTATAAAACAGATTAATATTAGTATTTTTAGTAACGTCTACAATTATTTGAGTAAATAGCAAGTCATCTCCGTCTAGCCCTTCCCGAACCCCCGAACAACTGCGAGGTCAACAACGAAGTGCTCCGCTGCGAATATTCTTATTATAAAACAGATTAATATTAGTATTTTTAGTAACGGCTATAATTATACGAGTAAATAGCAAATCATCTCCGTCTAGCCCTTCCCGAACCCCCGAACAACTGCGAGGTCGACAACGAAGTGCTCCGCTGCGAGCCCGGCCACGACGGAGGCCTGACGCAGCGCTTCCTGCTCGAAGTCCTCGAGGTACAGCCCTACTCTGAGCCCCAGAGCGAGGTCAATGAGATCCCCACGATGAATGATCAGGTAGGCCGCGTGACGCTACGGCGTTTGTGCTTGTTGCATATGTGGACTAATTACGGGATGCTGGTTGGGGATGTTTGGTTGGAGGTCTTTCAAGAGAATAATTCATAGCTAATACCATGTTCGAGATAAAATGTTTATGTTTGCTAAGAGAATCGATTACTGATATCCATTGACTGAAGGGAGATAAGAGTAATCAGAACTTAACTAAATTTAAAAAAATACGTTGCATGAATCAATTCTTTTTTGGATGTTAATGTGGTGTTTCTTCTAATTCTGATTTTATTTTAACAATATAACGAATTAGAATTTATTTACTGATCGTCTCTACAGGGTATCTCTGGCCGAGGTCTAACAGAAGCAGTCTACCGAGTAAGAAACGATAGACCACAGTTCTCTCTTGGTACATTATCACCTGGACAATACACAATGCTTGTTTACGCTGAAACACCAAGAGGAAGATCATCCAGACCAGCAACGTTAGACAGTGTTTCTATACGTTCAAACGATGATTTGGATAGACCAGGTAAATTATTTTCCTAAACATTTATCTTTTTATCACTAACGTAAAATTAATAAATTGATTTATTTAGTTATCCCAGTGGCTCGATAAAGCCCCAAATATGAAATTATTCCCAAAGACTTTTATCTAAAAGATTTAGTTACCTTTGAACTAACGAGTGTAATTCAAAGTTTGAGGTCAAATGAAATGCTTTTGCACAACAACAAAAAGTTGTATACAACTTAGTCTATTTTCTCCAATACCTTACTAACCCGTAATCACTTTTCGAGTGGAGTAGGTTAACAGGTAGTGGTTTAGCTGTTTAGTTAAGGCGATGTTACAATTGAATTCAAAGATGTTCATCAGGTACTCGATGTTTGGTTTGCAATTTCAAATCTATAATTATTTTATTTTATGGTAAGTGATGGGTACCTAAATTTTCAACATCAGGCGACTAGGCGGCCACTACAAATATTTTCTCACGGTAAATGCCTACCAGTGTATTTCAACAGTTCCAATTGAGATCCAGTTGTCTTTAAAGCATTTTAAGAATATCGATACTACATAGGCAAGCCCCTTTGTATAAGTAACGTCCATAGGCGATCAAAGTCACCATCAGGTGGTCCGCTTATCAGATTGTTAGGCTGCTAACAATAAAAAGAAAGACAATCATATGTACAGGTTCGGTAAAAATTACATCAGTAAAAGTGTCACCATTTCGACAACACTGTAGAAACACAGCGGGAGCTGATTTGCAACAGACTCACTCACGAGGGTGGTCGCTAGCCAGTCGGACCTAGGTCCTACCACCATACTAAGCAGCGTAGGAATTTTGTGGAGTATAACTTTTTACTGAGGTCATTTTTGTGCGTACTACTTACCAGACATCCTGTCTTATTAAAACCACAATCATTAAGGAGTATTTTATCACCAGGTTCATTACAAACAATGACTCCAACACCACCACCACCGACAGTCTCCGACAACAGTGTAGCTATGCTAGTTGGAGCTGTTCTGTCTCTAGTTCTCCTGACTATATTGACAACGCTCTGTGTTACACTTGTAGTCATGTGTAAGAAGAAAAGTAGGCCAAGACAGGAAGAACAGAGGTAAGAAGGAGTATTATTAAATTCATTGACTTGTCTATATTTCTTTATATTTAAAATTGTTAAACAATAAAACTAATATAGTCAGATGGATAAAAAATATTTAAAAAATGTAACCTTGCTGGGTTTCTTGTCGAGTTGTAGACTGACTTTTGAACCGGTGGTAAATTTTGTAATTCGACCTTCATAAAGTGCTCTCGTAGGGCCTAAACTGAACAAATGGTTTTGACTAAGTCTTTGACTTTGTATATTTTAAGGAATATGATGAAAGTATACATACTTCTAAATCCATAAATGCTAGCTTATTTTCAAAGATAAAAATCTTTTAAATCTTCTCTTATTTTTTCTTTAAATCAAGCCATATATTCACACTCTTAAAAATTTCTAGCACACTAATGCGTCGAAATGTTGGTGTCTCAATGTACGGCGGCTCCAGCATATCTCCTAGTATTATGCCTACAGTTGTGGTCAGAGGTCATAGAGGATCTAGGGTCCTGGCTGCAAGATGGTCTGGAGTATTAGATGATACGCCATTAGCTGTTCTTGCTTTGGATACTAGAGCTCACGGTAAAATGATTAAAATTACTTCTAAAACTTGTCCAGCAACTCTGGCAATATAAGTTTCGTTTTGGGCTTTATGCTAGAGGTTGGAGCTTTGTGAATTCAATTAGTGATGCACCTGATGGTAAGTGACTACCATCACCTATAGACATTAGTAATTGTGTTTACCATCTGCTCGAGTTTGTTGTTTATTAAGTCAGTCATAATTAAATTCTATAGATTACTATTTTTGCCGCCATAACACGCAAATATTGTCAGTGACACTAGATAAATAATAATTATTGAATGTAATAGGTGTAAGTTGTTTTTGAAAAGAGTAATTGCTGAGTTTATTGCCGGCTCTTCTCATCAAAAACAACCTTCCGAACCGAGCATTTAGAGTCTGACTATTCATAAGTGCCTGTGAAGGCCTATTTGGATGAATAAATAATTTCATTTCATACGCATGAACTGTAACTCAATCTATGTACTTCATTTCTTTGCAAATAAAGAATTAAATTAAATTAATATGGGAGCCGTGTGTGATTTTTTTAATTTTTTTATTAATTTATCCTATTATTCCAACATAGGCGAAACTGACTCCAGTCACAGCGACGATGGAATTCAAGATACTGAACTGACAGGACGCGGTGATGATATGGAAACACAAACCGATCCTTGAAGAACGAACGGACGTTATTGTATTTTCACCTGTAGGATATACAAATCCTAAAATAAAGAAACCTCGCTTTTATAACAGTGACGTATCTACAGACAGCTGAAGCATTCCCTATGTTCATCAATTATTTACCTAACAAAGCCATCTCTTATAAACCAACTTATAAAAAAATTGCGTGTATGTAAAGTCTGATTTTAACCGAGATAGTAATTTGACATTTCAAGTGTTACAAGTTTTTTTCACTTCTTAACTATGTAGTTATGTTCCAGAACCGTTGTTTCCCGTTTTTCTAATTTTGATGATTGCTTCCAAAGACAACCTGACAGATGCAAATCGTCAAACTCATGACTTCATTCCTTGACTAAGTATTTCATTAGAAGACAACTAAAATTATTTAATTTGCTTGTTTTGACAGCTCATATGCATTCTTGTGACTAAAAGATATAATCATAGCGAGTCCAAATAAAATAAAAATGCACTAAAATTAAATTATAAATAGTTATCTATGTTAAAAATATAAATTATAATTTAAATAATATTTTACAAAAAATTACTATAAAATAATAGGACTGTGAAATATAAGGAGGGAAAATCAAAATAAAGGTGGCCACATAATAAAAGTGGCCACATAATAAAGGTGGCCACATAATAAAGGTGGCCACATAATAAAGGTGGCCACATAATTTTGGAGTTTCATATAATATAAACACCTGTCAAATTACTGTCTGTAAAAAAAAGACTTAAATTAATATAATGAGGTAATTTGAAAAAAAAAGCCCGTTACCTACCTAAAAAATGGATACAAAAATAACATTGAAATAAGAAAAAAATGTTATTGAAAATATTGAAATGGCGACAAGAAAAACTGGCTAGTGTTAAAACAAGCATTTTACAATAAGATTATGTAGTGTTTGGATTGATTATTTTTAATAAATAAAGCAAGATAGACATCTTGCTCATTTTAATTTCTACATCTAAACTAATTATAAACAGGAAAGATTTCATTTTTGTTTGTTTGTTACGATGTAACTCAAAAACTACTCTACCGAGTTTAAAAAATATTTTACCATTAGAAAACTACATTATTCCTGAGTGACATAGGCTATATTTTGATCCCGGGAAAAGATAAGATCCCACAGTAATAGATAAACCGAAAAAAATACTTAACCGATTCAAAAAAAAACTTTCACCTATAACATGGGCAATAATTTATTTTAATTCCCTCGGGAACGCAGCTGGGTTTGTTAATAATTTAAATTTCACTAAAAAAACTACTTTCTACTTTTGAAAAATCACCTTTCATAATGTGATTGATAGTTTATATTTATAATAATAAAGTTGAATTCAATTGATAAAAAAAAAACATTAGGAAGTAATTGTTTACATTTTCATTTATTGTGGTGTAAGCATGATACAGTATTATTATAATAGAGTTTAATATTATTTTAACTTAAATCAAATGTATATAATATGAATAGTAAGTAGAATTGTATAGTAAACAGTGATTTGTACAAAAAATTGATTTGAATATCGAAAATAAGTGTATTTTTGAACAAAATAACTGATATCAAAACATTTATAGAAAAAAATATTAAAATTATAAAAAAGTATTTTGCTCGATGGTAACAAAATTGAATATTTGCATATACCTGGTTTTACCTTTGAATCTGAGTGCTGAGTGTGAGTTTTTGATGTTACTAAACGCAACGATCGCCTTTGCGTTTACGATATTTCTCTATAGGAATTGGCACAGCGCCTCTTGCGGAATACGAATGGAACTAATTTCTTCCATACAAATCATAGTTTACGTAAACGCGATCGAGTACGAGTAAAAACTCACACTAGGCACACTGAAGATATTTCTTTTCAATGTGTGTGTCTTTCAACCAAAAAGTTTAGTACCTAGTATATTTTCCTAATACATTATTTAAGTATGTAGGCCTATATATTGTAATATAATTGTATTACCATTATAATAATAATATGCCATGTTTAATATGTAGAAATTTACGGGTATTAATTTATAGTTGATGTTTTAACGAAAATAAAATCTCTAAAATAAATATGACCCCCATCTTTTTTTACGAGTTTGTGAAGATTTGAAGAAATACATAAAAACTTTACTTAATTTAAACCTACCATTACAAATATATTTATAGTTAAGTAAGTACTTAGATAGTAGGTACTTTATCTCACCGAATGATTCAAATATATCAAGTAATAAATACAGGATGTAATATTTTATGCTACGATAAAAAAAAACGTTTGTTATTTTTTTATGATAATTTGGCATAAATGTTATGCCATAATTGTGGAACTATAAATAACATGAATAAATATTTTATTTAATAAAAAAATATAAAAGCATTATGCCATCTGTGAAAAAAAGGTGAAGTATACAATTTTATTTTACGTTTTCTTTTGTTTATTTTTTGTTTAAGTAAATTAGTCATGACTTTTAATTTATTTTTAAAACAATTAAATTTATAATGCGAATGTTAGCATTTTAGTATTACATACATAGTTTCACATGAAAATTTGAATTTGATTCTGGACAGTAAAATTTTATATTTTAACAAGACTTTTATTTATTCTATCATATTATTCTCAAATAATTCGAAGCATAAAAGAGATCACTCATTCAATTTGGCCACTGTAGCCGTTATTCCTGTGCTATTTGGCCACGTCAACAAAACCCTATTATTAAATATTTTAATGACGACAATGCTTGGGTGTAGCGCTCGCTCTTTTAAGACGATCATAGCTCAGTGGTAGTGACGTTGGATACCGCGGCGAAGGTCGTGGGTTCGAATCCTACAATGGGCTTGAGCTCAGCTTGATGGGCTGAGCTTTCGGTGAAGGAAAACATCGTGAGGAAACCATGTACATGTAAACCACCAAGTAGAAAATCTGTCGCCAAGCACCTATCGGTGTGTTCCGGCAGCTGCACTTGAGAGCCAGTTCCCATCTAGGCTTTGTGTGCTTACCACCTTCGGCCACTCAAGCTTATCCAGAATTAAAAAAAACCTATTATGTCATAATTCTAAGTTTGTTTTGAAAAGAGTAATTGCTGAGTTTATTGCTGACTCTTCTCAGCAAAAGCAACCTTCCGAACCGTGCATTAGTCTGACAATGTATAAGTGGCTGTGAAGGCCTATTTGTATTAAAATTTCATTTCATTTCAACCATGGTAAGTTAATTAATTAGTTGTTAATATTCTAATAAGTAAATTTGCATTTGTAACGCAGTGACTATTGAACAAAACAGAAATGTGCTACTTGTTTTAAATAATTATTTTATTATAGTAGAAAGCATATTACGCCAAGAGAAGTTGAACAAAAAAGAGAGACGCAGACAGGTAAAAAGCGAGACGCACTGATGACAAAGATTTAAAAGAATGCAGAATGAAAACTAAGCACTTTAAGAAGGAACAAAAACTGTTTATTCCACTTTCATATTACAATTCCAGTGCAAAAATATTTTAGAAACTTTAATTCTGTCTCCCAGATTTTGACCATAATACGGACAGCGCAAGTTACCCAAAAAGTTGTTTGGAAACATTTTATTTGAGTTTTTGTAGCCAACCGTGTGGAGCCGGTTCGTGCTCAAGCGCTCAAATGCTTGGGAAAATTAAGGAAAACCGTGACCACGTTTTATGGACGCGCTACGAAATTATTTTTATTCAGACACATTTTTCTATAGAAGTAAATTCCTTAGATATTTTGTAACATCCTCGAACACATACAAAAGTGTAATCAGCTTACAAAATAATTTGTTTTCGGAATAATATTCGCATCTTCCAACTCCATGGCATTGCTTTCCACATCTGTTCACGTTACCTAATTAAAACACGTCATAGTTTTTTAGACTTATGTATTTCTTCCCTAATATTTCCTATATTATTAAAGGTAGAAAACATATTAGCAATCCCTCATTGCTCTCATTATTGCTAATTTATAGGCAACGGTAGTAAAATACCATCCTTGGTGACTCGACTGCTCTCTTGGCAGATTTATATTCATGTAATAAACTATAATACAGGGTGTCCGGTAAGTAGTACGACAAATTTAAGGGGGAGATAGGTGGGAGGGTCACCTACCAACATATATAAAAGTTACTCAGTAAAAGTGTCACCATTTTCAAGACATCTAAAATTCAAAAATCTTTTTTTTTTATGTCACTAGTGACAACGAGGCAGGCGGGTCACCTGATAGTAAGTGACAATACCAGGGGGACTGCCAACGTGTTGTACACCTTATTACAATGCCTTAAGGGCAAGGGCAACTGGCTCTCAAGTGCAACTGCCGGAACACACCAACAGGTGCTTGGCGACAGATTTTCAACTTAAGGGTGGTAGCCAGCCAGTCGAGTACCACATAGTACCCTACCACCGTGCTGTGGTTTCCTCACGATGTTTTTCTTCACCGAAAGCTCATCTATGTTTCAAACTCTGAAATATCGTAATATGTCGAAAATTGTGATCGAGCTACCTTATCAGCTAGTAACATGGGCTATTTATCATTTTAATTCCCTCAGAAACGCGGGTAAAACCGTAGAGCAAATAGTATATGTAGTTTACGCAAATTATATCGTTGTCAACGAACCCTAAGCAATATAATCAACATTTATTTGAACACCCTCAGCGTCAAAGCCAGATATGTGAGTCTTTATTACTATGTAACTGAACGACTATAATCCCAAATCAACAGCGGAGACATGCCAAACCTTGGATTATGACAAAATAAACAATCTTAATATCTAACTCCATATATAAGCCTTGCCATTCTTACCTCATAAAAAAGGGATATTTCCCTTCTAAACCATATCATAAACACAATGTGCTTACAAATTATTTTACCAGCACTACCACTCTTATTTTCTTGTTCTTAGAGTTGAAATTTGCTAGAAACAGATATCAATTACAGGCTTGTTTTTGCAGAGACTGTAACGTCTTCTAATTCAGCTATAAAAGTATGGCGCACTTTAGTTTATTGCAATCTAAAGTTAATAACTGCGAGACGTCTCATGCAAAAGCTTTTTGGGGATTATAATGTAAGATAGGCCGTAATAATCCCCAATTTTCCACCTTGTTTGTCGTCTTTTGTATAGCAATAGACAATAAAATGCTTTATTAAACTTACACAACAGATTTTTATTGTTTTTAGGTGCCATTAGGGGTTGATTTATAAAAATTCTTAGCGGATACATACTCCCTATGATCTACCTGCCAAATTTCAAGTTTGCAGTATCCAAAGATGTATTGAATAAACAATGTAGATTTTTAAACAGACAAACATAAAAAACATTATAAGTCAAAACTGACGTTGCAAGCTCCCAAAACAATAACTACTGCTTAAGTAAAAACATGGTTTTACCAAGTTATGAGGTTCCAACATTTGGCTGCAAGCCAAGTTGAGGCTTATACACTCATTTCACTTGATTACTTAGTTGCTCGACCGAAAGAGATATCATTTTAATTACATAATTCATGATTGTTTTGCAAAATGTAAGAGTCTACTATATTTTTGGAACGAAGTTCCTTATCGCGCGTTATGAAAGGAGGCTAGACGGAAAAAATTCTTACGAAAAATTGTCACGACAGTTTTTATGTCACTGTCAGCTGTGCGGCGTGCGCATGTTTCTCTGTCTGTCTCTCTCTCTCTTATAGAAAGCAAGCCAGATATTTTCATTTCTATTTATATATATTTTTATGTTTTTTTTTAATATATACTCTCTCGACTTATATAACTTCGTTCCATCCGGGTGTCCCTTTTGTATATGGATGATGTTATTTTGATGGCACATTGTGAAATCTTTGAAACAATGTCTCAGAAGATGTAAATAAAAGAAGCTAAGAGCGATACAGCAAATAATTTTATGTGATTAATATGATATCAACTACTAGTAGAAGTAAATCACTACATATTATAAAACAAGGTCTCCCATTGCGTCGGTCTGTCAAAAAGTACAGAACAGATTTTCATAAGGTTTTCACCAATAGACGGAGTGACTCATAACTAAGGTTTTGTGTAAATTGGCTGAATTATGTCGATGATTGGTGAAGATGTTCGGAAATATTATGCCGACTGAGAGCTTTACTGGGGTAAACCGATATAACTAGAGTAATATATCTTGATACGAGACTACGACATAAAAATGGCGTATATTGATCTGCTACCAATAAAAATTCGGGGAGGGTTGTTAGTTTTAAATAAAACTATTCCTTAATCTGTTGACTCGCGAGATTAACCTGTCAAACAACTCGTCAACTCGCGCACAGTTTTAAAAAAATACAAAATTCGGGCCCAATTTTCAAGTAAATGTCATCGTCCCGATTGTCCCATTTGAGAACCAAGTGGTGCGGACTCTGAAACCCCGATTGTCCCAAGAAAGAACTGACAGGTTAAAGATAAATTTAAAAACGTAATCAGCTGCTGTAAAAAAGCAGGAGCATTCAAATAATTTTATCAATCAACCAATCACGGCACAAATAAAGGTACGGCAACAAAGATCCAATCAGTATAAATCAAATGGACAGAGTCCATTCAATAAAGCCATTTTCTCGGCGCGAGCCGAATTCGCAAGCCCACAATTCGGGCGGGGTAAACGACAGGCACTAGAAGTCGTGGTCAGTGTCGAGCCAGCACAGAACATAGACTTGAACTTGATGTGTCATGGATAAGGCGTCGGTTTGATGAGATTGTTTTATGTGAAGCATATTCATAAGTATCTTCTTTTTTTTTATGTCACTAGTGACAACAAGGCAGGCGGGTCACCTGATGGTATGTGACTACCGTCGCCTATAGACATTAACAATACCAGGGGGACTGCCAACGTGTTGTACACCTTATTACAATACCTTAAGGGCAAGGGCAACTGGCTCTCAAGTGCAACTGCCGGAACACACCAACAGGTGCTTGGCAACAGATTTTCAACTTGAGGGTGGTAGCCTGCCAGTCGAGTACCACATAGTACCCTACCACCGTACTGTGGTTTCCTCACGATGTTTTCCTTCACCGAAAGCTCAAGCTCATTGTAGGATTCGAACCCACGACCTTCGCCGCGGTATTCGACGTCACTTACCACTGAGCTATCATCGCCTTACGTCACTTACCACTGAGGAAACGAATCAAGTTTATAAAATTTCAGTATTTTGTCTTTATTCAATGAATGAGTTTGGACAACTCCTTGGTTGGAAAATATTCAATACCCGAGAGAAATGCTTTTGAAGAGTTTGTTGCCTCCCGTCTATCGAAATATTGCCACTGCTCTGGCAAAGATGCATCGATAGCATGGGTAAATACTTCGATTTACAGAAGTTACGTTTACTTTTTTTATACAATACGAAAATATCATTGGTTACCTATAAAATGGTACAGGATAAAGATGAATAATATAAAAGGAAGAAGTGATTGCCAATATATTTTACAAACTCCAAATCATTTATCACAGGGTCTTTATCGTATAAGAAAATCATTAAATTACCTCATCTGGTCTGCACTAGCTCCAGATCATAGAACATTTCATTCGTGTTAAATTGGCGAAAATACCTAGCTCCGGCATACCATCTAGTTTTTCTATAAATCTACGTCACTGGTTCATCAAGCTGTTCCTTGGGAACATTGCAATCTGTACTTAAATTACTTACTATATAGGTATTTAGTGATGGATGAAAATTGTAGTATTCCTAACTTGATCTCTTAAGTTGAGTTGTAAAATTGAACGGATTCTTAGTAATTCCTTGCTAATGCTTTAGATCGGTAACACAAAATACTTCTGTTACTTTTACTAGGAAAGGTAGAGATCTTTGGGGAGGCCTTTGTCCAGCAGTGGACCTCTTCCAACTGACATCATGACGTATATTTTTTTATTTAATTATTTATTTTATTTAAACTTCTCTGCCTATAATAGTCATTAAATTTTTCAACGGTAATAATTGTCAATGGCTCTCCTTAATAATTATCTTTTGGACTTGTCGAGAGAATAATTATTTAGGAGATAATATTTTTTTTTTTGGTGTTATTTTGTTTATACTTATTATATGTGGTTCATAGTAATCCTCATAAATCTAAAATATCTACAAAAAGTGTCACCACAATACAGAAAAATAAAAAGAACAACATGCAATGCAATACATTCCCGCAGTACCTAAATTGTTATAAGAATGGGCGAATTGAAAATATTTTCTATTTTCTGGAACGCAACTAACTACAGAAAACAGTAAAAGGTGCACCAGAACTAAACTCTTTGTTGGTTGGCTTTTCCGTTTAGATTTTTTATTTATAGCTCATTGTGGTTTGGTTACTTTTTAGTTCACTTTTGAAATACTCTGTTTGTAATCCATTTTCAGTTTATAGCGTAGTAATTTCTAAAAGTTTATCCATGAATAAACGATGATTGAAAATTTGTCACCCAGTACCTATTGGCGTGTTTCAGCAGTTGCACTTGAGAGCTACTTGCCTTTAAGGCATTGTAAAAAAGTCGACAAAACATTGACAATCCCCTTGGTTAGTATAACTAAAGTAAAAAAATAAAAATGCCTTGCTTAGTTTCTTGCCGGAGTCTTCTCAGTTTAGTCTATTCCGAACCGGTGGTAGAGTCAATTGTAACGTTCATAAGTGCCTTACCAGGGCCTAAACTGAATAAATGAGTTTTTATTTTGAGTTTGAAAAAGTCTACAGGCGACGGTTGTCACTTACCACCCCATGTGACCCGCTTCCTTACTTGACAGACTTTTGGTATGGATAAAAAAAATTTAAGTTTGGTTTAAAATTAAATATAATCTTATTATGGAACAGTTCCCAGGTAACGATCTAAGACGTATAAGATAAGATATAAACTAGCTGTTCCGCGTGGTTTCACCCGCGTTCCCGTGGGATCTTATCTTTTCCCGGGATAAAAAGTAGCCTATGTGCTATTCCAGACTATAATATATCTCCATGCCAAATTTCATCCAGATCCATTCAGCCGTTCTGACGGAAATGAGTAACAAACATACATCCATCTAAACCATCACATTTATAATATAAGTAGGATAATGTATACCAGATTAACAGGCGAACAAATGAAGTAGAAATATTAAATAGAAAATTTGATTGTTACTGCTGAAGTGATTTGTTTCAGACTACCTTTGTATAATGGATGTACGTATGTTTGTTTCAATCTGCCAGGTCAAAGTTTTAACTTGTTCTTTATTTACAAGTGTTAGGTATCTATTATTTAATTTTAGTGAAGTCTTCTAAGATTTATTTTAATAGTAACAAAAAGAGTATTGAGAATGAGTGTGGATGGATACAGAGGTAGAGGAAAGCCGAAGAAGGTATGGATGGACTGCGTGAAGAATGATATGTATATGAAAGGTGTGAGTACTGAGACGACTAGTGATAGAGCGGAGTGGAAGAGGAAAACATGTTGTGCCGACCACACCTAGAGTGGGATAAGGAAAGGAAGAAGAAGAAGAAAAAGTAACGTTGCTAAAATGAGTGTCGCCTGCCGATGGTCCAGGGAAAATATAAATAAATAAATAATATCCTGGGACATTTTTCACACACTTTGGCAACTTTTTTTTAATATCTAGGGGGGGCAGCTATCCCTCCCTGCTCTTCTTGGAGCCGATCATGGCTATTGAAGAATTACCTAGATCAGCAACCAAATAAAAATCAAACTACTATTTATGATGATGATTGTCCACTTCATATAAAAGGGCAAGAATAAGACGTGTTATTTTCAGAAACTAACAGTTATTATAAGACTGTCTTACAATCGAAAAACATCAAGATGTATGGTTATAAGACTTTATAACCACTACCAAAGCTACGCGTAAAACCCTGTATTGAATAACACTGTCTTTTGAAAACCATTATGTTGATAGTATAAGATAGTATTTACTTATGTGTCATAAAGTTTACCACTCTCCGCCCTACATTGTCTAAGACAGAAGTGAACGTAAAACTGGGTTTCAATGGGAGAGTCCGTGAACGGGACAACACATCTGGTGAAGAAATGATGGAACTAAATTTACATTTCGTACGAAGTGAACTGTGTAAGTTAAATAGCGAAAATTTCAATGAATAATAAACCCGTTCTAATTTATTATGATGAGATTACAATTATTTTCACGTCTATTTATTTATTAGCTGTCCCCCGCGGTTTCACCCGCGTTCCCGGGAACCATTTACGTAGTGAATGAAAAATGCCAATATAGTCAGATGGTCCAAAAATATCTAAAAAATGTAGCATTGCTGAGTTTCTCGCCGGTTCTTATCATTGAAGGCTGACTTCCGAACCGGTGGTAACTTCTGTAACTAATTACAGGTCTAAACCTTAATAAGTGCCCTTCTAGGGCCTAAACGGAATAAATGGTTTTGACTTTAACTTTGACTTTTTTTATATTGGATAGGCACTTTCACAACGCGCGATAAGGAACTTCGTTCCAATAAATGGTAGACACGAGTATCTGAAACACAACGTACAATCCTCATACATTGTCTTGTTTCATGTTAACGGATACATTTTCAAGCGAAGTTTAGTGTTTTGTGTAACGTAGTTGATCGTTTTGTCGAGAGTTATGTAAGAATTGTATGTGACTCGTCGTGTTCGGGGTGTTATATCCTTTTAGCTAGATAAAAATACTTGAAAGGTGTCAAGGGACACCCGGATGGAACGAAGTTATATAAGTCGAGAGTATATATATATATATAAATACATTTCTATATATATATATATATATATATATAGGTGTTTGTATATATATATATATATATATATATAGAAATGAAAATATCTGGCTTGCTTTCTATAAGAGAGAGAGAGAGAGAGAGAGAGAGAGAGAGAGAGAGAGAGAGAGAGAGAGACAGACAGAGAAACATGCGCACACCGCACAGCTTACAATAGAACAAACACCGACACAAAAGTGTCGTAAGATTTTTTTCCGTCTAGCCCCCTTACAATTATTGTTTACAATGGAGGTGTTCATGAAATATTTATGTTAAACTGGAATAAGTAATGGATCGGTAACCACTATGACATTAATAGGTTATCCAATTTAAGTACACGGTTTTTTTAGATGACTGACTGAAAAGTATTTTATATAAGCAACTAGCTGTTCCGCGCGGTTTCACCCGCGTTCCCGTGGGATCTTATCTTATCCCGGGATAAAATATAACCTATGTTCATCCGGGATAGTGTAGCTTTCCAACGTGAAAGAATTTTTGAAATCGGTCCAGTAGTTTTGGAGCCTATTCAATGCAAACAAACAAACAAACCTTTCCTCTTTATAATATTAGTATAGATTAGATTTTGACAGAGAATGAAAATATAGGACTAGAATAGCTTTGACGAGATCGTTGATTTAAGAATTGTAGAATTCCAGACCAGATCTGACAATGTCTAGAATAGAGAGTATCCATTTTTTTCAATTTTGTGTTTAACTTCTCTTTGTTAGTAGATTTGAGCCAAATATTTGAATTGAATTTAGACCAGTGAAATTTTGCTCAAACTTTTGATGTTGGTAACAATACAATATGATATTCTATAAAAAAAGCAAGGAAAATAACTTGATGATGATTCCGGCGCCGAAGGTAAAGAGCACACAAAAAGGTATCCATAGTAAAGAGCAGCTGCCAATAGCAACCAAAGACAACAGTAGGTAAGCCATAGATTTAATATACAGCAAAATATTATTTTAATCTTCTCAAAACAAAATATTTCTCAAAACTCCCCCTCGGCTGGTAAATAGAAACGTTCATCACAAAACAAACACACCAAATACAGCTAACAGATCCCAATTTTCTTGTGGACGAAACGGGGACCAAAATAAATAGGGTGCACGAACCCAATCAAGCTTAAAACAAACACCTGGGTAATAATGTTGTCGCTCAGTAAATACCGCGGGGATAATAATCTCGTTTAGTTTTTAAAGTTGCTTTGTGGATTTGAAAATGGAATGTCAATAGAGAAATAAACATTTAAAAAATATTCAGCTCCGATTTTTCAATTACTGGAAAGACCGCTGAATAATCAGTTCTAAATTCAAATTGACAGCCATATATCTGGCCATTGATATCGGGGGCATCGTAAGGAAATGGTTATAAACTTCAAGCAAAAATAAACTTAAGCCCAATTGACTGAAAAGAGTCAATTTAAATTTGTAGGTACTGTTAAAATAATCCCATAGAAAAAGCACTTTCAGTTTATCCCAAATTTTCCACTTTTCCGGGCAAAGCTTTCATTATTTTTCATAAAAACCTGATTTTTTATTAAACCAAATATAGCCGAAACGTTCCAGCCGTTAAGTGATGCAATTATTAAAAAACAGCATACCTACTTATACTTTTTTTACAGATCTAGTTTGTTATCAGAAGTTTACAATGCAAATTAGGATTGTTAACATAGTCAAGACATTAGAAAAAGCCAACATTATAAACCAATGGAGATTCCGATAAAAATAATCACGGAATTTCAATTGAATACGGTATTGATGTAAAACTGGAATCAAAAGACTTATCTTACACAATAAGACGAAGATTAGCAATTAGTACCTACTTAACTTTTGTGTTTAAGTAGGGGTCATAGTTTTTTAAACTCACCGAATCGACATCAAGGAGTTTTTAATTCAATTTCACTTTGTCTAATAGGCCAAGAATAGGCCCTATTAGTTCAGTTAGATAAAGTATTTTGTCTATAAAACTGTAGATATCACTGTAGGACTAGGCACAAATTCTTGTTATTCAACATTTTAGAACTTGAGACAGAGAGAGTGAATTGTCTAAAAATAGGTCTTAAATGCGTCAGATTATGACGTTATGTAAAATCAAAATGATTGTACAATACACGACATTTTGATAAGTCAGGATGGCCGAGCGGTCTAAGGCGCTGCGTTCAGGTCGCAGTCCACTTCTGTGGGCGTGGGTTCGAATCCCACTTCTGACAATTATTATTTTGTTATGACTGCTAGAAAGTGATTAGAAATAAAATTAATTTACGTTTTTAACGAATATCAAAGCATTTTCTATTCAAATGATAAATTATTATTATTATCAGTTTATGTTCCTGGCATTAATTAAACGAGAATTTTGTAGTACCTACCAGCAACCTACTTACATCTTAACTAATATTATAAGTTTGTATGTAGGAGGTAATCTCCAAAACTAATGATCCAATTTGGAAAAGTCTTTCACTAATAGGAAGCTTTATTATATTTTGGATGAGCTTGTGTTTGACCACTAACCATGGGTAAGTGATGATGTGACCGAAGGTGGTAAGCACACAAAGCCTAGATGGGAACTGGCTCTCAAGTCTCAAGTGCAGCTTTCGGAACACAC
The DNA here is from genome assembly GCA_951361185.1 of Ochropacha duplaris. Lineage (NCBI taxonomy): Eukaryota > Metazoa > Arthropoda > Insecta > Lepidoptera > Drepanidae > Ochropacha > Ochropacha duplaris. The sequence continues at coordinate 1,150,222 of OX592707.1, read as the reverse complement.
GTGTTTGGTGACAGATTTTCAACACGAGTGAATCTAGTCACTGAGTGAATCCAGTCACTTACTAATGAGTCCAAAAATATTTTAAAAATGTAACCTTGCTGAGTTTCTTGCCGGTTCTTCTCAGCTGAAGGCTGACATTTGAACCGGTGGTAATTTCTGTAATCCGACTTTCATAAGTGCCTAAACTGAATAAATGGTTTTGACTTTGACTAATCAAAATAATTAATTACTACTTAAAAACTTTCAGACGCAACATTTTTGACGTGCATACTCACCTTACCATCGATTGGTAAAAGAAAATACTTAATGGAACATCTTTAGTTCATAACGTAAACCTTCCCGAACCCAGACGAAGTCGGAGGCAAATGCTATGATACATCCTTGCTATCTCATTCGGTCTGTCGATGATTTATTGACATCCATTTGTTACAAGGGGAAACTCGTGAATTTTATTGCACAGAAATATGAAATATAAAGTGTATACGAAGATATGGGCGGGTCTAGAAGATGGAAAATGCATATTGGTTTGTCAGATTTGAAAGTTTTATGCGATGGTACCTAGGTGATATTATTGATGTCTTCTTAAATTATGGTGCCTTCATAGGCTTTAAAATGACATTCTATATACCCGATAATGTATATTAAATACGTACAAGAACTCAATTTCTAAAAATCATTATATACACTTGGTTGGACAACTTCATTAGTGCGATGCAGCGCTTGTCGCACAACTTGCGGGTCCAGTTTTGCAAAGGGCAAAGTTGGTGCAACTCAAAGCTATGTTAATAAGCTCCACGTTTGAGCTGACGGGCCCTTGGGGAGGCTAGTCAAAGGATAATATCCCCTACCATACTTTATTATAAATGCGAAAGTTTGTGTGGATTTTAATTACATACTTAATTTTTTTTAAATATTTTTAATACCATTCAAAGTTGTTAAGGTAAGTAAGGTCTGGTGAGTTACAGTGGATGATAGAGAACTTCCAACCTTAGCCCGCTGCTCTTGCATAACAGACAGTTACCAAGCTACAAGATTACTTACTATAAACTTTTTATAAATAAACAAGCTACAAAGCAAGCAAGTTGTTAGAGGCTAGTTGTTTTGAGATGATGATAGCTAATGATGGTGACAGTGGTAGCGACGTATTGCTAATGTCTATAGGCGACGGATGTAATTTACCATCAGGTAAACAGCCTGCCTGGTAGTAACTTGTAGTACAAGTAAATTCAGCGCAGTCAGTACATTTGCAAGATACAATTCAAAAATAATTAATGTGAAGTCGATAAATTTTTTGTAAAAAGACAACTTATATAATCCATTAGTAAATACAACACTATCACTTCATCATTTAAGTATAAATGTAGGAAATATGTATGGATAGTAGCGCTACACTCACAAATGGGTAGAAGCTTTTACGTACCGTGGTGAAGCCTCCGATATTTCGCCTATAATTCACAATCGCGTCTTCCTCACACAACAATTCCATCTATTGGACGTTATATCAATGCTGTGGTATTGAAAGGCACTAGGATTTATATTAAATGCCCAAAAATTTATATAATAGCCGAAAAAATGATCTGGAAAAGTGATTATATTAATAAAAAGTGTTTTAAGCCAGGAATACAAGCATTTGTTCTAAATTTAAAAAAAAAACTCATAAATTTTTCATATAGTAGGTATTAGAAGTAGACAAACAGACATTTTTTAAACTCGATAATTAAGTAAATTGGTATATCATCAACTTACTAGCAGAGCTTTCCCCCGAGGTTTCACCCACCTTCTCGTGGGATCTTATCTTTTCTCGGGTTGAATTTACTTTATTTTTTATCTAGATGACATTACTGTTGGTTAAGTTTCGTCAAAATTTTTGCGTGTAAGAGTAATAAACATCTTCAACTTAACAAACGTTCATATTTATATTAGTAGTAGGATAGGATGAGATCACTCCTCACATGGAACGTTTGATTCAAACTCATACATTTGTTTTCAAAACAAACGTTTGACCAATTGCCCATCACCAACATCCACCAACAACATACAACACGTATGCAATAGATACACACGTACCGATCTTTATTGCGTCTATATTTCAAGCGGTTCACGGTACGCCGCGTACCGATATTATTTATGGGTCACGGTCTGAGAGACCCCACGGTGTTCTACGGTTACATCTTAACTGTGTCGTGATCGATGTTCCATGGGGTTGGTTTATCCTGTCGGTCTGGAGAGTTGGATGTTGCTTAATTGTTGTGTAATGGGTTGTTACTTGTGTATAGAATTTATTCTATTTGGTTATTATTCGTTACTGTCAGTAGTAAATATTTAACGTTAAAGGTAAACTTAAATCATTGACTCACGTACATTCTACCCATGGATATATTAAAATTTCCAGTTAAAATAATCCTACTAAAAATACTTCCGTCTACTAAAGTAGAAAATGACAAATCTAAGAACGAAGAGATATTAAAGACTCGTTGAGAGGTATCAAACACAGCTCTAAACTCACTGAATGCTGAAAATTGGAGCTCACACGAAGATAGTAAAAACTAAAAACTGCAAAGTGATTTCAAAATAATGTGCCTTCGTTTAAATGAAATGGGTTTTAAGTTATACGAGATATTAAGAATTTTGCTGGTTGCAGTTAAAATAAAAAAATACATTATAATGAATAAAAATCTAGTCTAGATAATTGTTAGGTTTTATTTAGTAACGGTACTGGCAACCAGATAGAAGAATCAGATAATGTTGATTTTAGGTAGTTTGATAAAGAAATCCATGTGAAAATCAATCATTATTAAATATTTTTTATAGCACAGTGTGACCTAAGTTGCCTATTTCTGCACGGATAATCATGCGTAAAGTGCGGGTTTATGTCACACTTGCTATAAAATAGTATACGATACTTGTGCGCGAAGTTGTTTATTATTGCACGGCGTTTAGCATCCTCGCTGCGCTCGGGCGCTAACTTCACACCGTGCAATAATAGGCAACTTAGGTCACACGTATCGTAATGTACTAATAATCCAAAATGTAGAAATCTTGAAAAGGAGTAAAATATTTTAGGATAACATAAAAACAAGTTTTTAAAACCTTTTTATGCAACATTATTCGATAAAGAGAAAATCCTCACATTTTCAACTGAAGCTGCTTAACAACACTTTGTTTGGTTCTATAAAATCTTTCTACCGTCAAATTGACCAATAAATTAGTATCAAGAGTATTTTTAATTCGGAGCTAAGCCTTCTATTGAGGTCCTTAGTCAGCGTAGAGTGCAAAGCTGCGTACTGAGATACGTGGTCGACGTAACACCCAACGTACATGGAGTTACTAAAACGGAATTACGGTAAATATTGCAAAAAAAATATTGCATCAGCTAGTAGTATTTGCGATGGGAAAATTAAGGAATAAAAAATTATTTTTTCAACAACTGATTGAAATCAAAATGAAACAATGTATATTATTCTTGAACTGTAGTACAAAATGCAGTACTGTAACGCTACGTCTCAGGGCAATGATGCATGCCCCTCCCGCGCTCGGCTGCGCCCCACACCCCTCGCCCTCAGGTAGCAACGCGTGCAACGGCGCTCCCGCGCGATGCTCCGTCTGCTAGTCAGTCGCCTCCCTTACAGTACCTAATTTAAAAAAAAAACATCAAATGACGAAAACAAATATTCACAATTAGGTATACCTATAATATTTTTATTAATATACACAGGCATTTTAACTTTGGGTCCGTGGGGGCCGAGTGCACACCACCTTTTCCGAGAAATGTCAAAACGACTGGTCGACGCATCTCGTGACCAGAATGCTGGCATATACCTCGCTCAACGAATCAGCATTGCCATCCAACGTGGCAATGCTGCCAGCATTCTGGGTACGTTGCCTACTGACAACGACTTTTTTATTTAGATTTTATATTATTAGATTAAAAGTTATTATTAGTACTTTAAAATTTTTAACTGGGGAAATAATTAGAAGCAGTGCACCAAAGCCAGTCAATACTTTTATTAAATATCTTTTTTTTTGTGCTATATCTCCGCTTTACTATCAGTGCTTTTAGTGGATGTCTCGTAAGATTCAAATTTAAACCCAAATATATTATCAAATTTAATAAAGCCCTTTCCAATTATACGTCTTATTACTTCCGTCTACAGTCCATTACATCCAAACGTCATTCTACACTGAAAGCTGGATATCCTGAGAACACAAGTTTAGTAGCTGAGTGGTGTGCATTAGGTGGTCCAGTTTACGATCCGCGTCGGATAAGGTTGCGAGCTGAACAATCACCCGATATAGTGTATGTCTTTCTACCGTCAGAGTTAGTTTCTTTCCTTTTAAAGGTTAGAGATTTACTTAAGATATCTAGTAGGTTCTACATGTTTACATAATTTTTTTGTCAATTTTAGACTGACCAATTATACGCTCCACTTATGGTTATAAAAATAACGCCTCTGGTGTTGCAAGCTAACCGCTTACTATCAGGTGGGCCGTAAGCTCGTTTGCCACCTAGTGGTAAAAAAAACAACTATTTTCTTTCTTTTTATTTATTTTTATGATGGTAAGTGTTTACCGTCGCTAATAGATATAAGCAATACCAAGGGATTGTCATTACATTGCCGACTTTTTAAAATGTCTATAAAACATCGGTAAGTGCTTGGCCATAGATTTTCAATTTATGAAGTAGCTAACCAGTAGAGTACTATGAAGTACCTTACCACCGCGCCAAATATTCCATCACCAAAAGCTCAAGTCTGTTGAAAGATACGAACCCACCACATTTGCCACGATATTTAATATCACATCCTATAAATCTATACATAGCTTTATTATTGTTAACAGCAAACCCAAAATTAAACCGTAATTTATTATTAATGTTGGAATTGTTAATAATCTAAAATATGTATCTGACAATCAAGATAAACCGATCTAAGTTCTCCATTTCCATAATCGATGCTACACAAATAACATATCACACAAAGCTATCTAAACTAAAGTCCGTATCAAACCGCGAAACATTTCATCGAACTAATGAAATCCATTTCAATTCGTAACTGGAAACAATTTTCAAACAGAACTAGTTTGGGATATTAATACATTCTTAAACAAAAACGGTCGATACAATATTAGACTTGGGAAGGATAGTTTCCATTTCAATGGTATGCTTGCGACATAGTTTGGACCCCGTAGTTGCGAATAGTTTAGTAAATGACGTATTGTATGAGTTATAGAGTGACTCGAGTTGTGAACTTTTGAAAACCGACATGTGGGAATTGAGCAGTTACAAATGCAAACATGCAAACTAAGTTGAGCTGGTATCCATAGATTTTAAAAAATATGCTTTACTCCTGTCGCACGTCACTATGCAATCAGAAATATATTTTGAGGGAAAATTAAAATCAATGTTGTATCGCTATGGAATTTAACGCCGCGAAGCGATTTGGATACTGGCCCAAAAAACGCATGCCATATTAAATATTTATAAAGGAATAGCTATTTTATAAAAACAAATTTCTTTTACCACAAACAAAGAATATCCTGGAAAAGAAACAGCGTGGCGGAAGGTACCAAAAGCCCAAGATAACAATTGAAAGAATCAAAGGAGTGATAATAATTTGAGAGTAGTGAAGGCAGATTATAATTTTAATCTTAAAATTCATGTTTGTAAACGTGCAATAGGAAAGCGTGGACGTTTTATCACCTTTATCTCAGACTCGTCATGGAACTGTGTCTCACGTTCAGTTTTCAGGTAGGATCACGTACAATATTACCGCACGACACTACACGACACGTCACGTCTGCCTTATTATTAAGTTTGCATTGAGTTTCATGTCATTTAATGTTTTGCCTCTTGTTTTGTATTCATTATCTATGAAATGATTTGACTTGCCTTGGCTGATGGCTAAGCTTACATTATAAAACGCACCACTTAAATCACTTTGGTTTGCTTTATAACGTAGGCTTCCAATGGGAAAATATTTTTAAATTCAACACATGAAACGGTGAAATAGGGGATAGTGGAAATCTCAGAGGAGAATGCTAAAATAAGTAACTACATAGAATTGCAATTCCTGGAATTCTATTTTTGTAGGAAGTTTTACCACCACCCCATACGCGAGTCAACGAGTTAACTGTAAAATCAACCCCACAAATTCAAACTTTTTCCGCTATAACCCTCTACAAAAGAATTCGATTTATCAATAAAACTCAAATAGAAGTTAACACGTGCAATACGGTCACGTACTCGATTACTGCAAGGTTCAACCATTGGCGGAAGTTTCTTGAAATTCGCATTTCATATATCAGGCTTTTTAGTGTTGAAAAAGATTGTTTTTTTAACCGTTCACTTGACAATTACGAAGTGCTTGTGAAAACTGGAGCTATTTGTCACCATCACTATTTTGTCTCCATAGCACGCAAATATCAGTGCATCTAGAATTATTAAAACAACTGTCGATTTTAACTATTGCTGGCTCTTTTCAGCAAAAGCAACCTTACGGAGCAACGGTGGATGACCTTGTGGATGACATAATTAACATAAATATATTGAGGATTAAAGTCTAACTCAAATATATCTTTATTAAATAAACTCATTACAAGTATTTTTAATCGTCAATTTGATTCATGTAAAATTCTAACGCTCGGTTTGGAAGGTTGCTTTTGCTGAGAAGAGCCGGCAATAAACTCAGCAATTACTCTTTTTAAAAAGGAACTTAGACCTATTACATTAGTAGATAATATTATCAAAAAAACTGGTTTCCTTCTAGGTTTTATGCTTACATCTTCGCCATCGGTGTGACCATCACTTACTGTGAGATTCTAATTAGACACAAGCCTTCGTCACCTTTATCATATTTCAGAAAACTTATCTCCAGCTGAGTTTTAGAAAATAAATCAGAAACAGTTTGTTTTAATTATCTTTTTTTCCAAAGAGGAAACGCTGCCAGCCTTCTGGGAACCTTGCCGATCGGCAGCAGCGGCAGCCTCGAAGATGTTTTTTATGTATTGTAATTGTACATTTGCATGTATATTTTGTACATTTGTTGTAAATATAATATGAAAATTTATGAATTTTAGTTAATGTTGAGTGATATGTGTCCCATCTGGAGTATGTATGGCTCCATTAATATAACAATGAGATTGAATTTAATTACAAATCCCCTCTATTTATTTATTAATTAGAATCCATACGAAGTGCCAAGAACTTCAAGTAATAGTGCCTATCTCAATTTGTTAGCAAAGTTTAAGATCTTCATTTACGAATAGTTTTATCTCGCAGGCGAAGGTATTTAAAGACAGCCGAAATTCAATCGATGTGCAAACAAAATGTAAATTACATCCTGTAATCAATTTTACGTGTTGATTCTCTTTACTTTAAATCGGCTACCTACGTATATCAATGATGATATTATTTTTGATTTTGCAACATGATGATTTGGATTTACATAGAACAAATTTGATAGGACTAAAAATAAATTGAATCGCGATTTCTGGATCATTTTTATTTAAAACTCGTTTTAGAACGATATCGTCCCATCCATTAGCCAAGGTGTAATATGAAACTATATTTTCATACACAGTCAAATCATTGGTCAATTTTAAAATTTCTATCTTCAAAAATCATTCCTTATCATTTTCAATAACAACTTCAACACCATTATGTACAGTCGTTTTAGATTAAATTAGTTGAGGAACATAGTTGAAGTTTTGTTAATTAATTGTGAACACTTTATCTTCTCCGTTAGTACTTGGAACAGTGGCTGCTTAGTAACTTAAAGTTTGTTGGGTGTTGCTGCTTTATTTATTAGGTACGTTTATTTGTAAATATCTCCTGAGTTGACGGAAATTTGACAAATAAGTTGGGCTTTCAATCATGTACCAGATGGAATAAAATTTTATTAATGTTTTGCGATTAATCTTTTTCTTCTACCTCCTTAAAATGAATGTTGCAGACGATTATAACATTTAGTATCCAGATAACAACATTAACTTCCATATATTCGTTTTTAATACTAATAAATCTATTGCCTACAGAAAAGACTGATCTATCCTATTTTTTTATTTTTCCCTTTTTTGGAAATTTATAGTGATTAACAAATGATTAATAAACTGTAGAAGCAATTGAGGAGAGATAAATAAGGTAGGTATAAATCCCACCAAAAACATAAATGTAAAAAAGGAGAGCCAAGTTCAATACAAAAATTATTCTCTGCTGTGGGCTTCGCCGCAAAAAGAATGGAGATCTGAGATTGAGTGCCAAGTTTTATGCAAAATCCAAATATGTAGTCTAAGGGCTGACTTGGCTGGTTTTCTCATACGAATTATTATTAAGTACCTACTTTTACACAGTCATGGAAGAGCCTTATGTTCGATGGGTAGTTTCTACCAGCAAGCCAAATTTTCGGAATAATAAAATAAGAACCGAAAGGTAACAGGTTTAGAACATGCGAAGGCTATATAATTCGTGTATATACCGAAAATCTAAATGCCTATTATTTTATCATTATTTATGAGTAGGTAATGATTTTACACTATTGATGTGCGCTAAATATAAAAATAATAATTAATCCCAGTTAATAACGTAGGTACCCTAAGTAATATTAGGTATTTATGTTAAGCGTTCATAATAGAATCTAATTATTTAAAAATTGCCAGTTTTTTATTTATTCCTTTGTATTCATCTAATTACCTATCTGCATACCAAATTTTAACTCTCAAGGCCATCTGGAACTGGGTTAGAGTTTTGGTCTATAGGTCAGTCAATGATAAAAATGAGGAATTTTGGACATTAATATCTAAATAACCGTTTGAGATAAGCTTATGAAATTTAGAACACATGTGTATCTCGCAAGTCTCAATATATGAGCCAAATTTGATTAGTTTATGTAAAACAGTTTTTGATTTATGAGGGGGTCAAAAGTGTCTCCAAATGGTTCGTGTAATATTACACACGGTGCGGCTCGCCAGTTCTGTTTCTTGAACTTGGCTTGACACGCTCCCACGTGTCTAGATAAGAAAATAATGATAAATCTAACTATTATTACTATTATACTTATGAGACAAAAGAATTAACATTGGTGGTTTTACAAATATTATTTACAAGAAAGTTGAGACACTTTGGTAAAACTAATAAAATTTAAGGAAATCGCACGTAGACGCTACCGGGCGTGTAAATTATTCTATAAGCTCAGTTCAGTTCAGAGTCGCATTTTTACTCACGATCCCTTTCATGATAATTTATATATTACTTTATGACAGAAGTCTGATAAATAGGCAGGACTTGATGCCAAGAGACTACTGTCCCCTGAACGAAATTTATACCAAAGAAAGAAATAAATAAATTTTATTTGTCAACCATAATGAGCATACTACCAATAGCCATTGTACTGCCGAGCTTTCACACTGCCTTGAAGGCAACTGACTCTCAAGTGCAACTGCCACAATACACTGTTAGGCGCTTGGTGATAAATTTTAAGCCCGAGGATAGTTGCTAGGGGCTATCCGGGCTCTGCAAATTAGTAGTTTTTGCTGACCAGTTTTTTTTTTACTAAGATTGTCTTGACTTGTGTTTGACAATAATGTTTCCATTGTAAGTGATTATGTGGTAAAAGGTGATAAGTAGACAAAGCCTAGAAGTATAATGCAATTATATTAGTTTAATCTGGAAATAGATTTTACAATATTTCATAACAAAGATCGATAAAATATTAAAATTAAATAAAACAACAATAACATTCACCAAAACAAATAATTCAGTCTTTATTTACAATATTAAGTTCACCGTCTAGCTAGTTAATTATTTTTTCCGTAAAATTCACCCCAGAATTAAGTAACTCAACAACTGAGTCATATTCCTTAGCGGAACATAACGGAGCATCAAAATGCTCTGTTTCTGATAACTTTGAGAAATCTACATTATATCCCAGATCATCAGTAACCATAGAAACAAATCTGTGACCCCATGTAATATCATTTTCAGTAAAACTTGACCTTGCTTGGACTAACTGACCTGTAGACTCAATTATTCCTTCAAAAACAGCCAAAATTTCAATTTTACTACAGAGTAAATCAGCTGCTGATATTCCATATAAAGGACTTGTATCATCAATAATATGTATCACAGATATAGGCCAAAGGCAAAAAGTAGATTCATATCCGTCCATTTCAACTTTCAACTCGATCTGTTCAAAATGTTCAGTATTGTCATAATCAGTATCAAACCTTAACACGTATACTGAAGCTTTAATATTCAATATCCTAGACATCCTCATATCTCCAACTCTGAATATAATACATAATTTATCATCACGTAAGTTGACTACGCCTTGTTTGCTAAAAAGTATCGTTTGGGTCCTTGCTTTTGGTCTGGTCAATTTCGCAAACAGAATTCCGACAATGAACGCTTGAAAAATAGAGCTGATAATGCATTGTAAGCACATAGTTACTACAGTTTCAGGACAGTCTAAAGTAATAGCTCTTTTGCCGTAAGCGAGGGTTGTATAAACCTCAATGCTAAAAAGAAACGACGAGGTGAAACCGTATATATTTTTGACGCAAGGAGTCCAAGCTGTTGCGTTTTGATTAGGAGGTAAATGCTCTTCAGTGAGGTCACCGTGGGCTAAGGCAATCATCCAGTAAATGAACCCGAAGAAAAACCAGACTGCTGTAAAGGCTGCACAGAAGTTGATGAGAGCCCATCTCCATCTTGTTTCAACCATTACAATGAACCATCTTGAGAACAATTTTCTACGATTGATGTATTTTTCAATGTTTAGTTCTCCATTTTTAAAGACAAGACGTTCTGGTTTTTGTCGGATAGGTTTACGGCGATGTGTATGTTCTGGAAACAGTAAAAGTAATTAATTGATAGGCAGTATCTAACTGTAGGTGAAATAAAATTTATCTAAATTATGTTTTTTGATGGATTCGATGGAATTATTGCTTTTCCTAGGGGAGGATATAGAATGTTTTTATCTTAAAATTTTGCTTTGAATGATGTTTAATGAGATTTACTAAATAAATTATATGTCTTACTGTTTCTTGGGTAGTAAACTCCTGGTGTGAGAGGAATTTCTCCAGAACTATCGTTTTGGTGATCACGATCCTTAATTTCATTATCAGAGATGGACATCTGCAATTGTTTCAATATAAAATTATAGTCTCAATGTTGTCATTAAAAACCATCAGGCAAAATAACTCAGTAAAAATTAACTAAAAATTATGAACACACAATAAAGATGACAAAAAAATTGTAAACGTAGTAAATAGCGCTAAGAAACCAGAAATCAATTAAACTACAAATAATGACAAATATTAAATATTTGACGGGCCGGTTGGCATGGTTGTTTAAGACACTACCTTTCGCGCCGCAGGTCGTGGGTTCGATTCCCATCCAGGACACACATTTGTGTGCATGAACATGTCTGTTTGTCCTGAGTCTGAGTGTAATTATCTATTTAAGTATGTATTTACAAAAAAAAGTAGTCTATGTATTATATCAGTCATCTGATTTCCATATTACAAGCTTTGCTTAGTTTGGGATCAGATAGCCGTGTGTGAAAAATGTCCGAGGATATTTATTTATTTATATGATAAAAATAACGTACCTTTTAATAAAAGTTAAAGATACTTAGACAAGTATAACTAAACCACTGAATAGTTCATCTGGAAAAACAATGTGCTTATCGTCATTGTAAAATCTTGCGCTACTGATAACGGAAAGACGGTAGATTAATTTAATATACAATAATTATGTAAGATACAGCAGATACTAATTTACTCGGGCATTTCTAAAATACTCTACATTGTTGTGGTGTTTGGTTAAATTCCGTATCATGTGAAATGTCTGCAGTATATTTGACTAGCTATTCCACGTGGTTTCACCCGCGTTCTCAAAGGATCTTATCTTTTCCCTGGATAAAAAGTATCCTTTATCCTTCTCCGAGGTTCTATCTAAATCTATAAGCATTTATAGGTATCTAATGCATAAAAATTGGCTCAGTGGTTAAGGCGTGAAAAGTAATTCATTTTCGAAAAGCTATTTCATTGCGATGTTAGGTTAGCCTGCCTCGTTGTCACTAGTGACATAAAAAAAAAAAGCTATGATATTTTTATAATCTTTTCTTACTTAGTTTCTATATTTTAGTGGGACTTATGGGCAAACTGTGTTACATTGTTACATTTGGTTTTCTTTTGTGTACTCTATGTATCATATACGTTTTACATTTACAAGACGCGGAAGTTTAGAATAAAACAAATTCAAACATTGTCTGCAACAACTATTCACAAGTAGTATTAACAAAATATTTTAACAGTTGACATTTTGATGGCGATTGTACCTATTACAAAGCCGATAATAATACTCTGACTTAGATAAAATAATTCTGTTGTTAACGACGTGACGTCATTGTTTAAACATTTATGTTTGTTTAACAATTTACAGTCTATTTAGATTTTTACTGTATTTATCAGTTAACTTGATATTTTTGTGTGTATTGATAACAATTCAGTACTAATGTAATGTAAATAACAGGCAATTTAGAAGACTGATGCTGTTAGTTAATTGAATCTAAAATATTTGGACAAGATTAAGTTTTAAAACAATATTAGATTTAGGTAGATAGTAAGGTACTATGCGTTGGTACAGGACAGACTTGACGTTGTAGTGTTTTTTTTTTTTTTAAATAATAATAATATTTATTGTTCTTTCACAAAGGTAGTGTTTAATAACTAGTTAAATTAGATATACATTTTTCAGGTTGCATTCCTTTGTGAGAGACTGGTATCTGCACTAGGAGGACCTGTGTTACAGGTTACCAGGCTCTCTCAGTTTGTTTTTGATAAAGGATATTTCAAATATAATCTTATTTTAATTTAACTCAAATTCAACAATAAATATTATTGTTGAATTTGAGAGTATTTGAGAATAAATTATATTCAGTTTAAACCCTGATCGTAACAATTGATTCTACTAAGTTTAAGTTATAGGTAAGTGATATTTTATTGGAGGTTGGAGCTCAAATGTCACCCTCTAGAGGAAGCACCCTTCAAACGGACAAAACAAATCTGCGGCTATGATATTACCCCTCCATTTTCCCCCAGTATCAAGTAATTCATTACAACATTATCTAACATAAGAAATTGTTTGGAAAACATCAACGCTATCCCCTTGTAGTAAAGTGGTATAACTTTCGAAATTTAGTATTTTTTTGATTTAAATCGCGAATACCGCTTTATTATATTCATCATCATCATCATCATATCAGCTGGAAGACGTCCAATGCTAGACAAAGGCCTCCCACAACATTAATTTATTAATTTTATTATAATAGCAAAAAAAATATATAAAAAGGAGAAAAAATACTGCTGAATAACGTTAGATATTCATGTTAATAAAAAAATTATCACACTAATATTATAAATGTGAAAGTTTGGATGGCTGGCTGGATAGATGGATGGATGTTTGTTACTCTTTCACGCAAAAACGGCTAAACGGATTTTGATGAAACTTGGCACACAGGTACATCATATCTTGGAATAATACATAGGATACTTTTTATCCCGGGATATGTTAATATCCCTCGGGAACGTGAAACTGCGGGGGACAGCTAGTATTTTTGTAAGTGCGTAATTATAGAAATAATAATACACTGTTTACAAATTATTTCCTTTTTAAATATCGAATTAAAAATATTAATTTCCAACTACAAGAAAAATTCAAAATAAAGGTATGTAATGTTTAACAACGCGGCTCCTTCCTTTGGGAAGCTCAGGGTAGAAAGGGATTCTGACAGATGACAAGCGATCCCTCTACATCGGTGGATGTTTGTCGTTCTATTAACAAGGAAAACATTTCCCGCCCGCCCATAGTTTCCTATTCTTTGGACTGGAATCAATTTGGGAATTGGATCGATTAGGTGCCTTATTAAATGGAATATTTGGGCGTGTTTTGGTTATATGCGGAAGTAAATAGTGAAGTTATGGTAACTGCTATCCATGTGGGGAAGGAAACTTTCATGGATAATGGCGGTATCGAATTTGTTTCAAAATTTGGGTACGGATATTTGGGCTTTAGTAAATTTGTGGATGCAATCTTGTGCTAGTAACGAAAGCCTCATATTAAGGTTGTTAAATTAGTTTTGAAAGTATTTTATTGTATCGGTTTTTTGGTATTTGTACACGTATTTTGTCATCGCATATCTTTGGATCATCGTCATTATCTGGCTGCAACGTTCCTAATAATTTTAGGTCAGCGCAATGTGTATTTTTCTTCAGTCCTGCTATCCGTCATATTGGTAATCACTCATTCCTAAATAAAATTCTATTCCATCTGATACTTAAATGATAGTAATTTAAACATGGTACGCCTTTACATAAAGTTTACAATATCAAAGAATTCCAAAAAGAGGACGGTTCAATAGTTTACGTGTGTCGTAACCCTAAACCTCCCGGGTCCGGTGCGGATATGAGATTCTGTAGGACATTGAGCGATGCCCGCTCTCGACTGTGATGAAATTCTTATGCTAATAGTAAGTGTCCATTTACTCATTTTCGGGCCTAAAGTTTTTACGTTCTTACGCTTTTAGGGGGCTGATTAGAAAATGTTTTTATTTTCTTTTTTTATGTCACAAGTGACAACGAGGCAGGCGGGTCACCTGATGGTAAGTGACAACCGTCGCCTATAGACATTGGCAATACCAAGGGATTGCTAATGTGTTGTAAACCTTATTACAATGCCTTAAAGGCGAACTGGCTCTCAAGTGCAATTGCCGAAACACACCAACAGGTGCTTGGCGACAGATTTTCAACTTGAGGGTGGTAGCCAGCCAGTCGAGTACTACAAAGTACCCTACCACCGTGCTTAAGATAGTATGTCAATTATTTTAAATTAAATCATCTAATCAATATCTACCTTTTTTTTCAATAAATCTCATTTATCGATAATAAGGAAACAAATAAAATCGCTAAAGAAATTCATTTTTCTAAATAAAAATGGAACTGAAGCTATTATTTTATGTTATTTTCCCTGTTCACATTTTTCCTGTTAATTAATAATTATATTTCCAAATTGATTTCCGGGTGGTTACCAGGAAAATAAAAAGAAACTCCAAACGAGCACAGTGGTTTTAATTGGCTTTAGAACAAAAGGTAAGGTACGGTAAAGTATGTACCTATTGTAAGTACATTATCATTGTTTTTCTAACAATGATTTTGATAAAAAATAAAAAATAAAAAACAAAAACCGACTTCAAAACTGCAACCTATACCTATGTACAAACATAAACTAAAAAGTAAAGAATAATATTTTAATTTCAAAGCAAGAGCCTTAAAGGACAATCAACAAAATTATTGATATTTATATATCTATTTAATATTTATAAACAGTTCTTTTTGAAGTCGGTGCCAGTCAAGAAGAAGGACAGTTTTGAACTGGACACGAAGTGTTCATACGAGAAAACGTCTTACGACACCTCTCCTTACGGTAATGTTCCTTAGGTCTGCGCCGTCGCTCCCTTACTTTTCGAAAGTTTGTTACAAAGGCAGAATTAATCCAATTGTATTTTAAAACCATCGAAGAACCCATTGAAGTATACACACGAAATTTCATCCAAATCCAAAAAGTCATGCTCAACGACTCAGTTTGATACACTAAGGTTTATCAAACGAGATATATTTTTTTTCGTTTTTGTTGATTTTCTCAAAAAATGGTTAATCAATTTCGATAAATTTATATGGGACCACCTCTGAAGTATGATCTACCAAACAAAAAAAGAATTATCAAAATCTATTCATAATTGGCAGAGAAATCGCGTAACAAACATACAAAAAAAAAAAAAAACAGACGAATTGAGAACCTCCTCCTTTTTTTTGAAGTCGGTTAAAAAAAATCCCAGTTCCCATCTAGGCTTTGTGTGCTTACCACCTTTGGCCACATCATCACTTACCATTTTTTTTTTTTTTTTTTTTCATCTTTATTTAAGGAGCTTTTTCGCTTAGCGAATATGCCGCTCCGTAGCACAACAAAAATCAACACACAAAAACAAACCTACTGAAGACAATTCTCTTGCCGGTTTTGTAAGCCACATTTAACTAAGTCCAGTATCATCTTAATTTCTTTTGACATCGGATGTGATAAAAAGGTATTGCATAATCCAACGGAACTATCACTGAACAGCAGTCGTCTAGGTCCTTCATTTCGGACACACTCCATTAATATATGATATGCGTCCTCTTCTCGGTTGCACACGCTGCACAGCGGTGAGTCTGATTTACGCATAAGGTATGCAAACTTATTCAATGGAATGTGTCCGGAACGAAGTCTCAACAATAAAACTATATCCGGCCTGTTCAACTTATTGTTGTCAATCCATGGTGAGTATAGTGGTTGCGTTTGGATCGTTTTATACCATATACCCTTTTCTCGAGATCGCTCATCAAAATACTCTTTCCATCGTACACGACACGCGTTTTTTAATAGGTACAAACACTCATTATGTAGCGGGAGCAAGGAAAAATCAATACCATCACTACATGCATGTTTGGCCAACAAATCGACTGTCTCATTGCCATCTATACCTACGTGGGATGGAATCCATTGAAAAATAACAACTTTAGAGCGTGCGTTCAAAGCTAAAATTGTTTTTAAAATTTCGTAGGCAATCGGGGTACCTCGAAAAGTCGAGGTGCAGCGAGCCAAATGTTGTAGTGCACTTTTGGAATCCGTAAGTATAACGAATTTATCGTGATTAATCGATTCCACATACGATAGGGCTTCTGCAATAGCGACAAGTTCCGCATGCATAATAGACACATTACAATTAATTTTGAGTTTTATGCTAAAGTTATTCATTTGATCATAAAAAGCAGCGCCTATACAACTGCTATTGATTTCTTTTGAACCATCTGTATAAATTCTATAAAAGCCGGAATACGTCATAATAATAGTTTCATTACACATTTTTAATAATTCTGTTCTACTGTATTTACTTTTAGCTTTAGTCAGAGTGGCAATGAAATTTATATTTTTACTCAAATCTATATTATGAACCCAAGTATTTAGGGAAAACATTTCTAATATTGAAGTAGAATGAATGGGGGTATCTTTTAGACAGTCATGCAACGAAACTAGTAATGGTATTTTCTTTCCCCTCCAATAGAGACTGTCTTTCACCTCAAATAACTCCCTTACAACAGAAACAACAGGATTGTCATTAAAAGAATTAGATTTAAGATAAAATTTTCCAGCTAAATAGTATCTACGGATATGTAAAGGTTGAAGGTGTAATTCCGCTTCCATTACATGTATCGGGGTAGATTTAATAAAGCCGCCTATCACACGCATAGCCTGGTTTTGAATTTTATCTATTTTAATTAAATGACTTTTACAACCAATGTCATAAAGGAAACTAGCATAGTCTAGTCTGCTACGAATAAGTGCAATGTAAAGACGTCGCAAATGTTTTGGATGAACTCCCCATCCTGGGCCTGATAGCACTTTGAATAGATTTATATGGGTGGCTGTATTTTGAACCAACTCATTAACGTGTTTTCCCCACCGTAATGCACGATCTAACCAAAGGCCAAGATATTTAACCGAGTCCACTACTTCTAAACAATGATTATCTATTCTCAAGTCAATAAGATTGTCAATTCGCTTCCTAGATCTAGTGAATAAGCAAGCTTTGCTTTTGGTAGGGGAAACTTCAAGACCTAGTGTTTCTAAGAGAGATGAAAAATAATTAAGGGCTATTTGAATACTTTCTATTGCCCTGCCGAGACTGTTATCTCTAAAAAATAATACGAAATCATCTGCAAACTGTGAGATGTAAACTGTGTTTATTTGTTTACAGATGTCAATAGTCGCGATATTAAATAATAACGGAGACATAGGGTCACCTTGAGCTAATCCTTGCCCAGTACTCCTACTTAAATACGAATTATCAATTTTAATCTTTAAATTTCTATGTGTCAAAAAGTTCCATATATAATTACAGAGTTTTGTGCCTACGTCAAGTCTGTCTAAAATTAATACCAAAGTCGTGATATCAACGTTATTATATGCGTTATTTATGTCAACAAAACAGCCCAAAATATATTGATTTTTTGAAAAACCTATTTGAATCATACTTGTTAAGTAACTAAGATTGTCTAAACACGATTTCGATTTTCTGAACCCAACTGTATAGTCCGAAAAAGCACGTTTACTTTCCATAAACCATTCTAATCGTTTAGTAATAATCGAGTGAAATACCTTACATAAACATGATATCAAGGAAATCGGTCTTAGTGACGAGTTAGAGGTCGGATCCCGGCCGGGTTTAGGAATAGGTATGATGTTTATGTCTCGCCATTGTTCTGGTACAAAGCCGTGTGAAAAGAATTTATTATATAATTGTTGCAATATTAGTTTCCCTACATCAGGTAAATTTTTTATCATGGAAAACGAAAGATTGTCAACCCCGGGTGCTGTATCAGATAACTTAATGCTTTTTTCTATTTCTTGTAAAGAAATGGGGAGATTTAGAGCATTGTTTGTAGAAAAAAAAGTCGGTTTATTACGGGGAACAGAGTCTGGGGCTAAATTGTGTAATAATGAAGAAATACGGTGTTTATCTACATACCTATTGTTAGATTTATACCCTTTAAACCATTTCATTTTTTTCCACATATCGCTAGTTGATGACGCGTAATCTACGGATGAACAAAACTTGTGAAATGATTCACATTTTAGTTGTCGTGTAAGTTTTTGAGCTATCCTTATTTTTTCTTTGAGAATAGTCAAATTGTTAGGGATTGGGTTATTTCTAAAAGTTTTTAATGCCAAACGGCGTTCAGCAACGGCTTTGGATAGTGTTGAATTCCAATACGGTTTTGGGATAAATGTGCTACTAGGATTATGATTCATCTTTATAAAAGGGATATTCGAATCTGCCGCTTTATCAATTTCATTTACAAATAAGTTATACGCAGATTGACAGTCTTCCGGTAAAATAAAATTGGAAAATGAATTTTCCAGGAATGTTTTATATGATAGCCAATCCGCTTTCTTAAAATTTCTTTTTTTCATATGACTAATATCAGAAATACATTCTGTTGAAATTTTAATAATTAGGTGGTCACTTCCGAGAGTCTCGTTTGTAACTTTCCATTTATATTTAATTGCGATATCTGTTGAAATTAAGGATAAGTCAGGAGCAGATTCCTGCAATCTATGATCAACCGATTTAACTCTGGTCGGGGATCCATCATTTAATGTTATAAAATTAAAATTCAGTAATTAATCGAATATCTGAATCCCGCGTGAATTCATTTTATTTGACCAGCTACTATGGTGGCCGTTGAAGTCACCAAGTATCAGTGTTTTTTGGCTGCACACTGAAAATAAGTCATCCCAATCTCTTTGTGATGTTTGAATGGAGGGAGGGCAGTAAATTGATAGAATATTTTGAAGAGAGGTACAATTGTACAGCTTTAAATGTAAAATTTCAATACTAGTGTTAGATAATGTAGACTGAATCTGTTGACATTTTATGGAACGATGTATTAAAATTGCTACTCCACCATACCCATCTAGCCTATCTTTGCGAAATACGTCATAGCCACTTACCCTTAAACTAGACTGCTCATCATACCATGTCTCATTTAGTGCCGCGATATGTACTTTTTCCTGGGACAAAATCTGTTCGAGCGAGCCTAGTTTCTTTTTCAAGCTTTGACAGTTCCATTGGACTATGTTTAACCTATATTTATAAGATTTATTAGTGTTATCCATGTTGACCAAAGAATGATTTTATAAAAGGCAAGTCATAAAAATATTTTGCTAAGAATGATACTAGACATTTAGTTACAATGTTAAAAGCAGCTGTTAATTTATCGACAAATGAGTAATTTTCTCTAAAAAATATATTCTTCATCACTTCAATAAATCTCTCCCAAGTCATATTACGGTCTTCTTCTTCTTCTTTCTCAAATCTCTTTTTTTTGGATCTATTGTTACATTTTTCTTCTCTGGTTACCTTCTCCGCGTTAGGATCACACTCTGAATCAGAACAGCAGCATTCCCAGCCAAAACTAAATTCCTCATTAATTTTTTGTGTATGATTTCTTTTTTTTTGTGACGTTTTCTTTTTATTTTTGTTCTTGATTGTTTCATCGGTCTCCAAGTTGGGCTCTAGGGATTCCTTCTCTTTACTGGATGAGAGAGGCGTGCTAGTGATTGAAGCATATGTCGGAGTAGCCTGGGTAACTTGAATATCTATGTTCATCTGGTGATCATCTACGTTGGGACCTAATCTGGGTTCTAAATTCGTTCCTGTCGTATTTATACCTGTCGTGTCTTCAGACTGAGGTGGGCTCATTTCTGGTACATACATAGTACACGCTTTGCGATACGTACAATTAAATTCAGCCATTATGCTCCTTATTTTCTTTTCTTTTAAATAAATAGGGCATTTTTTATTTAATGCTAGATGATTTCCGGTACAGTTAATACATACAAATATCGTAGTCTCACAATTAACATGGTTTTTACCACACTTAGGACAAACAGTTCTCTTCCTAGGGCACATTTTTCTATGATGGCCAAATTTCCAGCAGTTGGAACACTGGGTAACTGGAAATGTATATGGTTCTACCTTTACTCGAATCTCATGTACATATACGTATGGGGGGAGGGATGGTCCTCTAAAACATAGTCTCACACACTCACTTTCTGTCCACCCAGTGCCATCATCTGACCTTCGAGTCAAACGTTTAGCTGATAATAGCTCAAAGTCACATATGATGCTTTCTTTAATTACTTCATCTTTCAAGTCTAGCTCCACATTCCTGATCACGCCGTAAGAAGTTCCAACCTCTACTGATTTATATATTCTCCAGCCTTTATCTTTAATAGCTTGGCAAGAAATTAATCTCTGTAGACTTTGTATGTTCTCAAACTGCATTATTATTTTAAATGGGTTAATATATTTTATTTGCAAAATACCTGAAATATTATTGTCCCTCATTGTACGTGCAAAAGCAAATTGTTTGGGAAGTTCTTCTCCAGATGTCACAAAAACTTCATTATTTTCTTCTAAAATACTTTCCTGTGATAAACTTCCTGTTCGGGATCTATATCTCTTTCCATCTCTTCCTACTAAAGTCCAGTTTTCTTCTTCATCTAGTTCTCGGCTACGCTTCTTTGATATAAAGTTCTGTTCACATGTCATTCTTTCCTCAATTTGAGAGATATTTTCCTCCACTACCTGCTCAGTTATACTTCTAGGGTTATCTTCCAATATAGTATTTATTTCGCCTTCATTTTGAATTGAGTCTTCCTCCATAGTTAATAAGGTACATTATTGGATGCACCGAATCCGCACAAAACACTGTGCAATGCGCGCGGTCGCGTAGTCCCGTTACTCGATAAGAGCGCATAGACGATATACTCATACGCGTGTTTACTCATCGACCGTTGCTATGCGAATGCGATCACTTACCATGGTGAGATAGTGGTCAAACACAAACTTATCCAGTATTTAAAAAAAATACATCGGGAAAGTGGTTGAAACCGCGGAGGAATTGTCATAAATGGCATAGTGAAATAAAATATATAGATCTATTTAGAAAACCTGTTGCCTAAATTCATTGTGACTTATGCCAAATATTATACATAATATATTCTGTTTAAAGATAAAATACAAATTCTAATAACTATGTCACATCATGAATATATTCTCATGACCGCCTATATAATTACATAGCAAAATTGAGTTACAATGAAATGAAAAATATGATTTATTAGTATTATTATTTTTGTACGGAGCTCTCTTTGTGGGTCAGAGACTTGGTGCAAGCAATGATTGATATACATACAAACATATTTTTAACGATTTCAGCTTTCTTAAACGACTAATCCGAAAAAAGTAATCTAGAAATAATAAAATAAATAAATAAAAAAGCCTTTTATTTCACACCCAATTAAAAACAAATATTATAATAATTAATCAATACACTTAAATGTGGAAATGAAAAAAAAAACATCATTATAACATTATTACATTTTAAAGATTTTTAAATTAAATTATTTTTGTTTATAAATTATTATTATTGTATTAATATTATTAAATTACTTTGAATTGATTAGTATTGTTTTTTCTAATCTAGAATCAACCTATTATTCAATGCTACAAAAAAAAACAATCTAAAATAAGATCAAGATTTCATGAAAATAAAAGCACGGCTTTTGGGGCCTCTAAAGATATTATTCACTTAAAAACTTTAACAGACTAGGTTTTTTTATCACCACTACTTAACACAAACATTTGGCGAAAGCCTTAATAGTTTCTAGTCTTCAAAGGCCACAAAAATAATATAAAAGCCCTCTACCAAAACTTAAGCTAATAAAAGCGGGAATTCTTTAATAACTTATTCAATGCAGCAAGTTCCTCGGGCTTAACGCATTCATGCCTATTATCCTCGCTTAAAATTTCATCTTACCCGAACATAGTATAATAGAATTTAAATTCGGTAGACAAAGTTGGATTTTGAAATTTCTAAAAGGATTTTTAGTGATGCTTTATTTTTTCAACAAACACGTGTCGATTCTGTTGTGCATAGAAATAAACTGAAATTATGTTTAGGATGGAACTAGAAAAGAGTGATATCACTATCATTTTTATATAGAACGATATGGGACGGAAATATTTCGTTCAATCAAATTATGGTAAATTCTTTCCACAACCTTCTAGTTACTGTAAAAGCTTGGCAGCACGTTGGTTATTCCATCGGTATGACTAATGATAACGGTAATTACTTACCAGATAGCTTATCAGACTTTTCATATAACAAAAATTACAGATTTGATATTAATAAAGCAATGTGGAATATTAATATTAAGGTGATGATAGCTCAGTGGTAAGTGACGTCGGATACCGCGGCGAAGGTCGTGGGTTCGAATCCTTACAATGAGCTTGAGCTTTCGGTGAAGGAAAACATCGTGAGGAAACCACAGCACGTGGTAGGGTACTTTGTAGTACTCAACTGGCTGGCTACCACCCTCAAGTTGAAAATCTGTCGCCAAGCACCTGTTGGTGTGTTCCGGCAATTGCACTTGAGAGCCAGTTCGCCTTAATAAAGTGTACAACACATTAGCAATCCCCTGGTATTACCAATGTTTATAGGCGACGGTTGTTACTTACCATCAGGTGACGCGCCTGCCTCGTTGTCACTTGTGACATAAAAAAAATAAAATAAAATGTACCTATTGCAAGCTCCAGCTTGCAATAGGTACATTAAATTTGTGTTTAGTTTTTTTTAATATGGCGTCCACGCCATATTAAAAAAAACCCGTTGCATATTTGAATACGTTATTACACTACTTTATATTATTAACGTAATTATATTGATATACTGTCAAATATTTTGCAGTTTTAGATGTGACTGCTACAGAAATAAACTTGGAAATTTGTGAGTTAGTCTACTGAATACTAGGTTTACTGTATACCAAGACTATGTATGAGCTACTTTTGTTAGCAAACGTTTTCCAACTAATAGACACTGTGTTTTATTTTCATCATAACTCCTCTCGCTATTGGGACGGTCGTGTCAAAACTACATAAATTCAGAGTAAGATTAACAGACTAATTAGTAAAACAAACAATGTTTAATGTTTCTGAGTATAGCGACCTTCCGAACCGTGTATTAGAGTCATTAGAATCTGACAATTCATAAGCGCCTGTGAAGGCCTATTTGGATGAATAAACATTTCATTTCATTTCATATTATGTATTTTTTAACCGACTTCAAAAAAGGAGGAGGTTCTCAATTCGACTGTATGTTTTTTTTTTGTTGCTGTTTGTTTCTCAATAAATATAAATAAATATTTTTTTATAATGAATAAACACAAATAAAAATAAAAGACAAAAAAAATTACTACACTAAATAGGCCAACTGGTCCAGATCGCTGTCAGGTGGTAGCGTGCCCAGAACACTGGCAGCATTGCCTCTTTGGATGGCAATGCTAATACGTTGGGCAAAGTATTTATATTATATTTCATATAACGGTACTATTTTTATTAGCTGCTAGCTTAATTGAACAGAATAATGGTTATTTTCTTGAAACACAGCTCTGTGACCATTAACATTAACATTGGTCAATATGAGGATTATGTTGTATACATTGATTTTACATACCATTTTTAACATGTATTATATAGATAAGTATTTTAAAATTCCCAATTAGTTTAAAGTGGTATCATCAAATTTAGTTATCTCATAAATAGAACTAATGACCAAAACGTAGTAAAGTTAGAACGTTTCAGTAATAGGTTGGAAATCCTATCAAACTCAAGTCAAGCGTTAATGATTGTGAAAAAAACCATCCGTCTATATCACTCTAAAACTTTCATCGTCAAACCATAAAGTTGTTTTAAAACGTAATTTTGGGTAGATACAAAAAACGATTTTCTAAAGAGCTAACCTTTTATTAATATAATTATGTTTTAGTACGATGCAATTTTCTCATATCTATTGTTTAATTCTTTATAATCTATATTAGTCTAAAACCAAACAAAAAAAATCAAAACACACTTGTATTTCTACAGGTTTTATAAAACGACATCCTGTTCCAACAATCTTTTCATAAAACCCACAAACCGTACTTAACACACTACACTTCACAGACGTGTCTCAAATACAAAAGCGGCCCAATATTTTATTTAAAACCCCCATATCCGAGTTTCACGGTAGGACGACTCCCTGAATTATATACCTCCTGTGTTTAATAGCTTTAATTCTAAACTTGTGAAAAATCTCCGGCAAAGTTCCGCAGTTAAGTGTGCTCAGAGATTTGAGATGGACAACTCTGAATCTTTGGTGTGTTCATGCGATCTTCATTTATGATGTATATTTAAGAGTCTATCTTTCTTTTTAATGGTTAAACTCTATCTAAGATCCAACTTTCACTTGGATTTATTTGGTTTTGAATAGAAATATGTTGTCACTTTCTAAAGTGTTGGAACAAAAAGAGTTGGAGATATCTTAAAAGCTAGATTTGGTTTCACCCCTAATGGTAAGACGAATTTTGTCTTTTACAATTCAACAAACTATGTTATCATAAATAGAAATGATCTAAAGTAATTTGTAAAGTTCACAAGAGTTGATAAGTTTATCTAAACCTACTAAACTTGATAGAATACTTTATAAACAAGGGATTACAGATTATATTTAAAAAAAAACCCAAGAATTCAACTGAAATATTCGTTGGTGCAGGTGTTACACAATTCCCAGATTGATGATTTTATGCCTCGCCGGGTTCCGATCTCTAGGGGAACTTACAAGTTCCTTCGCCAAGAAAACTAAACTAAATTTTCCCTTAAAATCACACATAACTTCACTCGACTCTGTTTATACTGATCCCGCGCGCGCGATTACTTAACAATTATCTATATACTGTTACCCACCATTAAAACTATGGCCTTTTAAAGTGTTAATTTGATAGGCTCATACAATTTTATTTCAGCTGTCTTATATAATAAAACGTTGATTAATTGATTTTTTGGCCACATATTTAACGTTAGAAAAAATATTTTTTTCAAAATAGCATCACCTTTCTTAAAGATCATAGCTTCATTGCACGTCGAAATATTATTTCTAAACCCATTATTCAGTTGAACAGGCAAGTCTTAATGAATCCCAATAAAATACCCATCGAATCTCCAATAAAACCCGTACAAAGAAAACTCTAACCTATTGTCAACTCACACTCAGAAATTTCTGAACAAGTGAGTGTTCAGAATAAATAGAACTGAACGTGATACAGTTGAGAATTCTCGTAGATTTTTAGAATGTTTTAGATCTTCACTCGAGTCTCAATGTAGTGCTTTGCTTCGAACTGTTGACATGAACGATTTGTGAATTTCATTGATCGTTGTAGAATTTAAAGGCACGCTTTGAAAAACATCTAGAATTTTAATACCATGCTTTGAAAGGCTTCGTTTTATTTGATAAAGCACTGGTATATAAATTGTACCTATTAATACCTGTTAAATTTAAATAACTTAATCCTATAGACCACACACTGCAAGTGACATAAACTGGATATCCATTAAGCCCTTTGTTTGTCATCTTGAGTCATTCTTTTTGTAGTAAGGCGCGTTTCTATGCAGGTTAAGTAATTTATTTGAAGTCCATAAGAGATCTTAATGAGCCCCATCTGAATAAACTTGTTTAACCTCAATATTTTTGGTACTACTTTTTACTATATGGACCTTTGGCTAAATATTTACTATATTAAGACCAGTTAGGTAATGGGATGCAGTAACTGTTTTGTCTTATGATGTAAAGATAAAGCTTGTTTAAATAAAAGCGGTCAAACATACAAAAACGTTTTGTATTTGGAGTCCTCAAATTTCAAAGGCTTCGGTACGCCCTTAGCCAAGTTATATCCATGTTTTGTAGGTTTTTCGAGCACATTTCTATTTGTATTGAACTAATAATGTCTACAAATAAGCTCCTTTGTTAGTGATGTCATAAAGCGCTATTGAAAAAAAACTATAAGAAGTAGGACTTCGAAAGGAAAGGAAAATAAAACCCGGTAATGAATATGTGGTAGTTGGAACTCGCCTAGTCGATAGTAACCAATTAAAAATAAATGAATCTAACTACTAATCTACTGGCAAGTATAGGAACAAGCCTGGCTTTCAATAGCAGCTGCAGGCAGTTCCTTTAAAGGCTTGAATGTTTATCATATAAGGCCACTTACACCTGACATCTCACATAAAAAAATCGGTGAACATTAACTTAAAAAATAAAACGAGATACATACAGTCGAACATATAAATTCCTATTTTATTGATGTAGTTTAAAAAGAAAAAGAAAGGAACACATATTACTCTTGCGCTGACTTCCAAAAATAATCCCATGATTAGTTTTAAACTTTTGTGCTTTAACTTGTTAGATCACATTTCAAGATTTTATTTCTTTTTCGTACATGGTTGCATACAAAGCAAAGCAACACATCTCGCAGACTAAGCAACTTGTACAATGGCAACCAGAAACTGATATACTACATACCTACATCATCATCATCATGTCAGCCAGAAGACGTCCACTGCTGGGCAAAGGCCTCCCCCAAGGATCTCCACAATGGCCTTACATACATACTTACACTACTTTTTAAATAAATACTAATGTAGATAGTTTCACCGAGATTCGAGACAGACAGACATGTTTATGTAAAATAATGTTTGCCCTGGATGGCAATCGGAACTACATGCGCCGAGACAATAGTTATCTTACCAACCTCTCCAACCGGTTCATCAGGGTAAGTAGGCAGGTTGCTAAGAATATTAACATTTAACTTCCCGTTACCAACAGCACTTATCATATTCCCATCCATTCCCGTAATCCAAACATTCCTCTCCAAAACTATCTTTCCGATTCTTTCTTTTTTTTACCCGCATCATTTTACAAACTTCTCTACTTCCGTCTTCCGCTTCCCGAACAAAACTGTAATATCAACACAATGGCTAAACACGGGGGCTTGTTCCCATCGAAAGTTTTCAAGAGCTTTGCAGTTTATCCCAGGTTTAATTGCAGCAATCTTTGTAATGACTGTGGTTTCTGTTTTGTCTCGTTTGGTTGAATGCTGCGGTTGTTATCGATTATTATGCTTCATTGTCGACAACCAAGAAATGTTTGCTGTTGTTATTATTTTGAACAATAAATGTGGTGTTGGTCTTTATATTAATTCTTAGTCTGACAAGCAGGTGAGTCATGGAAAGTACCTAACTACCGTCGCCATGGCTGTCAGAAATCAGGATTTGCCAATGACAACCTACAAATAAATTTAAATCTTTTAAAATAAAATTATCTGAATGAAAAAAATATCCAAAATGCTGGTGGCATGTACCTATTTACTTTAAAAACAAATAGACGGCTAACACACCAAATACGCAGTCAAATAATAATGTCCGTAGTGGGGTAGTGGTGTTTCTGCTAAATTTAATTAGCCCTCATGTAGCCGGGCAAAATATCCAGAATTTTCTGGAAACATCCAGAATTTTCCAGCTTCACATCCGGTTTTAGCCGGCTCTAACTGGCTTGAGTCGCATCTGAACTGAGCACTAATTGAATCCGCTGTGAATACCTCGCCTATTAAGTTTTCATCTACTTCTGTGCGCTTTTCATATATTTTCGTGTTGGAATACTTCACTTTAGTACTCTAGCAGAAACAGTTTTAAGAACCTTTAGTTTTATAATCTAATTTTTTTTTATTTCTAGTACATAAAATAGTGAAAGTAGTTTTTTTAGAATCAGTACCTAACAGATTTTTTATTATAATAGTTTTCAAAGTACATAATATGTTATACAAAATTTTCCGCCCCGTGGTTTCACCCTAAGGATCTTTATTCTCTATTCCCAGATCTATCTTTTCCCGGGATAAAACGTATGTTGTATTTCAGAATATGATCAGCCGGTTGTTTTAGTTTCATCAAAATCCGTTTAGCCCTTTTTGTGTTATTGAGAAACAAACACCCAAATAAACAAACATAAAAACTTTCACATTTATAATATTAATAGGGTTTGATTAAAACTATCATTGCATTGAAAATTTATTGGGTTTATTATTATAATAAAACTAACTATAATTACGTCAATTTTTTTTTTCGTTTCAATATTTTTACGGCAAATTACTGCGAAATCATTTTTAAAAAAATGTGTTACCATAGTGAAGCATACTTATTCAAATAATGATACAAAAACATAATTAAAACTTAACTTTAATTAAGAACAAATTATATTTGAAAATAAATCTAATATTATAAAGATCTAGGGTCCAAATTAAATTGTTCCAATCTCTACTCAAAACTTTAAATGCTTGACTTTATTTTATACGGACCTTTGCCTATTTTGCAACTGTTACCTTTCCTGGTATTTTATATAATAGGTAAAGACAAATTATATCATTACCGATTAGATAAACAGTTTTATTAGTAAAAGGCCTCGGGTTATAGGCGTGAATGTAGCGTGAAGGAATTTGCAAGGCGTAGATACGATCATTTAAATGCAACTACAACTTTTAAGGCGATTATAGCTCAGTAGTAGTGACGTCAGATACTTCAACGATCGTCGTGGGTTCGAATCCTATTATGAGGTTGAGCTTTCGGTGAAGGAAAACATCATGACGAAACCATAGCATGATAGGGAACTTTGTAGTACTCCACTGGCTAGCTACCACCATCAAGTTGAAAATCTGTTGCAAAGCACCTGTTGGTGTGATCCGGTAGTTGTACCGTAGATACTTTTTAGAATTCTTCTACTAAATAGGTAAAACTGACAATTAATATTGACAAATTCATTTTAAATTGACTGTTTGAATATGTAAATAAAATTATACGGTTTCCTCTGCCCTGAAAAAAAAGTACATCTACAACTCAAAATATAGCTAATCATTTGTTAATTTATTAACTCTTAAACTATTGACTCGACTTAGAAAATTGCCAGAATTCTACATTCAATCTAAATCTTGACGAAATGTGTAAATCGGCGGGCGTTCTTCAAATGTCTCTATATCTCAGTATTGAGTACAGTAGACCCACATCTCGTTGAAGATAGTCCTAACTCGACATGAAGCTTGGCACATGTCGAGTTAGGACCATCTTTAACTTTTTTTTGACGTTCTTGTTTCTGAATTCGAACCAACCAATCAACTAGCCAAACCCGCAAAACGATGAAACAAAAATAAATAAAAAATATCCTTGGACATTCCTCACACAAGACTATCTGATACCAAACTAAGCAGAGTTTCTAGTATGGAAATAGACAGCTTATATACCTACCACATTAAATATTTTAATAATGTCTGAAACTAGCTGTCTCCTGCAATTATACCCGTGTAAACCCGCGATCTTATCTTTTCCTGGAATAATAAGTATCCTATTTTTTATTCGAGGATATAATCTACTAGCTGTCCTACCCCGCGGTTTATCCCGCGTTCCCGAGGGATCCTATACTTTCCCAGGATAAAAAGTAGCCTATGTGTTATTCCAGGATGTGATCTACTTGTGTGCCAAGATTAATCAAAATTCGTGGAGCTGTTTTTGCGTAAAAGAGTAACAAACATCCATCCATACATCCAAACTTTCACATTTATAATATAAGTGGGATTTGTGTGCTAAGTTTCATTAAGATCGGTTAAATAGTTTCGGAGTTCATCGAGGACCAATATGACACGGGCATTTTATATTTAACATAATTACACCAAAGACTCACGCCAACCGGCCCGTTGAATTACGAAAAGAAAGTGGTAATTATGACCAGTAAAATTATTTCCAAAGAGAAATAAGCAGTGACAAAACACAATTATCATAGCAACGACACTAAGCTATCCCTCTTGGCACTTTAAATTAATCAAGCCACTCCAACTTCATCAGTGGCATGTGCTCCATATCTTCATAATGACGCAACGTTACTAATCTCCGTAAGGAAGGTCGTAGGAACTAAACAATTAAATTGCGATTTGATCCGCCATATTTGCGTGACGGGCAGATGTTAGCCTAACTTGTTAAGTTGCGCGTTGCGTCGGTAAAATGTACATGTATGTTAAGACCCTGATTTTGAGGGATTAAGTGATGAACTTGTGCGTTGGCTTGATGATGTTTAGGGATTGTTGTAGTTGTGATAATCTTTCGCATTTTGTTGAGTTTCTTTGCAAGTTTTTTTGAGAGCCAGACCCCATCTAGGCTTTCTTTCCAGCCAGTCGAGTACTACACACCGTGCTATGGTTTCCTCACGATGTTTTCCTTCACCGAAAGCTCAAGCTCATTGTAGGATTCGAACCCACGACCTCCACCGCGGTATCCGACTTCACTACCACTGAGCTATCATCGCCTTAAAACATAAAAAGAAATAAACTAACATAACATTTTTGAAGTTCTATTTAATTTCTTCTAATGGATAGAACGTTTCTATTGATTTTGTAAATGACCTGTGAGTGATGATCACAAATAAATTGAAGCCATTATCACAATACTAAAAGCTATTAAGCAAAGTAACCACTATGGATAACATGATTCAAATAAGATCTAACAATAAGATACAAATAAATTGAAGCCATTATCACAATACTAAAAGCTATTAAGCAAAGTAACCACTATGGATAACATGATTCAAATAAGATCTAACAATAAGATAATAATACTAAGTTTATGTCCGTCAATTTAGTAATTGCTTCCCAGGGTTGAGTGAGACTACCAAGTGAGGTCTTGGAAGTGAAAGCGAAAGTTTGATATTTTTGGCATATCCCATCTGCTTATGATTCCCTCAGGAAGTCTTAAGTTTGTAAACAACTTTGCTTAACAAACCACTTAAAAACAAAAGAGCTAAGAGAAGCAAAGTTATAAGAAGTGCTACAAACACCTTTTGTTTCACTTCAAAAGGTATTTGTAGCACATTGGTTATTCGATTTTTTAAGGTAAAAGGCAATTTTATAAGGTAAATTTAGAGTGTCTAATAGTACATTTAAAAAAAGCTGTAAGACTTAACATTTTCATTAGAATATGACAGAAACATTAATGGCCTTGTTCATAAAAATCTCGACGTTATTTAACAAGTGCTTAGCTGAATCTAAATTCAAATCCTCTATAGAAAACTTTAATCAATAATCTGCTAAACATCGTCGAGATTTTTATGAATAAGGCCAAAATTGTTTAACGAAATCTAATTCAATTCAAAATGATTGAAAAATATGTTTAATTTAATTTTTAAAAGCAATATTTAATCTTTTTTGTAACTTCAAAGATAATGCTTGAATTATTCGTTGTATACACTAGTCACACTATCACACTATCGATGTAGAAACAAATCCTAACAAATTGTACATGAAACCGCTCAGCTCCCAATCGCAATCACCATGAGAATCCTCAGATACCAACAACGGTTTCACACAAATTTTAGCATCCACCCACTCCTACTGCCATCCCATATCTATACCAAACAGTACCCACTTACGGCATGTTTGTATAGATAAAACGAATGTGTGACGTATCGCGGCAGGGGATCGACTTCGGGCCAGTGGCGGCGACCGTATAAATTCTTCTCTCCTAAGTAAATATTGGAAACTATGTTTGGCTAGTCGCCCCTCTGTGGAGAGCTGGCTTAGCTCCCTTGTAATTGCGAGGTTGACATTTGGTTGAGGATTGTAATAGTCTTCTTGGAAATGTCAAAGTAGATTCGACTGATAAACTCTGTATGCCAAATAATTCTGAGTAACTAATATTTTTTCATGAACCGTTATCTTCAAGTTGGTTTAACCGATCATTAACTCTTGGGACTTACCAGTTATTGTTAAGTTGAATGTCAGCTCTTAGTAGCATAAAATCATTTAGAACCGGAAAAATAGATGAGACATCAATTCGGAGAATTAAATCCGAGATGGTCTTGAAGTCAAGCGCTAAAACAGAAAAGACATATCGATAAAACTCTTCTGCTGTAATATTTTTTTTTACTTTAGGATAAGCTTATGTTTGACCGCAATCTCACCATGGTAAGTGATGATGTAGCCGAAGGTGGTAAACACACAAAGCCCAAATGGGAACTTGCCCTCAAGTGCAGCTTTCGGAGCACACCGATAGGTGCTTGGCAACAGATTTTGGTGGTAGCCAGCTAGTCGGGTACTACAAAGTACCCTATCACCTTGATGTGGTTTCCTCACGATGTATGCTTTCACCGAAAGCTCAAACTCATTGTAGAATATATAAATCGAACCAACGACCTTCGCCGCGATATCCGACGTCACTTACCACTGAGCTATCATCGCCTTTAATCGCCAAAATACGAAATCTTAATTAATTCCAAAGTTTAATAATAAAAAGCATTTGTGTTATCATAATAAGATATCTAAGAGCATTCCAGTATAGACATTAATGAATAATTGATGAATTCTAGGAGTTTAAGGACGTAACACTACCAGAGCCACGCGACTGTTTACGAAACGTCTGGGTTTATTTCTAATTAAAACATAACTCACATGTGATCCAACTGTATATGATAATTATACAATATTTTAGTATCAGAAGTGGTAGGGTACTTTGTAGTACTCGTCTGGCTGGCTACCACCCTCAAGTTGAAAATCTGTCGTCAAGCACCTGTTGGTGTGTTCCGGCTTGAGAGCCAGTTCGCCTTTAAGGCATTGTAATAAGGTGTACAACACATTAGCAATCCCCTGGTATTGCCAATGTCTATAGGCGACGGTTGTCACTTACCATCAGGTGACCCGCCTGCCTCGTTGTCACTTGTGACATAAAAAAAAAACATTGTTACAATTACTTCATTGAAAGTTCGTGATATTGATAAAATTATCTAAATTTTCCTCTATACGCATCGACGTAGAGAGAATGTTAATCATAAATGCCGAGATATCAGTTAATAGAAGTGTACGGAGCAGATTGATAACACTTAAAAGTACGACGATAATACTGCAATGTTGTTGTTGATAACAGCTGTAGTATGTGAGCCGGGGTGCCAGGTCATCATTGGTGACTTTAGGAGAATGCATATACAAGACTTAGTTATTTTCCATCGCATCATACGGCAGTGTATCAGCCATGTTCGCAAAGCAACAACGACCTTGGGTTATATTACACAAACTCTTTCGGGCCTTCCGTGTATAGGTCCCTCTTATAATAAAATTACGAAACTCGATAAAAAAAATCTCTTACCATTCACGAGATAATGACGAAGAATGAATGAGAATGACTGTTCAAAAATTACTGACTAACTCATTCATCAAAAGTTTAGACTACAAGTTGACTTGGAAGTCAAAAGTTGAGGAAGTCGCTTATCGAGAAAAAAAAAACGGTTTTTTTTTATTTTTTATTCTGGCTAAGCTTGTGTTTGACCACAATCTCACCATGGTAAGTGATGATGTGGCCGAAGATGGTAAGCACACAAAGCCTAGATGGGAACTGGCTCTCAAGTGCAGCGTTCGGAACACATCGATGGGTGTTTGGCGACAGATATTCAATTTGAGGGTGGTAGCCAGCCAGTCGGGTACTACAAAGTACCCTACCACCGTGAAAATATAGTAAATGAGACTGAAAAAAAACCAGTGAAAGGAAAAAAAATAAATAACATACTTTTCAAACAATTATGATATCCCAGTAAACACTTAAATGTGAAAGAAGGCCAAGTGCGTAACAAAAAACTAGCAACATAAGTACTGGTCCGACGGTTTTGCAAATAAAAAAAAATCTAACTGCAAGGCGATGATAGCTCAGTGGTAAGTGACGTCGGATACCGCGGCGAAGGTCGTGGGTTCGAATCCTTACAATGAGCTTGAGCTTTCGGTGAAGGAAAACATCGTGAGGAAACCACAGCACGGTGGTAGGGTACTTTGTAGTACTCGACTGGCTGGCTACCACCCTCAAGTTGAAAATCTGTCGCCAAGCACCTGTTGGTGTGTTCCGGCAATTGCACTTGAGAGCCAGTTCGCCTTAATAAGGTGTACAACACATTAGCAATCCCCTGGTATTGCCAATGTCTATAGGCGACGGTTGTCACTTACCATCAGGTGACCCGCCTGACTCGTTGTCACTTGTGACATAAAAAAAAAAAAAAAAAAAAAAAGTTTTTGGAAATTCTCTAAATAGTTCTTGTCATGCTCATAGTTTTTTGTTTTTTTTTTTAAATTGCCTACTTTCACATTAATGTTATACACATCCTTCATGATAATCCATCTGATAATGTTGCTAATAAGGATCAAATTCTCAGTAGTAATGACATAATGGCAAACAAAATTTTTAATAATGTGTTTAATATTTTTTGTATTTTCATACACATTATTTTACTAACCTATCGTACTATCAAATTGTTTGTAATATTTTTTTTATTTTTGAACACTGGTTAGAATTGACTGATAACCCTCGAAGTGATTAAGCAAGAGATCGCAACATCACCTTCGAATTTCATGATATGGGTATTCCCTGTATTATGACGAAGACAATCTTGTTTAGTATGACCAATTCTTTTGGTGATAAGTTTCATAATATTCATTTATTCATTCATTTATTTATTCTGCTACTAAGTGTCTCATACATAGATCTTATAATATTACACAGTACTTAAAAACTTAGCGACCTTTTTCAGGTATAGCAAATTTATACAAATATTTTTTTAAGAATTTACAATATTTAAATAAATAATTCCATTAATAATAATTCCAGTAAGTTATAATAATAATAATTTTACGAACAAATAAAACATAAACAAACCTAATCGTTAAGATATTCTTCTATTTATTTATTAACTAAAAACTGTTTAATTTTTTTTGTAAATTGGTTATATTATAGTTATATACCCAAACAATACACCTTTATATGTTTTATTCTAGCATTAATTTGAACATACGTTTTAAATTAGAATTTTCGACGTGTAAGTTTATTTTCAGTAGAGTTTTATAATAGAGTTTATTGCCAGCTCTTCTCAGCCACTTTCCGAACCAAGGATTACAGTTTGACTATTCATAAGTGCCTGTGAAGGCCTATTTGGATGACTAAATATTTCATTTCATTCATATATTCATCTCCCTTGATAAATTGATAACGATCCAATATGTGGTTTTAAAAACATGATTAATTAATATTTACTGCTGCTTACGCCACATACGTAAACCACAAAAATAATCATATGCACTTAAATGTTCCCCGCTGAACGGTTAAGCTTAGCCTCTGGGCGAAAAAGTCTCTAGCTTTCAAGTCTCCAGAGGCAAAGACTATTCTAGCTATATACCTATCTATTATCAACTTATTTTAGAACAACGCACATAGTCTAGTTTAGTAAGTCTAGACATTGTGCTAAATGTAATTTTTCTCAGTGTTGGTGGTTTGGTATGTTACTAGTTTTTCGCCCCACGGTTTCAACCGCGTTCTAGAGGGATCTTGTCGTTTCCCGGGATAAAAAGTATCCTACGTTTTATTCCAGGATATGATATACCTGTGTGCCCAGTTTCATCAAAATCCGTTCAGCCGTTTTTGCGTGATTGAGGAACAAACAGCCAAACATTCTACACACTACAACTACAACTTTCACATTTATAATATTAGTAGGATTTTGATTGTATTTCCATTTCGCCAAATTTCATCATATCTGGATACAGAACGTTAATAACTCTTGGTGGCTTTCCCCCTGGCTCGAGCGGAATGCTTCAATATAGAGGATAGTTAATACAAACAAACAATCACAATGTAAAAATATTTATTTTTTAGTAGATATGATATCAAATTAATAACACAATCGGAATCTTTTTTTTCTATACGGTAACCTCCTTATTCACTCTATTCAATTGCAATCTGTAACTATTATATTTTTACTATGTATCTAAAGTATTTTGTTGTACATAAAGAGGACCCTTATATCCAATATAGCTTCATAACTCCTAGGAGTTTGGTCTGAGCGTTGATGATCAGTCAGTGAGTGAATCAAAACATTTCTTTCTTTATTTAAGGATAACATAATATAATTTAATCTATACATATGTATAAAAAGACTCGTCTTGACCGTAGATTCAGGATTTACAAAATTTTTGGTCCAAAATTTTCCATAAGGCTACTTAAAAGTACTTATCCACTAAGAATTTTACAACATAAAGTGTAAGCTCAAAATTTAAAACCCAAATCTAGATTATTATCATAATTCTTCGACATACCATTTAACAAGAATCAGGTTCATTACAACATCCGTCACAGTTGCCAGATCCTGGCCTTGTGCAGGAGTTTTGACCTTTGCAAGAACCCTGTCCTCTTCCGCTGTTCGCTCCAGTACAGGAGTTAACTCCGGTACAAGAATCAATCCCAGATCCTGATCCTGGCCCTCCACAAGATCCTTCAGCGGTACAAGATCCAGCTCCAGATCCTGATCCCGGTCCTCCACATGATCTTTCAGCGGTACAGGACCTAGGCCCAGATCCTGATCTTGGCGCCGAACATGATTCTGCAGCGGTACAAGAATCAATCCCGGATCCTGATCCTGGCCCGATACAAGACCGTTCTCCGTTACAAGAACCAGCTCCAGACCCTGATCTTGGCCCTCGACATGATGCTGGACCAGTACAAGAACCAGCCCCAGTTCCTGATCTTGGGCCCCGACAGGACCCTGTAGCGGTACAGGATCCAGGTCCAACCGCTTGCATCTCGATTATCATCAAACTAACGGCAAAAAGGAAAAGTACCTTCTTCATGTTTGGTTTTTATGGTTGTTGAACAGATAACTGCTTGTAAGCAAATGATATCGTTGTATCGGAAGCACACATTATATAGATTTTAGGGACGTCATTATTGACTTGTATTAATTATGTTCGACTAATTACACAATCTTAATACTTTGTTAGTTAGAACAAAGTAAGCGATAAGAAGGTTGGGTCACGCTCCACTCTTCATACAAAGTACTAAAAGCAATCTGAGATAAAATGGAATGAATTTGTCTATCGCGAGCGTTTTTATTGCTATTCGCTGATGCTTGAAGAACGGATAGTTGTGTATACTCTGCTTCAGAATACCACAGTCATAGCAAAAAAAAAGCTAAGAAAAGGTTAGGAAGAAGCCTTGAGGTTCATAAAACACAAATATACACCGATACACGTCATTTCAATAGGTACCTAAAAGTCCAAATAATTAATCCTAAAAAGTCAGATGATTATTAATATTGATAATTTTTACCTAATTACAATAAGCACTTTTTCGATCAATTGCTCAATAATGTGGTTCCCAAAAGACATAGTTTTTATTTATATACCACAAGTGACAATCAGTCACCTGATGGTAAGTGAATACAGTCGGCTATACACAATAGCAAAACCAGGGGAATTGTCAATATATTGTACACCTTATTTCAAGGCAACTGACTCTCAAGTGCAACTGCCGGAACACACTAACAGGCTTTGCGAAAGATTTTCAACTTGAGTGTAGGCCAGTCAGTGGAATACTAAAAAGTACCCTACCACCGTGCTATGGTTTCCTCACGATGTTTTCCTTTACCGAAAGCTCAAGCTCATTGTAGGATTCGATCCCAAGACCTTCATCGTCACTACCACTAAGCCATCATCGCACATCAGGTCGAAATGCGACTGCCCGGTTGTGCGGCACTGGAATACCATCAATGTAGGGTCCCAGATTGCGTTAATTAATATAAAATAATAATTAATGTTCTTTTTTGTCACAACTTACTATTATTATTAACAAAATATGGATGTTTAATAAGATCTGAAACAAATGAATCTACAAATGCATTGGCCCATTTAAGATGTGATTTGACGCAAAGATAAACTCGACGTCAAAACTCATTTATCCAGTTCATGCTCTGATAAGGCCCTTATAAGTAAATAAATAAATAAAATCCTCGGTCATTCTTCACACATAGCTCTCTGATCTCAAACTAAGCAGATCTTATTGTACTATGGAAACCTGATAACTGATATATGTACCTACAACATATTATACTTTTTGTTTGTGAATATACTTAAACTAGCTGTTCCAAGCGGTTTCACCCGCGTTCCCGAGGGATCTTGTCTTTCCCGGGATAAAAAGTAGCCTATGTTCATCAAGGATAGTGTAGCTTTTCAACGGTGAAAGAATTTTTGAAATCGGTCCAGTAGTTTCGGAGCCTATTCAATGCAAACAAACAAAGAAATCTTTCCTCTTTAATACACAAACAAACTAGACATGTTCATGCACACAAATGTCTGTCCTGGAACAACAACCTGGAAATTTCGGGCTTGCAGAGTTAGGGCGTGTAGAGTTAGAAGCTTGACTCTACATGAGATCGGATTACTTTTTGACAGTGCGAGCCATATGGTGTCTTGGCAAAATTTTACATGAGAATGTTTTTGGTGGGATTAATTTTACTTATAATCATAATATATACTCTGTCTATATGTCTCTATTTATACGCACTTGTATAATTTACTTATACGTACATCAAGTGACACTGAATGAAGATAGAAGGCCACGTGATAGATAAATACACTTTTTAAAACATTACATTGCTTTTTAGCAGCATGTATGAAACGTGGAGACAACCAAGCGTTCTTATCGGCAACTTTGTACGGACATCAAATCAATATTTGTAATACTGCAAAATCAAAAGAGCTCATACGAATATAAGTCAATGGTGATAAAAATGTTTGCATACGATATCATATCATTCGCTTACAAACAGTTACCTATTCAACAACCAATAAAAAAAAACAGAAATGAAAAAATCAATTTTACTATTTGCCGTTACTTTGATGATATTCGAGTTACAAGCGACTGGCCCTGGGTCATGCACCGCTGCAGGATCATGCTCGGGGTCAGGGTCAGGATCTGGAACTGGTTGTTGTACCGCTCCACAATCATGTTCGGGGCCAAGATCAGGATCTGGAATTGGGAGCTGTACTGGACCTAGCTCCTGTAGTGGAGCAAACAGCGGAAGTGGAACGGGATCCTGTACAGCTCAAAACTCCTGTAGCAGCCCAGGATCTGGAAACTGTAATGGATGCTGTACTTCACCTAATTCCTGTTAAATGGTATGTGAAACAATTATGACAATTACCCAGACATGAGGGTTTTAAACTTAAGCTTTCACTACCACAATCTTGATGGGCTTATAAAATGAATAAAGATCAATCTAAGTGCACCAGTGAAGTGAAATGAAATGAAAGCGTGTATAATCAGTTTTTAGGTTGTCCCAAAAGGTCCGTTAGTAATTGTTTTTTTAGTGGAACGGCCACCAATTTCATTAAATCCGCACTGGTCATGAAAGGACAAGGACAAGACTTAACTGTGAATATTTGTTTATTATTTTTATTCTGCACAGGCTTGTGTACTATGGTAAGTGATTATGTGGCCGAAGGTGGTAAGCACACAAAGCCTAAATGGGAACTGGCTCTCAAGTGCAAATGTCGGAACACACCGATAGGTGCTTGGCGATAGATTTTCAACTTGAGGAGGGTGTCCCAAAAAAACGTTTTTTTTTAACGCATACCCTCTTAATTTTTTACTTTTAAGTCAAAACTATTATAAATAAAATGTTAAGAAGGTAGGACCTCGGTAACCCGTTCCCACTTACATCAGTACATGTCAGTACTAGCTCTCTAAGGCTGATGCGACCTAACGTGTCGATGTGATTGTGATTACTCGTTATTAAGTTACAGATCTCGCATTTTTTTCAATAAGTCAACATGTCAGTGCAATAACGCAGTTCTAAAATTTGGGTATTTTTTTAATAGGTGACGTAAAACATCAAATAACGGGTTCAAAACTTCCGTCTAATGCTTCTAGCAGTTTTATTTTACAATATCCGTCAAGTGAATTTAACTGTCAATGAAAGCCGAATCTCACTATTCGCGAGTGTATTATCTATTGGGAAAAGGCGCGTAGGTATTCCTAAATCTAAATCTTTTTCTCTCGTGGTATTGCTAATGTCTATAGGCGACGGTAGTCACTTACCATCAGGTGACCCGCCTGCCTCGTTGTCACTAGTGACATAAAAAAAAAACTAAAATCAAGTTTGGAGGGACTTGCAAAAAATGCACAAAAGACACAAGACGTACCTATTTAAGCAGTGCCGTTAAGACTTTGCGCTTCAATTAATAAAAAAAAAATTAGGATAGAATCTTTTTATAGCGTCAAAGAGAACCAGACCTGGTCACTTAGCGATTTATTCCCTAAAAATATCATTACTTAGTGATCAATTTAAGATCACAAGCAAAGACAAGGCGGCAAGAAACTAAAGTAAGAATGGTTTAACTAAAATTTAACCAAAGAGGAAGAAATAACTCAACGATACGTCCCATCAAAAAAGGAACTTTGCGGTTCATTGTATGGTAAGTTTATTGAAGAACATGGGCAATGGGCATTAATAGTAAAATTAATTTTTACTTTCGTTTCCTGTGAACTTATTTTAAAACTCTTATCTTATTTAGTTTTAGAAAAAAACATATCTGACTTCATTTCAGTAAAAAGCAAATCCTTGTTCAACCGCCTTAAAATTGAAGATATTTTTCTACATGAATGTCCTACTTTGTGGTCAGATAATGCTTCGTTTCAAGAAGCCAGAGAAATAGTTGCGGCACAGACGGTAGTAAACGATGTAGCCGAAAGATCGATTACGTTAATGCAAGACTTTCATAGATTATCAATGTTGAGGAGGAACAAAAACAATTTTTATTACGTTGCGTACAAGAACACCGGAAATCTTATCCTAAAAAACAAACGTTAAAAAGAAAATTTGAACGATTATAATATTTTTTAATGTAAATGATTAAATAATATACTATTTGGGTGTATTGGAGTTTTAATTAAGTAATAAATATTAAGTTCTTAATTCCTCCTACAGTAAGTCAGTACAAATTTTCATGTCAAAAGTTTGGCATCAAGTCGGCACGGGTTATCGTTGTCCAATCGCAATAATATTTATTATTTGAGTCAATGAGGTCAATCTGAATAAAAATAGAGGGTATGCGTATTTGAATTCGCGAAAAAAATTCTTCCCTTATGTCTTGGGACACCGTATTGAGCCAGCCAGTCGGATACTACAAAGTACCCGACCACCGTGCTATGGTTTCCTCACGATGTTTTCCTTCACCGAAAGCTCAAGCTCATTGTATGATTCGAACCCACGACCTTCGCCGCGGTATCCGACGTCACCTACCACTGATCTATCATCGCCTTTATTATATAACGTAAAAAAAAAACAAGAAAAGCCTTAAAAATCTAGATACCAAGTCAGATTTTTTAACACCTGTTGATATAAGTCAAGGCACTTCTCTAATTTGGTTGGTAGGTACACTGTGTGGGGTACAGTGAGCTGCTAAAATGTCCCGCTGAGGGATTTCATGTCCAATAAACCTGCCTGTACGTGTTTGTATTATTATTGAAAGCAGATCTTTACCTCGTGCAAACCAGGCCATAACATGCTTGAAGTACGTACTTATATGCATATTGTACAAGAATTTTTGATTGCAGATATATTGGGCGAATTGGGCGCTTACTGTGTGTGCATCCCAACCAAAGATTCTGAATGTGTTGGTAACTTACAAAAAAATACCTCGTGAATGTTTGTTTATGTTGACTATTTTCTTATATGTTTGCATTCCGATCCAGCCAGAGAGAAATCCGTCAAGAATTATAAGAGTTCTGTATCCAGATATGATCAAATTGGCCGAAAAGAAAATTAAATTAAAAGAGTATAAAAATGTCCTAATATGTGTACCTTGAAGGGCCCTATACATCTTCAATAGATGATCTAAACAGCGTCCTTGTGGCAGGCCTTAGAGTGACTGTACAGTCCGATACGGGAGCGACAGCAGCGTCCACATTTTTGGCACCTAAACTGAGGGCCGCTTGATGGCTGAGTTGGTGAAGCGACTCTCGCACTCATGTGTCTCTTCTCACGCTTGACCGCTAAATTCTGAAACCAGTACCTATCATGGGCCCCGCATTTGTACCTACATACTTTTTCCATACCAAATCATAAATGATTGTAGAAGAAAATATTTTTTTTTACCTATCTGTATTTTGTCTTTTTTACTTTTGGATAAGCTTGTGTTTGACCGCAATCTCACCATGGTAAGTGATGATGTGGCCAAAGGTGGTAAGCTTATAAAGTTTAGATAGGAACTAGCTCTCAAGTGCAGTTGTCGGAATACACCGATATGTGCTTGGCGACAGATTTTCAACTTGAGGGTGGTAGCCAGCCAGTCGGGTAATACAAAGTACCGCCATGCTATGGTTTCCTCACAATGTTTTTCTTCAACGAAAGCTCAAGCTCATTATAGGACCCAAACCCAACCTACGCCGTCACTACCTACCACTGAACTATCATCGCCTTAAATAATTCTATATACATATAAGTATTTGTTTTCATTGTATCTTTAAACAATACCTGATACCTGACTCAATACCTGATAATTAAAAGGTCACGTATTTTATGACAGCTGGTGTAGAAATATTTCATATTCGTTTTTTTAATTTTTAATTTGGCAAATCTGACATTTCATATCTATTTTATAGTTCTAAAGGCTAGGCTCCTAAATAACAATGTGAAAATAATTAAATACAGCATAATTAATTAATCTATGCCAGTTATTAATTAAAAAAAGACTTGAAAACTAATCTACAATAGAATAACCTAATATAAAACTTACAAATATAATACATACCATCTAAAATATAATTAATTTTAAATATATAAATACAGAAAGAGAATTTTTTTTTTTCTTATCACATTGTTTTGTATATGTATAGCTTAGTAACTTTATTTCTCTCCTCCGTCTCAAAGCGTATGCCGACGCTAATAAACTCATTCCTGACGAGCAGTTCGGCTTTCGAACTAGACACTCGTGCGTCCAACAAGTTCACCGTATCGTTGAACACATCGCCTCCAACTTTCAGAAAGGTCAGATGACCGGAGTCCTGTTCTTCGATGTTGCAAAGGCATTCGACAAAGTCTGGCACAACGGCTTAATTTATAAGCTGTACAAACTCGGAGTGCCAGTCAGACTCGTGACCATCCTACGAGACTTCCTGTCGAATCGCCAATTCAACTACCGAATAACAGGAGCGCTATCCTCAGCCCACCCCGTTTTAGCCGGAGTCCCTCAAGGCTCTGTGCTGTCCCCCTTATTGTTTACACTCTACACGAGTGACATCCCAAAAACTAGCAAAGCGCAGCTAGCCCTATTCGCGGACGATACCGCAATATATTATTCTGGCAGGAGCCCCACGGCAATTGCCAAAGTTCTCCAAGCCGCGACTCACACCCTAGGTCCCTGGTTTCGGAAATGGAGAATCGAAATTAACCCCACCAAGAGTCAGGCGGTGCTGTTCTTCAGTCCCGCCAAGAAACTCATCCCCACTCCCCCCCCTCCAGTCACCATGTTCGGCGAGCCGATCCCTTGGGAGAGGCGAGCCAAATATCTCGGTGTTACCCTGGATGATCGTTTGTCCTTTGCCGACCACATAAAACAGGTACGTGCACGCGCCTGTTTTGTGTCCGGTCGCCTTCATTTCTTGTTAAATAAAAAGTCTAAACTTGCCCTAAAAAGCAAGGTGAGACTCTACACCGCGTGCATCCGCCCCGTTATGCTATATGCATGCACTGTGTTCGCACATGCATCTCCCAAGCTGATCCATAGACTCCAAGTGGTTCAAAACCGCTTCATGCGCAAAGCCACGGGCGCCCCGTGGTACATGCGCAACTTAGACCTCCACATAGACCTCAATCTGCCCACGGTTAAGCAATTCATTAAGCGCGCTTCACGCCGCTATTACGATCGTGCCCTAAACCACGCGAACCCACTAATTGTAAAAACTGCAAACTATACTCCTTCAGAGATTTCAAAAATCCGTAGGCCTAAACTCGCCCTCAGCGAGCCGGATGACCCTACAACTCTAGCTCAGATTAAGGATAGGGAGGCTCGCGCAGCCCTGAAGAAACAAATACAACACCGCCCGCGTTTTCGCCCTCGCCGGAGAGGCCCGTCGCGACGTC
The DNA here is from genome assembly GCA_951361185.1 of Ochropacha duplaris. NCBI lineage: Eukaryota > Metazoa > Arthropoda > Insecta > Lepidoptera > Drepanidae > Ochropacha > Ochropacha duplaris. The sequence continues at coordinate 1,105,717 of OX592707.1, read as the reverse complement.
CCACTCAGTCAGTCTCGTCCCCAGTAGTTGGCCCGAGCCGTACCAGTAATCCGACCGTCCCATAAAACTCCTCTAAATCGCTTAGGCGAAGTCCGTCCCACTATTTTGTGCCCCCCGACGACGCCCTGAGCCGAGGTTCGTGCCCCAACTGGGGCGCCCTCAGCGGTCAGTCGTCTAAAATTTGTAAACTCGGTTGAGAGCCCTAAGCGCTCACCGAAAAGTCCGCGTAAGGGTGTCTATGGTCCCTCAGACCTCCACCTTTAAGTCCTCCCCAAAAAAAAAAAAAAAAAAAAAAAAAAAAAAAAAAAAAAAAAAAAAAAAAAAAAAAAAAAAAAAAAAAATTATTTCTCTTTTTATGAACAATAATAATTATGTATTATACAGATCATCTTAAATTAGAAATAAAACTAAAATACCTATAAATAAAACTAAATTATAAATAAAACACAGAATTTAGATCGCTGTCTATGGGTAACGTGCCCAAAAGACTGGCTACGTTACCTCGCTGTATAGCGAGGCTTATTCGTTGTCCAAAGTACGAGCCAGCCCTTTGGTCGCCGGAAGTTTCTATAAGGCGCGCCGATAGCTCTTTAGTATAGCTTAGTTAGTATTTTTATTCTCTTTCTGTATTCGTTGATTACATTATTAATGTGTCACCGAATACAATGAATCAGAAGGAATCCAAGCGATAATCGTCCCGAACTAGATGGGGCAGACGACTTAAAAGTCATAAATAGGATTTAGGAGGACGATTTTACAAGGAGTGATAATAATCATAATATAATTTGTTAATTTTTTTAAAATTTAATAGATTTCAATGAAAGTAAAAGTTTATTTTATTATAATATTTATTATCTAATTATAAGTAAATTAAAAGATCCAAAAAAACTTAGGTACAGCAAACTTTTGCACAGAGTAGCGATCTGGGTCAACTTTTTTATTTAAATTTATGTAACATTTATTTTATCCTCTATTTTATTTACTTAAATAGTTAATATAAATTTATTATTTATTTATCTTGTTTTGTTTGTTTTGGCAGGGCTGTTTCCGCACTTAGCCTCTTGATTGGGCCATTGTACGTATTTTATTTATCTTATATCTCTAATTTAATTATGTTATTTTAATTGTATATTCCTAACTTGGTACAGCTTAATTAATAGTAATGTCTAAATAGATCAGGTATATTAAAAAATATATATTCTTAATTAAATAGACAATTTGTTATACTCTTTAATTTGTATACATATATATAATATATAATAAAACTAAAGGTGTAAATATTTTGCTATATAGATCCAAGGAGTTTGGGCTGAGCGTTGATGTAACAGTCAGTGAGACAGAACATTTCTTTCCATATTAAAGAACTATGTGTATTACTTATAAAAAGACTTCTCCTGACCCTAAGGTCAGGTATTAAATCTATAAACGGGGTGTAATCGTTAAGTGTGTCCAGGCCATTATTTCGTATCTATTACAGATATCCAAAAAATTTAAACTGATATCGAAAGAACGTTACCTAATCAGTAAAATGACATCAATATATTTTTTAAATCAAACGAGAAGTATCCAAAATTTTGACATTAAACACTCTCATACATTTAGTATGGGATTAGTATAAAGGTTTCAGTTTCCTTATTTTAAAAGGTTATTTTAGGTTACTACTGATATTAAAGGAAACTGTTTATTAACCTAACAAAGTATTAAAACTACATTTTAATTGAATAACATTTATGTCTTAATAAATACAAAATTTTGTATTCAAAGCAGATTTTTGTAGTGTGTTGCTTTTCAGCCAGTTCAAATGAATGCGATTTTGAAACAAGGTTTATTACTAAGGGAGCGTTCAAGTATTACGTAACGCAATTTTTTGAGATTTTTGACCCCCCCTCCCTCCTAGTAAAACGTTACGTAACCATCAAGTGAGCATTTTGACCTAAAAGTCACAATTATGTGGCGTAAAGTACCGAAAATGTTAAAATAAATTGTTACGTGACACGTACTTCAAACCCCCCTCCCACCCCTGTAACGCATCGTAACGTTTTACAAGACTCCCCCCCCACCCCCCAAATTCGTTACGTAATACTTGAACGCTCCCTAATTTGAAGTGGTAAGATAATTAATATAAACGTATATCTACTTAAAAATCATTATTATCATATCATACGTAATCATAAAATGAGATTAAGGTAAATTGAGTACTAAACCACTTAAAATAAGGAAACTAAAACCTTTCTACTAATCTCGTACTAAATGTATTGGGAGTGTTTAATGTCAAAATTTTGGACACTTCTCGTTTGATTTTAAAAAAACTTATTGATGTCATTTGAATGATTAGGTAACATACTTTCGATATCATTTTAAAGATTTTTGATATCTGTAATAGTTACGGAATAATCGCCTGGACACACTTAACGATTACACCCTGTATATAGTATGCACAAAATCCTATGTCTGTGGTCCTTTGCTCGATCAACCCAAACCGCGAGGGCTAAAAACATGAAATTTTGCATACATTCCACTGAGCAATATTTTGTTTTTTATAAAACTCATCACGGTAGTGTCAGCTTAAATTAAAAACCCTTATATCTGGATAATTGTCATCATAACATACCATTTAACAAGTATTCGCTACAGTACAGCATGCGTCACAGTCTCCAGATCCTGGTTTTTTACAAGAGCCAGCACCTGTACAGGAACCCGCTCCTTTTCCGCTGTTCGCTCCACTGCAGGAGTTAGCTCCGGTACAAGAATAACTTCCAGATCCTGATTCTGTCCCCCCACATGATCCTGCACCGGTACAATCATTATTTCCAGATCCTGATTTTGGCCCCGCACATGATCCTTCACCGGTGCAAGAAGAAGATCCAGATCCCGATCCAGCACCCTGACATGATCCTGGAGCAGTACAAGACCCAGGTCCAATCGCTTCCATCTCGATTATCATCAAACTCACGGCAAATAAGATAAGTGCCTTCTTCATGTCGTCTTTTTTATATTGGTTGTTGAACAGATACCTGTTTGTAAGCGAATGATATCGTTGTATCGAAAGCAAACATTTTTATAGAGAATTTTATGACGTCAACATAGTCATTGATATTATGTTGCATGCAGCTCTTCTAATTTGGCATCATTACAATATCAATACGATGTTAGCGGAAAAAACGTTCGGTTTCACTACGTGGAGTGCATATATGCTACTAAAATGCAAAGCAATTTAAAAAGTGAACGTACTTATCGATCACGTGACCTTTTTATCATCATTCGGTGATACTTGAACTATGTTTTTTGTTTTACAAGGCAGGCGCGCCACCTGATGGTTAGTGACAATCATCGCCTATAGACATTAGCACAATCCAGAGGGATTGCTAATATGTTAAAGACCTTTATTATAATGCCATAAAGGCATATAAAAGCAAAATACCACTAACTGATTGATCACGAAACATTTCCTAATAGGATTTAGGTGTCCGCTAAGAAAGGACTTTTTAAAAAACCTCGGGAACTTGGGCGAAACCGTCTAGGACAGCAAATCATTTCCATTCTTACAAATTTACTATCATATTTATCAGAACACATACATTCATAGACAAAATAAACATGGAAAAAATACAATAAATGTAAGAAAATACATTGAAGTACATAAAATACAGATATGTTTATTCATAGAGCATATTTGTGAAAGAATTTTTAAGATCGGATCGGTAGTTATGGAAATTACCTCCTACATAGAAACTTTTCTTTGTAATGATAATAATGTAGACTGCTCATTGTTTTTCCCTCAGTTTCACCCGCATTTCAGAAGAATCACCGCTTTGCTTTAACATGTAATTTTGCTTTGATGTAATAGTCAATGAGAGAGAACATTTCTTACCATATTTAAGAACAACGTGTATTTAAAAAATCATCCTGACCATAGATTTTGCATGTACAAAATCCTATGACTGTGGTTTTTACCTATGCCCAATCAACCTGAACCGCAGGGGTTGAAACATGAAATTTTGCATGATAGTTCCTTTATAGAAGGCAGGTATTCACTAAGAAAAAATTTGACTTCAATAAAACCCATCATGATGGCGGTAGGGTTAGCTTAAATTCAAATTCCTTATATCTGGATAATTGTCATAACATACCATTTAACAAGTATTGGCTACAGTACAACATGCGTCACAGTCTCCAGATCCTGGTTTTTTACAGGAGCCAGCACCTGTACAGGAACCCGATCCTTTTCCACTGTCAGCTCCACTGCAGGAGTTAGCTCCAGTACAAGAATTTCTTCCAGATCCTGATTCTGTCCCCCCACATGATCCTGCACCAGTACAAGAATTACTTCCAGATCCTGATCCTGTCCCCCCACATGATCCTGCGCCAGTACAATCATCATTTCCAGATCCTGATCTTGACCCCGCACATGTTCCTTCACCGGTACAGCTTCTAGATCCAGATCCTGATTGTGGCCCCGAACATGATTGTGGACCGGTACAACAACTGGTTGTTGTACCGGTCCACAATCATGTTCACTGGAACATGTTTTTCCGGTCTAAACTAAAGGTCCACAATCATGTTCATTGGAACTGGTTCCAGATCCCGATCCAGCACCCTGACATGATCCTGGAGCAGTACACGACCCAGGTCCAATCGCTTCCATCTCGATTATCATCAAACTCACGGCAAATAAGATAAGCGCCTTCTTCATGTCGTCTTTTTTATATTGGTTGTTGAACAGATACCTGTTTGTAAGCGAATGATATCGTTGTATCGAAAGAAAACATTTTTATAGAGAATTTTATGACGTCAACATAGTCATTGATATTATGTTGGCATCATTACAATATCAATACGATGTTAGCATAAAGTTAGCGATAAGAACGTTCGGTTTCACTACGTGGAGTGCATATATGCTATTAAAATGCAAAGCAATTTAAAAAGTGATCGTACTTATCGATCACATGACATTTTTATCATCATTCGGTGAACTTGACTATGTTTTTTGTTTTACAAGGCAGGCGCGCCTTTGATGGTTAGTGACTACCATCGCCTATAGACATTAGCACAATCCAGAGGGATTGCTAATGTGTTGTAGACCTTATTAAAATGCCACAAAGGCATACAAAAGCAAAATACATGTCAGTAATTTAGAGGATCGTCAATACAAACAAACACTTAAAATACAAAATTATATAATATTTATTGGTAAGGTATGTTATCAACTCATCAAAATAATTGGAATCAAGTTAACAACATAATCGGAATCTTTTGTTTCTCTATGTGGTATGCGGCTGAATCACTCGATACATCTGTAAACAATAATTCTTATATACTTAATATATATGTATATTCAGTTGGTCTGAGAATATGTTGTTATCTAATTTTTATACCGCTAGAACCCACGGGGACGCGGGTGAAACCGCGGGGGATAGCTAGTATGATATATCATTTGTAAAGATATAGGTAGTTCTTCAACACAAGTTACATAACAAGTGCAGAAAAACTCAATTCTATAAAATTAAATAAAAAGAAGAAAAAAGAAAGAAAGAAAAGAAAAATACATTTATTTTGGACTCACACACACACAAAGACGGCAAAAAACAGATGCACATTATACAAAACAGTTGTGTGAGGCCAAAAAAGGCAACTATCTCAGCATAGCGCTGGTTTTCAGATAGTGCCCTCAGCACGGTCAATCGCGGCACAGACATAAAAATATATATATGTACTAGCGACCCGCCCGCGGCTTCGCCCGCGTGGACTACACGTTATATCGCGCAAGTGGGGGTGGTGGAGGGGGGATAAAAGATAGCCTATGTTCTCTCCCAAGGTCTACTCTATATCTGTGCCAAATTTAATCTAAATCGGTTGAGAGGTTTAAGCGGGAAAAATCACTTCGTAAATAATCACTTTTTAGTAAAGGATAAAAAATGTAAATAAATAATAATAAAAATAAGTGTAGGTATCATAATAATAATTCCAACTTGAACAGGCAACCACTAGACTTTACTGTGAGTAATAAATATAATAATAAATATCCTCGGACATCTTGCACACACGACTATCTGATCCCAAACTAAGCAGAGCTTGTAATATGGAAACCAGATGACTGATATACTACATATACTACATTTTTTTTGTAAATACATACTTAAATAGATAATAACACCCAGACTCAGGACAAACAGACATGTTCATGCACACAAATGTCTGTCCTGGATGGGAATCGAACCCGCGACCTGTGGCTTGATAGGTAGTGTGTTAACCAATCACGCCAACCGGCCCGTCAAATTGTTTTGGTACAGCCTCAGACCAAATAAAAAATGGATAAGAGATAATGGTCATTAAATCACATACCATTTAGCAAGAATTCGGTACAGTACAACATCCGTCACAGTTTCCAGTCCCTGGGCCTTTACAGGAGCCAGCACCTGTACAGGAACCCACTCCTTTTCCACTGTTCGCTCCACTGCAGGAGTCAGCTCCGGTGCAAGAACCAGCGCCAGATCCTGATCCTGATCCCTGACATGATCTTGGAGCGGTACAAGATCCAGCTCCAATCGCTTGCATCTCAATTATCATCAAACAAATGGCAAATAGGAAGAGTGCTTTCTTCATGTTTAGTTTTTATCTTGGTTGTTGAACGGATAACTGTTTGTAAACGAATGATATCTTTGTAAAGTAAGCAAACATTTTTAAACGGAATTTTAAGGACCTCACCCAAAGGTGAAGGTTACCTTTAAATATATTTGTAGGAGCTCTTCTTATTTTGTTGCATTACAATATTATTACGATCATAGTATAAAGTTGTCGCGGTCGCGCTCTACGTTTCATACATGCTGCTAAAAAGCAATGTAAGGTAAATTTTAAAAGTGAATGTAAGCTTATCTCATATTTCCTTGTATGGTAATTCGGTGACATTTGAAGTATTTCTTGTATTGTATCATTTTTAGTAGCTGGGTGACCGATATATTTTTTGCAAATCATGTTTTTCTGTGATGATACTCGTTTAAGAATCACAATTTTTTCTACTTTTCCGTCCCGCGGTTTTGCCCCTGTTCTCGAGATAATTAAAATAAAATATTGCCTATGTTCCAATGTATCTTTCTACACGTCAAACAAGTTTTAAAATTGGTTGATTATATTTTGAGTTTCTTTCTCTATAAATGTTTTTATTCGGTATAAGCTTGACCACAATCTCACCATGGTAAGTTATGATGTGGCCGAAGGTGGTAAGCACACAAAGCCTAGATGGGAACTGGCTCTCAAGTGCAGCTGTCAGAACACACCGATAAATGCTTGGCGACAGATTTTCAACTTGAGGGTGGTAGCCAGCCAGTCGGGTACTACAAAGTACCCTACCACCGTGCTATGGTTTCCTCACGATGTTCTCATTCCCCGAAAGCTCAAGCTCATTGTAGGATTCGAACGACCTTCGCCGCGGTATTTGACGTCACTACCACTAAAATATCATCGCCTTAAAAAGACTACTCGAGGCTCGCGTGGCCCTGAGATAACCCGTCTAGGGGGCACCTTCGCTTTGCTATCGAATGATGACCGGTATGTGACCTGTGATCAATAAAATTAAGTAAAAATAAAACAATCAGAATATCGGTAAGTACTGTCTGTGATTAAACGTACTTCAAACGTTACCGAATGAAGACAAGAACTTCTTACATTGCATTTTAGCAGTATGTATGAAACGTGAAGCGTGATCGAACGCTCTTATTGTTAACTTTGTACAAACTTAGTACTAACATCGTTTTAATACTGTAATGCTGCAAAATTAGAAGTCACCTAGGTATACAGGGTGTACGGTAAGAAGTACGACAAACTTAAGGGGGAGATAGGTGGTTGGGTCACCTACCAAATATACAAAAATCACCTCAAAAAAAAGTGTCACCATTTTCGAGATATTTCAATATTTATGTATTGACTTATGAAATTTAGAAAAATATCTTGAAAATGGTGACACTTTTACTTTTTTTTTTTTAATGTCAAGTGACAACGAGGCAGGCGGGTCACTTGATGGTAAGTGACAACCGTCGCCTATTGACATTGGCAATACCAGGGGATTGCTAATGTGTTGTACACCTTATTACAATGCTTTAAAGGCATTTTTGTATATTTGGTAGGTGACCCACCCAACTGTCTTCCCCTTAAGTTTGTCGTATTACGTACCGGACACCCTGTATAAGTCAAAGGTGATAAAAATGTTTGCTTCCAATACAACGATATCATTCGCTTTCAAACAGTTACCCCTTCAACAACTAATATAAACAAACATGAAAAAAGCAATTTTACTGTTTGCCGTTACTTTGATGATAATCGAGTTACATGCGGTTGGCCCTGGGTCTTGTACCGCTCCAGGATCATGTTCGGGGCCAGGATCAGGATCTGGAACTGGTTGTTGTACCGCTCCACAATCATGTTCGGGGCCACAATCAGGATCTGGAACTAGAAGCTGTACCGGACCTAACTCCTGTAGTGGACCAAACAGCGGAAAAGGAAAGGATTCCTGTACTGGTGAAAGTTCCTGCAGCAGCCCAGGATCTGGAAACTGTGACTTATGCTGTACTCGACCTAATTCTTGTTAAATGGTATGTTTCTTTTTTTATTATTCTGGATAAACTTGTGTTTCACCACAATCTCACCATGGTAAGTGATGATGTGGCCAAAGGCGGTAAGCACACAAAACCTTGATAGGAACTGGCTCTCAAGTGCAACTGTCGGACGGAACACACCGCTAGGTGCTTGGCAACAGATTTTCAAGGGTGGCATGAGGGTGGTAGGCAGCCAGTCGGGTACTCCAAAGTACCCTACCACCGTGCTGTGATTTCTTCACGATGTTTTCCTTCACCGAAAACTCAAGCTCATTGTTGGATTCGAACCCACGACCTCCGACGTGGTATCCAACGACATTTACCACTGAGCTATTATCGCCTTAATATGTGAAATAAACTTAAGCTTACAAAACCACTATCAAGATGGGTGTATAAAAAACTCCCTTAGTGGATGTCTTCCTATTATGAGGAACTTTCTAGCCCTCTAGCGATTTAAGTTGAGCGTTCATAAGTCAATCAGTCAATCAGTAAAGACTACAGACATAAGACTTTGCTATCTGGTCAGGACGAGTCTTTTTAAAATCCTTAAATGTAGTAATAAATGTTCAGACTCATTAACTAATTGATTCATCACACGAGTCCCTGTTACTATGTACCGCAACAAAGACTTCGGATGTAGGGAAAGACGTACGAATGTATTATACCCCAAGTGACCGGCCGGCTGGTCACCAGATGGTAAGTGAATACGGTCGTCTATTAGACATTAGCATTACCAGGAGGGTTGCCAAAGTGCTGAGTTTGTTGCCGGAGTGTTCGTCAGTTTAAGTGTATTCCGAACCGGTGGTAGAGTCAATTGTAACGTTCATAAGTGCCTTACCAGGGCCTAAACTGAATAAATGAGTTTTGAGTTTGAGTTTGAAAATTATATCTACTTTTTACAATGCCTTAAAGGCAACTGGCTCTGAAGTGCATCTGCCGGAACACACCAACAGGTGTTTGCTGAAAAATTTTCAATTACTAGCTAGTCGAGCACTTTAAGGCGAAGATAGCTCAGTGGTAAGTGACGTCGAATACCGCGGCGAAGGTCGTGGGTTCGAATCCTACAATGAGCTTGAGCTTTCGGTGAAGGAAAACATCGTGAGGAAACCATAGCACGGTGGTAGGGTACTTTGTAGTACCCGACTGGCTGGCTACCACCCTCAAGTTGAAAATCTGTCGCCAAACACCTATCGGTGTGTTACGGCAGCTGCACTTGAGAGCCAGTTCCCATCTAGGCTTTGTGTGCTTACCATCTTCGGCCACATCATCACTTACCATGGTGAGATTGTGGTCAAACACAAGCCTATCCAGAATAAAAAAAAAATTCAATTGCTAGCTAGTCGAGCACTACAGTACCCTACCACAGCGACCGTGCTGTGGTTTCCTCATTTTTTTTACTTTACTAAAAGCTTAAACTCACTTTAGAATTCGAACTCAGACTTTTTCTGCGGTATCCGACGTCAATACCACTGAGCTATCATTGCATCAAATTTATTATTATTTATTCATATTTTTACTCTGTGAGAACAATAGATTGGCTTGGTATGGGCATGTCTTGAGGAGGGATGAAATACATTTAATGAAAAGAGTATTAAGTATGAGTGTGGATAGATATAGAGGTAGAGGAAGGCAGAAGAAGGTATGGATGGACTGTGTGAAGAATACGTTTATGAAAGGTTTGAGTATTGAGACAACTAGTGACATATTTTAAATCTACTCCCATAAACATTTTTCACCAAGAACTAAGTATTATATTATTATATCGACGGCGATGCGGAGGAATTCTTCGACGCACTTTTATAGTTTATTTTAGGTAGTTTTTAGATTAGATTAGTTTTAATATAGTTATAATAATGTAAATATTTTATTGATTTTATATAGTGTTCTCATTAAGTACATTAATTACTACAAATTCAAAGTATTATATTACAGGAATATTACGGTGACATAAAAGAAAGATTTCTAAGCTTGGGTCACTAGTTTTATACATGCGCGTACGTTATTTATTTATAGTATATAATAATAGATTACAAAATATGATATGAATATTGAACAATACATGTATAGAATATACTTATATTACTTTATAATTTGTATTAACTTTATGAAACACACATTTGTTATAGAGAGCAAAATACACATTTTGTAATTAAATCAGCATGCCTTTACAGACTGATCAAGTATTAGTCTTATTTATTTTTTAAATGCAAACTTACTTGAACTATGTATAATAATTATTTTCACCAATAAAAGACGATTTTGCAAAAAATAAAATACAACGCTGACCGAAGTTAGGTCGCCCAGGTACTAAACTATAAATTAGGCAAAAACAAAACAAATATCATGACGATAGAAGGACAATGAGAGATACATCCACTTTTAAAATTTACCTTACATTGATTTTTAGTAGCATGTATGAAACGAGGAGCGCGACCAAACATTTTTATCGGTAACTTAGTACTAACATCGTATTAATATTATAATGCTGCAAAATTAGAAGACATTCAATGGTGACACCCTTAAAATTCTCTATAAAAATGTTTGCTTACGATACAACGATATCATTCGCTTACAAACAGTTATTTGTTCAACAAGCAATATTAAAAAATAGATATGAAGAAGGCACTTTTTATATTTGCCGTTAGTTTGATGATAATCGAGATGCAAGCGGCTGGTACTGGTTCTTGTACCGCTCCAGGATCATGTTCGGGGCCAGAATCAGGATCTGGAACTGGTACTTGCACCGGAGCCAACTCCTGTAGTGGAGCGAACAGCGGAGGAGGAACGGGTTCCTGTACAGCTCCCAACTCTTGTGCAAAGCCGGGATCTGGAAACTGTAACGGATGCTGTACTGAACCTAATTCTTGTTAAATGGTATGTGAAAGAATTATAAACAATTATCCAGATATGAGGACTTATAAAAAACTTTTTGCTCCATGATGTCATCCGCGAACCCTTATTTGAGGGGTATACCGTTTTTTTATTTTTTTTCTTTAATGTTTCTAGTTTTAGCGGTTTAGTAGGAGCATTCATTGGTCAATCAGTCAGTCAGTAAGGAGCATAGATATAGGATTTTGTAAATCCTATCCTATCTAAGGCTCAGTGGTAGTGACAAATTTAATATGCAGGGGGTTTCGCGGGGGTTTATTTTTAGAAAACATAGTTTTATCCGTGTTTTCAGGCAAGGAAAAACTGCTACAATATCATTAGAATACGCAGGTCAAAGTTGTTTTTTTTTTTAAAAGAGTAATTGCTGAGTTTATTTCCGGCTCTTCTCAGCAAAAGCAATCTTCCGAACCAAGCGTAAGAACTTTTTATAAATCAAACATGTGACGACAAAAAATTTTGAAAAACCTGACAAAATTCCTGATTTGCACTTAAAATTCCTAACACTCGGATCAGTTCGGGGTGGAGGGGTAGATTACATAACCCACAAATATTATAAATGTGAAAGTTTGGATGGATGGATTTTTGTTACTCTTTGACTCAAAAACGGCTGAACGGATTTTGATGAAACATGGCGCGCAGGTAGAAGAAGAAGTGTGCGGGTTATAGAGGATGTAAGAACGCCTTCTTAGTCATGCCACAGTATAGATAAGTATAGTAATACTCTCATATAAACCAATAGCATCCGCGTCACGGCGACACGTCGACTGCTGCTGCTGTCTGCAGTAGGCTACGAACTTGTATCTTTAAAAAGAAGGACTAAGAAGTAAAAAGAAATAGGGGTTTTGATTTTTTTTTCTTTCTTTCTTTATACCACAAGTGACAACGAAGCTGACGGGTCACCTAGTGGTAAGTGACTACCGTCGCCTATAGACATTAGCAATACCAAGGGGATTGCCAATGTGATGTACACCTTATTACAATGCCTTAAAGGCAACTGGCTCTCAAGTGCAACTGCCGGAACACACCAACAGGTGCTTGGCGACAGATTTTCAACTTGAGGGTGGTAGCCAGCCAGTTGAGTACTACAAAATACCCTACCACCGTGCAAACCGTGATTTGTTTTGTACCAATTTAAATAAAAAGGGAAAAAAAGACAGAAAAATTTATGATGTCTGGTGGTAACAGTGGTCTGCTGAAAATATAGTAATGTAGTTGATATTGCGATAATTATCTAGTTTTTATGTGTGCGTTAGTGTGCCATTTTTGGGCCATTTTCGAAGATCGAATAATGTGTCTGTAGGTAACGTTTTTATCTCTCTTTCTAGTCGCACCCCTCACTGCTGAGGATCGTGGCTCCTTTTGATTTTGTCAACTAGCTGTCTCCATCGGTTTCGTTCCTTTGCTTGGTGCATTGCAGCACTAACCGGCATCTCCAGCTCCTGCGATATCTGGTCTGCCCACCGCCTAGGGCTCCGGCCTCTTGGTCTCTTTCCTTCTACCTTCCCAGTCAACGTTTCTATAGAAATTCAAAAACTATCTGTGTAAAGATTAAAAAATTTAGTTTAACAAAAGTTATGGATGAAAGGTTACTTCTGAGATTGTATAACAAGAACGCTAACGCTTGATTGAATTGGTCGTTCCAAAAACAATTTTATATAAGCCTTTTTTGTAATTCGTGAAACTTTATTTTTACACATGAATTAGTAGGTATATACTATAATAATATTATAACAAGAATTATTTATTGCAGATATATCGGGTGATCCAGCCGCATACCGCATATAGAAACAAAAGATTCTGATTATGATAAAATGATAATTCACCAATAAATAAATAATTTTGCATTATGAGTGTTTGTTTGTTTTAACTACATAATATACTTGTATATCTAAACTAATATTATATAGAGGAAAGATTTGATTTTTGTTTGTTTGTTACGATTCAACTCAAAAACTACTCTACCGATTTTGAAAATTAATTCACCATTAGAAAGCTACATAATCCCTGAGTAACATAGGCTATACTTTTATCCCGGGAAAAGATAAGATCCCACGGGAACGCGGGTAAAGCCACGAAAGACAGCTAGTGTATAATATACAAAAGCGAAATATAGTAAATCGACATCCTTATCCTTATATACTTTCCGTGTGTGTCTGTCTGTTTATCCGCTAACTCCTTAACCTCTCGAGCCAGATCGAATTAATTTACTACAGAATTGTAAGTTTTCAAAATTTCTACAGTCTTTTTCCTAGGGATAATCCACAGTAACCATGTTTTTCTTTTACATATTACTAAAAATGGGCGATTTTTGAAGTTGAACAATACAGTAATAATCCTTATCTAATCCTTATGTACCTAATTAAATACGTTGTGCATTTAATTTAGATCGAAATCGTCCTTCACAGCATATTTTATCATTAAAAGATATCTATCATAGAAGATATCACAGATTATAATTTATAAATCGCATAACAACAAAATTTCAAAATGCGTCGAAAAAAATAAGTTATTTTTTATTGAAAATAAAGATAATAATGATGTAAATATTGTACTAAAAGCTAAAAAAATAATTCGGTAGGTCCTAGGTACCAGTTATCACACTACACTCCTTGTCAACCTAGGCCCTAGATCAGACTTGGTTGACTGTTATAGAAACACGCGCCCACGATTTTATTATTTTGTCTGATTAATGCCCTAGATTGATGTGATGGGTACTTAGAACCTACCGAATTATTTTTTAAGCTGTTAGTACATATCTACATCATTAATATCTTTATTTTCAACTAGTTTTCCGCTTTGCGGTTTGTTTTATTCCAATGTAGATATTCATTTAATTTTCAAAACCGTTTCATTTTTTTTAATTCTAGATAAGCTTGTGTTTGACTACAATCTCACCATGGTAAGTGATGATGTGGCCGAAGGTGGTAAGCACAGAACGCCTAGATAGGAACTGGCTATCAAGTGCATCATAGCGGTTACCTACCTAGGCACTACCTTATTAGGCATGTACAAGGCGATGATAGCTCAGTGGTAAGTGACTTCGGATACCGCGGCGAAGGTCGTGGGTTCGAATCCTTACAATGAGCTTGAGCTTTCGGTGAAGGAAAACATCGTGAGGAAACCACAGCACGGTGGTAGGGTACTTTGTAGTACTCGACTGGCTGGCTCTCAAGTTGAAAATCTGTCGCCAAGCACCTGTTGGTGTGTTCCGGAAATTGCACTTGAGAGCCAGTTCGCCTTTAAGGCATTGTAATAAGGTGCAAAACACATTAGCAATCCCTTCGTATTGTCAATGTCTATAGGCGACGGTTGTCACTTACCATCAGGTGACCCGCCTGCCTCGTTGTCACTTGTGACATAAAAAAAAAAAAAACCTGCCAAATTTCATGTAAGTAGAATTTATTAGATATAGATAAAGATTAGAAGATAAACTAGTGAAATTGAGCAAAATACATTACGTGCTTCAAGTAACACCGAATGACAAAGAAAGACACGTGATAGATTAAATATAATCAGATTTTACCTTGCATTTCTTTTTAGTAGCATGTACGAAACGTGGAGTGCAACAGAAGGTTCTTATAGGTAACTTTGTACTAATATTGTAATGCTGCAAAATTAGAAGGGCTCCCTCGAATATAATATGAGTCAATGGTGACGTCCTTAAAATTCTCTTTAAAAATGTTTGCTTCCGATACAACGATATCATTCGCTTATAAACACTTTTCTGTTCAACAACCAATATAAAACACCAGATATGAAGAAAGTACTTTTCCTGTTTGCCGTAAGTTTGATGATAATTGAGATGCAAGCTAATGGCCCTGGGTCATGCACCGCTACAGGAGCATGTACGGGGCTAGGATCAGGATCTGGAACTGGTTCTTGTACCGCTGTAGGATCATGTTCGGGGATAGGATCAGGATCTGGAACTGGTAGTTGTACCGCTCAAGGATCATGTGCGGGGCAAAGATCATGATCTGGAACTGGGAGCTGTTCCGGAGCTGGCTCCTGCCGTGGAGCAAACAGCGGAAAAGGAATAGGTTCTTGTACAGCTGTAAACACCTGTAGTACACCAGGATCTGGAAACTGTAACGGATGTTGTACTCTAACTAATGCGTGTTAAATGGTATGTAAAATAATTTTGAAAAGTAATGTTCACTCACTAAATTTGACCATTATCATCATTTCCAGAGGAGTAACAGGTACTGAACCGTTTTTTTTTAAAAGGTTATAATAAAAAAATGTTTAAAAATCCTGTCGTTTTCGTATTTCATCCTAAATACCTGCAATGTCAGAAAAAAAATCTGGTGGTAACCCAACCGAAAATGTCGAAACGTAGTTGATATTGCGATAATTATCTAGTTTTTTTTTTATGTGTGCGTTAGTGTTCCATTTTCGAAGATCAAATAATGTGTCTGTAATATGTCGATAGGTAGGTAACGTTTCTATAGAAATTCAAGAACTGTCTGTGTGAAGATTTAAAAATTTAGTTAAACAAAAATTACGTATGAAAGGTTACTATTCTGATTTTGTATAACAAGAACGCATTTGATTGAATTACTCGTTTCACAGGCTATATTTTGTAATTCGTGAGACTTTGTTTTAACACATGAATTAGTATGTACTTTATTATATAATAATTATTGATTGCAGATAATCGGGTGATCCAGCCGCATACCGCGTATACAAACAAAAGATTCTGATGATGATAAAATGATAATTCACAAATAAATAAATAATTTTGCATTATGAGTGTTTGTTTGTTTTAACTACCTAATATACTTGTATATCTAAACTAAGATTATAAAGAGGAAAGATTTGATTTTTGTTTGTTTGTTACGATTCAACTCAAAAACTACTCTACCGATTTTGAAAATTATTTCACCATTAGAAAGCTACATAATCCCTGAGTAATATAGGCTATACTTTAATCCCGGGAAAAGATAAGATCCCACGGGAACGCGGGTAAAACCGCGGTGGACAGCTAGTGAATTATTTTTCTATTTATTTGGAATAACCAACAATTACATGTTAAAAACTTAAATAATAAACTTATACAATTAAGGAATGTTAAGATAAACATGTAGTCCAATGCGTTATCCACGGGTTACTGTATTAATATATTTTTCATAGTGCACTGAAAAAGTTCAAAAGGGTTGCATTACATCCTCAAGTTGAAAATCTGTCGCCAAGCACCTGTTGGTGTGTTCCGGCAATTGCACTTGAGAGCCAGTTCGCCTTTAAGGCATTGTAATAAGGTGTACAACACATTAGCAATCCCCTGGTATTGCCAATGTCTATAGGCGACGGTTGTCACTTACCATCAGGTGACCCGCCTACCTCGTTGTCACTTGTGACATAAAAAAAAAAAAAAAACATGTGTTCAAGTAACTTACAAATGGAGCGCTTAAATTGAGTGCTACTCAAGTATATTCCACTTGAGTAGCACTCAATCAGCATTTTGAAAGTCAGTGTTATAGGTATCAACTATTTGACCTAACGGAGAACGTATGCCAGCATTAGTACCACAGTTACCTGTCACAAATCCATACTTCTATACTAATATAATATTATAAATGCGAAAGTGTGTCTGTCTGTCTGTTACTTCTTCACGCTTAAACTGCCGAACCGATTTAGGTGAAATTTGGTATAAGGATAGTCTGGATTGCGGGAAAAACACAGGATTTTTGTCTTTGATGTTTTTAGCTCAGAAATCACCCTTTAAGGGGGTGAAAAAGGGGTTGGATGTTTGTATGGGATCTTCTTCTTCTTCTTCTTTTCGTGCGGGCGTTTTCCGCAATTGGGCGACGGATTGCGCCCTTTTTGCGTCGGAGGGTGTTTGGCTGGGGTTACTCCAGCCATCCTATATCCTCAAGGAAGCCTGCCAGCGCCTTGACGTTGCCGACCGCCTCCCTGAGACTACCCGGATTGCCCAGGTAGTTTGCCCGGCATTCGGCCACCCCACCGCATTCCAGCAGGACGTGGGCGGCTGTTTCTTCTGCCCTCATGCAAGCTCTGCACAGGGGGCTGTCTGTAATAATAATAATAATAATAAATATCCTCGGACATTTTTTTCACACACGGCTATCTGATCCCAAACTAAGCAGAGCTTGTAATATGGAAACCAGATGACTGATATACTACATATACTACTTTTTTTTTTTGTAAATACATACTTAAATAGATAATTACACCCAGACTCAGGACAAACAGACATGTTCATGCACTCAAATGTGTGTCCTGGATGGGAATCGAACCCACGACCTGCGGCGTGATAGGCAGTGTGTTAACCAACCACGCCAACCGGCCCGTCAAACACCTAGATCTGTGACACCTAGATTGAACAGATGTTTGTTAAAACTGCCGTGACCGGTTATAGCGCTAGTTACTAGACGCAATCGTGGTTTACTCAGTTGTAGGAGTGCTCTAGAGAGCCTTGTATTAAGTTGAGGCAAAGCTAGTTTGGCCTGCCTGCACTCCTCATGGTAGTTCCAGTAGTTTTGGTGGAGGTGGTATGTGTGTTCACTTATCCTACCTTTAAACCAGCACTGTGGGAGAGGGAGAAAGGGTTCGGGTCCCACCGGTTTTGATTCCGATCCTCTCCTTGCCAGTGAGTCAGCTGCGTCATTGCCTCTGTCTCCACTGTGTCCTTTGATCCATTGTATGGTTATGTTATTGTGGATGCCTACCAAATTTACGGCCTTCTGACACTCCACTACAAGACTAGATGTCACCTTAGTACGATCCAGTGCTTGTAGTACTGATTTGCTGTCTGAAAGAATGATAATGTTATGGTCCTGTGTTACCTTTCTTGTCGCTATTGCCTGAGCCGCCAGTAGGATCCCCATGCATTCAGCCTGGAAGACTGTGCTGTGGGATCCAAGGGGTTTGGCAATGTTGATGTTAAGGTCCTCCGAGAAGACGCCTGTGCCAGTGCCTGCACTGGTTTTTGAGCCATCCGTGAAGATTCTGAGTGATCTGTGGACCCGGCTAGGGTCGCCGCACTCGGACAGTTGAATTTTGAATCTTTTGTTAAAGATGTGGATTGGCGCCACCTTGTCGCAGGGGGCGTCTATTAAGGGTGTGTTGTTCCAGTCTAGAAAAATACTGTTAAAGTGCTTGACTTTATCAAACCTGTTTAGTTTTAGAAATTTGAGTCTTAGAGCTGCTTGAGCCGCTTCTTGTTGGATGAATAAGTGGAGCGGCGGTAGATTTAGCATGGCTTCCATGGCCGCAGTCGGAGTGGTCCTCATGCAACCTGTGATTGCACAACATGCTAGTCTTTGGAAGCTTTGGAGTTTTTTGACGCAAGTTCCTAGTTTGGTTCTTGGCCACCACACAAGGGCTCCGTAGCTTAGCATTGGTCGTATTATTACCGTGTATAGCCATTTGAATATCTTGGGGGACAGACCCCAGCGTTTACCTACCATTTTGCGGCATTGCCACAGGACTATGCTGCTTTTTTTGGTTTTCTGGTCAATGTGGCTGCTCCAGTTGAGTTTACTGTCCAACGTTAGACCAAGGTACTTAACTTCACTTGATGTCTGTAAAGCGGATCCAAATAGTTCCGGTGGGTTGTAATTACCCACATTACGCTTGTTAGTAAACATTAATAATAATAATAATAATAATAATATTTATTTATTGCCACACATGAAAGAAACCATAGATATAATAACAACAACAAAAAACTATGTATTGGCTAGATTACACAAGTATATGGGTCTTCTGGCTCCCAAGCTAGAAAAATCTGTGTTATGGGTGCCAGTGATCCTCTGTACGACAGTAACTAGTGCCTAAATAACTTAAGCTATAATATTACAAAACATTAAGTGTGGGTGAGTGGAGGTTGAGTGCGAGTGTTTGTGTATGGGAGGGTGTGTAATGTATGAGAGGGCGTATTGTGCGTGTGCGTGTGTGTGTGTGTGTGTGTGTGTGTGTGAGTGTGAGTGAGTGTGTTGTCCTCTTCATCGTCTAAGTAATAGTGTCTCAGTCGTCTCATAGTCCATATTTAAAAGCCACTCTTTGACTTTGTTTTTCACTTCAAATTTAATATAGGACACAATGTTTAGAAGTGAATCAACTTTATTATACAGATGAGAGCTTAAGTATCCATACTGCCTAGTTGCGAAAGTTGTACGGGGATACGTGCTCGGACAAGGTTTTGTTTTCCTTCTACGCGTAGTATCTTCTATAGGCACAGGGATGCCTGTTTTGTGGCGACGTAGAACTGTGAGGAGAACAAAGAGCTGTCTTACTGTTAATACTTTACCCTCTTCATACAGTTCAGCCGTCGGATGTCGGAAATGTTTAAATAGCATTACTTTTAAGACAGCCCTTTGTGCCCTCTCAAGCTTAATAATGGCTGTTTTGTCTGCCCCTCCCCATACTGGAAGACAATACGAAATAATGGACTTACATAGAGATTCGTAGACCATATATAGACTATCGCGATCGGCGGAAGAGCGAAGTTTCCTCATCATAAAAATTAGTTTGCGGACTCTGGAGCAAACGCTGTCTATTTGAGCATGCCAGTTCAACGCGTCATCTACTAAGACTCCCAAATATTTTACTGTACTTGATCTAGTTAGGGATATACAAGAGCAGTTAGAAAGGTCGTCGCAGTTATGTGCAGTGATGACAAATGTATCAAGGGGTTTACTACATTTCCTTAAGGAAAAGGTTAGGTACTTTGTCTTTTCAATATTCAAGGTCAAAAGGTTAATATTCAACCATCGCATAACAATCCGCAAAGCTTGTTCAGCATATTGTTTGACTTCAGTCCAAGTGTTACCATTGATGATTAGCGCAGTATCATCAGCATACGACAAAATTTTACAATTTGGAATTTTTAATTCACACAGTGCGTTTATGTAGATTTTGAATAAGGTAGGTCCCAACACGCTACCTTGTGGTACACCATAATAAAGCGTTTGTTTGTCACTGAGATAACCACTGACACTTACCATCTGGGACCGGTTTTTTAAATAACTTTCAAGTAGGGAGAGACTAGATCCTCTAACACCCATGCTATGTAGTTTCGTTAGAAGTATTTGATGTGAAACCGTGTCGAAGGCCTTTGAGAGATCAAGAAAAATACCTAGACATTTGGCTTTTGAATCTAAACTGTCAACAACATTTCTAGTTAAACAATCGACAGCATCCTCAGTGGAAAATTGAGAACGAAAGCCAAATTGGTTGCCAGAGATAATGTTATATTTTTCCAAAAAACCATTCAATCTACCATTTATTACCTTCTCCAAGACCTTCGACAACGCTGTCAGTACCGAGATGGGTCTATAATTGTCAACACAATTTTTTGGACCTGATTTATGTATGGGATGGACTAGTGCTATTTTAAAAGCAGCAGGAAAGCTCCCTGTTTCAATTGCTAAATTACATATATGCGTGATCGGGGGGACAAGAACTTTACAGCAGGCCTTTAAAATTTTAGAAGAGATGCGATCCCAGCCTGATGCAGAATTGTTGCGCAGGTTTCTAATCAAAGTCTCAATTTCAACTTCATCTACTGGTAATAAGACAATCGAGTTACTTTGAGATTGAATATTAGAGTATGCAGGAATTAGTGTGCTAGGAGAAGTATTTAGAATTTTATCCGCAAGTCGCTTACCTACACCAGCAAATAATTCATTAACTATGTTAAGGGAGTGTGTTGGATTACTACTTAGATTAAGCAGCTCAGTGGGTAGTGAGTGCGTAGTTTGTATGTTGGCAATCTTTTTTAAAACGTCCCATGTGTTTTTTGGATTACCTTTAGCATTCAACAATTCACTTCTTTCGTACTCTCTTTTAATTTTCCTGAGTAAATTATTACAGAAATTCCTATAACGTTTGAAAGTTTTATTTAGGATAAAGTCGTCTGGACTTGCTTTGGCCTTTTTGTGAAGTTTATCCCTATGCCTTATACATCTCAAGAGCCCTGTTGAGATCCATGGTTTTAGGATATTTTTTCTTTTAGAGACTCTAACTTCCTTTGAATGATCCTTTATTGTTGATACCAACATTTCTATTAAGTTATTTGTAGCAGAATCCACATCACTATCATGTAACACTAGAGAAAAATCAAGGCTATTAATATCACGCACAATAGCATTATGATCAAATATAGTTGTTGTCTGCCTATTCATCTTAATAGAGTATGATAGATTAATACTGGCAACTACTGGTATGTGATCCGTGATGAGGGTTTCCAGCTTTAGAATAGTGACTTTGTTAGTACATTTTAATAAGACGTGGTCAAGGCAGCTATCATATCGTGTGGGCGTGTAAAAAGCTGGAATTAGCCCATGGGAAGAAATTAAATTAAGGTAATGATCCTTATCTTTACTTGTACTGTCTGGTGAAATGTTGATATTTATGTCACCGACAACTAATAGATTCGGGATATATTTGTGAGACGATAAAAAAATATTTAAGTCATTGTAAAATGTGTCTAATTTTGTTGAGGGGGAGCGATACATTGCAATGATGTCTACTTTATTCATTACTCTCAATAACAGACAGTTAGCTTCAGTGAACATAGGCTCAGATAGTTGGTGTTCAAGATCCTCACGAATGTACGCTACAACACCATCATTCTGATTCCTGTTTTTAGTAGTTTGACAAATTTTATAGCCATCTAGAATAGGGATAATTATATTTTTACTAAGCCAACATTCAGAAAATACCATTATGTCATACTCTAGTTCAGTGGAGCGTAACACTGTAAGAAATTCATCGAGATTTTTACCGATACTACGTATATTCTGGTGAATTATCTTTAGTGCCACACTATCAGGATTTATATAATTAGGGCAGCTTGAAGGTAGGCATGTGTGTACGTCAGCTACAGTAAAAGAGTCCAGTTCAGGTAAGATATTATTAGTGTTGTTAGCCATTGGTTAAATTGAATTTAGTTAGAAAAATGCACTGGAACGAGATCAGGTACAAAAAACTGAGCACAGGCATGATGTGAATATTATGAAAGGCATTATTGAGATGTGGTAAGTAGTTTTGTTTTGACTGAGCGGTTTGTGTAAAATTTTGGTACTTAGGATATGAAATCATATGTGTATATTTGGGTGATAAGAATGTATTATTTGTAAGAAGTGTGTGAGTGTATACAATAGAATTTAAAAAAATTATGAGTTGAGATAAATAGTTGATTACTAATAAAAACAAAAGCAAACTAAACTTGGTTAATATCATTAATATCTTGACTAAACTTGTTGGTAACCGGCAGAGCGAGAAGACTCTCTTCAGAAAATATCCGAAAAAGCTCGCTACCATTTTCTTTACGCAGGTAGACTCTCCCATTTTTTGCCCAGCAATATTTGTACCCATTGTTGATTGCGAATTGTTTAGTTTGGTAAAAAAGCTTCTTGGCAGTAGGTGGCAGGTATTCAGCAACAAAAACAGCCTCTGTTTTACCAGGTAGCCCCAGTTGTTTTGAATTGAGTTTATCGCAGCGATCTCTATTTTTATTGTAGATTTTCACCGATGAGAGGAAGTTTTCCCTTTTATGAACGGTGGTAAATTCAACCACTATCGGCTTTACTGAGCCAGATTTGGTAGGTAGACGGTAGGTGTCTCGTATGTCGGATGAAGTGACGGCAGAGCCAATAATCTTACCAATGTTGCATACAGCCTCCTCCAGGTCACTTGACGTCTCCTTGATGCTTGTCGGGAAGTTCCTAATCTCCAGAGCTGAAGAACGAGAGGAAAGCTCAACATCTTTTAATTTGTCTTCAAGTTTGTGTATATAAGCTTTGCCTTTCCAATGTTTCAATACGCTGTTTCATGTCTTCGAACATTTGATTAGTAAATTCCATGCTTTTCTGGATTTCAATGTTGGACTTTGAATCTCAGAGTTTTGAAGTTTAAGGTCTTTAATTTCCTTGATTACGGACTGTAGCATGTTTTTGACCTCATCATAGTCACTTTTTGGGGAGCATAAGTAGTCTGGCCTTTGACGTTTGTTACGAGCAGAGAAGTTAGGTATTTGCGTGTCGGATGGTGATGTAGTTAGGTCCGGCTCAGAGGCGGTTTTCACTATGCTCACATCTTTAAGTTTAGGGCTTGGTGGGGTACGTGCCATTTTAGGCATATTGATATAAGTATGCTAACACTGGTACGCCGAAGAAGATATTGTGTCAATGTAACAGTGCGTACTGTACGGAACGATCGGGCGGCGTAGTAAGCGCAGCAGATCTCGTAGTTTTTGTGTGTAGCAGCAAAGCGTTGTGATTCCGATGACGTCACCCCAGCCGATAGCGATGAGTAATTTCGCCGCGCTACGACAGCTCACCGTGGTCGAGCGGTAGCACCGGTCGGCTCACGCACAAAGCGCTCCCGGTTCGAATCCACGCAGCGGAGAAAAACTCTTCCAACCCTCTTGACAAATCTTCAATACTCGAAACAACTGCACTACAGTTATCACACTCGCACTCTCCCCGAGGGGAAAAAAATCCGTATGAGCTACTTAAGAGCAACAAGGAATCGAAAATTTAAAAAAACAGCCAATCACAAATTAAAACAAACAACAATCAAACAAAGCCCAGCCGAAATGCGACCGCACACCGTTACCCCGTACGGAGGAATGCATTACCATTTCTGTTTTTGTTGGATTCACGGTGAGGTCGTGCTCGACGCACCAGTTCTCCACCAGTTTCAGCGCCGCCTGTGTAGTGTCACAGACTATGCTGGCCTGACGTCCGGTCATTAGGATGGTGATATCGTCCGCATAACCTACCGTATAGAAGTATTTGGAGTTGAGCCTGGTCACAAGGTCATTTACCACGAGGTTCCACAGCAGCGGCGATAGTACGCCCCCCTGCGGACAGCCTCTAGCCACCAGTGCTCCCCTGCCGTCACCTCCAGCAACCTTTACCACTCTGTTACGTAGCATGTTGATTATCCAGTCGGTGAGAAGTGTAGGGACTTTGTGTCTTACTAGCGCTAACTCTATACTGGTGAAATTTGTTCTGTCAAAAGCTCCCTCAATATCAATGAAGGTGCCTAAACAGATCTGTTTATTTTCGATGGCCTCCTCGATTTTTCCTACCACCTGATGGAGTGCCGATTCTGTAGATTTGCCTGCACTGTATGCGTGCTGGTGTTTGTGAATAGGGGATTTGAATAAAGTTGTGTCCCTAAGTTGTCTGTCGCATAGTCTTTCTAAAGTTTTTAGAACGAAAGACGTATGATGGGCCTGAAGGCTTTTGGATTTGTATAGTCTGCCTTACCTGGTTTGGGTATGAAGATTACTTTTACTTCTCTCCACGCTTGTGGAGTGTACCTGTAGGCCAGACATGCTTGAAAGATGACGGTCAGGTGAATAGCGATATTTTCCCCTCCCCATTGCAAAAGGGCAGGGAAAATGCCATCTGTGCCCGCTGATTTGAAAGGAGAGAAACTGTTGGTTGCCCATGTAACTTTTTCAGGTGTTACAATTTCACGAGCTAGCGCCCAGCATTCCTCTGTACCTCCATATACCTTTTCCTGTGTTTCTGATGTTTGCATGAAACGACAGTCCGGGAAATGTGTTTGGAGTAGGATATCATTGGCTTCACTGGCGGTTTTTGATGTGGAGCCATCCGGTCGTCTCAGCTCCCCTATCTCAATGTTACCCTGTTTCGCCAAGATTTTCCTTACCCTGTTTGCTTGGATGTTGGAAACGATGTCCCCACTGAACTTCCTCCAGGACATCGTTCGCCAGTACCTTATACGTTTTTTGTATAGTGCTTTCGTTGTTTTGTACACGTCCCAGTCGTTGTCTTCCCGGGTGTTAAAGGCTCGATTAAAAGTTCTTCCCACCCTTGCTCGAAGGCTTGTTAGCTCTGGGCCCCACCATGGGGTTTTACCATTACTAGGTTCCTTGGGGCATGAGAGAGGGCAAGACTGGTTGTAGCAGCTTATTAAGGTGTCATTAAAAAATTTTACCTGTTTTTCTAGTTGCACGAAGTCTTCTAACTTCGTGCAAGTGTTATTTGGCTTCAAACCCTCTGTGATCAGTTGTTTGTAGCGTTCTCGATTGGTTTTCCTAGGCTGCCTTCTAGGAGCAACCTGTGTTGTATGTACCATGATATTGAAACGGATCCACCGGTGATCCAAACAGGAAGCTTCATTTGATACATGCCATTCAGTTATTGTACTACCTGTGGAGGGTGTTGCTAAAGTGAGGTCGATTATGGTTCTACTACGTCTGCCGACGAAAGTTGGTTCAGTACCTCTGTTTAAGATTTCTAAATTTGTTGTTAGTAAGAAGTCAACAAGTTGTATACCTCTGTTGTTGTTTTGGTCCATACCCCAAAGTTGGTGGTGGGCATTGGAGTCCGTTGCAATGATCAGCTCGAGTGTGTTCCTCTCGCAGTGTCGGACCAGGCGTATGAGTTCATCCGGGGGCGCAGGCTCACCGTCCGGCATGTACGCTGTTGCAATTAGAAGTTCACGTTGCCTGGTGACTTGTACAGTAAGCTTTATAGTGCATAAATCTCTGGAACAGAAATCCATTAGTGGCTGTGCATCAATATTCTTAGAAATGTAAATACAGGTTCTTACGTCTTTTGTGGTGGCACTCACAAGCTTACCTCCTAAATTGGAGAGTCCACATATGGCTCCACCCCTGATCCACGGCTCCTGGATCAGGGCGACTGCTGTGTTGTTGGCCTCCAACCACTTCCGAAGCTGAGCCGTTGCGGTGATACTGTGGTGGAGGTTGCTCTGGATGAACTGGGTTTTAGAGAGGGGTGGCATCTTGGCCCTCCTCCTCGTTCAGCACCAGTTCATTGAGGCCCAGGATTTCGTCCTCCAAGAGGATTAGCCGCCCCGTCGACGCCCCCCTGTCTGGTTGGGGGGACCTCGACGTAGCGGCCTCTGTCGTCCCTGAATTTGACATAGACCGATCCGAGGCGGTAGCTCAGCCTGCGCTTCCTTGCCATTACCTCGGGAATCATGTCTTCAGGGACGCTGAGCGTTAAGAAGGTGGCTCCCACGTTCTCCTGCCTGTGCATGGCGTGGAGCAGCCAACGTTGCGCCTGTGCCCAAGGGTTGGACATGTTGAGCCGTTTCCCCACCAGTACCCTATCAGTCTCCAAAGTTGGGAGCAGAATTCCTACCCGCACCCTGCGAGGGATATCCTCCGGGTTGAGCACGACCAGGTCTTCCACCCCCGTGTAGGAGGCTAATGTGTCCTTTACCCACTGGACTGTGGCGACGTCTTGGCACTGCAGTCTGAGGCAGCCCTCCAGGTATCGTGGTTTCCCACAGAACGCCGGTTTGGGGTTCGCCTTGTCGTCGCTGAGCGCGCAGATGTCGTACTGGTCCAGCAGGTGTTGTTCGATCGTTGTCGCCACTTCCCGTGCGATGAACCTACTGGTTGACTGGGTGATGGCGACTTCGATGTCTTGGTTGGTGTTTGTGTTTTTGCCCGCTGCTGCCGCGTATGAAGGGGGTTTGGGTCCGCGAGATGGGCAGAGCTTCTGCTTCTTGGGCTCACCCTTCGGAGATATCGTCTCGTCAGGCCTTGCCCGTTTGGCATTGGCTCCACCTTTCCCACTTGCCTTGCCCTTTCTCAGCGGCTCCTTGCCCAAGTCCCCGCTAGGTCCCGGTTTGGCCTGTGGCTTCTCCGTTTCCCTGCACTCCCAGTCACTCGAGCCAGGATTTGCAGCGGGTGTGGTTGTGGAGGGTGTGGTTACTCCCTTGTTGGTCTTCTTCTTTCTCTCCAGCTTGGCCTTGCGTCGCTGCTTCCTCGTGAGGTCCTTCCCAGGGTTGGACTGCGGCTCCCCATCACCCTTTGCAGAGGTCTGGTTTGCCAGTGGTCTACCCTGTTCCGATCCCCACGTGGCCCAGCACGCTTCGACGGCGGAGGAGGAGCATGCCTTGGGTCTCCCATCGGTTTCTTCCTTCGGCATGTTCTGTAAAAAAGGAAGCACTGGATCAGCAGTTCTCCAGTCCTTCTTGTGTTTATCCGATGAGATCGCGGTGTTATCCGCTTTCCCACCAGTGTTTTTGGATGACGAGATGGCAGTTTTACCCGCTTTCCCGTCGGGAGTGTTAAAAACAGACGAGATGGCAGTTTTACCCGCTTTCCCGTGTGCTGTGTCTGAGCCTTCAGGTTTCCCCTCGGGCTTGTTTGTGATGTTCGTTTGCTTAGATTCCATTACTAGAAGTTTAAAATTCATCCTTAGAGCTTCCCACCCTCCACGGAGCCCGCACAATCGGGAGTGCCAGATGGGCACTAGGACTACTTTCAGGATATAGTTAGGGTGAGTGAATGAGAGGGCGCGACCGCCGGTGCTCGGTATGTGTACCCGAATTAAGTAACACATCCTCACTCCTTTGGCATGACCATCATCCGCGTACCGCCCCGGGCATCACTCCGTGACAGTACCTCCCCCCAACTCGCCACGACCCTCTGACGGGGCGCTTGACCGTTTCCCTCCACCCGGCTAGAATGAAGGGCTACCGTTTTGGCAGAAATCCGGACCAAAGGGGCGTGTTGCTTCCTAAGAGCCGCAGCTTCTTATTCCGCTCAACCTCCCAGGATTCCTTCATCCCCCCGCACGGCGCTCAACTGTGCAGGTCATGGCACAGGTAAAGCAAAAGTTAGTCTTCTTTGGCCGCCTTATTGTTTCCAAAGAAGAACCGAAGGCTCGCTTGCCTTAATAAACTACTTACACTATAAAGGTTATATATAAAAATAACAAAATATATATATTTTCATACAAATATACTATGTAAACTATAATATAAAGGGAGGGGATACGCCTGGACTGTTTTAGTTGCGTCTGTATCATAGGGATTCAGAACTTAAAAACAGGCGGAGAACCACGTGAAGGATAACAGTCCGACTTGCCTTGAGGATCTACACGACTGTTGCGCTCATCCTCAAGACCTATATCTCCGAAGCACCCTGCGGGACAGCAGGGTGCCACAAACGAGTGAAACAGTCACGTCGTCTTACCGAAAGCGCAAAATGACTGTCCCCCTAGTTCGCCCTCTTTAGTTGTATAGTATAGTTTGTATGGGATATCAATTACCGCTGAACTAATTTCTGTCTGCCTGTCTGGAGATTTATGAAAAAACCAGCCAGTCATTAATGTATATTATGAACAGCAATGGACCTAACACTGAGCCTTGAGGTACGCCTGACGTGACTGAACTGAGTTCTGACTGGAATCCAATAATAACCACTTTGTGGGACCTATTCGTTATGTAGGAGGAGAACCAGCGTAAAAGGCCACCCTTAATACCGTTAAAAGCAATTTTGTTCAACAGAATTTCGTGGTCGACCTTGTCGAAAGCTTTCATGAAATCCGTATAAATAGTATCTGTTTGATTGTTATTGTCCATGTTATTAAAAAGAGCAGATGTGAAGGATAGAAGATTAGTTAGAGTGGAACGTCTTTGCACAAAACCATGCTGCTCCTATAATAATATGTATAATATACAAAAGCGAAATATAGTAAACCGATCACCGTTATCCTTATATTATTACTTTCCGTGTATGTCTGTCTGTTTATCCGCTAATTCCTTAACCTCTCGAGCTAGATAAAAATAAAATACTACAGAATTGTAAGTTTTAAAGAGGTCTACAGTCTTTTGCCTAGGGATAATCCACAGTAACTATTTTTTTTTTACATATTACTAAAAGAAATGAGCTATTTTCGAAGTTATTTGAAATAATCCTTATGTACCTAATTAAATGCGTTTGATACGTTGTGCATTTAATTTAGATCGAAATCGCCCTTTACAGCATATTTTATCATTATAAGATATCTATCTTTGAATACATCACAGATTATAATTTATAAATCACTCAACAATAAAATTTCAAAACGCGTCGAAAAAAATAAGTTATTTTTTATTGAAAATAAAGACAATAATGATGTAAATATTGTACTAAAAGCTAAAAAATAATTCGGTAGGTCCTAGGTACCAGTTATCACACTACACTCCTTGTCAACCTAGGCCCTAGATCAGACTTGGTTGACTGTTATAGAAACACGCGCCCACGATTTTATTATTTTGTCTGATTAACACCAGTACTAGTTTTCCGCTTTGCGGTTTGTTTTATTCCAATGTAGATCATTTTCATTTAATTTTCAAAACCGTTTCATTTTTTTTAATTCTAGATAAGCTTGTGTTTGACTACAATCTCACCATGGTAAGTAATGATGTGGCCGAAGGTGGTAAGCACAGAACGCCTAGATAGGAACTGGCTCTCAAGTGCATCATAGCGGTTACCTACTCCCTATTAGGCATGTACTTGCCAAATTTCAAGTTAGTAGAATTTAACAATAATAATAATAATATATTTAATCACCTCATCACAACACAACAGTAGGATTTACAAAAGAGATTTACTTTCTGAGATTTTGTTTTCGATTAATCAGAAAGTGGTATTTCAATTTTACATTTATATAATTATAGATATAGATAAAGATTAGAAGATAAACTAGTGAAATTGAGCAAAATACATTACGTGCTTCAAGTAACACCGAATGACAAAGAAAGACACGTGATAGATTAAATATAATCAGATTTTACCTTGCATTTCTTTTTAGTAGCATGTACGAAACGTGGAGTGCAACAGAAGGTTCTTATAGGTAACTTTGTACTAATATTGTAATGCTGCAAAATTAGAAGGGCTCCCTCGAATATAATATGAGTCAATGGTGACGTCCTTAAAATTCTCTTTAAAAACCTTTGCTTCCGATACAACGATATCATTCGCTTATAAACACTTTTCTGTTCAACAACCAATATTAAACACCAGATAATATGAAGAAAGCACTTTTCCTGTTTGCCGTAAGTTTGATGATAATTGAGATGCAAGCTAATGGCCCTGGGTCATGCACCGCTACAGGAGCATGTACGGGGCTAGGATCAGGATCTGGAGCTGCTAGTTGTACCGGTGTAGGATCATGTTCGGGGGTAGGATCAGGATCTGGAACTAGTAGTTGTACCGCTCAAGGAACATGTGCGGGGCTAAGTTCAGGATCTGGAACTGCGAGCTGTACCGGAGCTGGCGCCTGCCGTGGAGCAAACAGTGGAAGTGGCACAGCTGCCTGTACAGGTCAAAACTCCTGTAGTACACCAGGATCTGGAAACTGTATCGGATGTTGTACTCAAACTAATGAGTGTTAAATGGTATGTAAAATAATTTTGAAAAGTTATGTTCACTTAGTGCTTTAAATTTGACCATTGTCATTATTTCCAGAGGAGTAACAGGTACTGAACCTGAATAGAAGTATTTCTTTACTTTGGTTTTGGTTGGTAGGATTACATAATTACATACAAGGCGGATCACATGTTATCACTAATAAACATAAAAAATCTAATTATTTCATATTTATTAGATTTTTTTTAAAAGTTATTCTTGTATTTCATTGACAAAGAATTGATCCTAGGGACTGCATCGACTGCATGGTACAACACTATGGGAGTTATTTGGTCCATGGCCTATGAGCCCCTCCCAGAAATAAATCCTGGATCTGCCCTTGATAACAAAATTTTGCACGGTGGTAGGGTACTATGTGGTACTCGACTGGCTGGCTACCACCCTCAAGTTGAAAATCTGTCGCCAAGCACCTGTTGGTGTGTTCCGGCAGTTGCACTTGAGAGCCAGTTACCCTTGCCCTTAAGGCATTGTAATAAGGTGTACAACACGTTGGCAGTCCCCCTGGTATTGCTAATGTCTATAGGCGACGGTAGTCACTTACCGTCAGGTGACCCGCCTGCCTCGTTGTCACTAGTGACATAAAAAAAAAACCTAAATTATATAAGAATTATTGATTGCAGATGTATCGGATAATTTGGGCGCAAATCACATAAAGAAACAAGAGGATTTTGTTTATGTTGATAATTTGACAACTCACAAATAAATAAATAATTTTGCATTGTGTGTTTATTTCATCTATATTGTTTGCATTCCGTTCCAGCTGATGTAATTTTGTGAAATGGAAAGAAAAACGTAACATATATGTAATGTTGCAGCGCATGTTAATTAGTTATGTAATCGTGATTTTGCTCTTTAATTTATCTCAGGCGCTTTATTTTAATAATGTACTTAGCCTTCCTACATACATGTACTTTTGTCGCTTACTTGGGTTCTGTGTTTGAAATAAATAAAATCCATTTATTTCGGACAACTAAGATCCATATTGTTAGTAAATTACACACCTTACATAATATCTAGGTACGTATGTTAGTAACAAAATAACATTTTTTGACATGACATGAGGAGAACTTACCGAAACGCACCTTTTAGATACAAAATTATTAAAACATTTAACCAGGAGAGTATGTGGCATAATTGCTCATGAAATTAGGGTTCGAAAGCAACCTTTCTACTAAACACTAGAAAAACCTGTATCATGTTGGTATGTAAAGAATTACTCTCTAATGCAATCTTTACAGATATAACTGATTTTTGTAAGCAATAATATTATGAACATTATCTGAGCTCTTAATTCATATTTTTATGACAGAGTAGCCTAAAATTACTCCTCCTACTTAAAATACTTTTCGAGACTTGATTTTCTAAAACGTCGCTGCGCAATTACTATAATAATAATTATTATTTTCTTTATTTTTCAAAAGCTGACCCCCGCGCTTTCACCCGTGTTCCCGTGGGATCTTATCTGTTCCCGGGATAAAATTATAACCTATGACACTCACAAATAACGTGGCTTTCTATTGGTAAAAGAATTTTCAAAATCGGTTCAGTAGATCCAGAGATTACCTCCTACAACCTCACCTAAAAGTTTAAACTATTATAAAAAATCCTAACCCAATCAAAAAGTTTACATTTTCTATAGATATAATATGTTAAAATAATAATGTTATAAAAACTAATCCAAACTTACCATTATTATTATTATTATCCCAAGGTGGGATAGAGGACAGAGGGCGTCCACAGTGCATCTCCATTGCGACCAGTTTTAAGCGACATGCTTCACTCATTTGGGTCACGTTAAACTAATGGATTTTATCTCCGTACATTATTTTTTTTAGAAACTCATTAAATAGGTTAGGTATGTACTTAATTTGCGACGGGCCGGATCACGCTGCAGGTCGTGGGTTCGATTCCCATCCAGGACAGACATTTGTGTGCATGAACATGTCTGTTTTTCTTGGGTCTGGGTAATATCTAGGGTATGTATTTACAAAAAAAAAGTAGTATATGTAGTATATCAGTCATCTGGTTTCCATATTCCAAGCTCTGCTTAGTTTGCAGATAGCCGTTTGTGAAAATGTCCCAGGATCTTTATTTTTTACTTACTACGTGAGATCATCTTAAAACGATGAAATTGCATACATCTTAATAATGAAATCTTGGATCTGTATCGTTTATCAATATCAGTAAGTGTAAATTGTGATATTCTTCAACAGACTTATCTGAATGGAATGGAAGAAAGTATTTGAGGAAATGTTATTTAATACATTTATGTACCCATTTTCCCGAGGGATCTTATCTTTTCCCGAGATAAAAAGTATCCTATGTAATCTATCTTTGTACAAAATTTAATCCAGATCTGTTCAGCTGTTCTGGCGTGATTGAGTAACAAACATAGGTACATCCATCCATCCAAACTTTCATATTTATAATAATATTAGCTGTTTCCCCGCGGTTTCACCCGCGTTCCCGTGGGATCTTATCTTTTACCGGTATAAAAAGTTGCCTATGTGCTATTCCAGACTATAATCTATCTTTGTGCCAAATTTCATCCAGATCCGTTCAGCCGTTCTGGCATGATTGAGTAACAAACATACATCCATCCAAACTTTCACATTTATAATATTAGTAGGATAGTAAGATTAGTAGGATTAGTGGAATAGTTAATACAAACAAACACTCATAATGCAAAATAATATTATTTTGGTAAGTTTTTATGAAGATATTTTGTTTCTATACGCGGTATGCGTCCGGATCACCCGATATAATTATCTGCAAACAATAATACTTATTCACTATCATAATGTATACCTACCAACCAAAGTAAACATGTTCCTCCACTAATATTATATAATAAAATCAAAATATAATGAAATATGTACTATTTAAAAACTATAACAATAAAAATCCATTACTTAAAAGATAGAATAAAACTAAATAAAATAGTCGTTGTCAGTAGGCAACGTAAAAATAAATATATAAAAGTTAAAATAAAATTTATATATCGATAAAAGTTAGTTTTTTATAAACCCTTCTATAAATCATGATTGTGGGAGTGTTAGATAAAGTTTAACCCTTATAATAATTATAATTCTGAATAACTGTCATAATTATTTCACATACCATTTAACAAGAATTAGGTTCAGTACAGCATCCGTTACAGTTTCCAGATCCCGGCATTGCACAAGAGTTGGGAGCTGTACAGGAACCCGTTCCTCCTCCGCTGTTTGCTCCACTACAGGAGTTGGTTCCGGTGCAAGTACCAGTTCCAGATCCTGATTCTGGCCCTGAACATGCTCCTGTACCGGTACAAGATCCAGTTCCAGCCGCTTGCATCTTAATTATCATCAAACTAACGGCAAATAGAAAAAGTGCCTTCTTCATGCCTTTTTTTGTATTGATTGTTGAACAGATAACTGTTTGTACGCGAATGACATCGATGTATCGTAAGCAAACATTTTATAGAGAATTTTAAGGGACGACCATTGATGCTCTTCTAATTTTGCAGAATTATAAAACTTACTACTGAGATACCGATAAAACGTTTGGTCGCGCTCCTCGTTTCATACATGCTACCAAAAAGCAATGTAAGGTAAATAAAAGTGAATATATCTCTCATGTGTCCTTCTATAGTCATTCGGTGACACTAGGTCTTTTTTTTTGCTTAATTTATAATTTAGTACCTGGGCGACCGAGCTTCGCTCAGCCACAGTATGGATAAGTAAACAGTATATAGTCTCGCCATTGTCCTTGAATTAATTAACGCCCACTTGTTTTGTAGATAACTCGCGCTAGGTTTGCCAATTATCTGTAGCTTGAGAACGTATTTGTTATTGATATATTAACTCTAATTATCTTTTCAGTAAAATATGTTTTACATTTTTTTTTTTACAACGAGGCAGGCGGGTCACCTGATGGTAAGTGACAACCGTCGCCTATAGACATTGGCAATACCAGGGGATTTCTAATGTGTTGTACACCTTATTACAATGCCTTAAAGGCGAACTGGCTCTCAAGTGCAATTGCCGGAACACACCAACAGGTGCTTGGCGACAGATTTTCAACTTGAGGGTGGTAGCCAGCCAGTCGAGTACTACAAAGTACCCTACCACTGTGCTGTGGTTTCCTCACGATGTTTTCCTTCACCGAAAGCTCAAGCTCATTGTAAGGATTCGAACCCACGACCTTCGCCGTGGTATCCGACGTCACTTACCACTGAGCTATCATCGCCTTGAACAATTATTTATAACAACATTTATTTTAATCACGGCTATTTAGATTTTGTTTCAAGTTTTAAAAGTGATTTTATGTTATTATGAAGGAAATAGAGAATTTATTATTATTATAAATTGTATTATGTATTTTTCTTAGTACCTGCCTATAATAAAACTCAATTTTAACCCTAGGAAATAATATAATTATTCCTTCAATACGGGATTGTTAAAAAAACAGCACATGAAAGCTTGTAAAAAAGTCTGCGACGACATAATTTTGATAATTAATTTTGATAAATGTGAGAAATTAAGTGTTGAGAACTTGAGAACCGAACAGAAAGATCGGTATACTTACCAATCTTTCAAAGCGCGTCGTTCGGCCGCTTTGTATATAAACATAGTAATTCTGCTTACCTATGTATACTGTGGCTCTATGGTGTTTTTTTTCTTTAAATCGTGTTTTTCCTTGAAGATGTTTATTTAGATACCAATATATACTTATAAAATATGAATTTGCATAATGTAATAGAGTGACATCTCACAAAGTTTTGTGGTAAACATCCAGTAGGCTAACATCCAGTAGGCTAACATCCAGTAGGCTAACATCCAGTAGGCTAACATCTAATAGAGTTGCTATTACACACAAGTACACACATCAAAAAAAGTTTGCGTTCGCTTAAAGTATTTTATGGCTGTCTTTTTTCTATCTTATCATTTGAGATACTTTGTTTTTAAATAAAATGTAAGGAAACAATCCTTTGAAACAGTGATAACAACAAAATAAAATTAATAAATGATATAAATAAAATAAAATAAAAACTATTTGTTAAGTTATAAACGTTGTTATATTTACTACATTATGGCAAATGTAATGATATCTATGTACTCTTTTAATTTCATATCCATTTCGTCCTTCATATCTAAAAGCAGTACTTTATTAATAAATTCTTGACGGATTTAGCCCTGGCTGAAGTGAAATGCAAACAATGCAATTTTTTTTTTATTCTGGATAAGCTTGTGTTTGACCACAATCTCACCATGGTAAGTGATGATTTGGCCGAAGATGGTAAGCACACAAAGCCTAGATGAGAACTGGCTCTCAAGTGCAGCTGTCCGAAAGCCGAAAGCTCAAGCTCATTGTAGGATTCGAACCCACGACCTTCGCCGCGGTATTCGACGTCACTTATAAAAGATATACAGGATAGTCAATACAAATAAAAACTAGGTAATATAATTTATTTTTTGGTAAGTTATCTATCTGCTTATTAACACGATCAGAATGTTTTGTTTCGAAACGCGGTAAGCGCCCAATTCGCCAAATATATCTGCAATTAATAATTATTATATAATAAATATACAATTATATAAGATTATGTTTGTATTAAATAAACCGAAGTATTTTTTTGTGATAAGAATAATTGATCCAAAGAAATAACATGGTATCTAACATAATTTTAAAAATACAAAATAAATAAATCAATGGTAAAAAAAACTTTTTAAAAACAAGCTTTTATTTACATTACATATATACACAATTTATATAAAATCAATTGATATAAAAAAAAACATACAGACGAATTGAGAACCACCTCCTTTTTTTTGAAGTCGGTTAAAAAGCTTGTCGCATATCATAGGATTGCATTAAAAAATAATAGTCCGCTATCTTGGGTTTTTTTTTATGTCACAAGTGCCAACTAGGCTGGCGGGTCACCTGATGGTAAGTGACAATCGTCGCCTATAGACATTGGCAATACCAGGGGATTGCCAATGTGTTGTACACCTTATTACATGCCTTAAAGGCGAACTGGATCTCAAGTGCAATTGCCGGAACACACCAACAAGTGCTTGGCGACAGATTTTCAACTTGAGGGTGGTAGCCAGCCAGTCGAGTACTACCACCGTGCTGTGGTTTCCTCACGATGTTTTCCTTCACCGAAAGCTCAAGCTCATTGTAGGATTCGAACCCACGACCTTCGCCGCGGTATTCGACGTGTTGGATTTAGAATGACGTCACACAACTAACCATGCATTGTCATCCAAACTAAACGTATATACAAAATTTCAACTCAATCGGTTCAAGATATCTACTTCAAAATTGAGTTGCAAGATTCACCCCGGAAAAACATACATACATTGCAAGCTAATATAAAGCTTGTAAAATGTAAAATTCCATGTATATATTATTCGAAACAAAGCTAAATAAAAACAATCGTTTACCATTTAACAAGAATCAGGTTCAGTACAGCATCCGTAACACTTTCCAGATCCTGGACTTCTACAGGAGTTTTGACCTGTGCAGGAATCCTTTCCCATTCCGCTGTTCGCTCCACTACATGAGTTAACTCTTGTACAAGAATGCCATCCAGATCCTGAGTGCTCCCCTCCACATGATCCTGGAGCGGTACAAGTATTTAGCCCAGATCCTGAGCTTTGCCCTCCACATGATCCTTCACCGATACAAGAATGAAGCCCAGAGCCTGATTAATAATAATAATAATAATAATAATCATTTATTTGCTAAAAACATGGTATACATTGGTCTTAAAAAATATATATAAACAGGTCGTGCATGTTTTGCCATGATGGCGTGCAAATAGTAACTACATTTATTTAATTATTCAGATTTAATTCAATTTTAATTAATCACACATTTAATATACAATCACTAAGTCAATAAATTTATACAAATTAAATTATATTACAAATTGTTTTGTCATTTTTTATATTTGCAAGTCAAGAAGTCGTCAACAGAATAAAAATTATTTTCATATAGCCATGCCTTGAGTCTAGTTTGGAAGAACTTTGTTGGTAAATCAGTCAAATTAGTTGGTAGGGCATTGAACACTTTAATGCACATGGCGTAACAATTTTTTGAAAATGTTGCCGTCCTTATTTTAAATGGAAGGACTAGTCTGTTGGAGTTTCTAGTATTTCTTGGAAATATATGAGCAGCTTTCGTGAAAAATTCGCTTTTTTGTTTAACAAACATCGCCACTTCGAGAATATACATACATGGCAATGGCAATATTTTTAGTTTTCTAAATAGAGGTTTACAAGATTCATAGTTTGGTATGCCACATATAGCTCTGATACATTTTTTCTGACAAACAAAGGCTCTATTTATATCTGTCGAATTACCCCAAAGTATAAGACCGTATCTCAGGACTGATGCCACATACCCGTGATATGCTAGTAGAGTTGTCTCTTGTGTTGAAGTTTTACGTAATTTATTTAAGACGTACACAAATCTACTGATTTTACCGCACACTTTATCTACATGCGCCTTCCAATCTGCATATTCATCAATGATTAACCCCAAAAACGTCGTTTCGTATGTTGCTTTGATCTTAACATCATTATATTGTATATTTAAAGCTTTTGTTGTACTACATTTATTATGAAATTGTATATATTTTGTTTTGTTCAGATTAACACTAAGATTATTATTATCTAACCATTGTATAATTAATTTTATTGCTGTATTAACTTCACTTTCATAATTTATAATATTGGTGCATGTCACTATAACTGATATATCATCAGCAAATAAAAAACATGGATAGGGAACAACGTCAGGAAGATCATTTATATACAATAGGAAAAGAAGTGGCCCCAGCACACTACCTTGAGGTACCCCAAAACCATTCACCCTATATTCAGATCTAAACGCTACTACAGAATTATCTTTTGTTATTTTTGAGATCTCAACACACTGCTTTCTAGAATGGAGATAAGATTTAATCCAGTTTAAAGCAGGACCACGTATTCCATAATTTTCAAGCTTGTTTATTAAGATATCATGAGATACAAAATCAAAGGCCTTAGTCATATCGAAAAAAATTGCAGTTGTAGGTTTTCGGGAATCCACATTTTTGTTCACTTCAAGCATTAAAGTAAAAACTGCTAAGGAAGTAGATTTTTTCTCCTGAAAGCCAAATTGCTGCTCTTTGATTATTTTAAACTTGGTCAAAAAACTTTTCAACCGTTTGCACATAGCTTTCTCAAAGATCTTTGAAAAAATGGGTACAAGCGTTATTGGACGATAGTTTGATATGTCTCTTCTATCACCTTTTTTATGAAGTGGTTTAACGACAGATTGTTTAAGTGAGTTTGGGAAAATACCCTTCTCGAGTGATTCATTTATGAGATGCGTTAACACCGGTGTTGTGGCTGTCCAACCTACATGGTTATTTTTGATAGACTGACTGGTATGACGAGACAAAATGATTTTTAAAATTTGAACCTGACGTTTTTGGAAGACAGAGAAAAGAAAGGAAAAAAGGCAGACAGCCGGACGAGACGTAAAATTAATATAATTTTACTGACCTGACCTGATCAGACATTACAAAGACCGTTCAAGTGGTCCTTCATCGCTAAGATTACTAGCACCTATGATTACTCGAAGTAAGTCAAAAACTAAAGTCAATATGGAAATGGCGACGTCGACTGGCGCTGCGGCGGACGGTGGTCGTGACCGACCACCTTCACGACAAAGCCGCGTGCCTTCGCCGACTCCATCCATCGCTTCTGGTCGAAGTTCGACATCAGCGGTGAGACGGCAGCGACTTTTAGAGTTGGAACTTGAGGCCGCCCAGCAGGCTGCGGACGTCGAAAAGCGAATAGAGAAAAAGCTAATATTAGAAAAATTACGACTACAAACCGAAGCTTTGAATGATTTAGATGACGACAACCTATCAAACGCTGGAAGTGTGTATGCCGCGACTGCACGGCCGACACACACGACGAGTGCCTTCCATGCTTCCGAACAGACACGGACTCCCGAAAAATATTATTTGAACAAATTCCTAGCCAGGCAAACATCAATAAAGGAGCTACCTATATTCACGGGTGAGCCTGAAGAGTGGCCAATGTTCTTCAGTCAGTTTAAAGCTACATCTAAACTATGTCAGTACAGCGACGACGAGAAC
Organism: Ochropacha duplaris; assembly: GCA_951361185.1. Lineage (NCBI taxonomy): Eukaryota > Metazoa > Arthropoda > Insecta > Lepidoptera > Drepanidae > Ochropacha > Ochropacha duplaris. Next base: position 1,065,921 of record OX592707.1, on the reverse strand, counting down.
ATTGCTCGACTAACTAAATGCCTCAAAGGAAAAGCTCGCGATGCTGTATCGGCACTATTGGTGAGTGCCTCAAATTTAGATAAAATTATTGACACCCTGAAACTTCGTTTCGGTAGACCAGACCAACTTATTGATATTATGCTATCTAAAATAAGAGCCACGCGTGATATAAGGCACGATGACATCAATGCGCTCATAGAGTTCTCAACCTCTGTACAAAATGTAGTGGCCGCCATGAATGCAACAGACGAAGCAGGGCACCTCACTAATACGACTCTGATGAGGGAGATCATTGGTAAATTACCATCACTACTTAAATTCCAGTGGAGTTTTTATGCCAGTGAGAAAGTCGGTAGAAATGCCACGCTGCTCGAGGTATCAGAATGGCTTATGAAAATTGCTAACGCAGCCACATACATTGTGCCAATGGCAAAAACAAGTGATCGACCTGCACCCGCAACGTACCGGCACCCGCAAAATATTCATGCCAAACCAGCCCTTTTTACAAATAACAGAATACGGACCTGTAAGCTCTGTAAAGGTGACCACAGCCTTGATAAATGTTCTGATTTTGAACACATGACAGTTGACGAGCGCTGGCAGTATGTTTCAGAAAATAAACTTTGTTTTTCATGTTTATCTACGACACATCAAATGAAACTATGTAAACATAAAAAAAAGTGTGCATCATGCGAGCGGGTACACCATACACTGTTACACGCCGAGCCTCTCGCGAAATCAACGGCTGTTAATCATGTTTCGGACTTTGACTGCACAGTATTACTGAAAGTAATAAGAGTTTACATCAGTGGACCCGACGGAGAAGTGGAAACTCTAGCTCTTCTTGACGAAGGTTCATCAATCAGCTTAATAGACGGGCACCTTGCGAAACGCGTAGGCGTTTTCGGACCGGCAAGCGCTTTACACTTGCAAGGAGCTTCGGGAATGACATCTGTTGAGAATTCGTCACAGCGTATTTCGTTTTCTATTCGCGGTGTAAATAGTAATGAAATATTTAAGTTAAATAATGTAAGATCTGTAAATAATTTAGCTCTACCTATGTACAAATGTAATTACAAACGACTTGTAAATGATTGGACCTACCTTTCCGACTATGTAGACACTGACTGTATGACTGTATATAAACGACCCTTACTACTCATTGGACATGACAACATTGACTTGATCGTCAGCCGACAGGTACTTCAGGGACCGAAGAATGCACCTATAGTATCTGCCACGAAACTAGGGTACGTCATTCACGGTAAGTTACCATCTACCACTCCAGACAGCGTAGCAGTACTTCATCTATGTGCCTGTGATGAACTCAATGCTGCGATCCGCAGATCTTTCTCTACTGAGGATTTCGGTACAAAACCGAGCGTTGACACTCCGCGCTCTCGGGAGGATATGCGAGCGCTGGACATTATGGAGAAGACGACACAACTGGTAGGTGACCGATGGGAGACCGGCCTACTCTGGCGTGATGATAGTATTGACCTACCTGACAGTTATGCCGTCGCCCGTAAGCGTCTAAATGGTATCCAACGAAAGATGAGTAAGTATCCAGAATTTTCAGAGCAGTACAAGAAAAAGGTGGACGAAAACTTGCAAAAAGAGTACATTTCCAAATTGTCTGAGGAGGAGAAATTGGTAAAAACAAATAAGACGTGGTATCTTCCGCATTTTGCAGTTTTCAACCCCAATAAGCCAAACAAACTTCGCCTTGTACTAGACTGTGCAGCGCCATCTATGGGTAAATCTTTGAACGACTATTTACTCAGTGGGCCAGACCTACTCACATCATTGCCTGGTGTTCTCTTAGGGTTCCGCTGTGGTAAAGTAGCAATCATGGGTGACATCCAAGAGATGTTTCATCGCGTCTTCATACGTCATGAAGATAAACAAGCTCAACGAATATTGTGGGGAAACGACCAATACGTTATGAACGTAATGACTTTCGGTGCGGTATGCTCTCCATCTTCTGCGCAGTTTGTGAAGAACCGCAATGCACTTAGGTTCGAGTCATTGTACCCGGAGGCTGTCAAAGCGATCATCGAGCATCATTGTGTGGACGATTTTATCTTCTCTGTGTATGGCGACGACGATGCTGTGAAAGTGGTCGACGATGTAAATAGGGTTCATGCTGAGGGTGGGTTTAATATGAGAAATTATATGTCCAATTCCAAGCACCTTCTTAGACATCTACCCGAAGACAAATTAGCCACTGGTTGTTTAAAAATGCTTTCAGATGCTAAAGAAGAGCACATCAAACGCGTACTTGGTGTGAACTGGAACCCGGACTCTGATTATTTCTCTTTTTTGCTGAACCTGAATAAAGTAGACAACGACATTAAATCAGGTAATAAAAGACCAACAAAACGTGAAGTACTTCGACTTGTTATGTCCGTTTTTGATCCATTAGGATTCCTTCTATTTATTACTGTAAAAGCGCGAATCCTTCTACAAGACATCTGGAAATCACAGATAGGATGGGATGACGAGATTGAGTATAACCATCATGAAAAGTGGCAAGTATGGCTTAAGGAGCTCTTACGTGTAACTACGATCAAGGTGCCGCGCTGGATGTTGACTGATACATGCGTAAATGATGGACCAGTAGAAATACACATTTTTTGTGATGCTAGTTCACGGGCTTTCTGCTCTGTTGCATACCTACGAACAAAAACGACCTGTAATTCTTGGCATGTATCTTTGATTATGGCACGAGCAAGAGTTGCTCCTCTTAAGGTACTAAGTATTCCCCGACTGGAACTACAGGCTGCCGTGATGGGAGCGCGTCTCGGTCAAGTTTTGAAGAGGTTTATTAATATGCCATGGCTGAAGATTACCAAGATATGGTACTGGTCAGATTCCAAGACCGTTCTTAGCTGGCTGAGGTCTGACACAGGACGCTTCAAACCTTTTGTAGCACATCGTGTAAGCGAAGTAGCAGAGTTGACGGAGATTCACGACTGGAGGTGGGTACCGTCGGCTATGAATGCTGCGGATGACGCTACTCGTGACGGTTTAATTGACGATAGCTCTAGATGGCTGCTTGGACCAGAATTTCTACGTCAGCCTGACGTCCACTGGCCTAAAGAAGCAGTAAACGAGATCAAACTTGACGAAGACGATCTAGAAATTAAGGCGGTTTTAGTGATCTCACAATCTGATACCGTCCTGCCTGATGATAATCGCTTTTCAAAATATTGGAGGCTAGTAAGGAGCACAGCTTGGGTTCAGCGAGCATGCTACAACTGGCTAAACAAAGAGAGTCGACGACGAAGAGAGCTGACTTCCGACGAGATTGAGTTAGCTGAGCGACAAGTCCTCAAGGAAAGCCAACATCGAACATTTTCAACGGACATTCGAAATTTAAAAAACGCCGGATTCGTCCCCTCTGATAGTGTACTCCGACAATTGAACCCATTTTTAGATGAGAATGGCATTCTCCGTGTTGGCGGGAGGATTAGTGCGGCAGAAGTCGACGATAATATGAAGCACCCCATAATTTTAAATCCTAAAGACAGGATAACTAAACTTCTCCTGATGCACTATCATGAACAGTCTGCTCATACGGGCAGGGAACGTGTTTTAAATGAAGTGAGGAGACACTTCTGGGTGCTTGACGGGCGAACTGCAGTCAAGAGCACATGGAACACCTGCCAAGAGTGCAAAAATAGGAGAGCCAAGCCTTCAACACCCTTAATGGCCGCCTTACCTGTTGCAAGACTTACAGATGGACACAAGGCTTTTACTTGTACCGGTCTTGACTATTTTGGGCCGTTGACGGTAAAGGTAGGTAGACGACAAGAGAAGAGATGGGTAGCCATATTTACCTGTCTGACTGTACGCGCCATCCACATCGAGGTGGTACATAGCCTCAAAACCAGCAGCGCCATCATGGCTATCCGCAGATTCATTGCCCGACGTGGATGCCCAAAGGAAATGTGGTCAGATAACGCAACTACATTCCGTGGGGCAGACAAAGAACTTCAACAAGCCGTTCTTGCCATTGACAAAGACGAGCTGCTGAAGTTCGGCAGCACCAGAATCATGTCTTGGAAGTTCATTCCACCATGTGCCCCTCACATGGGAGGATGTTGGGAGCGCCTCGTGCGCTCAGTAAAGACTGCTCTAAAGGTGACACTCAAGGACAGAGCACCCTCTGACGAAACATTAGCTACCCTGCTAACTGAGGTGGAACAAATTATTAATACACGTCCTTTGACGTACGTGCCTATCGACCATGCAGATGATCTTCCACTCACGCCTAATGACTTCCTACAGGCCAAAGCTGACTTTGGAGACTATCCTTCTGGTTCCTTTGACAATGGAGATCTTCTTCGGCGAAGCTGGCGTGAAGCGCAAAGGCTAGCAGACCTGGTATGGAAACGCTGGGTAAAGGAGTATCTGCCGACTCTTACTCGACGAAGCAAGTGGTTCAACCCTGTCTCAACCGCTCTTGCTGAAGGAGATGTCGTAATCATTGCAGATGACCAGCTCCCTCGAAACTTGTGGCCTCTTGGGCTTGTCACAAAGCTACATCGAGGGAAAGATGACCGCATCCGAGTAGTTGACGTTAAGACTGGACAAGGACTGTACACGCGACCTGTGACAAAAGTATGTAGATTGGACGTCCACTCCTCATCATGAGTATCAGGCTTCTGATACTGGAGGTGGGGATGTTGTGGCTGTCCAACCTACATGGTTATTTTTGATAGACTGACTGGTATGACGAGACAAAATGATTTTTAAAATTTGAACCTGACGTTTTTGGAAGACAGAGAAAAGAAAGGAAAAAAGGCAGACAGCCGGACGAGACGTAAAATTAATATAATTTTACTGACCTGACCTGATCAGACATTACAAAGACCGTTCAACCGGTGTTATCTCTTCATTACAGAACTTTATTATTTTTGTCGATATTTCATCATATCCCTCTGCATTTGTATCATTGAGTGACTTTATGATAGCGTTTATTTCAAAAGCTTCAAAAGGCGCTAGGAAAATACTGTTGTCCAAATTATATTTATTTGTATTAATTTTTGATGTCATCCCGTGTTTATTCGTTAAATTTATTAAGTGCGCATTAAATTTATTTGCAATTATTTCCGGATCATTTATTAAATTATTGTCAATTTTAATTTCATCAATATATTCATGTTGCATATCCCTATCATTCTTAATCAAAGACCAAGAAGCTTTGCATTTGTTTTTAGCATTACTCATATATCGCATGTTAAATATTTTCTGCGACGTATCTATGCATTTACGCAGTATCTTAGAGTAGTTGAGGTAACTAGTTTTACACGAAGCGGTTCTATTCTTGTAGTATTGAAAACGTAGCAATCTCTTGACTCTACAACTATTTTTTATCCCACTAGTTATCCACTTTACTTTTTTATTAAAGTTTGAGATTCTTTGTCTAAATATGGGAAAACACAACTTGTAAATTAGACTAAAAGTTTCATGAAATATATCGAAGCTTTTGTCGATTGTAGCCCTTCACATGATCGATTAGCGGTACAAGAATTCATCCCAAAGCCTGATCTTGACCCCCTACATGATTCTGCCGCGGTACAGGACCCAGGTCCAACCGCTTCCATCTCGATTATCATCAAACTCACGGCAAATAAGATAAGTGCCTTCTTCATGTCTGTCTGTTTGTTTATATCGGTTGTTGAACAGATGACTGTTTGTAAGTGAATGATATCGTCGTATCGGAACCACACATTATATAGACAGAAATTTAGGGACGTCATCGTTGACCCATCTGTTGGAATATACCTAAAATTCTGTTATGAGTTTTAAATAATGTTGTTATCAATTTTGCGTCATTATAATTCCAATTATATATTATGTATACTATGTTAGTTAGTACAAAGTTAGCAATAAGAACATTTGGTCGAGCTCCACGTTTCATACATGCCACTAAAAAAGTTAAATCGACTTATAAAATAATATTTTGGAAATACTTACACAAAATTAATGTCTGATTTCGTTTTACTTTCTGATTCAAATTCAAAAAGTACGCCTATATTGGTCCAAATTATCAATTTATGCCTTTTGCGATTGAGACCCGGGTCTGAAGCTAGTCGTTTCGCAAATATTTTATGTAACAAATTAATCGAGGCCTCGGGTGACCGGCGGGCGGGAAGCTTTTTCCGCCAACGCATCAGCTTGGCCATCCAAAGAGGAAACGCTGCCAGCCTGCTGGGAACCTTGCCGATCGGCAGCAGCGGTAGCCTCGAAGAAGTTTTTTATATATTATAGTTGTACATTTGTTTGTATATTTTGTACATTTGTTGTAAATAAAGTTATTGTATTAATCTTTCTGATCTGTTCGATGTCGGCCCCAAGCCAAATGTGGGCAGACGTGTCGTAAACAATCGTCTCGAATGATATTGATATTTTTATGTGTTATCAAGTTTTTGATATATTTGGATAATTAAACTAAGTTATAAAATATTTCACCCGCGTTCCCGTAGGATTTTACCTTATCCCGGGATAAAAAAATATAGCCTATGTTTATCTGGAATAATGGAAGGGTTCCGTAAAAAAGGCAAAAAAATCACGTTTGTTGTATGGGATAAATATTTATTTTATTTTGTTTTTAGTATTTGTTGTTATAGCGGCAACAGAAATACATAATTTGTGAAAGTTTCAACTGTCTAGCTATCGCGGTTCTTGAGATACAGCCTGGTGACAGACAGACAGCGAAGTCTTAGTAATAGGGTCCCGTTACATCATCAAAAATGATGCATTCGAAACACGTCATAGACGAAACACGAAAGAAAATAAAATACCTCGGGACTCATAAAATACAGATAATATGTAGTAAAATAATAAAACCTAGACATAGTAATTTTTAGTTAAATAAAACTCCTAAATTATAAACCACCTAGGTACTTTTTATTTATGACCCGCTTTTTTGAGATGAAAAGTAGTCACTTAGGGGTAATGTGACTTCCTATTAGTTAAAGAATTTTCTAGATGAGATCAGTACTTTTGAAAATTATTTGAAAAAACTATTCGTAGCTTTCACTTCGGTTTCATGGGCATTTCGAAAGAACTCTTTCTCTAGTCCTACTAATATTATAAATGTGAAATTTAATTATGTATGTTTGTTACTCATTTACGCCAGAACGGCTAAAGGGATCTGGATGAAATTGGGTACAGAGATAGATTATAGTCTGGAATAGCACATAGGCTACTTTTTATCCCGGGAAAAGATAAGATCCCTTGGGAAAGCGGGTGAAACCGCGCGGAGCAGCTAGTATTTTAAATGTGAAATTATGTTTGGATGTGTGTAAAGATGTTAGTTACTCATGCACGCAAAAACGGCTGAACTGATTTTGATGAAACATGGCACCTACTTTCATATCCTGGAATAGAACATAGGATATCATGTATTTTCATCTCAGGAAATGGATGCTATTTTGTCTTTTAAGGCGATGATAGCTCAGTGGTAAGTGACGTCGAATACCGCGGCGAAGGTCGTGGGTTCGAATCCTACAATGAGCTTGAGCTTTCGGTGAAGGAAAACATCGTGAGGAAACCATAGCACGGTGGTAGGGTACTTTGTAGTCCCCGACTGGCTGGCTACCACCCTCAAGTTGAAAATCTGTCGCCAAAACACCTATCGGTGTGTTCAGTTCCGACAGCTGCACTTGAGAGCCACTTCCCATCTAGGCTGTGTGTGCTTACCATCTTCGGCCACATCATCACTTACCATGGTGAGATTGTGGTCAAACACAAGCCTATCCAGAGTTAAAAAAAATATATATATAAATAAAATATCAACCGAGCAGTCGGATTATGACACAAGTTCGTGAATAATGGAAATATCATTTAGGCGAAAAGACAACAAATTAGGCGAAAAGTTTTTTAGCTCAAATATCACGATATATTGACATTAGTGAAAATATTTTCCATGACTTGCCATAAGGTATTTTTAGATGCCGGCGGGGCAGGTGGCGATAGCTAACTTGGTCCGTAGCCCCGTCACTATGGCGAGAGGCGGAAAACTGTGCGGTTTTAAGTCAGTAGGAGTCTGATATAACCCAGCCGCCTCTCCCCGGGTTAGCTGGGTATCCATGCCGTATTTCCCCACGTAACAAAAATATATTTTAAGATAAATATGTAGTTATAACATTGTAAATACAGCAAACAACTATTCTGCGATTTGATTTTGATATGGTGCTACACATACATAAATCTATTTGGAGTTTGAGAGTTACCAAGCTAAAAATTATCCCGTGAAATGAGTATTTTTTTTAACTTTTTCATTATTTCAATATACAAGCTATTATAAAAACAACTTACAGACGTTTTCCTGTCCTGAAAGTACATAAAACCTAAAACCGATTTTAGGCAGTTATAGCAAAGTGGTAATGGCGTCGGATACCGCGGTGAAGGTTGTGGGTTCGAATCCTACAATGAACTTGAGCTTTCGGTGAAGGAAAACATCGTGAGGAAACCACAGCACGGTGGTAGGGTACTTTATAGGAAGTACTCGACTGGCTGGCTACCACCCTCACTTTGGTAATCTCTAGGTGTACAACACATTGCTAATCCCCCTGGTATTGCTAATGTCTATAGGCGACGGTAGTCACTTACCATCAGGTGACCCGCCTGCCTGGTTGTCACTTGTGATATAAAAAATCTGATTTTTAAGGACAAACATAGGGTACGTATTAATTGATAAGCCAATAATTGTTTTATATTTATTTTCATATATCCCAGTTACCTTACAACGCCTGCGATAACTTAATCAAAGTATTAACTCCAGCGTACAAAGAGATGCAGTCATCAAAATGAAAGAAATCGTCACGCGCCGAAGAGTAGGGTGAAAATTGTTAATAAAGATTTACGCCAGGATCTTCGTAATCTGGCTGACAGAAATCCGGAAATTAAAATATTCATCGCACAAAGCCTTTGTGAATATAAACATCCTGTGTTTCGCTTTACCAATGTTACGCAAGGGTTGGTGGGGTAACACATTTACATTTCTTTACTGGTAACGTCTGGGTCATGTTTTTAACTAGCTTTCCACCCCGCGTTTATCCTATGTCCCCTGGATGGCCCCACTCCCTTTTTTCTCCTTTAGGGGTAAAGAAAAAAGTCTTATCTGAAAATAAAAACTCGTGTACTAAATTTTCATTCCTTGCCCGTGGTCCTACCAGAAGGACTACTGCAACAAAAACATCATCATTTTGTATGTGCAATGGTCTATCGCCATAGTGACGGGGCCACGGACCAAGTTAGCTATCGCCACCTGCCCCGCCGGTACCTAACAATGAAGACGAAAAAAAATGTTAATGAAAAATCAAAAACTAGCTTTAATCTAAGACATTTACACAAAAAATCTGATTTTTTTCGCTCTTAAAAAAAAACCTATAACCTATATTTATCTTCAACAATAATAGAATAGAGGTAGGATGACGAAAAAAAAAACCAAATCTACGGGCACTGTTACTTGTCCGTAGTCTTACCAGTAGGACTACGGGCAATGCTAAGTGCCCATGGTCCTACTAATTGAACTACGGGCAAAATAAATTGCCCGTGGTCCTACCAGTAGCACCACGCAGTAGGACCACGGGCAATAGACTTAAATTTATTCGTATAGATTATTATTAAAGTAATATATTATTACTAGTGGACCCGGCAGACGTTGTCCTGCCCTGAAATTAAAACAAAACTTAGAACCCGATTCCAGCGCCATCTACCGGGTCCAATTTTGTTTTCAAATCATCGAGGAACCCATTGAAATACACACACAAAATTTCATCCAAATCGGTCCTGTTACCATACTCCTCCGAAACGGCTTGACCGATTACTCAAATTACTAAAATGGCTATTAAAAAATAAGGGTTGATCGTAGAAGGGTGAAAATTGGGTATTGTATGTATTTTTGTATGTTGTATCATAAAAAAATAGAAATTAGAAATTTTGTCTCAAAAATAAAAATAAAAAATTAGGGGTGGACTACCCCTAACATTTAGGGGGATGAAAAATAGATGTTGGCCGATTCTCATAGATACCGGATAAGCACAAAAAATTTCATCAAAATCGGTTAAGCCGTTTCGGAGGAGTATGGCAACGAAAACTGTGACACGAGAATTTTATATATTAGATTAGCAAAGTATTACCAAGCACCTGTTGGTGTGTTTCGGCATTTTCACTTGAGAGCTAGATGCCTTAAAGGTATTGTAATAAGGTGTACAATACATTGGCATTTTCCTTGTATGGTTAATGTCTATAGCCAATGGTAGTCACTATAGTATAAAAAAAGCTATATCAGTTATGTGGTTTCCATAGTACAAGATTTTTTACCTTTTCATAAGTTAGTATTTGACCGCAATCTCATCATGGTAAGTGATGATGTGGCTGAAGGTGGTAAGCACACAAAGCCTAGATGGGAACTGGCTCTCCTCTCAAGAGCAGCAGTGGGAACACACCGACAGGTGCTTGGCGACTGATTTTTAACTGGAGGGTAGCCGCAGTCAGTCGGATACTACAATGTATTCTACCACCGTACTCTGGTTTCCTCACGATGTTTTCCTTCACCGAAAGCTCAATCTCATTGTAGGATTCACTCAGCTTAGTTTGGGATCAGATAGCTATGTGTGAAGAATATCCCAGGATTTTATTTCATCACTCCATTGAAATACTTTGAGTCTAATTGTTATGTGTTATTATTTAATTTGTGTCGACTTATTAGACAAGAGCTATTAAACATAATTTCACGCAAGCTTTTGCCCAATAACAGAGTAAATAAAACGAAATGTTGACTTAAAATTTTAATAAACATTAAAATTAAACATTCAAGCATTTAAAACGGCGGCAAAAGATAACGTTTAACGATCGTGCAGAATGTACATTGCTCCTTATCTACCTCACTAAATGTGAGAGAGAAACAAAATATTATCTTTAGAAGGAAATGAATTCACAAAAATGGCTTAATTGAAAATCGTATTTTGTGTTTTTATTCAAGTTTATTTTAATATTGTCTAATTTAACAGGAACTAAAAATGGCCACTGATATTATAAATAAAAAGGTGTAGATAAAGAAAGAAAGAAAAAAAAAAAGTAAAATTAAAAAAAAAACCCACGACGGCGACGGTTCAAATGTAATTGAAAAATGATTAAATAATTAAAAAATCCCCGACTTAGAGAATTTTGTACTCGAGAAATAAAAAAACACCAGAAAATCCCTCCGGGGCTGCCATTAAATGAACTAATTTTCAATTTAAAGATATGTTGAAATTTAAAATAGTATTGGTAGCCTCCGACCTACCTAATCATTTTTACATATAATTATCATTGGTCATGATGCGGTTAAAAATTATCATTAAAATTAATGTTGTTGCTTGGTGATAAATTATTTCATCAGAATATTTTGCATTTGTTGCTATCATTTGGTAAACAACTAAATACTAATTCTAGAGACATCGGACGATAAAAAACAGCAAGATAACAATAGAGTAAACAATGAATAGAATGTCCTAGAATAGTTATTTTTATTAAATTTATTTTGTTATCACAGGTCTAACCTACCTTACACCCACTTGTTTAGTTGTTTTGCACCCACGTTTAAAATTAGATGAATAGCATTGCCAGGCCAGAGAAATGAATGGGAGAATTTCATTTATGCTATTTAAAAATAAATATCTTTTAAACGCTCCAAATCATATAGGTATTATTGCGATTCAACCATTATAGTGCCTGAATATAATAATCTTCAATATCTGTATCTTCTGTTTTGACTGAATATTTGTGTATGATCTCAGTATTTATGAAAAAAAAAAACAAAATTAGACAAAGAAAAGTGTCGAGTTATTTAATATCAAAAATTTGAAATTAATACATAAAAAGCCGGTCAAGTGCGAGTCGGACTCGCGCACCGAAGGTTCCGTACAAACTTGTAAATAGTTTGTTATCATTTTTTTTTCGATTACCTTATTTAATTTTGAGGTCGGTGCCAATTAAGCTAGACCTCTAAATTTTATGAGCGCCGATACAACTCAGAGGCCATCTTAATTGGTGGTTACTATGAATGTCTGTCGCCAAGCACCTATCAGTGTGTTCCGACAGCTGCACTTGAGAGCAAGTTCCCATCGAGGCTTTGTGTGCTTACCACCTTCGGCCACATCATCACTTACCATACTGAGATTTGGTCAAACACAAGCCTATCCAGAATATATAAAAAAAAGCTTTTTGTGCGAATAGAAAAAAGCGATAGGTGCTTGGCGACAGATTTTCAACTTGAGGGTGGTAGCCAGCCAGCCGGGTACTACTTCTTTCGTACGGGCGGTTTCCGCAATTGGGCGAGGGAGTGGGCCTTTTTTTCGGTTTCCTTCACCGAAAGCTCAAGCTCATTGTAGGATTCGAACCCACGACCTTCGCCGCGGTATCCGTCGTCACTACCACTGAGCTATCATCGCCTTGAAAATTCGCTTATCCAGAATTAAAAAAAAAAAACACCGATTTTGTATTCCCAACAAAGTTATAAAGTAATCGTTGCATATCGGATCGCTATCGTATCGTCTCGTGTACCGTCGTGTAATCGATTGCGTTGAGTTTTTAGCGACATTGATAGATCGCCCCAAGCCGGCCATTCTGCTTGTAGTAGGTACTAGTGAAATAATGTGGTACAAGTTATTAGATCTTTTTTTTTTTATATTCGATAGGCTTGTGTTTGACCACAATCTCACCATGGTAAGTGATGATGTGGCCGAAGATGGTAAGCACACAAAGCCTAGATGGGAACTGGCTCTCAAGTGCAGCTGTCGGAACACACCGATAGGTGTTTGGCGACAGATTTTCAACTTGAGGGTGGTAGCCAGCCAGTCGGGTACTACAAAGTACCCTACCACCGTGCTATGGTTTCCTCACGATGTTTTCCTTCACCGAAAGCTCAAGCTCATTGTAGGATTCGAACCTACGACCTTCGCCGCGGCATTCGACGTCACTTACCACTGAGCTATCATCGCCTTAATCTAAGTACCTATATATTAAGATTTTGAAAACGTCAACTGTAGATGAATAAACTTACAATGTAACAGTTCAAAGTTTTAATAAAGTTTAATTGTAATTCATTAATTTAGTACTAACATCTTTTTTTTTAATTACCAACCAAGTTTCGCCCTATCATCTTCTATTTTACTCATTGAATTATGAAAAACCAATTTAATTTGTTTTCTGTTCATAATACATTTTAATATAAATTATGCATGAAGATACGGTAAAACTCAGAAGAGACATAAGCTCCTGAGTGCAATTTCTGGGTCAAGAAAAGAGCAGTTATTGTTTTTTAAATGTTTAATTTATTACCCAGGAAAGATAGCACCAATACTTACAGCAAGGTTTACCAATATAAGAGCATGTGCCAAGTGAGGTGTATACTGAATCATTTCTCAACCACCTCAGAAAAAAATAATAAAAAAGATAACGCAGATCCCAGTCTTAGGTATGTAATTAGACTTAGTAACAGTAACATAATAAATGAATAAATAAATATCCTCGGGCATTTTTCACACACGACTATCTGATCCCAAGCTAAGCAGAGCTTGTAATATGGAAACCAGATCACTGATATACGTACATATACTACTTTTTTTGTTGTAAATACGTACTTATATAGATAACTCCCACCCAGACTCAGTACAAACAGACATGTTCATGCACAAAAATGTCTGCCCTAGATGGGAATCAAACCCATGACCTGCGACGTGATAGGTAGTGTGTTAACCAATCACGCCAATTGTCCCGTCAACAGCCGGAGCAACTCGTTGCCATGCTTTGCAATCATAATATGTGTATATGCCGTTTCTTCTCCTGGCTGGTCTTTATTTGGAAATGGTGGTAACAATAGCATTAGGATGACCTTCAATAAGTGTTGTCCCAAAATTGAATAAAACATTTTGATTTGATTTAAGGAATCCCATTCTTTTAAGTCCTTACTCAACACCACAAAACCGTCTGTATGAGTTTTCACATCGGGTTGACAAAAACAAACATTACTTTTAAGATTTAAAGATATAAACACAGTGTCAAACAACATGGAAGATGGGTAGGCCTCTAGTGTGGGACGCAACGTGTGTCGACACTCTTGCGCCATCCCATCTTCCTAGCACAGCGTGTCATTTCTATATTTCTACTGTGGTGTCATGCTGGCGGTGCCGCTGCCACTGCTGAGAACCTCAAGCGGCGTAAGTATAATTAATAACCTTACAGGTAGCTAGCTTTCCGCCCCGCGGTTTCACCCACGTATCCCTTTTTTATCCATTTAGAGGTTGAATTTCGAAAAATCCTTTCTTATTCTTCGTCTACATATTAAAAACAATACCCGTGAAAAAAATCTGCTACCTAGGTCTAAGGGTTTAGGCTGGGCGTTGACGCTTCCCGTGACCAAAAGGCTGGCTTTTACTTTGGCCAAAGATTAAGCACTGCCATTCAACGTGTCAACGCTGCCAGTCTTTTGGGAACGTTACCAGTCGACGGCGATGCGGAGGAATTCTTCGACGCACTTTATAGTTTATTTTAGGTAGGTTTTACATTACATTAGTTTTTGTTTTTGTTTTTTAAATTGTAGCTAGATATTTAATGTAAATATTTTGTGTCAAACTAACTTAGCATGTTCCAAATACCGCAGTATCTCAAATCGAACGTCTTTAACTTGTGGTCGCTTACATAATAAATTAAAGTTTAGTCTCGGTAATTTTGTTGACGCGTCAGTCAATCTGTAATCTTTTAACTTGTACCACACATACACTTACTTTCATTTACTAAGTAAATATAGAGCTGAAACTTTTCTATTACTAATGTTTGTGCTTGGATAGATATTTTGGTAGGTTCATATACTGTACGTTCCCAACATCTTTTTTTTTTTCATTTACCTAACAAATATATGTTTTTGTGTATTTGTTGTTTGTATTTTATTTCCGAAGTTATTTGTTTTGTTATAGGTTACGTACATTATATTTGCGTACTTCTATTCCATGTTTTAGAGCTTGTATTTAAAGTATTTTGACTGATGTCGAAATGCAAGGGTTGTGTTATATTTTAAACCCTCCCTATGTTTCCCCCTACCTCTCTTTTTAACGTAATTTTTATTGCGGTTCAACTTTTTCGTTGAAGCGATGATAGCTTAGTGGTAGGGAAGTCGGATACCACGGCGAAGGTAATGGGTTCGAATCCTAAAATGAGCTTGAGCTTTCGGTAAAGGAAAACATCGTGAGGAAACCATAGCACTGCCACCCTCATGTTGAAAATCTGTCGCCTATCGGTGTGTTCCGACAGCTGCACTTGAGAGCCAGATTATATGCTGTTATGGATTTTGGTGTAGAACTTTTACAGAGAAACAATCCCACGATACATAATCTTCATGTAACTCTAACAGTTTAGGCAGCGCACGCCAAGATGGCTCTCAGATGGCAGGATTTTTTTCCTACTTGACACTTATCGTTATATTATGGCCAAATCACACAATATTTTTAAAAACCAGTGCGCTCCTCACGTTCACGTCCACTTTTTGTTCCACCGAAATTACGTAAAAATTATACACGAAATTCTTCTTTTATTTTCCGTTCCATTAACAAATACAACCAAGAATTTACCAGGGTACATCTGTTTAATTTATCAATTAAATACACTTAAGCAAAAATGTATGTGTGATTTAGGTAACTTTTCTCCTTAATAACTGTCACGACTGTTCATTATACAGGATGTCCCAGAAAGTAGTGTCAAGCGGAAGCCCAGAGGTAGAGCACCTTCAGAGGTACCCGTATCACTCCATGTATGTTCCGCGATTTTTCGTAATTTACGAGTTATAACTTCTTTTAATTTTTTTTAGCCAATTCCGATTTTCAATACATTTTTTTTAGTTGCAGTCACGCGAGTAGTTGAGATACAGGTCTCAATTTTTTTTCTTAGTTGCCTGAATAATAGACCTAGTAGATGCATAAACATTTGTTACTAGAATTTTATTAGAATTTTTCTTTCGCATATTCCTACCATGTTTATAACTCAGTTATTTGTTTTAATTTAATTACTATTTGTTGGCACTATATTCTATATTAAAGATAAGTTCCTGTAATTAATAAAAATAAACTTTTGCTTATGTTATTCTGATGTATTAGCTATATTACTGTAAAGTTTCATCAAAATCCTTTCAGGAGTTTTTTCGTGAAAGAGTAGCACACATCTTCACATACTTTCACATATTAATAGGAAGGAAGTAGGATTATTAGTTTAGTAGTAAGGATTTTACGCTAAACTTCTGATAGTGCTCAGCCAATCTGTAGGATTGTTGATATAACAATCAACAATCCTGTTTAAAATTCAACTTAGGTAGGTATGTGTAAAATAATCAGTCGGGAATTACTTCATATAACAAAAACATGTTTATGGTTTCAGACCTAGAGTGGTCAAATTTCCCGCTTACTCAGATAGTATACTTACTCATAAGTAAGCGGGAATGCCTAAATAATGTTTAGATAAAAATCTGCCTTGAATATGATAACAATTCTACAAACTGTTAATTTTTTTTTTTTATTGTATTACAAATATCATTAAAATTGTAATGACGCAATATTAACTATACCGTTATTTATAACTATTAACAGAATATATTATATTCAAACAGATGGGGCAATGATGGCGTCGCCAAAATTCTCCAAAGATCTCAGCATAAAGTTGCACTGCACATAAAGTACTACAACGCTGGTATTCTGGTTGAGATTTATTTACCTAGTAATTACGTGAGTTTATGAATACACGAAAATATAAAAAATATTTTTTATCCTTTTTCGGGTTCCAAACCTCAAAAGGTAAAAAAAGGAACCCTCATAAGATCTCTTGTCCATCTGTCTGTCTGTCTTTCCGTGTGTCACCACCGATTTTCTCAGGAACTGGTGGACCTAGCAAGTTGAAATTAATACTAGATACTGAGGTCTAATCTATATGAGAAATTTAGATTTTCGCGAAATTGTAAATATACATTAATTTTCAACTTTTTTTATTTTCCCTTTACTTGTGCTTAAGACCTTGCTTTGAACCAAAATTGAAAATTCTAGTAATAAATTGCACAGAGTCGATTGCCGAGATTTGTTTTTACGCTCAGCATGCTATGTTTTTTCTCAAGTCCCTACTAAACAATTAGATTTTTTTTTGTATCCCACCACGGTTATTTCAGATGAAAATATTTTCTTGTTTCACACTTTTTAGAGCGTGATTTGTTTTTTAAGATTTTTTAAACTTATTAGTGTACATAACACTACATAGAAGTTTGTACAGGAAAATTAAGATAATTTTATCAATATCACAATTTGAAAAGAAAAATTGATCTCACAAAGTAAGTAAAACATACATTATAATTATGTTTGTTCAAAAAGTAAATAATACGTAATATGAATTGCGATTCCTGATTTTTATTGAAGTTTAGTTTCGGGCCGTCCCACCCACGAGTCAAAGAGTTCACTATGTATCAGTAGAGATAATAATGCCATGCATGGCTCACTTTTATCAGAGTTTCTGTTAAATGATAGGATAGTTTAATTAGAAACACGTAATTTTGTTTATGTTTGCCATATTATCTAGTATTATTAGGGTTCCGTAGAAAAAAAATTAAGGGGGGCTCCCATACAAAAAACACTCTATTTTCCCTTTTTTGCTCGATATCATCACCAGGCTGTATCTCAAGAACCGCGATAGCTAGACAGTTGAAATTTTCACGAAATATATATTTGTGTTGCCGCTATAACAACAAATACTAAAAACAAAATAAAATAAATATTTACGGGGGGCTCCCATACAACAAACGCTATTTTTTCCCTTTTTTGCTCGATATCATCACCAGGCTGTATCTCAAGAACCGCGATAGCTACACAGTTGAAATTTTCACAAATTATGTATTTCTTTTGCCGCTATAACAACAAATACTAAAAACAAAATAAAATAAATATTTAAGGGTGGTTCCCATACAACAAACGCTATTTTTTTGCCTTTTTTGCTCGATATCACTAATGGCAAAAGGTAGGCACTTGAAATATTCACTAAATACTCAGTTGTATTTGTACTTTAATAAAATAAATATTTAAGGAGGGCTCCCATACAACAAACGTGATTTTTTTGCCTTTTTTACGGAACCCTTCGTGCGCGAGTCCGACTCGTACTTGGCCGGTTTTTTTAAGATTGAATGTTGTGTAGGTTTCCTATGTACAACTTTTTACTTATCATATCATATCCCTATAATAAATAGTATTGTTTGGGTATATACGGCAATATTATGAAACTAATCACCGAATGAATTGATCACCTTAAATAAGATTGTCTTCATTATAAAATCGCACTAAGTAATTGGCAATGACTTTTATGAACACAGGGAAGTATCGTAACTCGTAGGGTATATACTCGCATAAAGACGTTTCAAACATAATTTATATTATGAACAATCTCTTGCTTAGTGGTAGTGACGTCGGATACCGTGGCGAAGGTCGTGGGTTCGAATCACAGGTTTCGAATTCTAAAATGAGCTTTCGATGAAGGAAAACATCGTGAGGAAATCAGAACTCGGTAGAAGGATACTTTGAAGTACTCGACTGGCTGGCTACCACCCGCAAGATGAAAATATGTTACTAAGCATCTATCGGTATGTTCCGACAGCTGCACTTGAGAGCCAGTTCCCATCTAAATTTTGTGTGCTTACCACATCATCATGACTTGCCTACCATGGTGAGATTGCGGTCAAACACAAGCTTATCCAAATTAAAAAAAAGTCACAATAATGTTCTTAGATATTTAGTTGGCCCAGTTGATCGTGTGATTTAACATTTAACACGATTGGATCTACCCACGGATTGAACACATCCACGCGTGCATTGAAGTAACTTTAAATTCAACGCTGCATCAACGAAATTCAGCTTTATTTATGCAAAATGGTTAATGTGGCAAAGTCATGGAGGCCATTTGCCCAAGGTGCTGTTTCACTCATAACCCTATCATATGTTATATGTACTTTATCCTACTAATATTATAAATGTGAAAGTTTGTTGCTCAATCACGCAAAAACAGCTGAACGAATTTTGATGAAACTTGGCACACAAGTATATAAAAAGAAAAGATAAAATCCTTCGTGAATGCGAGTGCAAACGCAGGGGGCAGCTAGTGATTCATTAAAATAATAACCATTTAAAGAAAATAACTAAGTCTTGTATTTAATTCAAATCTTACATGAATATTGGGACATCTGTCTTTTATGTTAGTTTTTAGCTGATAATTACGGAATTTATGATTTTTATTTTTTACCTACATTATAGAAGTTTGTACAAGAAAATTAACATAACTTTATCAATATCACGATTTGTCAATAAAGTAATTTTAACAAAAGACAGATGCAATAAAATTGATCTCACAAAGTGATTAAAACATACGTAATATGTATGTATATTCAAAAAGTAAATAATATATCACAGAACTCCTCCTAATGTTAAATAATTTGTTAAGGTCATAGAAACATATTTTGATTAAATGTCTATTATTATATCATAATATTTGAGCTAAAAATCTTTACGACTAATTTGTTGTTCCTAATTAAGATGATATTTTCATTATTTAACTGATATTTTGTAGGATTATTGATATTGATGA
Source organism: Ochropacha duplaris (assembly GCA_951361185.1). Classification (NCBI taxonomy): domain Eukaryota; kingdom Metazoa; phylum Arthropoda; class Insecta; order Lepidoptera; family Drepanidae; genus Ochropacha; species Ochropacha duplaris. The sequence continues at coordinate 1,046,265 of OX592707.1, read as the reverse complement.
ACACTATCCGCAGAACATATAAAACCCACACATTCACAACTATATACACACCCTCTCACACTCCACCCACGTACACTTTCATTCAACACAAAGAGACATTCACTCATTCATACACTATTTAATTTCAGAATTACTAAAACTAATGCATAATGTCAGCATTGATTGATTTTAATGGCTACAATAAATTGTCAAAATTTTGAGGAGATTGGCGCTGATAGAGGAAATACAGGCTATGCCTAGTTCGGATACAGATGCTTAACTCATTTGTACTTAGAATAATATAGTCTATGTATAATTGAAACAATACGCTAAGTTCTTTTTTGAAATAAACGTTATTATTATTATAATTCGGCCTAACATAGTCGGGAATTACTTAAAATCTACATTACAAAAACATTTTATTGTTTGAGAATTCTTAGTAAGCGGGAAATTTGACTGTCAAAAATATGATAACAACTTTTTTTTAATACATAATATATAATTGGAATTATAATGACGCAAAATTGATTACAACATTATTTATAACTGATAACAGAATATTATGTATATTCCAACAGATGGGTCAACGATGACGTCCCTAAATTTCTGTCTATATAATGTGTGGTTCCGATACGACGATATCATTCACTTACAAACAGTTATCTGTTCAACAACCAATATAAACAAACAGACAGACATGAAGAAGGCACTTATCTTATTTGCCGTGAGTTTGATGATAATCGAGATGGAAGCGGTTGGACCTGGGTCCTGTACCGCTGCAGGATCGTGTGGGGGGTCAAGATCAGGCTCTGGGATTGATTCTTGTACCGCTAATCGAACATGTGAAGGGCCACAATCAGGCTCTGGGTTTGATTCTTGTACCGGTGAAGGATCATGTGGAGGGAAAAGATCAGGCTCTGGGATTGATTCTTGTACCGCTAATCGATCATGTGAAGGGCCACAATCAGGCTCTGGGTTTGATTCTTGTACCGGTGAAGGATCATGTGGAGGGAAAAGATCAGGATCTGGGATAAGTTCTTGTACAGGAGTTAATTCATGTAGTGGAGAGAACAGTGGAAGAGGATCTCATTCTTGCACAGGTGAAAACTCCTGTAAAAGCCCAGGATCGGGAAACTGTATCAGATGCTGTACTGAACCTGATTCTTGTTAAATGGTACTTGGAAGAAATATGAAAGTTATCTAGACATGAGGGTTTTAAATGTTGAGCAGACAAGACAACCACAATCATGATGCGTTTATAAAAACAACACAAATATGTAATTTTTTAAATTTTCAGTACAAATATAATTAGAATTATAATGACGCAACATTTACGCTAATTATAATTGATAACAGAATTTATATTCTAACAGATAACAAAAAAAGAACATTCATAAAAATTGTATGAACCAAATAAATTATTAACCCAAATGGATACAATGAGAATATTGCAACAAAAATTGCAAACAACATCATCACGCCGCCCATTCCGAATATTAATGAATCAATAATTTTTTCACCAATCAATAAACCTAAATAACTAGTCCTTTCATTTTTATTTTCCAACTTCTGCTCATTTAACAACCGCACATAAACAAACAAGCTTAACATACATATACATATAGGAAATGCTGCTAGTATATAAGATAATACGACCAATATATTAAAGTTTATATTTATATATAAATTTCCGCAATATATATCTAGAGTAATTAAAGCAACAAATAAAATTGCCAGTGTATTTGATAAGTACTTCTTGATGTCAATGATAATTGCCTTCACAATTTGAATGTAAAACAAAAAAAAGGTTAAAATTAACCACATGTTCATAGCAACATGAATAAAAAGAATTACAACGAGACAGAAAATGCGAATATAAACATTAGATACAATGTTTGTTGATATAATTAATAATGGCATTAAATTTGATATAATAGCATTCAAAAATACGTAAGTTTTAAATCTTCTAGATTCTGGTGACGTCATCCAATGTATACAGCCAAAACATATTATGATTATAGAAAATATTATACTTATTGGTGATAGAATTTCACTGATATACGTATTATAATCGTATTTTTCTTCGTGTACAGATGTGGAACTTGCATAATCAAATGTTTCCATTATAGCAAAAGCGGAACCCGTACCTGTAAAATTATGAAATATTATGTTACCTTCTCAGAATATATTACTGTTAGGTATTATTATTTTTGTAATAATTATCTTTTTAAAAGTATTTAAACATTATATAAAATGTAATCTTTTTTTTATTGGGTTAGGTTTTTTATTATAGTTTTAATTTTTAGGATAATGTTATAAAAATATTTTCTAAGATTTTTTTTTTTTATTCTGGATAGGCTTGTGTTTGACCACAATCTCACCATGGTAAGTGATGATGTGGCCGAAGATGGTAAGCACACAAAGCCTAGATGGGAACTGGCTCTCAAGTGCAGCTGTCGGAACACACCGATAGGTGTTTTGGCGACAGATTTTCAACTTGAAGGTGGTAGCCAGCCAGTCGGGTACTACAAAGTACCCTACCACCGTGCAGATTTGTGAGAAATAAAGATCCTACTATAAAAATGCTATGAAAACAGTCTTAGCTGAAATACTCCGAAGTGGCTAAACACATATGGATGAGATTTGACTCAATCAACACATATTTATTTAGTACAAGCTCTAATAAGGCATTTATGAACATTACAATCGACTCTAGCACCGGTTCGGAATATACTTAAAATAAGACGATTCCAGTAAGAGCCTTATGCGTATACTCACAGACAGGTGACACAGACGGCAGAAGTCTTAACTCAACACCACAAAACCAAGTCTGAATGACCTCCCGTACCTCTCTTTTTAACATTTTTTTGATGTCCCAAGTGACAACGAGTCAGGCAGGTCACCTGATGGCAAGTGACAACCGTCGCCTATTAGACATTGGCAATACCAGAGGATTGCTAATGTGTTGTACACCTCATTATAATGCCTTAAAGGCGAACTGGCCCTCAAGTGCAATTGCCGGAACACACCAACAGGTGCTTGGCGACAGATTTTCAAAATGGTGGTGGAATAATTCTTATTGCGGTTCAACTTTTTCGTTAAGACGATGATGATAGCTCAGTGGATACCGCGGCAAAGGTCATGGGTTCGAATCCTAAAATGAGCTTGAGCTTTCGGTAAAGGAAAACATCGTGAGGAAACCATAGCACTGCCACCCTCATGTTGAAAATCTGTCGCCTATCGGCGTGTTCCGACAGCTGCACTTGAGAGCCAGATTATATGCTGTTATTGATTTTGGTGTAGAATTTTTACAGAGAAACAATCCCACGATACATAATCTTCATGTAACTCTAACGGTTTAGCCAGCGTACGCCAAGATGGCTCTGAGATGGCAGGATTTTTCCGACTGACTTGACACTCATCGTTATATTATGGCCAAATCACACAATATTTTTAACTCACTCCTCACGTTCACGTCCACTTTTTGTTCCACCGAAATTACGTAAAAATTATACACGAAATTCTTCTTTTATTTTCCGTTCCACTAACAAATACAACCAAGAATTAACCAGGTTAGATCTGTTTAATTTATCAATTAAATACACTTTAGCAAAAATTAATGTGTGATTTAGGTAACTTTTCTCCTTTCACTATGTATCAGTAGAGATAATACTCGTAATGCCATGCATGGCTCACTTTTATCAGAGTTTCTGTTAAATGATAGGATAGTTTAATTAGAAACACGTAATTTTGCTTATGTTTGCCATATTATCTAGTATCCCATACAAAAAACGCTTTTTTTTTCCCTTTTTTGCTCGATATCATCACCAGGCTGTATCTCAAGAACCGCGATAGCTAGACAGTTGAAATTTTCACAAATTATGTATTTCTGTTGCCGCTATAACAACAAATACTAAAAACAAAATAAAATAAATATTTAAGGGGGGCTCCCATACAACAAACGCTATTTTTTGCCCTTTTTTGCTCGATATCAATAATGGCAACAGGTAGGCACTTGAAATATTCACAGAATACTCAGTTGTATTTGTACTTTAATAAAATAAAATAAATATTTAAGAGGGGCTCCCATACAACAAACGTGATTTTTTTGCCTTTTTTACGGAACCCTTCGTGCGCGAGTCCGACTCGCACTTGGCCTGTTTTTTAAGATTGAATGTTGTGTAGGTTTCCTATGTACAAATTTTTACTTATCATATCCCTATAATAAATAGTATTGTTTGGGTATACTTATACGGCAATATTATGAAACTAATCACCGAATGAATTGATCACCTTAAATAAGATTGTCTTCATCGCACTAAGTATTTGGCAATGACTTCCTTTCTCATTGAAATAGGTTGATACTTTTAAATGAGAGTACTTTTTATGAACACAGGGAAGTATCGTAACTCGTAGGGCATATCCACTCGCATAAAGACGTTTCACACATCATTTATATTATGAACAATCTCTTGCTTAGAGGTAGTGACGTCGGATACCGTGGCGAAGGTCGTGGGTTCGAATCACAGGTTCGAATTCTAAAATGAGCTTGAGCTTTCGAAGCTCGGTAGAAGGATACTTTGAAGTACTCGACTGGATGGCACCCCAAGACGAAAATCTGTTGCCAAGCATCTATCGCTATGTTCCGACAGCTGCACTTGAGAGCCAGTTCCCATCAAAATTTTGTGTGCTTACCACATCATCATGACTTATCTACCATGGTGAGATTGCGGTCAAACACAAGCTTATCCAAATTAAAAAAAAAGTCACAATAATGTTCTTAGATATTGAGTTGGCCCAGTTGATCGTGTGATTTAACATTTAACACGATTGGATCCACCCACGGATTGAACACATCCACGCGTGCATTGAAGTAACTCTAAATTCAACGTTGCATCAACGAAATTCAGCTTTATTTATGCAAAATGGTTAATGTGGCAAAGTCATGGAGGCCATTTGCCCAATGTGCTATTTCACTCATAATCCTATCATATGTTATATGTACTTTATCCTACTAATATTATAAATGTGAAAGTTTGTTGCTCAATCACGCAAAAACAGCTGAACGAATTTTGATGAAACTTGGCACACAAGTATATAAAAAGAAAAGATAAAATCCTTCGTGAATGCGAGTGCAAACGCAGGGGGCAGCTAGTGATTCAAATCTTACATGAATATTGGGACATCTGTCTTTTATGTTAGTTTTTAGCTGATAATTACGGAATTTATGATTTTTATTTTTTACCTACATTATAGAAGTTTGTACAAGAAAATTAACATAACTTTATCAATATCACGATTTGTCAATATAGTAGATTGTTATACAAGGGGCTAAAATGACCCATTATATACGAGGTAGTTTTACTTCCGAGCTTTAGCGAGGGACTAAATAGAAACCGAGTTTTAATGGGTTTTAGCGCCGTGTGTTACACTAAACTTTTCACTACGATTGCGAAAAAATAAAACGATCCAATACAATATGAAATTATATGTAGTTTATAATTTCTTTTTTTTTTGTTTCTTCTGTAGCCGCAACACATTGCATTCTACCAGAGATTTTCAAAATTAAAATGAAGTTCTTTTTTTATGAAACAGTAATAAGTCGAGTCTTTACTCATGATTATTCTACTTATAACTAAAGACTTTTTCGTTTTTGTAGGCTCATGTCATTTGACACACAAAAATAAAAAAACTTTTTCCCCTAGAGGATGAATTGCTATTTTTTCGCCGCTCTGGTACGCTACAATGACGGTCTTTTTGAGCAAGAGGAGTGAAAAAGTTATTTTAACAAAAGACAGATGCAATAAAATTGATCTCATATTCAAAAAGTAAATAATATATCACAGAACTCCTCCTAATGTTAAATAATTTGTTAAGGTCATAGAAACATATTTTGATTAAATGTCTATTATTATATCATAATATTTGAGCTAAAAATCTTTACGACTAATTTGTTGTTCCTAATTAAGATGATATTTTCATTATTTAACTGATATTTTGTGGGATTATTGATATTGATGAACACTATCCGCAGAACATATAAAACCCACACATTCACAACTATATACACACCCTCTCACACTCCACCCACGTACACTTTCATTCAACACAAAGAAACATTCACTCATTCATACACTATTTAATTTCAGAATTACTAAAACTAATGCATAATGTCAGCATTGATTGATTTTAATGGCTACAATAAATTGTCAAAATTTTGAGGAGATTGGCGCTGATAGAGGAAATACAGGCTCTGCCTAGTTCGGATACAGATGCTTAACTCATTTGTACTTAGAATAATATAGCCTATGTATAATTGAAACAATACGTTAAGTTCTTTTTTGAAATAAACGTTATTAATATTATAATTCGGCCTAACATAGTCGGGAATTACTTAAAATCTACATTACAAAAACATTTTATTGTTTGAGAATTCTTAGTAAGCGGGAAATTTGATTGTCAAAAATATGATAACAACTTTTTTTCAATACATAATATATAATTGGAATTATAATGACGCAAAATTGATAACAACATTATTTATAACTGATAACAGAATATTATGTATATTCCAACAGATGGGTCAACGATGACGTCCCTAAAATTCTGTCTATATAATGTGTGGTTCCGATACGACGATATAATTCACTTACAAGCAGTCATCTGTTCAACAAGCAATATAAACAAACAGACAGACATGAAGAAGGCACTTATCTTATTTGCCGTGAGTTTGATGATAATCGAGATGGAAGCGGTTGGATATAGGTCCTGTACCGCAGCCGAATCATGTAAGGGGTCAAGTTCAGGATCTGGGACTAGATCTTGTACTGCTAAACGATCATGTGATGGGCCACAATCAGGATCTGGGATTAAATCTTGTACCGGTGAAGGATCATGTGGAGGGCGAGGATCTGGATCGGGAATTCGTTCTTGTACCGGAGTTAATTCATGTAGTGGAGAGAACAGTGGAAGAGGATCTCATTCTTGCACAGGTGAAAACTCCTGTAAAAGCCCAGGATCGGGAAACTGTATCAGATGCTGTACTGAACCTGATTCTTGTTAAATGGTACTTGGAAGAAATATGAAAGTTATCGAGACATGAGGGTTTTAAATGTTGAGCAGACAAGACAACCACAATCATGATGCGTTTATAAAAACAACACAAATATGTTTTTTTTTTTTAATTTTCAGTACAAATATAATTAGAATTATAATGACGCAACATTTACGCTAATTATAATTGATAACAGAATTTATATTCTAACAGATAACAAAAAAAGAACATTCATAAAAATTGTATGAACCAAATAAATTATTAACCCAAATGGATACAATGAGAATATTGCAACAAAAATTGCAAACAACATCATCACGCCGCCCATTCCGAATATTAATGAATCAATAATTTTTTCACCAATCAATAAACCTAAATAACTAGTCCTTTCATTTTTATTTTCCAACTTCTGCTCATTTAACAACCGCACATAAACAAACAAGCTTAACATATATATACATATAGGAAATGCTGCTAGTATATAAGATAATACGACCAATATATTAAAGTTTCTATTTATATATAAATTTCCGCAATATATATCTAGAGTAATTAAAGCAACAAATAAAATTGCCAGTGTATTTGATAAGTACTTCTTGATGTCAATGATAATTGCCTTCACAATTTGAATGTAAAACAAAAAAAAGGTTAAAATTAACCACATGTTCATAGCAACATGAATAAAAAGAATTACAACGAGACAGAAAATGCGAATATAAACATTTGATACAATGTTTGTTGATATAATTAATAATGGCATTAAATTTGATATAATAGCATTCAAAAATACGTAAGTTTTAAATCTTCTAGATTCTGGTGACGTCATCCAATGTATACAGCCAAAACATATTATGATTATAGAAAATATTATACTTATTGGTGATAGAATTTCACTGATATACGTATTATAATCGTATTTTTCTTCGTGTACAGATGTGGAACTTGCATAATCAAATGTTTCCATTATAGCAAAAGCGGAACCCGTACCTGTAAAATTATGAAATATTATGTTACCTTCTCAGAATATATTACTGTTAGGTATTATTATTTTTGTAATAATTATCTTTTTTAAAGTATTTAAACATTATATAAAATGTAATCTTTTTTTTATTGGGTTAGGTTTTTTATTATAGTTTTAATTTTTAGGATAATGTTATAAAAATATTTTCTAAGATTTTTTTTTTTTATTCTGGATAGGCTTGTGTTTGACCACAATCTCACCATGGTAAGTGATGATGTGGCCGAAGATGGTAAGCACACAAAGCCTAGATGGGAACTGGCTCTCAAGTGCAGCTGTCGGAACACACCGATAGGTGTTTTGGCGACAGATTTTCAACTTGAAGGTGGTAGCCAGCCAGTCGGGTACTACAAAGTACCCTACCACCGTGCAGATTTGTGAGAAATAAAGATCCTACTATAAAAATGCTATGAAAACAGTCTTAGCTGAAATACTCCGAAGTGGCTAAACACATATGGATGAGATTTGACTCAAACAACACATATTTATTTAGTACAAGCTCTAATAAGGCATTTATGAACATTACAATCGACTCTAGCACCGGTTCGGAATATACTTAAAATAAGACGATTCCAGTAAGAGCCTTATGCGTATACTCACAGACAGGTGACACAGACGGCAGAAGTCTTAACTCAACACCACAAAACCAAGTCTGTATGACCTCCCGTACCTCTCTTTTTAACATTTTTTTGATGTCCCAAGTGACAACGAGTCAGGCAGGTCACCTGATGGTAAGTGACAACCGACGCCTATTAGACATTGGCAATACCAGAGGATTGCTAATGTGTTGTACACCTCATTATAATGCCTTAAAGGCGAACTGGCCCTCAAGTGCAATTGCCGGAACACACCAACAGGTGCTTGGCGACAGATTTTCAAAATGGTGGTGGAATAATTCTTATTGCGGTTCAACTTTTTCGTTAAGACGATGATGATAGCTCAGTGGATACCGCGGCAAAGGTCATGGGTTCGAATCCTAAAATGAGCTTGAGCTTTCGGTAAAGGAAAACATCGTGAGGAAACCATAGCACTGCCACCCTCATGTTGAAAATCTGTCGCCTATCGGCGTGTTCCGACAGCTGCACTTGAGAGCCAGATGATATGCTGTTATGGATTTTGGTGTAGAACTTTTACAGAGAAACAATCCCACGATACATAATCTTCATGTAACTCTAACGGTTTAGCCAGCGTACGCCAAGATGGCTCTGAGATGGCAGGATTTTTCCGACTGACTTGACACTCATCGTTATATTATGGCCAAATCACACAATATTTTTAACTCACTCCTCACGTTCACGTCCACTTTTTGTTCCACCGAAATTACGTAAAAATTATACACGAAATTCTTCTTTTATTTTCCGTTCCACTAACAAATACAACCAAGAATTAACCAGGTTAGATCTGTTTAATTTATCAATTAAATACACTTTAGCAAAAATTAATGTGTGATTTAGGTAACTTTTCTCCTTTCACTATGTATCAGTAGAGATAATAATGCCATGCATGGCTCACTTTTATCAGAGTTTCTGTTAAATGATAGGATAGTTTAATTAGAAACACGTAATTTTGCTTATGTTTGCCATATTATCTAGTATCCCATACAAAAAACGCTTTTTTTTTCCCTTTTTTGCTCGATATCATCACCAGGCTGTATCTCAAGAACCGCGATAGCTAGACAGTTGAAATTTTCACAAATTATGTATTTCTGTTGCCGCTATAACAACAAATACTAAAAACAAAATAAAATAAATATTTAAGGGGGGCTCCCATACAACAAACGCTATTTTTTGCCCTTTTTTGCTCGATATCAATAATGGCAACAGGTAGGCACTTGAAATATTCACAGAATACTCAGTTGTATTTGTACTTTAATAAAATAAAATAAATATTTAAGAGGGGCTCCCATACAACAAACGTGATTTTTTTGCCTTTTTTACGGAACCCTTCGTGCGCGAGTCCGACTCGCACTTGGCCTGTTTTTTAAGATTGAATGTTGTGTAGGTTTCCTATGTACAAATTTTTACTTATCATATCCCTATAATAAATAGTATTGTTTGGGTATACTTATACGGCAATATTATGAAACTAATCACCGAATGAATTGATCACCTTAAATAAGATTGTCTTCATCGCACTAAGTATTTGGCAATGACTTCCTTTCTCATTGAAATAGGTTGATACTTTTAAATGAGAGTACTTTTTATGAACACAGGGAAGTATCGTAACTCGTAGGGCATATCCACTCGCATAAAGACGTTTCACACATCATTTATATTATGAACAATCTCTTGCTTAGAGGTAGTGACGTCGGATACCGTGGCGAAGGTCGTGGGTTCGAATCACAGGTTCGAATTCTAAAATGAGCTTGAGCTTTCGAAGCTCGGTAGAAGGATACTTTGAAGTACTCGACTGGATGGCACCCCAAGACGAAAATCTGTTGCCAAGCATCTATCGCTATGTTCCGACAGCTGCACTTGAGAGCCAGTTCCCATCAAAATTTTGTGTGCTTACCACATCATCATGACTTATGACCGTGGTGAGATTGCGGTCAAACACAAGCTTATCCAAATTAAAAAAAAAGTCACAATAATGTTCTTAGATATTGAGTTGGCCCAGTTGATCGTGTGATTTAACATTTAACACGATTGGATCCACCCACGGATTGAACACATCCACGCGTGCATTGAAGTAACTCTAAATTCAACGTTGCATCAACGAAATTCAGCTTTATTTATGCAAAATGGTTAATGTGGCAAAGTCATGGAGGCCATTTGCCCAATGTGCTATTTCACTCATAATCCTATCATATGTTATATGTACTTTATCCTACTAATATTATAAATGTGAAAGTTTGTTGCTCAATCACGCAAAAACAGCTGAACGAATTTTGATGAAACTTGGCACACAAGTATATAAAAAGAAAAGATAAAATCCTTCGTGAATGCGAGTGCAAACGCAGGGGGCAGCTAGTGATTCAAATCTTACATGAATATTGGGACATCTGTCTTTTATGTTAGTTTTTAGCTGATAATTACGGAATTTATGATTTTTATTTTTTACCTACATTATAGAAGTTTGTACAAGAAAATTAACATAACTTTATCAATATCACGATTTGTCAATATAGTAGATTGTTATACAAGGGGCTAAAATGACCCATTATATACGAGGTAGTTTTACTTCCGAGCTTTAGCGAGGGACTAAATAGAAACCGAGTTTTAATGGGTTTTAGCGCCGTGTGTTACACTAAACTTTTCACTACGATTGCGAAAAAATAAAACGATCCAATACAATATGAAATTATATGTAGTTTATAATTTCTTTTTTTTTTGTTTCTTCTGTAGCCGCAACACATTGCATTCTACCAGAGATTTTCAAAATTAAAATGAAGTTCTTTTTTTATGAAACAGTAATAAGTCGAGTCTTTACTCATGATTATTCTACTTATAACTAAAGACTTTTTCGTTTTTGTAGGCTCATGTCATTTGACACACAAAAATAAAAAAACTTTTTCCCCTAGAGGATGAATTGCTATTTTTTCGCCGCTCTGGTACGCTACAATGACGGTCTTTTTGAGCAAGAGGAGTGAAAAAGTTATTTTAACAAAAGACAGATGCAATAAAATTGATCTCATATTCAAAAAGTAAATAATATATCACAGAACTCCTCCTAATGTTAAATAATTTGTTAAGGTCATAGAAACATATTTTGATTAAATGTCTATTATTATATCATAATATTTGAGCTAAAAATCTTTACGACTAATTTGTTGTTCCTAATTAAGATGATATTTTCATTATTTAACTGATATTTTGTGGGATTATTGATATTGATGAACACTATCCGCAGAACATATAAAACCCACACATTCACAACTATATACACACCCTCTCACACTCCACCCACGTACACTTTCATTCAACACAAAGAAACATTCACTCATTCATACACTATTTAATTTCAGAATTACTAAAACTAATGCATAATGTCAGCATTGATTGATTTTAATGGCTACAATAAATTGTCAAAATTTTGAGGAGATTGGCGCTGATAGAGGAAATACAGGCTCTGCCTAGTTCGGATACAGATGCTTAACTCATTTGTACTTAGAATAATATAGCCTATGTATAATTGAAACAATACGTTAAGTTCTTTTTTGAAATAAACGTTATTAATATTATAATTCGGCCTAACATAGTCGGGAATTACTTAAAATCTACATTACAAAAACATTTTATTGTTTGAGAATTCTTAGTAAGCGGGAAATTTGATTGTCAAAAATATGATAACAACTTTTTTATAACTGATAACAGAATATTATGTATATTCCAACAGATGGGTCAACGATGACGTCCCTAAAATTCTGTCTATATAATGTGTGGTTCCGATACGACGATATAATTCACTTACAAGCAGTCATCTGTTCAACAAGCAATATAAACAAACAGACAGACATGAAGAAGGCACTTATCTTATTTGCCGTGAGTTTGATGATAATCGAGATGGAAGCGGTTGGATATAGGTCCTGTACCGCAGCCGAATCATGTAAGGGGTCAAGTTCAGGATCTGGGACTAGATCTTGTACTGCTAAACGATCATGTGATGGGCCACAATCAGGATCTGGGATTAAATCTTGTACCGGTGAAGGATCATGTGGAGGGCGAGGATCTGGATCGGGAATTCGTTCTTGTACCGGAGTTAATTCATGTAGTGGAGAGAACAGTGGAAGAGGATCTCATTCTTGCACAGGTGAAAACTCCTGTAAAAGCCCAGGATCGGGAAACTGTATCAGATGCTGTACTGAACCTGATTCTTGTTAAATGGTACTTGGAAGAAATATGAAAGTTATCGAGACATGAGGGTTTTAAATGTTGAGCAGACAAGACAACCACAATCATGATGCGTTTATAAAAACAACACAAATATGTTTTTTTTTTTTAATTTTCAGTACAAATATAATTAGAATTATAATGACGCAACATTTACGCTAATTATAATTGATAACAGAATTTATATTCTAACAGATAACAAAAAAAGAACATTCATAAAAATTGTATGAACCAAATAAATTATTAACCCAAATGGATACAATGAGAATATTGCAACAAAAATTGCAAACAACATCATCACGCCGCCCATTCCGAATATTAATGAATCAATAATTTTTTCACCAATCAATAAACCTAAATAACTAGTCCTTTCATTTTTATTTTCCAACTTCTGCTCATTTAACAACCGCACATAAACAAACAAGCTTAACATATATATACATATAGGAAATGCTGCTAGTATATAAGATAATACGACCAATATATTAAAGTTTCTATTTATATATAAATTTCCGCAATATATATCTAGAGTAATTAAAGCAACAAATAAAATTGCCAGTGTATTTGATAAGTACTTCTTGATGTCAATGATAATTGCCTTCACAATTTGAATGTAAAACAAAAAAAAGGTTAAAATTAACCACATGTTCATAGCAACATGAATAAAAAGAATTACAACGAGACAGAAAATGCGAATATAAACATTTGATACAATGTTTGTTGATATAATTAATAATGGCATTAAATTTGATATAATAGCATTCAAAAATACGTAAGTTTTAAATCTTCTAGATTCTGGTGACGTCATCCAATGTATACAGCCAAAACATATTATGATTATAGAAAATATTATACTTATTGGTGATAGAATTTCACTGATATACGTATTATAATCGTATTTTTCTTCGTGTACAGATGTGGAACTTGCATAATCAAATGTTTCCATTATAGCAAAAGCGGAACCCGTACCTGTAAAATTATGAAATATTATGTTACCTTCTCAGAATATATTACTGTTAGGTATTATTATTTTTGTAATAATTATCTTTTTTAAAGTATTTAAACATTATATAAAATGTAATCTTTTTTTTATTGGGTTAGGTTTTTTATTATAGTTTTAATTTTTAGGATAATGTTATAAAAATATTTTCTAAGATTTTTTTTTTTTATTCTGGATAGGCTTGTGTTTGACCACAATCTCACCATGGTAAGTGATGATGTGGCCGAAGATGGTAAGCACACAAAGCCTAGATGGGAACTGGCTCTCAAGTGCAGCTGTCGGAACACACCGATAGGTGTTTTGGCGACAGATTTTCAACTTGAAGGTGGTAGCCAGCCAGTCGGGTACTACAAAGTACCCTACCACCGTGCAGATTTGTGAGAAATAAAGATCCTACTATAAAAATGCTATGAAAACAGTCTTAGCTGAAATACTCCGAAGTGGCTAAACACATATGGATGAGATTTGACTCAAACAACACATATTTATTTAGTACAAGCTCTAATAAGGCATTTATGAACATTACAATCGACTCTAGCACCGGTTCGGAATATACTTAAAATAAGACGATTCCAGTAAGAGCCTTATGCGTATACTCACAGACAGGTGACACAGACGGCAGAAGTCTTAACTCAACACCACAAAACCAAGTCTGTATGACCTCCCGTACCTCTCTTTTTAACATTTTTTTGATGTCCCAAGTGACAACGAGTCAGGCAGGTCACCTGATGGTAAGTGACAACCGTCGCCTATTAGACATTGGCAATACCAGAGGATTGCTAATGTGTTGTACACCTCATTATAATGCCTTAAAGGCGAACTGGCCCTCAAGTGCAATTGCCGGAACACACCAACAGGTGCTTGGCGACAGATTTTCAAAATGGTGGTGGAATAATTCTTATTGCGGTTCAACTTTTTCGTTAAGACGATGATGATAGCTCAGTGGATACCGCGGCAAAGGTCATGGGTTCGAATCCTAAAATGAGCTTGAGCTTTCGGTAAAGGAAAACATCGTGAGGAAACCATAGCACTGCCACCCTCATGTTGAAAATCTGTCGCCTATCGGCGTGTTCCGACAGCTGCACTTGAGAGCCAGATGATATGCTGTTATGGATTTTGGTGTAGAACTTTTACAGAGAAACAATCCCACGATACATAATCTTCATGTAACTCTAACGGTTTAGCCAGCGTACGCCAAGATGGCTCTGAGATGGCAGGATTTTTCCGACTGACTTGACACTCATCGTTATATTATGGCCAAATCACACAATATTTTTAACTCACTCCTCACGTTCACGTCCACTTTTTGTTCCACCGAAAACACGTAAAAATTATACACGAAATTCTTCTTTTATTTTCCGTTCCACTAACAAATACAACCAAGAATTAACCAGGTTAGATCTGTTTAATTTATCAATTAAATACACTTTAGCAAAAATTAATGTGTGATTTAGGTAACTTTTCTCCTTTCACTATGTATCAGTAGAGATAATAATGCCATGCATGGCTCACTTTTATCAGAGTTTCTGTTAAATGATAGGATAGTTTAATTAGAAACACGTAATTTTGCTTATGTTTGCCATATTTTCTAGTATCCCATACAAAAAACGCTTTTTTTTTCCCTTTTTTGCTCGATATCATCACCAGGCTGTATCTCAAGAACCGCGATAGCTAGACAGTTGAAATTTTCACAAATTATGTATTTCTGTTGCCGCTATAACAACAAATACTAAAAACTTTAAGGCGATGATAGCTCAGTGGTAAGTGACGTCGAATACCGCGGCGAAGGTCGTGGGTTCGAATCCTACAATGAGCTTGAGCTTTCGGTGAAGGAAAACATCGTGAGGAAACCATAGCACGGTGGTAGGGTACTTTGTAGTACCCGACTGGCTGGCTACCACCCTCAAGTTGAAAATCTGTCGCCAAACACCTATCGGTGTGTTCCGACAGCTGCACTTGAGAGCCAGTTCCCATCTAGGCTTTGTGTGCTTACCACCTTCGGCCACATCATCACTTACCATGGTGAGATCGTGGTCAAACACAAGCTTATAGAATATAAAAAAAAAAAAAAAAAAAAAAAAAAAAAAAAAAAATATTTAAGGGGGGCTCCCATACAACAAACGCTATTTTTTGCCCTTTTTTGCTCGATATCAATAATGGCAACAGGTAGGCACTTGAAATATTCACAGAATACTCAGTTGTATTTGTACTTTAATAAAATAAAATAAATATTTAAGGGGGGCTCCCATACAACAAACGTGATTTTTTTGCCTTTTTTACGGAACCCTTCGTGCGCGAGTCCGACTCGCACTTGGCCTGTTTTTTAAGATTGAATGTTGTGTAGGTTTCCTATGTACAAATTTTTACTTATCATATCCCTATAATAAATAGTATTGTTTGGGTATACTTATACGGCAATATTATGAAACTAATCACCGAATGAATTGATCACCTTAAATAAGATTGTCTTCATCGCACTAAGTATTTGGCAATGACTTCCTTCCTCATTGAAATAGGTTGATACTTTTAAATGAGAGTACTTTTTATGAACACAGGGAAATATCGTAACTCGTAGGGCATATCCACTCGCATAAAGACGTTTCACACATCATTTATATTATGAACAATCTCTTGCTTAGAGGTAGTGACGTCGGATACCGTGGCGAAGGTCGTGGGTTCGAATCACAGGTTCGAATTCTAAAATGAGCTTGAGCTTTCGAAGCTCGGTAGAAGGATACTTTGAAGTACTCGACTGGATGGCACCCCAAGACGAAAATCTGTTGCCAAGCATCTATCGCTATGTTCCGACAGCTGCACTTGAGAGCCAGTTCCCATCAAAATTTTGTGTGCTTACCACATCATCATGACTTACCTACCATGATGAGATTGCGGTCAAACACAAGCTTATCCAAATTAAAAAAAAAGTCACAATAATGTTCTTAGATATTGAGTTGGCCCAGTTGATCGTGTGATTTAACATTTAACACGATTGGATCCACCCACGGATTGAACACATCCACGCGTGCATTGAAGTAACTCTAAATTCAACGTTGCATCAACGAAATTCAGCTTTATTTATGCAAAATGGTTAATGTGGCAAAGTCATGGAGGCCATTTGCCCAATGTGCTATTTCACTCATAATCCTATCATATGTTATATGTACTTTATCCTACTAATATTATAAATGTGAAAGTTTGTTGCTCAATCACGCAAAAACAGCTGAACGAATTTTGATGAAACTTGGCACACAAGTATATAAAAAGAAAAGATAAAATCCTTCGTGAATGCGAGTGCAAACGCAGGGGGCAGCTAGTGATTCATTAAAATAATAACCATTTAAAGAAAATAACTAAGTCTTGTATTTAATTCAAATCTTACATGAATATTGGGACATCTGTCTTTTATGTTAGTTTTTAGCTGATAATTACGGAATTTATGATTTTTATTTTTTACCTACATTATAGAAGTTTGTACAAGAAAATTAACATAACTTTATCAATATCACGATTTGTCAATATAGTAGATTGTTATACAAGGGGCTAAAATGACCCATTATATACGAGGTAGTTTTACTTCCGAGCTTTAGCGAGGGACTAAATAGAAACCGAGTTTTAATGGGTTTTAGCGCCGTGTGTTACACTAAACTTTTCACTACGATTGCGAAAAAATAAAACGATCCAATACAATATGAAATTATATGTAGTTTATAATTTCTTTTTTTTTTTGTTTCTTCTGTAGCCGCAACACATTGCATTCTACCAGAGATTTTCAAAATTAAAATGAAGTTCTTTTTTTATGAAACAGTAATAAGTCGAGTCTTTACTCATGATTATTCTACTTATAACTAAAGACTTTTTCGTTTTTGTAGGCTCATGTCATTTGACACACAAAAATAAAAAAACTTTTTCCCCTAGAGGATGAATTGCTATTTTTTCGCCGCTCTGGTACGCTACAATGACGGTCTTTTTGAGCAAGAGGAGTGAAATAGTAGATTGTTATACAAGGGGCTAAAATGACCCATTATATACGAGGTAGTTTTACTCCCGAGCTTTAGCGAGGGACTAAATAGAAACCGAGTTTTAATGGGTTTTAGCGCCGTGTGTTACACTAAACTTTTCACTACGATTGCGAAAAAATAAAACAATCCAATACAATATGAAATATATAGTTTATAATTTCTTTTTTTTGTTTCTTCTGTAGCCGCAACACATTGCATGCATTCTACCAGAGATTTTCAAAATTAAAATGAAGTTCTTTTTTTATGAAACAGTAATAAGTCGAGTCTTTATTCATGATTATTCTACTTATGACTAAAGACTTTTTCGTTTTTGTAGGCTCATTGTCATTTGACACACAAAAATAAAATAAAAAATACTTTTTCCCCTAGAGGATGAATTGCTATTTTTTCACCGCTCTGGTACGCTACAATGACGGTCTTTTTGAGCAAGAGGAGTGAAAAAGTTATTTTAACAAAAGACAGATGCAATAAAATTGATCTCATATTCAAAAAGTAAATAATATATCACAGAACTCCTCCTAATGTTAAATAATTTGTTAAGGTCATAGAAACATATTTTGATTAAATGTCTATTATTATATCATAATATTTGAGCTAAAAATCTTTACGACTAATTTGTTGTTCCTAATTAAGATGATATTTTCATTATTTAACTGATATTTTGTAGGATTATTGATATTGATGAACACTATCCGCAGAACATATAAAACCCACACATTCACAACTATATACACACCCTCTCACACTCCACCTACGTACACTTTCATTCAACACAAAGAAACATTCACTCATTCATACACTATTTAATTTCAGAATTACTAAAACTAATGCATAATGTCAGCATTGATTGATTTTAATGGCTACAATAAATTGTCAAAATTTTGAGGAGATTGGCGCTGATAGAGGAAATACAGGCTCTGCCTAGTTCGGATACAGATGCTTAACTCATTTGTACTTAGAATAATATAGCCTATGTATAATTGAAACAATACGCTAAGTTCTTTTTTGAAATAAACGTTATTAATATTATAATTCGGCCTAACATAGTCGGGAATTACTTAAAATCTACATTACAAAAACATTTTATTGTTTGAGAATTCTTAGTAAGCGGGAAATTTGATTGTCAAAAATATGATATCAAATTTTTTTCAATACATAATATATAATTGGAATTATAATGACGCAAAATTGATAACAACATTATTTATAACTGATAACAGAATATTATGTATATTCCAACAGATGTGTCAACGATGACGTCCCTAAAATTCTGTCTATATAATGTGTGGTTCCGATACGACGATATAATTCACTTACAAGCAGTCATCTGTTCAACAAGCAATATAAACAAACAGACAGACATGAAGAAGGCACTTATCTTATTTGCCGTGAGTTTGATGATAATCGAGATGGAAGCGGCTGGATATAGGTCCTGTACCGCAGCCGAATCATGTAAGGGGTCAAGTTCAGGATCTGGGACTAGATCTTGTACTGCTAAACGATCATGTGATGGGCCACAATCAGGATCTGGGATTAAATCTTGTACCGGTGAAGGATCATGTGGAGGGCGAGGATCTGGATCGGGAATTCGTTCTTGTACCGGAGTTAATTCATGTAGTGGAGAGAACAGTGGAAGAGGATCTCATTCTTGCACAGGTGAAAACTCCTGTAAAAGCCCAGGATCGGGAAACTGTATCAGATGCTGTACTGAACCTGATTCTTGTTAAATGGTACTTGGAAGAAATATGAAAGTTATCTAGACATGAGGGTTTTAAATGTTGAGCAGACAAGACAACCACAATCATGATGCGTTTATAAAAACAACACAAATATGTAATTTTTTAAATTTTCAGTACAAATATAATTAGAATTATAATGACGCAACATTTACGCTAATTATAATTGATAACAGAATTTATATTCTAACAGATAACAAAAAAAGAACATTCATAAAAATTGTATGAACCAAATAAATTATTAACCCAAATGGATACAATGAGAATATTGCAACAAAAATTGCAAACAACATCATCACGCCGCCCATTCCGAATATTAATGAATCAATAATTTTTTCACCAATCAATAAACCTAAATAACTAGTCCTTTCATTTTTATTTTCCAACTTCTGCTCATTTAACAACCGCACATAAACAAACAAGCTTAACATATATATACATATAGGAAATGCTGCTAGTATATAAGATAATACGACCAATATATTAAAGTTTATATTTATATATAAATTTCCGCAATATATATCTAGAGTAATTAAAGCAACAAATAAAATTGCCAGTGTATTTGATAAGTACTTCTTGATGTCAATGATAATTGCCTTCACAATTTGAATGTAAAACAAAAAAAAGGTTAAAATTAACCACATGTTCATAGCAACATGAATAAAAAGAATTACAACGAGACAGAAAATACGAATGTAAACATTAGATACAATGTTTGTTGATATAATTAATAATGGCATCAAATTTGATATAATAGCATTTAAAAATACGAAAATTTAAATCTTCTAGATTCTGGTGACGTCATCCAATGTAAACAGCCAAAACATATTATGATTATAGAAAATATTATACTTATTGGTGATAGAATTTCACTGATATACGTATTATAATCGTATTTTTCTTCGTGTACAGATGTGGAACTTGCATAATCAAATGTTTCCATTATAGCAAAAGCGGAACCCGTACCTGTAAAATTATGAAATATTATGTTACCTTCTCAGAATATATTACTGTTAGGTATTATTATTTTTGTAATAATTATCCTACTATACTTTTTTAAAGTATTAAAACATTATATAAAATGTAATCTTTTTTTTATTGGGTTAGGTTTTTTATTATAGTTTTAATTTTTAGGATAATGTTATAAAAATATTTTCTAAGATTTTTTTTTTTTATTCTGGATAGGCTTGTGTTTGACCACAATCTCACCATGGTAAGTGATGATGTGGCCGAAGATGGTAAGCACACAAAGCCTAGATGGGAACTGGCTCTCAAGTGCAGCTGTCGGAACACACCGATAGGTGTTTTGGCGACAGATTTTCAACTTGAAGGTGGTAGCCAGCCAGTCGGGTACTACAAAGTACCCTACCACCGTGCAGATTTGTGAGAAATAAAGATCCTACTATAAAAATGCTATGAAAACAGTCTTAGCTGAAATACTCCGAAGTGGCTAAACACATATGGATGAGATTTGACTCAATCAACACAAATTTATTTAGTACAAGCTCTAATAAGGCATTTATGAACATTACAATCGACTCTAGCACCGGTTCGGAATATACTTAAAATAAGACGATTCCAGTAAGAGCCTTATGCGTATACTCACAGACAGGTGACACAGACGGCAGAAGTCTTAACTCAACACCACAAAACCAAGTCTGTATGACCTCCCGTACCTCTCTTTTTAACATTTTTTTGATGTCCCAAGTGACAACGAGTCAGGCAGGTCACCTGATGGCAAGTGACAACCGTCGCCTATTAGACATTGGCAATACCAGAGTGTGTTGTACACCTCATTATAATGCCTTAAAGGCGAACTGGCCCTCAAGTGCAATTGCCGGAACACACCAACAGGTGCTTGGCGACAGATTTTCAAAATGGTGGTGGAATAATTCTTATTGCGGTTCAACTTTTTCGTTAAGACGATGATGATAGCTCAGTGGATACCGCGGCAAAGGTCATGGGTTCGAATCCTAAAATGAGCTTGAGCTTTCGGTAAAGGAAAACATCGTGAGGAAACCATAGCACTGCCACCCTCATGTTGAAAATCTGTCGCCTATCGGCGTGTTCCGACAGCTGCACTTGAGAGCCAGATTATATGCTGTTATTGATTTTGGTGTAGAATTTTTACAGAGAAACAATCCCACGATACATAATCTTCATGTAACTCTAACGGTTTAGGCAGCGCACGCCAAGATGGCTCTCAGATGGCAGGATTTTTTTCCTACTTGACACTTATCGTTATATTATGGCCAAATCACACAATATTTTTAAAAACCAGTGCGCTCCTCACGTTCACCTCCACTTTTTGTTCCACCGAAATTACGTAAAAATTATACACGAAATTCTTCTTTTATTTTCCGTTCCACTAACAAATACAACCAAGAATTAACCAGGTTAGATCTGTTTAATTTATCAATTAAATATACTTTAGCAAAAATTAATGTGTGATTTAGGTAACTTTTCTCCTTTCACTATGTATCAGTAGAGATAATACTCGTAATGCCATGCATGGCTCACTTTTATCAGAGTTTCTGTTAAATGATAGGATAGTTTAATTAGAAACACGTAATTTTGCTTATGTTTGCCATATTTTCTAGTATCCCATACAAAAAACGCTTTTTTTTTCCCTTTTTTGCTCGATATCATCACCAGGCTGTATCTCAAGAACCGCGATAGCTAGACAGTTGAAATTTTCACAAATTATGTATTTCTGTTGCCGCTATAACAACAAATACTAAAAACGAAATAAAATAAATATTTAAGGGGGGCTCCCATACAACAAACGCTATTTTTTGCCCTTTTTTGCTCGATATCAATAATGGCAACAGGTAGGCACTTGAAATATTCACAGAATACTCAGTTGTATTTGTACTTTAATAAAATAAAATAAATATTTAAGAGGGGCTCCCATACAACAAACGTGATTTTTTTGCCTTTTTTACGGAACCCTTCGTGCGCGAGTCCGACTCGCACTTGGCCTGTTTTTTAAGATTGAATGTTGTGTAGGTTTCCTATGTACAAATTTTTACTTATCATATCCCTATAATAAATACTATTGTTTGGGTATACTTATACGGCAATATTATGAAACTAATCACCGAATGAATTGATCACCTTAAATAAGATTGTCTTCATCGCACTAAGTATTTGGCAATGACTTCCTTTCTCATTGAAATAGGTTGATACTTTTAAATGAGAGTACTTTTTATGAACACAGGGAAGTATCGTAACTCGTAGGGCATATCCACTCGCATAAAGACGTTTCACACATCATTTATATTATGAACAATCTCTTGCTTAGAGGTAGTGACGTCGGATACCGTGGCGAAGGTCGTGGGTTCGAATCACAGGTTCGAATTCTAAAATGAGCTTGAGCTTTCGAAGCTCGGTAGAAGGATACTTTGAAGTACTCGACTGGATGGCACCCCAAGACGAAAATCTGTTGCCAAGCATCTATCGCTATGTTCCGACAGCTGCACTTGAGAGCCAGTTCCCATCAAAATTTTGTGTGCTTACCACATCATCATGACTTATCTACCATGGTGAGATTGCGGTCAAACACAAGCTTATCCAAATTAAAAAAAAAGTCACAATAATGTTCTTAGATATTGAGTTGGCCCAGTTGATCGTGTGATTTAACATTTAACACGATTGGATCCACCCACGGATTGAACACATCCACGCGTGCATTGAAGTAACTCTAAATTCAACGTTGCATCAACGAAATTCAGCTTTATTTATGCAAAATGGTTAATGTGGCAAAGTCATGGAGGCCATTTGCCCAATGTGCTATTTCACTCATAATCCTATCATATGTTATATGTACTTTATCCTACTAATATTATAAATGTGAAAGTTTGTTGCTCAATCACGCAAAAACAGCTGAACGAATTTTGATGAAACTTGGCACACAAGTATATAAAAAGAAAAGATAAAATCCTTCGTGAATGCGAGTGCAAACGCAGGGGGCAGCTAGTGATTCAAATCTTACATGAATATTGGGACATCTGTCTTTTATGTTAGTTTTTAGCTGATAATTACGGAATTTATGATTTTTATTTTTTACCTACATTATAGAAGTTTGTACAAGAAAATTAACATAACTTTATCAATATCACGATTTGTCAATATAGTAGATTGTTATACAAGGGGCTAAAATGACCCATTATATACGAGGTAGTTTTACTTCCGAGCTTTAGCGAGGGACTAAATAGAAACCGAGTTTTAATGGGTTTTAGCGCCGTGTGTTACACTAAACTTTTCACTACGATTGCGAAAAAATAAAACGATCCAATACAATATGAAATTATATGTAGTTTATAATTTCTTTTTTTTTTGTTTCTTCTGTAGCCGCAACACATTGTATTCTACCAGAGATTTTCAAAATTAAAATTAAGTTCTTTTTTTATGAAACAGTAATAAGTCGAGTCTTTACTCATGATTATTCTACTTATAACTAAAGACTTTTTCGTTTTTGTAGGCTCATGTCATTTGACACACAAAAATAAAAAAACTTTTTCCCCTAGAGGATGAATTGCTATTTTTTCGCCGCTCTGGTACGCTACAATGACGGTCTTTTTGAGCAAGAGGAGTGAAAAAGTTATTTTAACAAAAGACAGATGCAATAAAATTGATCTCATATTCAAAAAGTAAATAATATATCACAGAACTCCTCCTAATGTTAAATAATTTGTTAAGGTCATAGAAACATATTTTGATTAAATGTCTATTATTATATCATAATATTTGAGCTAAAAATCTTTACGACTAATTTGTTGTTCCTAATTAAGATGATATTTTCATTATTTAACTGATATTTTGTAGGATTATTGATATTGATGAACACTATCCGCAGAACATATAAAACCCACACATTCACAACTATATACACACCCTCTCACACTCCACCCACGTACACTTTCATTCAACACAAAGAGACATTCACTCATTCATACACTATTTAATTTCAGAATTACTAAAACTAATGCATAATGTCAGCATTGATTGATTTTAATGGCTACAATAAATTGTCAAAATTTTGAGGAGATTGGCGCTGATAGAGGAAATACAGGCTATGCCTAGTTCGGATACAGATGCTTAACTCATTTGTACTTAGAATAATATAGTCTATGTATAATTGAAACAATACGCTAAGTTCTTTTTTGAAATAAACGTTATTATTATTATAATTCGGCCTAACATAGTCGGGAATTACTTAAAATCTACATTACAAAAACATTTTATTGTTTGAGAATTCTTAGTAAGCGGGAAATTTGACTGTCAAAAATATGATAACAACTTTTTTTTAATACATAATATATAATTGGAATTATAATGACGCAAAATTGATTACAACATTATTTATAACTGATAACAGAATTTTAGGTATATTCCAACAGATGGGTCAACGATGACGTCCCTAAATTTCTGTCTATATAATGTGTGGTTCCGATACGACGATATCATTCACTTACAAACAGTCATCTGTTCAACAACCGATATAAACAAACAGACAGACATGAAGAAGGCACTTATCTTATTTGCCGTGAGTTTGATGATAATCGAGATGGAAGCGGTTGGACCTGGGTCCTGTACCGCTGCAGGATCGTGTGGGGGGTCAAGATCAGGCTCTGGGATTGATTCTTGTACCGCTAATCGAACATGTGAAGGGCCACAATCAGGCTCTGGGTTTGATTCTTGTACCGGTGAAGGATCATGTGGAGGGAAAAGATCAGGATCTGGGATAAGTTCTTGTACAGGAGTTAACTCCTGTAGTGGAGAGAACAGTGGAAGAGGATCTGATTCTTGCACAGGTGAAGGATCATGTAGAGGAGAAAGATCTGGCTATGGGATTCGTTCTTGTATCGCTGAAGGTTCATGTGGAGGGGTACAATCAGGAGGTGGGTCATGTTCTTGTACCGCTAATCGATCATGTGAAGGGCCACAATCAGGCTCTGGGATTGATTCTTGTACCGGTGAAGGATCATGTGGAGGGCGAGGATCTGGATCGGGAATTCGTTCTTGTACCGGAGTTAATTCATGTAGTGGAGAGAACAGTGGAAGAGGATCTGATTCTTGCACAGGTGAAAACTCCTGTAAAAGCCCAGGATCGGGAAACTGTATCAGATGCTGTACTGAACCTGATTCTTGTTAAATGGTACTTGGAAGAAATATGAAAGTTATCTAGACATGAGGGTTTTAAATGTTGAGCAGACAAGACAACCACAATCATGATGCGTTTATAAAAACAACACAAATATGTAATTTTTTAAATTTTCAGTACAAATATAATTAGAATTATAATGACGCAACATTTACGCTAATTATAATTGATAACAGAATTTATATTCTAACAGATAACAAAAAAAGAACATTCATAAAAATTGTATGAACCAAATAAATTATTAACCCAAATGGATACAATGAGAATATTGCAACAAAAATTGCAAACAACATCATCACGCCGCCCATTCCGAATATTAATGAATCAATAATTTTTTCACCAATCAATAAACCTAAATAACTAGTCCTTTCATTTTTATTTTCCAACTTCTGCTCATTTAACAACCGCACATAAACAAACAAGCTTAACATACATATACATATAGGAAATGCTGCTAGTATATAAGATAATACGACCAATATATTAAAGTTTATATTTATATATAAATTTCCGCAATATATATCTAGAGTAATTAAAGCAACAAATAAAATTGCCAGTGTATTTGATAAGTACTTCTTGATGTCAATGATAATTGCCTTCACAATTTGAATGTAAAACAAAAAAAAGGTTAAAATTAACCACATGTTCATAGCAACATGAATAAAAAGAATTACAACGAGACAGAAAATGCGAATATAAACATTTGATACAATGTTTGTTGATATAATTAATAATGGCATTAAATTTGATATAATAGCATTCAAAAATACGTAAGTTTTAAATCTTCTAGATTCTGGTGACGTCATCCAATGTATACAGCCAAAACATATTATGATTATAGAAAATATTATACTTATTGGTGATAGAATTTCACTGATATACGTATTATAATCGTATTTTTCTTCGTGTACAGATGTGGAACTTGCATAATCAAATGTTTCCATTATAGCAAAAGCGGAACCCGTACCTGTAAAATTATGAAATATTATGTTACCTTCTCAGAATATATTACTGTTAGGTATTATTATTTTTGTAATAATTATCTTTTTAAAAGTATTTAAACATTATATAAAATGTAATCTTTTTTTTATTGGGTTAGGTTTTTTATTATAGTTTTAATTTTTAGGATAATGTTATAAAAATATTTTCTAAGATTTTTTTTTTTTATTCTGGATAGGCTTGTGTTTGACCACAATCTCACCATGGTAAGTGATGATGTGGCCGAAGATGGTAAGCACACAAAGCCTAGATGGGAACTGGCTCTCAAGTGCAGCTGTCGGAACACACCGATAGGTGTTTTGGCGACAGATTTTCAACTTGAAGGTGGTAGCCAGCCAGTCGGGTACTACAAAGTACCCTACCACCGTGCAGATTTGTGAGAAATAAAGATCCTACTATAAAAATGCTATGAAAACAGTCTTAGCTGAAATACTCCGAAGTGGCTAAACACATATGGATGAGATTTGACTCAATCAACACATATTTATTTAGTACAAGCTCTAATAAGGCATTTATGAACATTACAATCGACTCTAGCACCGGTTCGGAATATACTTAAAATAAGACGATTCCAGTAAGAGCCTTATGCGTATACTCACAGACAGGTGACACAGACGGCAGAAGTCTTAACTCAACACCACAAAACCAAGTCTGAATGACCTCCCGTACCTCTCTTTTTAACATTTTTTTGATGTCCCAAGTGACAACGAGTCAGGCAGGTCACCTGATGGCAAGTGACAACCGTCGCCTATTAGACATTGGCAATACCAGAGGATTGCTAATGTGTTGTACACCTCATTATAATGCCTTAAAGGCGAACTGGCCCTCAAGTGCAATTGCCGGAACACACCAACAGGTGCTTGGCGACAGATTTTCAAAATGGTGGTGGAATAATTCTTATTGCGGTTCAACTTTTTCGTTAAGACGATGATGATAGCTCAGTGGATACCGCGGCAAAGGTCATGGGTTCGAATCCTAAAATGAGCTTGAGCTTTCGGTAAAGGAAAACATCGTGAGGAAACCATAGCACTGCCACCCTCATGTTGAAAATCTGTCGCCTATCGGCGTGTTCCGACAGCTGCACTTGAGAGCCAGATGATATGCTGTTATGGATTTTGGTGTAGAACTTTTACAGAGAAACAATCCCACGATACATAATCTTCATGTAACTCTAACGGTTTAGCCAGCGTACGCCAAGATGGCTCTGAGATGGCAGGATTTTTCCGACTGACTTGACACTCATCGTTATATTATGGCCAAATCACACAATATTTTTAACTCACTCCTCACGTTCACCTCCACTTTTTGTTCCACCGAAATTACGTAAAAATTATACACGAAATTCTTCTTTTATTTTCCGTTCCACTAACAAATACAACCAAGAATTAACCAGGTTAGATCTGTTTAATTTATCAATTAAATACACTTTAGCAAAAATTAATGTGTGATTTAGGTAACTTTTCTCCTTTCACTATGTATCAGTAGAGATAATACTCGTAATGCCATGCATGGCTCACTTTTATCAGAGTTTCTGTTAAATGATAGGATAGTTTAATTAGAAACACGTAATTTTGCTTATGTTTGCCATATTATCTAGTATCCCATACAAAAAACGCTTTTTTTTTCCCTTTTTTGCTCGATATCATCACCAGGCTGTATCTCAAGAACCGCGATAGCTAGACAGTTGAAATTTTCACAAATTATGTATTTCTGTTGCCGCTATAACAACAAATACTAAAAACGAAATAAAATAAATATTTAAGGGGGGCTCCCATACAACAAACGCTATTTTTTGCCCTTTTTTGCTCGATATCAATAATGGCAACAGGTAGGCACTTGAAATATTCACAGAATACTCAGTTGTATTTGTACTTTAATAAAATAAAATAAATATTTAAGAGGGGCTCCCATACAACAAACGTGATTTTTTTGCCTTTTTTACGGAACCCTTCGTGCGCGAGTCCGACTCGCACTTGGCCTGTTTTTTAAGATTGAATGTTGTGTAGGTTTCCTATGTACAAATTTTTACTTATCATATCCCTATAATAAATAGTATTGTTTGGGTATACTTATACGGCAATATTATGAAACTAATCACCGAATGAATTGATCACCTTAAATAAGATTGTCTTCATCGCACTAAGTATTTGGCAATGACTTCCTTCCTCATTGAAATAGGTTGATACTTTTAAATGAGAGTACTTTTTATGAACACAGGGAAGTATCGTAACTCGTAGGGCATATCCACTCGCATAAAGACGTTTCACACATCATTTATATTATGAACAATCTCTTGCTTAGAGGTAGTGACGTCGGATACCGTGGCGAAGGTCGTGGGTTCGAATCACAGGTTCGAATTCTAAAATGAGCTTGAGCTTTCGAAGCTCGGTAGAAGGATACTTTGAAGTACTCGACTGGATGGCACCCCAAGACGAAAATCTGTTGCCAAGCATCTATCGCTATGTTCCGACAGCTGCACTTGAGAGCCAGTTCCCATCAAAATTTTGTGTGCTTACCACATCATCATGACTTATCTACCATGGTGAGATTGCGGTCAAACACAAGCTTATCCAAATTAAAAAAAAAGTCACAATAATGTTCTTAGATATTGAGTTGGCCCAGTTGATCGTGTGATTTAACATTTAACACGATTGGATCCACCCACGGATTGAACACATCCACGCGTGCATTGAAGTAACTCTAAATTCAACGTTGCATCAACGAAATTCAGCTTTATTTATGCAAAATGGTTAATGTGGCAAAGTCATGGAGGCCATTTGCCCAATGTGCTATTTCACTCATAATCCTATCATATGTTATATGTACTTTATCCTACTAATATTATAAATGTGAAAGTTTGTTGCTCAATCACGCAAAAACAGCTGAACGAATTTTGATGAAACTTGGCACACAAGTATATAAAAAGAAAAGATAAAATCCTTCGTGAATGCGAGTGCAAACGCAGGGGGCAGCTAGTGATTCAAATCTTACATGAATATTGGGACATCTGTCTTTTATGTTAGTTTTTAGCTGATAATTACGGAATTTATGATTTTTATTTTTTACCTACATTATAGAAGTTTGTACAAGAAAATTAACATAACTTTATCAATATCACGATTTGTCAATATAGTAGATTGTTATACAAGGGGCTAAAATGACCCATTATATACGAGGTAGTTTTACTTCCGAGCTTTAGCGAGGGACTAAATAGAAACCGAGTTTTAATGGGTTTTAGCGCCGTGTGTTACACTAAACTTTTCACTACGATTGCGAAAAAATAAAACGATCCAATACAATATGAAATTATATGTAGTTTATAATTTCTTTTTTTTTTGTTTCTTCTGTAGCCGCAACACATTGCATTCTACCAGAGATTTTCAAAATTAAAATGAAGTTCTTTTTTTATGAAACAGTAATAAGTCGAGTCTTTACTCATGATTATTCTACTTATAACTAAAGACTTTTTCGTTTTTGTAGGCTCATGTCATTTGACACACAAAAATAAAAAAACTTTTTCCCCTAGAGGATGAATTGCTATTTTTTCGCCGCTCTGGTACGCTACAATGACGGTCTTTTTGAGCAAGAGGAGTGAAAAAGTTATTTTAACAAAAGACAGATGCAATAAAATTGATCTCATATTCAAAAAGTAAATAATATATCACAGAACTCCTCCTAATGTTAAATAATTTGTTAAGGTCATAGAAACATATTTTGATTAAATGTCTATTATTATATCATAATATTTGAGCTAAAAATCTTTACGACTAATTTGTTGTTCCTAATTAAGATGATATTTTCATTATTTAACTGATATTTTGTGGGATTATTGATATTGATGAACACTATCCGCAGAACATATAAAACCCACACATTCACAACTATATACACACCCTCTCACACTCCACCCACGTACACTTTCATTCAACACAAAGAAACATTCACTCATTCATACACTATTTAATTTCAGAATTACTAAAACTAATGCATAATGTCAGCATTGATTGATTTTAATGGCTACAATAAATTGTCAAAATTTTGAGGAGATTGGCGCTGATAGAGGAAATACAGGCTCTGCCTAGTTCGGATACAGATGCTTAACTCATTTGTACTTAGAATAATATAGCCTATGTATAATTGAAACAATACGTTAAGTTCTTTTTTGAAATAAACGTTATTAATATTATAATTCGGCCTAACATAGTCGGGAATTACTTAAAATCTACATTACAAAAACATTTTATTGTTTGAGAATTCTTAGTAAGCGGGAAATTTGATTGTCAAAAATATGATAACAACTTTTTT
Organism: Ochropacha duplaris; assembly: GCA_951361185.1. NCBI lineage: Eukaryota > Metazoa > Arthropoda > Insecta > Lepidoptera > Drepanidae > Ochropacha > Ochropacha duplaris. The sequence goes on along the minus strand of OX592707.1, from coordinate 1,015,160 downwards.
TCAATACATAATATATAATTGGAATTATAATGACGCAAAATTGATAACAACATTATTTATAACTGATAACAGAATATTATGTATATTCCAACAGATGGGTCAACGATGACGTCCCTAAAATTCTGTCTATATAATGTGTGGTTCCGATACGACGATATAATTCACTTACAAGCAGTCATCTGTTCAACAAGCAATATAAACAAACAGACAGACATGAAGAAGGCACTTATCTTATTTGCCGTGAGTTTGATGATAATCGAGATGGAAGCGGTTGGATATAGGTCCTGTACCGCAGCCGAATCATGTAAGGGGTCAAGTTCAGGATCTGGGACTAGATCTTGTACTGCTAAACGATCATGTGATGGGCCACAATCAGGATCTGGGATTAAATCTTGTACCGGTGAAGGATCATGTGGAGGGCGAGGATCTGGATCGGGAATTCGTTCTTGTACCGGAGTTAATTCATGTAGTGGAGAGAACAGTGGAAGAGGATCTCATTCTTGCACAGGTGAAAACTCCTGTAAAAGCCCAGGATCGGGAAACTGTATCAGATGCTGTACTGAACCTGATTCTTGTTAAATGGTACTTGGAAGAAATATGAAAGTTATCTAGACATGAGGGTTTTAAATGTTGAGCAGACAAGACAACCACAATCATGATGCGTTTATAAAAACAACACAAATATGTTTTTTTTTTTTAATTTTCAGTACAAATATAATTAGAATTATAATGACGCAACATTTACGCTAATTATAATTGATAACAGAATTTATATTCTAACAGATAACAAAAAAAGAACATTCATAAAAATTGTATGAACCAAATAAATTATTAACCCAAATGGATACAATGAGAATATTGCAACAAAAATTGCAAACAACATCATCACGCCGCCCATTCCGAATATTAATGAATCAATAATTTTTTCACCAATCAATAAACCTAAATAACTAGTCCTTTCATTTTTATTTTCCAACTTCTGCTCATTTAACAACCGCACATAAACAAACAAGCTTAACATATATATACATATAGGAAATGCTGCTAGTATATAAGATAATACGACCAATATATTAAAGTTTCTATTTATATATAAATTTCCGCAATATATATCTAGAGTAATTAAAGCAACAAATAAAATTGCCAGTGTATTTGATAAGTACTTCTTGATGTCAATGATAATTGCCTTCACAATTTGAATGTAAAACAAAAAAAAGGTTAAAATTAACCACATGTTCATAGCAACATGAATAAAAAGAATTACAACGAGACAGAAAATGCGAATATAAACATTTGATACAATGTTTGTTGATATAATTAATAATGGCATTAAATTTGATATAATAGCATTCAAAAATACGTAAGTTTTAAATCTTCTAGATTCTGGTGACGTCATCCAATGTATACAGCCAAAACATATTATGATTATAGAAAATATTATACTTATTGGTGATAGAATTTCACTGATATACGTATTATAATCGTATTTTTCTTCGTGTACAGATGTGGAACTTGCATAATCAAATGTTTCCATTATAGCAAAAGCGGAACCCGTACCTGTAAAATTATGAAATATTATGTTACCTTCTCAGAATATATTACTGTTAGGTATTATTATTTTTGTAATAATTATCTTTTTTAAAGTATTTAAACATTATATAAAATGTAATCTTTTTTTTATTGGGTTAGGTTTTTTATTATAGTTTTAATTTTTAGGATAATGTTATAAAAATATTTTCTAAGATTTTTTTTTTTTATTCTGGATAGGCTTGTGTTTGACCACAATCTCACCATGGTAAGTGATGATGTGGCCGAAGATGGTAAGCACACAAAGCCTAGATGGGAACTGGCTCTCAAGTGCAGCTGTCGGAACACACCGATAGGTGTTTTGGCGACAGATTTTCAACTTGAAGGTGGTAGCCAGCCAGTCGGGTACTACAAAGTACCCTACCACCGTGCAGATTTGTGAGAAATAAAGATCCTACTATAAAAATGCTATGAAAACAGTCTTAGCTGAAATACTCCGAAGTGGCTAAACACATATGGATGAGATTTGACTCAAACAACACATATTTATTTAGTACAAGCTCTAATAAGGCATTTATGAACATTACAATCGACTCTAGCACCGGTTCGGAATATACTTAAAATAAGACGATTCCAGTAAGAGCCTTATGCGTATACTCACAGACAGGTGACACAGACGGCAGAAGTCTTAACTCAACACCACAAAACCAAGTCTGTATGACCTCCCGTACCTCTCTTTTTAACATTTTTTTGATGTCCCAAGTGACAACGAGTCAGGCAGGTCACCTGATGGTAAGTGACAACCGTCGCCTATTAGACATTGGCAATACCAGAGGATTGCTAATGTGTTGTACACCTCATTATAATGCCTTAAAGGCGAACTGGCCCTCAAGTGCAATTGCCGGAACACACCAACAGGTGCTTGGCGACAGATTTTCAAAATGGTGGTGGAATAATTCTTATTGCGGTTCAACTTTTTCGTTAAGACGATGATGATAGCTCAGTGGATACCGCGGCAAAGGTCATGGGTTCGAATCCTAAAATGAGCTTGAGCTTTCGGTAAAGGAAAACATCGTGAGGAAACCATAGCACTGCCACCCTCATGTTGAAAATCTGTCGCCTATCGGCGTGTTCCGACAGCTGCACTTGAGAGCCAGATGATATGCTGTTATGGATTTTGGTGTAGAACTTTTACAGAGAAACAATCCCACGATACATAATCTTCATGTAACTCTAACGGTTTAGCCAGCGTACGCCAAGATGGCTCTGAGATGGCAGGATTTTTCCGACTGACTTGACACTCATCGTTATATTATGGCCAAATCACACAATATTTTTAACTCACTCCTCACGTTCACGTCCACTTTTTGTTCCACCGAAATTACGTAAAAATTATACACGAAATTCTTCTTTTATTTTCCGTTCCACTAACAAATACAACCAAGAATTAACCAGGTTAGATCTGTTTAATTTATCAATTAAATACACTTTAGCAAAAATTAATGTGTGATTTAGGTAACTTTTCTCCTTTCACTATGTATCAGTAGAGATAATACTCGTAATGCCATGCATGGCTCACTTTTATCAGAGTTTCTGTTAAATGATAGGATAGTTTAATTAGAAACACGTAATTTTGCTTATGTTTGCCATATTATCTAGTATCCCATACAAAAAACGCTTTTTTTTTCCCTTTTTTGCTCGATATCATCACCAGGCTGTATCTCAAGAACCGCGATAGCTAGACAGTTGAAATTTTCACAAATTATGTATTTCTGTTGCCGCTATAACAACAAATACTAAAAACTTTAAGGCGATGATAGCTCAGTGGTAAGTGACGTCGAATACCGCGGCGAAGGTCGTGGGTTCGAATCCTACAATGAGCTTGAGCTTTCGGTGAAGGAAAACATCGTGAGGAAACCATAGCACGGTGGTAGGGTACTTTGTAGTACCCGACTGGCTGGCTACCACCCTCAAGTTGAAAATCTGTCGCCAAACACCTATCGGTGTGTTCCGACAGCTGCACTTGAGAGCCAGTTCCCATCTAGGCTTTGTGTGCTTACCACCTTCGGCCACATCATCACTTACCATGGTGAGATCGTGGTCAAACACAAGCTTATAGAATATAAAAAAAAAAAAAAAAAAAAAAAAAAAAAAAATAAATATTTAAGGGGGGCTCCCATACAACAAACGCTATTTTTTGCCCTTTTTTGCTCGATATCAATAATGGCAACAGGTAGGCACTTGAAATATTCACAGAATACTCAGTTGTATTTGTACTTTAATAAAATAAAATAAATATTTAAGGGGGGCTCCCATACAACAAACGTGATTTTTTTGCCTTTTTTACGGAACCCTTCGTGCGCGAGTCCGACTCGCACTTGGCCTGTTTTTTAAGATTGAATGTTGTGTAGGTTTCCTATGTACAAATTTTTACTTATCATATCCCTATAATAAATAGTATTGTTTGGGTATACTTATACGGCAATATTATGAAACTAATCACCGAATGAATTGATCACCTTAAATAAGATTGTCTTCATCGCACTAAGTATTTGGCAATGACTTCCTTCCTCATTGAAATAGGTTGATACTTTTAAATGAGAGTACTTTTTATGAACACAGGGAAATATCGTAACTCGTAGGGCATATCCACTCGCATAAAGACGTTTCACACATCATTTATATTATGAACAATCTCTTGCTTAGAGGTAGTGACGTCGGATACCGTGGCGAAGGTCGTGGGTTCGAATCACAGGTTCGAATTCTAAAATGAGCTTGAGCTTTCGAAGCTCGGTAGAAGGATACTTTGAAGTACTCGACTGGATGGCACCCCAAGACGAAAATCTGTTGCCAAGCATCTATCGCTATGTTCCGACAGCTGCACTTGAGAGCCAGTTCCCATCAAAATTTTGTGTGCTTACCACATCATCATGACTTACCTACCATGATGAGATTGCGGTCAAACACAAGCTTATCCAAATTAAAAAAAAAGTCACAATAATGTTCTTAGATATTGAGTTGGCCCAGTTGATCGTGTGATTTAACATTTAACACGATTGGATCCACCCACGGATTGAACACATCCACGCGTGCATTGAAGTAACTCTAAATTCAACGTTGCATCAACGAAATTCAGCTTTATTTATGCAAAATGGTTAATGTGGCAAAGTCATGGAGGCCATTTGCCCAATGTGCTATTTCACTCATAATCCTATCATATGTTATATGTACTTTATCCTACTAATATTATAAATGTGAAAGTTTGTTGCTCAATCACGCAAAAACAGCTGAACGAATTTTGATGAAACTTGGCACACAAGTATATAAAAAGAAAAGATAAAATCCTTCGTGAATGCGAGTGCAAACGCAGGGGGCAGCTAGTGATTCATTAAAATAATAACCATTTAAAGAAAATAACTAAGTCTTGTATTTAATTCAAATCTTACATGAATATTGGGACATCTGTCTTTTATGTTAGTTTTTAGCTGATAATTACGGAATTTATGATTTTTATTTTTTACCTACATTATAGAAGTTTGTACAAGAAAATTAACATAACTTTATCAATATCACGATTTGTCAATATAGTAGATTGTTATACAAGGGGCTAAAATGACCCATTATATACGAGGTAGTTTTACTTCCGAGCTTTAGCGAGGGACTAAATAGAAACCGAGTTTTAATGGGTTTTAGCGCCGTGTGTTACACTAAACTTTTCACTACGATTGCGAAAAAATAAAACGATCCAATACAATATGAAATTATATGTAGTTTATAATTTCTTTTTTTTTTTGTTTCTTCTGTAGCCGCAACACATTGCATTCTACCAGAGATTTTCAAAATTAAAATGAAGTTCTTTTTTTATGAAACAGTAATAAGTCGAGTCTTTACTCATGATTATTCTACTTATAACTAAAGACTTTTTCGTTTTTGTAGGCTCATGTCATTTGACACACAAAAATAAAAAAACTTTTTCCCCTAGAGGATGAATTGCTATTTTTTCGCCGCTCTGGTACGCTACAATGACGGTCTTTTTGAGCAAGAGGAGTGAAATAGTAGATTGTTATACAAGGGGCTAAAATGACCCATTATATACGAGGTAGTTTTACTCCCGAGCTTTAGCGAGGGACTAAATAGAAACCGAGTTTTAATGGGTTTTAGCGCCGTGTGTTACACTAAACTTTTCACTACGATTGCGAAAAAATAAAACAATCCAATACAATATGAAATATATAGTTTATAATTTCTTTTTTTTGTTTCTTCTGTAGCCGCAACACATTGCATGCATTCTACCAGAGATTTTCAAAATTAAAATGAAGTTCTTTTTTTATGAAACAGTAATAAGTCGAGTCTTTATTCATGATTATTCTACTTATGACTAAAGACTTTTTCGTTTTTGTAGGCTCATTGTCATTTGACACACAAAAATAAAATAAAAAATACTTTTTCCCCTAGAGGATGAATTGCTATTTTTTCACCGCTCTGGTACGCTACAATGACGGTCTTTTTGAGCAAGAGGAGTGAAAAAGTTATTTTAACAAAAGACAGATGCAATAAAATTGATCTCATATTCAAAAAGTAAATAATATATCACAGAACTCCTCCTAATGTTAAATAATTTGTTAAGGTCATAGAAACATATTTTGATTAAATGTCTATTATTATATCATAATATTTGAGCTAAAAATCTTTACGACTAATTTGTTGTTCCTAATTAAGATGATATTTTCATTATTTAACTGATATTTTGTAGGATTATTGATATTGATGAACACTATCCGCAGAACATATAAAACCCACACATTCACAACTATATACACACCCTCTCACACTCCACCCACGTACACTTTCATTCAACACAAAGAAACATTCACTCATTCATACACTATTTAATTTCAGAATTACTAAAACTAATGCATAATGTCAGCATTGATTGATTTTAATGGCTACAATAAATTGTCAAAATTTTGAGGAGATTGGCGCTGATAGAGGAAATACAGGCTCTGCCTAGTTCGGATACAGATGCTTAACTCATTTGTACTTAGAATAATATAGCCTATGTATAATTGAAACAATACGCTAAGTTCTTTTTTGAAATAAACGTTATTAATATTATAATTCGGCCTAACATAGTCGGGAATTACTTAAAATCTACATTACAAAAACATTTTATTGTTTGAGAATTCTTAGTAAGCGGGAAATTTGATTGTCAAAAATATGATAACAAATTTTTTTCAATACATAATATATAATTGGAATTATAATGACGCAAAATTGATAACAACATTATTTATAACTGATAACAGAATATTATGTATATTCCAACAGATGTGTCAACGATGACGTCCCTAAAATTCTGTCTATATAATGTGTGGTTCCGATACGACGATATAATTCACTTACAAGCAGTCATCTGTTCAACAAGCAATATAAACAAACAGACAGACATGAAGAAGGCACTTATCTTATTTGCCGTGAGTTTGATGATAATCGAGATGGAAGCGGCTGGATATAGGTCCTGTACCGCAGCCGAATCATGTAAGGGGTCAAGTTCAGGATCTGGGACTAGATCTTGTACTGCTAAACGATCATGTGATGGGCCACAATCAGGATCTGGGATTAAATCTTGTACCGGTGAAGGATCATGTGGAGGGCGAGGATCTGGATCGGGAATTCGTTCTTGTACCGGAGTTAATTCATGTAGTGGAGAGAACAGTGGAAGAGGATCTCATTCTTGCACAGGTGAAAACTCCTGTAAAAGCCCAGGATCGGGAAACTGTATCAGATGCTGTACTGAACCTGATTCTTGTTAAATGGTACTTGGAAGAAATATGAAAGTTATCTAGACATGAGGGTTTTAAATGTTGAGCAGACAAGACAACCACAATCATGATGCGTTTATAAAAACAACACAAATATGTAATTTTTTAAATTTTCAGTACAAATATAATTAGAATTATAATGACGCAACATTTACTATAACGCTAATTATAATTGATAACAGAATTTATATTCTAACAGATAACAAAAAAAGAACATTCATAAAAATTGTATGAACCAAATAAATTATTAACCCAAATGGATACAATGAGAATATTGCAACAAAAATTGCAAACAACATCATCACGCCGCCCATTCCGAATATTAATGAATCAATAATTTTTTCACCAATCAATAAACCTAAATAACTATTTTTATTTTCCAACTTCTGCTCATTTAACAACCGCACATAAACAAACAAGCTTAACATATATATACATATAGGAAATGCTGCTAGTATATAAGATAATACGACCAATATATTAAAGTTTCTATTTATATATAAATTTCCGCAATATATATCTAGAGTAATTAAAGCAACAAATAAAATTGCCAGTGTATTTGATAAGTACTTCTTGATGTCAATGATAATTGCCTTCACAATTTGAATGTAAAACAAAAAAAAGGTTAAAATTAACCACATGTTCATAGCAACATGAATAAAAAGAATTACAACGAGACAGAAAATACGAATGTAAACATTAGATACAATGTTTGTTGATATAATTAATAATGGCATTAAATTTGATATAATAGCATTCAAAAATACGTATTTTTTAAATCTTCTAGATTCTGGTGACGTCATCCAATGTAAACAGCCAAAACATATTATGATTATAGAAAATATTATACTTATTGGTGATAGAATTTCACTGATATACGTATTATAATCGTATTTTTCTTCGTGTACAGATGTGGAACTTGCATAATCAAATGTTTCCATTATAGCAAAAGCGGAACCCGTACCTGTAAAATTATGAAATATTATGTTACCTTCTCAGAATATATTACTGTTAGGTATTATTATTTTTGTAATAATTATCCTACTATACTTTTTTAAAGTATTAAAACATTATATAAAATGTAATCTTTTTTTTATTGGGTTAGGTTTTTTATTATAGTTTTAATTTTTAGGATAATGTTATAAAAATATTTTCTAAGATTTTTTTTTTTTATTCTGGATAGGCTTGTGTTTGACCACAATCTCACCATGGTAAGTGATGATGTGGCCGAAGATGGTAAGCACACAAAGCCTAGATGGGAACTGGCTCTCAAGTGCAGCTGTCGGAACACACCGATAGGTGTTTTGGCGACAGATTTTCAACTTGAAGGTGGTAGCCAGCCAGTCGGGTACTACAAAGTACCCTACCACCGTGCAGATTTGTGAGAAATAAAGATCCTACTATAAAAATGCTATGAAAACAGTCTTAGCTGAAATACTCCGAAGTGGCTAAACACATATGGATGAGATTTGACTCAATCAACACAAATTTATTTAGTACAAGCTCTAATAAGGCATTTATGAACATTACAATCGACTCTAGCACCGGTTCGGAATATACTTAAAATAAGACGATTCCAGTAAGAGCCTTATGCGTATACTCACAGACAGGTGACACAGACGGCAGAAGTCTTAACTCAACACCACAAAACCAAGTCTGTATGACCTCCCGTACCTCTCTTTTTAACATTTTTTTGATGTCCCAAGTGACAACGAGTCAGGCAGGTCACCTGATGGCAAGTGACAACCGTCGCCTATTAGACATTGGCAATACCAGAGTGTGTTGTACACCTCATTATAATGCCTTAAAGGCGAACTGGCCCTCAAGTGCAATTGCCGGAACACACCAACAGGTGCTTGGCGACAGATTTTCAAAATGGTGGTGGAATAATTCTTATTGCGGTTCAACTTTTTCGTTAAGACGATGATGATAGCTCAGTGGATACCGCGGCAAAGGTCATGGGTTCGAATCCTAAAATGAGCTTGAGCTTTCGGTAAAGGAAAACATCGTGAGGAAACCATAGCACTGCCACCCTCATGTTGAAAATCTGTCGCCTATCGGCGTGTTCCGACAGCTGCACTTGAGAGCCAGATGATATGCTGTTATGGATTTTGGTGTAGAACTTTTACAGAGAAACAATCCCACGATACATAATCTTCATGTAACTCTAACGGTTTAGCCAGCGTACGCCAAGATGGCTCTGAGATGGCAGGATTTTTCCGACTGACTTGACACTCATCGTTATATTATGGCCAAATCACACAATATTTTTAACTCACTCCTCACGTTCACGTCCACTTTTTGTTCCACCGAAATTACGTAAAAATTATACACGAAATTCTTCTTTTATTTTCCGTTCCACTAACAAATACAACCAAGAATTAACCAGGTTAGATCTGTTTAATTTATCAATTAAATACACTTTAGCAAAAATTAATGTGTGATTTAGGTAACTTTTCTCCTTTCACTATGTATCAGTAGAGATAATACTCGTAATGCCATGCATGGCTCACTTTTATCAGAGTTTCTGTTAAATGATAGGATAGTTTAATTAGAAACACGTAATTTTGCTTATGTTTGCCATATTATCTAGTATCCCATACAAAAAACGCTTTTTTTTTCCCTTTTTTGCTCGATATCATCACCAGGCTGTATCTCAAGAACCGCGATAGCTAGACAGTTGAAATTTTCACAAATTATGTATTTCTGTTGCCGCTATAACAACAAATACTAAAAACAAAATAAAATAAATATTTAAGGGGGGCTCCCATACAACAAACGCTATTTTTTGCCCTTTTTTGCTCGATATCAATAATGGCAACAGGTAGGCACTTGAAATATTCACAGAATACTCAGTTGTATTTGTACTTTAATAAAATAAAATAAATATTTAAGGGGGGCTCCCATACAACAAACGTGATTTTTTTGCCTTTTTTACGGAACCCTTCGTGCGCGAGTCCGACTCGCACTTGGCCTGTTTTTTAAGATTGAATGTTGTGTAGGTTTCCTATGTACAAATTTTTACTTATCATATCCCTATAATAAATAGTATTGTTTGGGTATACTTATACGGCAATATTATGAAACTAATCACCGAATGAATTGATCACCTTAAATAAGATTGTCTTCATCGCACTAAGTATTTGGCAATGACTTCCTTTCTCATTGAAATAGGTTGATACTTTTAAATGAGAGTACTTTTTATGAACACAGGGAAGTATCGTAACTCGTAGGGCATATCCACTCGCATAAAGACGTTTCACACATCATTTATATTATGAACAATCTCTTGCTTAGAGGTAGTGACGTCGGATACCGTGGCGAAGGTCGTGGGTTCAAATCACAGGTTCGAATTCTAAAATGAGCTTGAGCTTTCGAAGCTCGGTAGAAGGATACTTTGAAGTACTCGACTGGATGGCACCCCAAGACGAAAATCTATTGCCAAGCATCTATCGCTATGTTCCGACAGCTGCACTTGAGAGCCAGTTCCCATCAAAATTTTGTGTGCTTACCACATCATCATGACTTAGCTACCATGGTGAAATTGCGGTCAAACACAAGCTTATCCAAATTTAAAAAAAAGTCACAATAATGTTCTTAGATATTGAGTTGGCCCAGTTGATCGTGTGATTTAACATTTAACACGATTGGATCCACCCACGGATTGAACACATCCACGCGTGCATTGAAGTAACTCTAAATTCAACGTTGCATCAACGAAATTCAGCTTTATTTATGCAAAATGGTTAATGTGGCAAAGTCATGGAGGCCATTTGCCCAATGTGCTATTTCACTCATAATCCTATCATATGTTATATGTACTTTATCCTACTAATATTATAAATGTGTGTGTGTGTGTTGCTCAATCACGCAAAAACGGCTGAACGGATTTTGATGAAACTTGGCACACAAGTATATAAAAAGAAAAGATAAAATCCTTCGTGAATGCGAGTGAAACCGCAGGGGGCAGCTAGTGATTCAATAAAATAATAACCATCTAAAGAAAATAACTAAGTCTTGTATTTAATTCAAGTTCTGTGATATATACAAAACTCCTCCTAATGTTAAATAATTTGTTAAGGTCATAGAAACATATTTTGATTAAATGTCAATTATTATACCATAATATTTGAGCTAAAAATCTTTACGACTAATTTGTTGTTCCTAATTAAGATGATATTTTCATTATTTAACTGATATTTTGTAGGATTATTGATATTGATGAACGCTATCCGCAGAACATATAAAACCCACACATTCACAACTATATACACACCTTCTCACACTCCACCCACGTACACTTTCATTCAACACAAAGAGACATTCACTCATTCATACACTATTTAATTACAGAATTACTAAAACTATTGCATAATGTTAGCATTGATTGATTTTAATGGCTACAATAAATTGACAAAATTTCGAGGAGATTGGCGCTGATAGCCGAAATATAATACAGGCTCTGCCTAGTTCGGATACAGATGCTTAACTCATTTGTACTTAGAATAATATAGCCTATGTATAATTATTATTATAATTCGGCCTAACATAGTCGGGAATTACTTAAAATCTACATTACAAAAACATTTTATTGTTTGATAACTCTTAGTAAGCGGGAAATTTGAGTGTCAAAAAAATATGATAACAACTTTTTTCAATACATAATATATAATTGGAATTATAATGACGCAAAATTGATTACAACATTATTTATAACTGATAACAGAATATTATGTATATTCCAACAGATGGGTCAACGATGACGTCCCTAAAATTCTGTCTATATATTGTGTGGTTCCGATACGACGATATCATTCACTTACAAACAGTTATCTGGTCAACAACCAATATAAACAAACAGACAGACATGAAGAAGTCACTTATCTTATTTGCCATGAGTTTGATGATAATCGAGATGGAAGCGGTTGGACGTGGGTCCTGTACCGCTGCAGGATCGTGTGGGGGGTCAAGATCAGGCTCTGGGATTGATTCTTGTACCGCTAATCGATCATGTGAAGGGCCACAATCAGGCTCTGGGATTGATTCTTGTACCGGTGAAGGATCATGTGGAGGGAAAAGATCAGGATCTGGGACTAGATCTTGTACTGCTAAACGATCATGTGATGGGCCACAATCAGGATCTGGGATTAAATCTTGTACCGGTGAAGGATCATGTGGAGGGCGAGGATCTGGATCGGGAATTCGTTCTTGTACCGGAGTTAATTCATGTAGTGGAGAGAACAGTGGAAGAGGATCTCATTCTTGCACAGGTGAAAACTCCTGTAAAAGCCCAGGATCGGGAAACTGTATCAGATGCTGTACTGAACCTGATTCTTGTTAAATGGTACTTGGAAGAAATATGAAAGTTATCTAGACATGAGGGTTTTAAATGTTGAGCAGAAAAGACAACCACAATCATGATGCGTTTATAAAAACAACACAAATGTGTATTTTTTTTTAATTTTCAGTACAAATATAATAAGAATTATAATGACGCAACATTTAATATAACGCTAATTATAATTGATAACAGAATTTATATTCTAACAGATAACAAAAAAAGAACATTCATAAAAATTGTATGAACCAAATAAATTAACAACCCAAATGGATACAATGAGAATATTGCAACAAAAATTGTAAACAACATCATCACAGCGCCCATTCCGAATATTAATGAATCAATAATTGTTTCACCAATCAATAAACCTAAATAACTACTCCTTTCATTTTTATTTTCCAACTCCTGCTCATAAAACAACCGCACATAAACAAACAAGCTTAACATATATATACATATAGGAAATGCTGCTAGTAGATAAGATAAGACGACAAATATATTAAAATTTCTATTCATATATAAATTTCCGCAATATATAGCTAGAGTTATTAAAGCAACAAATAAAATTGCCAGTGTACTCGTATTTGCTATGTACTTCTTGATGTCAATAAGAATTGCCTTCACAATTTGAATGTAAAACAAAAAAAAGGTTTTAATTAACCACATGTTCATAGCAACATGAATAAAAAGAATTACAACGAGACAGAAAATACGAATGTAAACATTACATACAATGTTTGTTGATGGCATCAAATTTGATATAATAGCATTTAAAAATACGAAAATTTAAATCTTCTAGATTCTGGTGACGTCATCCAATGTATACAGCCAAAACATATTATGATTATAGAAAATATTATACTTATTGGTCATAGAATTTCACTGATATACGTATTATAATCGTATTTTTCTTCGTGTACAGATGTGGAACTTGCATAATCAAATGTTTCCATTATAGCAAAAGCGGAACCCGTACCTGTAAAATTATGAAATATTATGTTACCTTCTCAGAATATATTACTGTTAGGTATTATTATTTTTGTAATAATTATCCTACTATACTTTTTTAAAGTATTAAAACATTATATAAAATGTAATCTTTTTTTTATTGGGTTAGGTTTTTTATTATAGTTTTAATTTTTAGGATAATGTTATAAAAATATTTTCTAAGTTTTTTTTTTTTATTCTGGATAGGCTTGTGTTTCCACCACAATCTCACCATGGTAAGTGATGATGTGGCCGAAGATGGTAAGCACACAAAGCCTAGATGGGAACTGGCTCTCAAGTGCAGCTGTCGGAACACACCGATAGGTGTTTTGGCGACAGATTTTCAACTTGAAGGTGGTAGCCAGCCAGTCGGGTACTACAAAGTACCCTACCACCGTGCAGATTTGTGAGAAATAAAGATCCTACTATAAAAATGCTATGAAAACAGTCTTAGCTGAAATACTCCGAAGTGGCTAAACACATATGGATGAGATTTGACTCAAACAACACATATTTATTTAGTACAAGCTCTAATAAGGCATTTATGAACATTACAATCGACTCTAGCACCGGTTCGGAATATACTTAAAATAAGACGATTCCAGTAAGAGCCTTATGCGTATACTCACAGACAGGTGACACAGACGGCAGAAGTCTTAACTCAACACCACAAAACCAAGTCTGTATGACCTCCCGTACCTCTCTTTTTAACATTTTTTTGATGTCCCAAGTGACAACGAGTCAGGCAGGTCACCTGATGGCAAGTGACAACCGTCGCCTATTAGACATTGGCAATACCAGAGGATTGCTAATGTGTTGTACACCTCATTATAATGCCTTAAAGGCGAACTGGCCCTCAAGTGCAATTGCCGGAACACACCAACAGGTGCTTGGCGACAGATTTTCAAAATGGTGGTGGAATAATTCTTATTGCGGTTCAACTTTTTCGTTAAGACGATGATGATAGCTCAGTGGATACCGCGGCAAAGGTCATGGGTTCGAATCCTAAAATGAGCTTGAGCTTTCGGTAAAGGAAAACATCGTGAGGAAACCATAGCACTGCCACCCTCATGTTGAAAATCTGTCGCCTATCGGCGTGTTCCGACAGCTGCACTTGAGAGCCAGATGATATGCTGTTATGGATTTTGGTGTAGAACTTTTACAGAGAAACAATCCCACGATACATAATCTTCATGTAACTCTAACGGTTTAGCCAGCGTACGCCAAGATGGCTCTGAGATGGCAGGATTTTTCCGACTGACTTGACACTCATCGTTATATTATGGCCAAATCACACAATATTTTTAACTCACTCCTCACGTTCACGTCCACTTTTTGTTCCACCGAAATTACGTAAAAATTATACACGAAATTCTTCTTTTATTTTCCGTTCCACTAACAAATACAACCAAGAATTAACCAGGTTAGATCTGTTTAATTTATCAATTAAATACACTTTAGCAAAAATTAATGTGTGATTTAGGTAACTTTTCTCCTTTCACTATGTATCAGTAGAGATAATACTCGTAATGCCATGCATGGCTCACTTTTATCAGAGTTTCTGTTAAATGATAGGATAGTTTAATTAGAAACACGTAATTTTGCTTATGTTTGCCATATTATCTAGTATCCCATACAAAAAACGCTTTTTTTTTCCCTTTTTTGCTCGATATCATCACCAGGCTGTATCTCAAGAACCGCGATAGCTAGACAGTTGAAATTTTCACAAATTATGTATTTCTGTTGCCGCTATAACAACAAATACTAAAAACGAAATAAAATAAATATTTAAGGGGGGCTCCCATACAACAAACGCTATTTTTTGCCCTTTTTTGCTCGATATCAATAATGGCAACAGGTAGGCACTTGAAATATTCACAGAATACTCAGTTGTATTTGTACTTTAATAAAATAAAATAAATATTTAAGAGGGGCTCCCATACAACAAACGTGATTTTTTTGCCTTTTTTACGGAACCCTTCGTGCGCGAGTCCGACTCGCACTTGGCCTGTTTTTTAAGATTGAATGTTGTGTAGGTTTCCTATGTACAAATTTTTACTTATCATATCCCTATAATAAATACTATTGTTTGGGTATACTTATACGGCAATATTATGAAACTAATCACCGAATGAATTGATCACCTTAAATAAGATTGTCTTCATCGCACTAAGTATTTGGCAATGACTTCCTTTCTCATTGAAATAGGTTGATACTTTTAAATGAGAGTACTTTTTATGAACACAGGGAAGTATCGTAACTCGTAGGGCATATCCACTCGCATAAAGACGTTTCACACATCATTTATATTATGAACAATCTCTTGCTTAGAGGTAGTGACGTCGGATACCGTGGCGAAGGTCGTGGGTTCGAATCACAGGTTCGAATTCTAAAATGAGCTTGAGCTTTCGAAGCTCGGTAGAAGGATACTTTGAAGTACTCGACTGGATGGCACCCCAAGACGAAAATCTGTTGCCAAGCATCTATCGCTATGTTCCGACAGCTGCACTTGAGAGCCAGTTCCCATCAAAATTTTGTGTGCTTACCACATCATCATGACTTATCTACCATGGTGAGATTGCGGTCAAACACAAGCTTATCCAAATTAAAAAAAAAGTCACAATAATGTTCTTAGATATTGAGTTGGCCCAGTTGATCGTGTGATTTAACATTTAACACGATTGGATCCACCCACGGATTGAACACATCCACGCGTGCATTGAAGTAACTCTAAATTCAACGTTGCATCAACGAAATTCAGCTTTATTTATGCAAAATGGTTAATGTGGCAAAGTCATGGAGGCCATTTGCCCAATGTGCTATTTCACTCATAATCCTATCATATGTTCTATGTACTTTATCCTACTAATATTATAAATGTGTGTGTGTGTGTGTTGCTCAATCACGCAAAAACGGCTGAACGGATTTTGATGAAACTTGGCACACAAGTATATAAAAAGAAAAGATAAAATCCTTCGTGAATGCGAGTGCAACCGCAGGGGGCAGCTAGTGATTCAATAAAATAATAACCATCTAAAGAAAATAACTAAGTCTTGTATTTAATTCAAGTTCTATGATATATACAAAACTCCTCCTAATGTTAAATAATTTGTTAAGGTCATAGAAACATATTTTGATTAAATGTCAATTATTATATCATAATATTTGAGCTAAAAATCTTTACGACAAATTTGTTGTTCCTAATTAAGATGATATTTTCATTATTTAACTGATATTTTGTAGGATTATTGATATTGATGAACGCTATCCGCAGAACATATAAAACCCACACATTCACAACTATATACACACCTTCTCACACTCCACCCACGTACACTTTCATTCAACACAAAGAGACATTCACTCATTCATACACTATTTAATTACAGAATTACTAAAACTATTGCATAATGTTAGCATTTGTTGATTTTAATGGCTACAATAAATTGACAAAATTTCGAGGAGATTGGCGCTGATAGCCGAAATATAATACAGGCTCTGCCTAGTTCGGATACAGATGCTTAACTCATTTGTACTTAGAATAATATAGCCTATGTATAATTGAAACAATACGCTAAGTTCTTTTTTGAAATAAACGTTATTAATATTATAATTCGGCCTAACATAGTCGGGAATTACTTAAAATCTACATTACAAAAACATTTTATTGTTTGATAACTCTTAGTAAGCGGGAAATTTGAGTGTCAAAAATATGATAACAACTTTTTTTCAATACATAATATATAATTGGAATTATAATGACGCAAAATTGATAACAACATTATTTATAACTGATAACAGAATATTATGTATATTCCAACAGATGGGTCAACGATGACGTCCCTAAAATTCTGTCTATATAATGTGTGGTTCTGATACGACGATATAATTCACTTAAAAGCAGTCATCTGTTCAACAAGCAATATAAACAAACAGACAGACATGAAGAAGGCACTTATCTTATTTGCCGTGAGTTTGATGATAATCGAGATGGAAGCGGTTGGATATAGGTCCTGTACCGCAGCAGAATCATGTAAGGGGTCAAGTTCAGGATCTGGGACTAGATCTTGTACTGCTAAACGATCATGTGATGGGCCACAATCAGGATCTGGGTTTAAATCTTGTGCTGGTGAAGGATCATGTGGAGGAGAAAGATCTGGAAATGGGTCACATTCTTGTACCGCTGCGGGATCATGTGGAGGGGTACAATCAGGATCTGAGTATCATTCTTGTGCTGGTGAAGGATCATGTAGAGGAGAAAGATCTGGATCTGGGTCACATTCTTGTACCGCTGCGGGATCATGTGGAGGGGTACAATCAGGATCTGAGTATCATTCTTGTGCTGGTGAAAGATCATGTGGAGGAGAAAGATCTGGATCTGGGTCACATTCTTGTACCGCTGCGGGATCATGTGGAGGGCGAGGATCTGGATCGGGATTTCGTTCTTGTACCGGAGTTAATTCATGTAGTGGAGAGAACAGTGGAAGAGGATCTCATTCTTGCACAGGTGAAAACTCCTGTAAAAGCCCAGGATCGGGAAACTGTATCAGATGCTGTACTGAACCTGATTCTTGTTAAATGGTACTTGGAAGAAATATGAAAGTTATCTAGACATGAGGGTTTTAAATGTTGAGCAGACAAGACAACCACAATCATGATGCGTTTATAAAAACAACACAAATATGTAATTTTTAAAATTTTCAGTACAAATATAATTAGAATTATAATGACGCAACATTTACGCTAATTATAATTGATAACAGAATTTATATTCTAACAGATAACAAAAAAAGAACATTCATAAAAATTGTATGAACCAAATAAATTATTAACCCAAATGGATACAATGAGAATATTGCAACAAAAATTGCAAACAACATCATCACGCCGCCCATTCCGAATATTAATGAATCAATAATTTTTTCACCAATCAATAAACCTAAATAACTAGTCCTTTCATTTTTATTTTCCAACTTCTGCTCATTTAACAACCGCACATAAACAAACAAGCTTAACATACATATACATATAGGAAATGCTGCTAGTATATAAGATAATACGACCAATATATTAAAGTTTATATTTATATATAAATTTCCGCAATATATATCTAGAGTAATTAAAGCAACAAATAAAATTGCCAGTGTATTTGATAAGTACTTCTTGATGTCAATGATAATTGCCTTCACAATTTGAATGTAAAACAAAAAAAAGGTTAAAATTAACCACATGTTCATAGCAACATGAATAAAAAGAATTACAACGAGACAGAAAATACGAATGTAAACATTAGATACAATGTTTGTTGATATAATTAATAATGGCATTAAATTTGATATAATAGCATTCAAAAATACGTAATTTTTAAATCTTCTAGATTCTGGTGACGTCATCCAATGTAAACAGCCAAAACATATTATGATTATAGAAAATATTATACTTATTGGTGATAGAATTTCACTGATATACGTATAATAATCGTATTTTTCTTCGTGTACAGATGTGGAACTTGTATAATCAAATGTTTCCATTATGAACCCGTACCTGTAAAATTATGAAATATTATGTTACCTCTTCACAATGCAATACTGTTAGGTATTATTATTTTTTTAATTAATTACCCTACTATAAAAATGCTATGAAAACAGTTTCAACTAAATTACTCCGAAGTGGTTAAACGCATATGGATGAGATTTGACTCAAACAATACTTATTTATTTAGTGGAGGCTCTGAAAAGGCATATATGAACATTACAATTGACTCTACCACCGGTTCGGAATATACTTAAAATAAGACGATTCCATATGCGTATGCTCACAGACAGGTGACACAGACGGCAGAAAATGTTGTCATGTTGGCAACTCTGCAGATTTCTACGCCTGCGCGACGCGTGCTAGTCCAGGAGGTAGCGTTACAAATCCAAAATTTATGCTCAAATAAATAATATATTTACCATTACTTTTTTTTTACAACTGCCGTAACCTTCCAATCTTACACCCACCGCGGGTAAGTGAGCTGATGCTTGGTTCATTCGAAATTTAATGAAAAAAATGGCAATCGATCGACGTAAAAACACTATCTAAAATGCAACGCTGCCTACCGTACTATGTATGTCAACCTGCGCGAGTGTGGGTGTGTTGTCTACCCTGCCTGCCCTGCCTGCCCTGCCTGCCCTGCCTGCCCTGCCTGCCCTGCCTGCCCTGCCTGCCCTGCCTGCCCTGCCTGCCCTGCCTGCCCTGCCTGCCCTGCCTGCCCTGCCTGCCCTGCCTGCCCTGCCTGCCCTGCCTGCCCTGCCTGCCCTGCCTGCCCTGCCTGCCCTGTCTCTCAGCATACGCACACACTTAAGTTCTTATTAGAAATTTGAATATGCACATATAGCTGAAATAATTTTATTGTATACGTACTGCAAGCATCACCGAATGACTGAACCACTCACTATAGATAATATTCTGTTTTTATTAAATTCACTGATAGTTTTATTGTGCCATTAATAAACGTGGAGCGCGACCAAACGCTCTTATCTCTAATTTTGTACTGACTAACATAGTATTATTAATGTGTTGTAATTGGAAGAGTTCTGTTCATCGAACATCTAATACCTTTAAACAAGCAATTATTGTCTATAATATGTATATCCTATCCTACTAATATTATAAATGTGAATGTTTGGATGGATGGATGTATGTTTGTTACTCATTTACGCCAGAACGGCTTAATGGATCTGGATGAAATTTGGAATAGAGATAGATTATAGTCTTGAATAGCACACAGGCTACTTTTTATCCCGGGAAAAGATAAGATCCCTCGGGAATGTGGGTGAAACCGCGCGGAACAGCTAGTAGACATATATCAAATATAGAAACTGAATCTCGGAAACGGCTCCAACGATTTTATACCTAGGTTTAATTTTTAAAAAACGTTCTTCAATCTAAAAAATTAAAATAGCTCAGTGGGAAACCGAGCGGTTTCAAATCCAGAAGACCTCGGTTCGAGTCCAGATGAACGATTAATTGTTTTCCCTTTTTTTTTTCAAGTTAAAGGAACTGTGAGAATATGTCCTCGGACAATATATCCTCGGAAATTTTTCACACACGGCTATCCTAAACTAAGCAGAGCTTGTACTATGGAAAAATTTTTGTAAATACATAGGTACTTAAATAGATAATTACACCCAGACTCAGGACAAACATACATGTTCATGCACACAAATGTGTGTCCTGGATGTGTGTCAACCAACCACGCCAACCGGCCCGTCAAGAGAAAAAACTATTAAATTTTTACCAAAAAATAATAATAATATTATGAAGTAATGATGACATCCCTAAAATGATCTATATAATGTGTGGTTCCGATACAACAATATCATTCACTTACAAACAGTTATCTGTTCAACACAGAACAAAAAAAAAAGGTAGAAGGAGCATGTCCAATGAATTGAAGCAACGTGCTCGAAGTTGCTCGCATGGCCTGTACGTACCTACCTGCGTGACTCGCGTCGCACAGAAACGCGATCGGCTTCCTTTAATGTGCTTCACTCTAAGTCCGCGGGGCGTGTCTACTTTGGTCTGAGCTGTTCAATGATGATAATCGAAAAGCGACCGGTTTACCATAATTCAACCTATTAGAATATAACGAATTTAACATTTTTACCGTAAAGATTCTACTATAATACAGCGTAATATTATCGTCTGTATAAAAAAAAACAGGGTTTAGTAGTTTTACATTTTGTCACCCAAATTTGTTTGACTATTTCATAATAAAGTGTAAAGAGATTTATAAAAGTGTGAACAGAATTAGAATTGGTTCACACGACCGCGCTAAATTGTAATGCTAGATACACACTGTTACATTAAACGTGATATTTTTTTATGTTCATAGCTACCATTTTTATTGCAGTTTAATCCTTAAGAAAGAATTGATTTCATTTAAAGACCTCGGTATGACAAATCATTTATGAGACTTAGGTATATTACTATAAAGAAATATTTTACTGCATATTTTTATTTGCTTAAAACACTATAGTAATAGATGTCAGAGGTATATAATAGGTCCTACACATTTACTCCGTGGTCCTACATGTGTTGCTAAAATAGCTATTATTATATAGCTATATATAATAGCTTGCAAGTTATTTTACGGGGGGTGGTTTAGTACTCAAAGTATTATAATTAATACTTTAAAACATTGCCATCGTCACCATTCTACCATCGCACTGCTCGCCGGCGACGTGGAGCTCATCCTCACATCCTCGAGCCCTCTCGATCGTCCACCGACCGATTCAGCCGGACGTTCCTTCTGCGGACCATTAGGATGTGGAATGAGCTCCCCATTACGGTATTCCCTCCACGCTATGATATGGGGTTCTTCAAAAAGGGCTTCAAAAAGTTTGTCAACTTATTGACATTAAAAAAAAAGAACAGCAACACATAACGACAAAGCTGACACGCTCTTTTTTTCCAGAGATGCCCCAAATTGCTCACTATACTGAAAATATAGATACATAATCTTTTTGATACAATGATATAATATATCACAATGATTTGATATTTAGCTCGAGAGTTATGTTAAAGGACGATTACGAAGTAAAAGACAAGAAAAATATTATAAATTGTAAAGGCAATGATAGCTCAGTGGTAAGTGACGTCGGATACCGCGGCGAAGGTCGTGGGTTCGAATCCTTACAATGAGCTTGAGCTTTCGGTGAAGGAAAACATCGTGAGGAAACCACAGCACGGTGGTAGGGTACTTTGTAGTACTCGACTGGCTGGCTACCACCCTCAAGTTGAAAATCTGTCGCCAAGCACCTGTTGGTGTGTTCCGGCAATTGCACTTGAGAGCCAGTTTTTTTTTTTTTTTTTTATTCTGGATAAGCTTGTGTTTGACCACAATCTCACCATGGTAAGTGCTGATGTGGCCGAAGGTGGTAAGCACACAAAGCCTAGATGGGAACTGGCTCTCAAGTGCAGCTGTCGGAACACACCGATAGGTGCTTGGCGACAGGTTTTCAACTTGAGGGTGGTAGCCAGCCAGTCGGGTACAAAGTACCCTACCACCGTGCTATGGTTTCCTCACGATGTTTTCCTTCACCGAAAGCTCAAGCTCATTGTAGGATTCGAACCCACGACCTTCGTCGCGGTATTCGACGTCACTTACCACTGAGCTATCATCGCCAGTTCGCCTTAATAAGGTGTACAACACATTAGCAATCCCCTGGTATTGCCAATGTCTATAGGCGACGGTTGTCACTTACCATCAGGTGACCCGCCTGTCTCGTTGTCACTTGTGACATAAAAAAAAAAGTTTTATTTATGAAAATTTGTGAGAATTATTGAAAATACAAAATTTACATTCATTTTTGTAAATCAATGTCTATGTGATATGTTTTTCTTTAATATTATGTACGTACTTATTGCCCATCTCGCGTCGTTCTTAGTGTCACTTGATACATGCAAAGAGCCAACAAAGAGCCGAGAGCTGCGTTGAACTGCTGAACTGGTGAACGAAATGAGTTATTCAGAGCTAGCGTGAGTGAGTGAGTACATTGTGTCGGTGTAAGGGATATAGACAGATAGTTCTGTTATATCACTCACTCACTTATATCATTCAGGAGCTACACAACTCTAGTTTTTCTTTTCTGTACTAATATAATATTATGAAGAATAAAAATTCGATTGTTTATTTGCATTGAATAGGCTCTGAAACTACTGGACCGATTTGAGTTCTTTCACCATTAGAAAGCTACATTAACCCTGATGAACATAGGCTATATTTTTATGCCGGGAAAAGATAAGAACCCGCGGAAACCGCGGGGACCGCCTTACCAACCTTCACCGCTTAAGGTTTCGACGGAGAGAATATACTCCTAGTGCAACAAAATAAGGCACCCTCTTGTCAAAGTGTACCAAATAGATGATGATTTAAATTACGAATGATATTTAGTGTGTTAGTTGTGTGTTTCTGTCATTCTGTGGTTTCACAAAAACGAAATCATCCTTATAATATTACCATTATAATTACGGTTGGTATGTTGTTTTAAAAAAAAGAGTAATTGCAGTTTATTGCCGGCACTTCTCAGCAAAAGCAACCTTCCGAACCGAGCGTTAGAATTTTAAATGAATCAAACAATTGTGACTATTAAAAATACTTGTGATGAGTTTATTTAATAAAGATATTTTTGAGTTTTGAGTTTTTGGAACGAAGTTCCTTATCGCGCGTTGTGAAACGGGGCTAGACGGAAAATAATCTTACGAAATCACATCATATAAAAAAAAAACATTTATACGTATAAATAGTTTTCTTTTTTTATATACATATATATACTCTCTCGACTTATATAACTTCGTTCCATCCGGGTGTCCCTTGACACCTCTCAAGTTTTTTTTATGTCAACGATAGTGTACATCGACCTTTAGTTCTCAGCATAGGGTGACAATTTAGCAGAGCAAAGTTAACAAGCTAACAAAATGAAGCCATTACCAGCTCTAACAAGAGTGATCGAATGTCACAGACGTGAAAATGGCTTTGTAGTAAAAGCAAGTGGGTTGAAAATAATATTTAATTTTTAGGGTTATTTACCCAAAGAGTAAAAACGGAAACCCTATCACTAAGGCCGGACTTACACTTGTAAGTAGCTTTCGTAAGTTTTATGTGAGTTACTTACATAAAACTTTTAGAGTATTAAAATTTACGGTAATAATAATTGTCGACATGTGGGATATTGACACGGCAGTCATTGTACCAATAGTCGTTTCCACCCATGGCCTATTGGCAAAGAGCCTCGACAAACACCTTAAGAGGCTCACGTTTGGTGGCTGAATCAAGGGCCAGATTCAGAAGGCAGTACTCCTGGAGACGGCACGCATTGTGAGGAAGTTCCTCTCTCTGGAGCCTTGACCACCGGTCACTTGGACCTAGTTCCCGATGCCGGTTGGATGCTGTTTTTTATAGTTTTAAATATAAATATTGTATTTTATATATATATATATATTTGAAATTGTAATTAATAAGTTAAAGTAAAATAAATAAATGGAATAATAATAAATCTTTTATTTTCAAAAACTTAATCAAATAGTAATAAACGTGGTAGAGATCTCCTTTTAAGTATAGAAATACTTGTGCTAGGAGACCTCACTCTTCCATAACAGAGTATACTTATGATTAAGGCGTAACAAGTTGAACATAATTAAATAAACAATTTAAACATTGATTGAAAAGAGACGTCGGTACGTGTGTGTGTGTGTGTGCGAGTGTGTGTGTGTGTGTGTGTGTGTGTGTGTGTGTGTGTGTGTGTGTGGCTGTGTGTGAATGGAATTATGAATATGCCGTTTAAATGATTTCCAAAAGAGCTTCAGTTTCATCGTAGTTTAATAAAGATAGCCAGTTCGTTAAAATCTTTTTGCATGTGTGATTATTCATGAGGTATATATTCAAGGTTTTATTTATTTTGTTGTATAAATGGGAAGATTTTGTTATATACTGTCTTGTTGCGAAAGTAGTATTCACACGCTGAGCTTTTGTTACAGTAAATTTCCTTCTTTTATTTAATTTTATAGGGTCGTATTCTAGTGTTTTATGAAGTTTCAATATTGAGTGGAGTACATACAGTTTTCTGATTGTAAGTGTTTCTGAGTTTAGGTAGAGCATGTTAGTTGGGTACCTATACGGCTTAAAGTACATAACTTTGAGTAGTGATCTTTGTGCTCTCTCTAGGTAGCTACTTACAAAGCGTGTTTACATTTGCAAATTTATCGTAAGTTAATTACGTAAGCCTACTTACGTGAGTAAAACTTACTAGTGTAAGTGCGGGGTAAGACTCTACTGTCCGTCTTGTCACCAGGCTGTATCTCATGAACCGTGATAGGTAGAGAGTTGAAATTTTCACAGATTATGTATTTCTGTGTTGCCGCTATAACAACAAATACTAAAGCAGAATAAAATTATAAAAAAATTTTTTTATAATACTGATGGTAAGTGGCTACCACAGCCTATAAACATTAGCAATACCAATGTGTAGTCAATTTTTGCCTTGTAAACAACATTTTCTTACGATGTTTTCCTACACCGAAAGCTCAAACTCATTGTAGGATTCGAACTCACGACCTTCACCGCGGTATCCGACCGATCCAATCATTGCTTTGAACTGTACCATCTTTTTCTTCACTCCATTCTTTTTCTTAATCCCGTACAGTGCAATTTTTGCATCCTTTCCCTAGTGTTGTAATGATGTCGATATGTAGGTATACATATAATATATCGATATGTATATGTCGTTTTTTAGCATTACAACACTAACAAAAGGATACACGCACACTTGCAGGAGGATTTTTTGGCGGGAACATGCGAAGTGACGTTGTGTTTTCGTTTTATTTTCATTTGATTCGTGTATTTTGAGCTTTATTGAATAATTTCGGTGGTGTTTTGTCCAATAAAGATCAATGTAAGTGCACAAGTGAAGTGAAATGAAATGAAAGCGTGTATCGTGACTTTCCAGGTTGTCCCAAAAAGTCCATGAAATGTTTTAGTGGAATAGCTGCCAATTTCACTAAAATGAGACCGGACTTGTACGGACGAGGACTAGACTTAACAGTGAAAGTGACAATAAAACGTGACTAAACATAAAATATGAATATTTAAAATAAAGAGGACTCTATACCAGGCCAAAAATCTTCTTAAAAAAAAAAACATTTGCAGGAAAAAGAGTTGGTGCGTCTTCGTGTATCTTTCACTTTCCTTACCACTCGACCACTCCATTTGACGAATAAAAATGTGTCTACAAACATCTTAATGGTCATATTTTGAGGTCGAGAGTCAGGTAGCGAAGCCAAGTCTTTTACGTCAAACTACGAACGAGTGAATTGACATAACATCGGCACTTGCACCTAAATAAATATTGTTTTATTGAGAAAATATTGGTCGTGTTGAAATAATAATGTTTGTCGCTTCTGTTTACATTATTCTATGTAATGATTTAGCGGTGTAAAGCTTTTTCTACACTTCTGTGACGCAGTTATTTGCAAAAACAAGGCAATGATAGCTCGTTGAATCAAAGTAAAATTCAAAGTCAAAGTCAAGTCAGACATGAAGTATTTATTTTTATAAGATCAATATAAAACAATAATTGTTTTTTCATCCCCCCATCTCGGAAAGAGTGTTTTTGCTCTTCGATATCTGAGTGTAAAAGCCGTTATTATCCTCTAGAGGATAAAGTAAATAGAACATCGTGTGCACTAAGTTTGTGAATTCAAATCATTAAACCTACTTACTTCTCCCTCCATGGTGCCGAATTTATCATACATCAAAGTCAAAGCCAAAGTCAAAAACATTTATTCAGTTTAGGCCCTAGAAGGGCACTTATGAAGGTCGAATTACAGAAGTTACCACCGGTTCGGGAGTCCGACTTCAACTGAGAACAACCGGCAAGAAACTCAGCAAGGTTACCCTCAAGATGAAAATCTGTCGCCAAGCACCTATCGGTGCGTTCCAGCAGATACACTTGAGAGCCTTTAAAGCATTGTAATAAGGTGTACAACATATTGGCAATCCCGCTAGTATTGCTAATGTTTATAGGCGACGATATTCACTTAACATCAGGTGACCCGCCTGCTTATTAGACTGCTAATCCGTAAAAATAGCGAATACCTAACTATATTCTGTTATTCAAAACGTAATGTTATCTTCATTTATAATTCACTTTCCTGTTTTCCTTTACCCTCTTTGTACTTGTATATTTACAGATATAAATAGTATAATACTCCATTCGAGCACATTTGTGTCCCTATCTCATACCAAAAGTCCCGACGCACAAAAATGTCCCGATATTTTTTCAACGTCAGTGCGTATAAATTACAGCAGCTGATGTTACAATGTGTCGAATGTTCACGATAAGAATGAAAAGCAAAAAAAGAAACAAACGAAAAAAACTCCGGCACGTGGGTACACAGCTTTAAAGCGCAAGTTCTAACGTTTTTGTGTATATGCGTAAAGTGCATCTGTGTGCGTGTCTCTGCAGGTATTGGAACAGAGCCTTCTTAGTTCCCATCGGGCCGCCGAGTACGATGCACGCGTCGTCTCTTTCTGGTCTACTCTAGAGCGTACCGGACAATCTCGTAATATTTCGAATTTTAAATTTGAATTGTGTGTATTCGAATATTGAACGTTTTGAATTGAATGTTTGTTTTCATTGGATTTATTGGCTGATTGTAAATAAATAAGAAACGTCACGTGTGAGTGAAAAGTGGACATCAGTGGATTTATTGATAAATCAACAGTGATTTGTGAATGAATGATTGAGTGACACATGATTGTTTTTATTATCAGTGGAATCTGTCATTAATCAAGTAAGTTTAAGGCTATATGTTTAATAAAAGTTCACGGTGACTAAGTCACTTCCGATTAATTACGTAATAAAATACAATTTTTGATTTAATGACAATGCTATTAGGCGGAATAATGGGATCACTGAAGACCTCTTGACCTCGACGGAGCATTAATAAACTAAAATAAGGCTCATTAAAATTGCTACGATTATCCTTACATTTGACGCAATCTTACACTGATATAAATAAGTTACCTACTAAAAAAATCTGCAAATAATAGTAGAGACCTAGAGAAAGAAATAAATAAGAGACAGGTAGAGTCAAATCCAAGGGGCATATCTACATCATAAATTAGCAATCTTCTTAGGTTAAGAATTCAGGGAAATAAATTAGCAATATTTTGGGTGTTTTAAATCCGAAATGAATTCTACTTTTAAATACCTAAGCGATGTGGTAACTTATCTCTGGTCTATTCTGAGTGCTCTGTTTTATCTATGATAAGAAATTTAATGCAGATTAACTTTTTTAATGCACATTATTTATTTACCATTACTTATTACATATTTAAGAGTTCGCTCGAAAGTATTATGTGGTTTGTGTGTTTTACTTTTTTAAAGTAAAACACACAAATTTTAATTTTAATTATTAATTTTTGTTATTATTGTATTTATTATTGTAATCGTTTGCCGTGTTATCTGTTTGTGCTTTCTGTGATGTCCTGTAATTGAAGAAGCACTAGGTGTATAAATGCTACTATAATTATTGTTTTAAATGTGAGGTGTATTCTTTGTTGGATATCCAAAATAAATAAATAAATAAATAAATAAAGTAAAAATATTTCACTGCACTTTTTTAAAGTTTGAACTTTCAATATTATTTTCTCTAATAACCTGAATACTGTCCGGGGAAGATAAATCATTTACATTTTACCTAAGAATAAATTAACAGTTAAAATAACTAAGATATTCCATTGCTACTGAAATCTTTTCATCTCTGATATAACTCATTGATGTGAAAAATGTGTAATTTAATACAAAAAAAAAATAACTAAGAGTGAATCTTAATAAAAACTTACACGCAAAGCCCCTAAGAGGTAGCAGGCCTACCAAAGATCCTCATCATCATACCAGTTCCCATTTATTTGGGGTCGGTGCAATGTCTACGTACTTTTCTTCTATTCGTCACAATATCAGGCCTACTAAAGATAACATAATTAAAATTTATTCACAATCGTTAACTAGAAAAATGTAGCTAGAAAAATTTAAGTTGAAACTATTAGAGTTCTAAGTGGTGTTAGTAATAATTGAGATTCGAATCTTCATTTCCCTGTTGTTGTGAAGATATCCAGAATTGAAATCTAGATGCCCAGAAACCGTTATTTTTGTCATGATGTTAGGGTACTTTGTAGGCTGGCAGTTTGAAAATCTGTCGCCAAGCACCTGTTATGTACCGGCAGTTGCACTTGAAAGACACTGTAATAAGGTGGACAGCACATTGAAAATCCCGCTGGTATTGCTTATTTATAGTATTTCAGTTACCATCATGTGACCCGCCTACCTGACAAAAAATTACAAACGGCTTGATATGGGTGTGTGATAAAGCAAAAAAGTCTTTGATAGATCTTCAACCTCCTAGATAATATGGACGCTTGATAACTGTCTAATGTATTGCAGATATTCAGGCCTGGATTAATTATGATAATACAACAATAGCTCCTATCATTTAAATTACCAGCAAGTAATTAGACTCTATTGTACTTGAAATAGTTTTAGCAGCATCAATTCATACAGCAACTTTCTTGGGGCCAACAACAGAACATAATTAATTTTCGTAATTACATAGATCTACCCATATTGAATTCATAATTAAGATTTTTTGCCAATCTCTTGATTATTGATGAATGATACTGAAATATGACGATATCATCTTAAGGCGATGATAGCTCAGTGGTAGTGACGTCGGATACCGCGTCGGAGATCGTGAGTTCGAATCCTACAATGAGCTTAAGCTAAGGAAAACTGCGTGAGGAAACCACACCACGGTGGTAGGGTACTTTGTAGTTCTCGACTGGCTGGCTACCACTCTCAAGTTGAAAATTTGTCCTCAAGCCACTGCTGGTGCTGGCAATTACACTTGAGACCCAGTTGCCTCTAAGGCATTGTAATAAAGTGTACAACACATTGGCAATCCCCCTGGTATTGCTGGATAATGTCTATAGACGACGGTTGTCACTTACCATCAGGTGTCTTGCCTGCCTGGTTGTCACTTGTGGTATATAAAAAAAAACAGATTTACAAAAACTGTTACAACGACTTTTTCATTGCTTTGGCTTAAGTTAGCTAGTTCTCTCCCTTTAAAATATAAATCTGTACAGAATACATCACGTTCTCTTTCACTATGTTTAAGTCGGCCTTTTTCGTTCTTTCATTGTTTACTGTGCTTGTTACTGAACCGATAAAATCTTTAGTTATCGAATAAGGTTAAATGTTGAATATTATTTGGGTACATTATGTACAAAATATATTACATTCTCGGATACGAATGAAAGTTTATGTTTATCTGATGTTTTACGGATCGTAGATATAATATTGAAGTGCAAAATTTTAATGACGTCAAAAATAGACTATTTTATAAAGAATCTTGTGATTTTGATATAAATGTCCATTTTACAATTTCTTTTCATTATGATGATGTTGTTGAGGTTGAATAAAAACTTATTGTTATTGTTCTGCAACCACAAGATTGGTTTACCAACCAGTATAAATGCGAGGATTTACTGTAATTTTGTTTTTAATTCGGAACCTGATTTAGAAACCTTTAATTTCATGCCCAATTTTCGAGGATTTTTTTGTTTTCACTAAAACAAAATGGCGACAAAATTATATGCAATTAGAATAAATGATTTCAGAATCAAAGGTAACAATTATGTCGTAACTCGGTCAAGGATCCCAGCTAATTTCATTGTAAAAATACTGTGTTGGTTGTTGCCATTAAAAGTATACAATACCTGTTCTTTTGTTATGAGTTTTTAATGTCACAGTTCGTTGTGAGTACAAAATACGGTAGCAATCTGTTCTTGATGTGATATTGTTTGAAAATACTTGGTGGTGACTGCTGCTACTTTTGTTTTACTATCATCACATGGCATCGATCACGCTACCTTTGTGATCGATTAATATATTAAATCCAAGTAAACTTTGTTTGAAGTATAATTAATAACTGCCTGTTATAAAAAACTAAAGAAGTTGCAAAACGTAAATGCTCTATAATTACACATTCAATTACACTAAGCATAACAATATAAACGCGGTGAGCAGGGTGAGCTCAGTGGAAGATGGATGAGGTACTCATAGAGATGGGATGGCCCTGCAAAGCGTAAAGCCGGGATAAGTGGAAGGACCTTTATGTAGTGGGCCGGTATAAGTTGATGATCGAAAAAGTAAATAATAGTTTTAGGGGGAAAAAGTAATTACATTTTAGACTAGCTAACCTCAGCGGTTTCCGTGGGATCTTATATTTTCTTGGGATAAAAATATAGCCTATGTTACTCAGGGATAATGGAGAAAGAATTTTTAAAATCAGCCGAGTGGTTTTTGAGTTAAATCGTAACAAACTAACAAATAAAAAATCCCTACCACCAACTTTTATTGCGGTTCAACTTAAACTAAACTTGACTCTTTGTCAATCAATTATCACTTTTGTTTATACATTCTGACGTCCTTTGATACTCTGACGGTTTAGTGAACCGTCAGAGTATCAAAGAACGTCAGAAGGCGTCAGAAGGCGTCAGAAGGCCGAGTAGAATCGAAATAAGAGTGGTAACCTAGCAGATCATCCACCACAATTATAAATGACTAGCTTTCCGTCCCGCGGTTTCATCTCCGTTTCCCGAAAGGATAAACAAAATATATAGGTATATAGCCCATGTCACTGATAAAATAATTAAAGTAGTTTTCTAAAGGTGAAATATGTTTTTTAAATCGGTTTATTATTTTTTGAGTTTATCCGATCCAGTTTTATCCAATATAAAAAGAACTCTCAAAAATCGAATCTCTACTCTTCTCTACTCTTCTCTACTCTTTATAATAACTACTACTGTGAATATTATATTTAACATAAAACTGCAGAACTCTGACCTCTCAGTTCATAAAGTAACGCATTATCCAAAATGTCTTCGCATATAAAGATATCGTGCTTCCAAAAGTCATACAAAGCTGTTTGTATATATACAGGCTGTCCCAGAAGTCGACATCTAGGCGGAATCGGGTGATAGGCCAAGTAATAGTTAGTTTAAAAATCTATGTTATGTATTTTATTTTTTGTGCGAAATACAAATTTTAAATAGATATATGGATGGGCAAAAAGTGTAATTTTCATCCAAACTGAAGTAGTTGGCTTTAAGTTCTAGACATCAATTTACAGAATTAAAGTAAAGGTTTGTAGCAACAGGAGTGAAAAGAGTATATTATTTTTTTAAATATATACGGCCTATAACCCGATTCCGGCTTGACGTTGACTTTTTGGACACCTGTATAATATGTCATTTAACTGTCAACATTTGTATACATTAACATTTTGATTAGTCGGAACAGTGGAACTCGTCACAGGTTAAATTTTATGAGCGCCGAATGACACGACACTGGTAACCGATTCGGTTAACTGAAATAATAATATAATCTATATAATTATTTGACAACATGTCATATTCTGTTATGCTATTATTATAATTTGGTACGAGACTAGGTTTAAAAATAGGTACTTACCCATATTTTTTTTTTTTTCATATCTATAGAATATCTTTTTTTATTATAATGGCATAATAATCCAACTGCTTTAGTCTGAAATAAATAAGAAAAAACAACGACATCTATACTAATAAATAATATTTGATTGTTTGTTTGCATTGAATAGGCTCTGAAACTACACGACCGATTTGAAAATTCTTTCACCATTAGAAAGCTAGATTATCCCTGATGAACATAGGCTATATTTTGCGCCGGGAAAAGATAAGATCCCACGGGAACGCGGGTGAAACCATGGAGGATAGATAGTATAAAAACATATATATTTGAAGCGATGATAGCTCAGTGGTAAGTGACGTCGGATACCGCGGCGAAGGTCGTGGGTTCGAATCCTTACAATGAGCTTGAGCTTTTGGTGAAGGAAAACATCGTGAGGAAACCACAGCACGGTGGTAGGGTACTTTGTAGTACTCGACTGGCTGGCTACCACCCTCAAGTTGAAAATCTGTCGCCAAGCACCTGTTGGTGTGTTCCGGCAATTGCACTTGAGAGCCAGTTCGCCTTAATAAGGTGTACAACACATTAGCAATCCCCTGGTATTGCCAATGTCTATAGGCGACGGTTGTCACTTACCATCAGGTGACCCGCCTGCCTCATTGTCACTTGTGACATAAAAAAAAATAATAATAATAATATACCTATCATTGTATCACGATATAAATTGAGAACAGACAAATAGTAAATGTTTCAAATTTTTTTTTTACAAAATCAGTACTAATTTCATAACTCTTTCAGCTTACTCGAATATTAACTTGATATTAAGTAATAAGTAAGCCTCGGAGACGCCATTAACCGTAAAATGTGGGCACAAGCCACGCGAGCAGCAATTTTGTAGCCATTTCTATTTTAACTTATAAAAGCAATTTTAACTGCATAAAGTTTTCATATTTATAATTGGGTTTCATTTTCAGTTCGATAAAGAGAAAGAATTAATTTTTCATCACTGATCTGCTGAAATTCTTTTTTTATGTTGATAGGCTTTTGATGACTACAGTTTCATGTCATGTTGTGACTGTAGGTGATATAAATTAACTTATTAAATTATTTTATATACAGCGTGTCCGGTAAGTTACGACAAACTTAAGGAGGAAATAGGTGGGCGGGTCATCTACTTAATAAAACAAAGCCATAAAAGTGACACTATATTCGAGATAGTCAATATCAAAAATTTTATACATAAAAAATTAAAATTATTTTTAAAAATAAAAAATAAAATCGACTTCATAACTGTAACCAATACCTATGTACAAACATAAACTAAAAAGTAAAGAATAATATTATAATTTCAAAGGACAATCAACAAAATTATTGATATTTATATATCTATTTAATATTTTGTTGTCCCTGTGTATAAATCTGGTTGTAAAAAACAAGTGACAAATTATAGACCTATTTCTCTGCTGTCCACTTTGTCTAAAATATTAGAAAAAATTATAAATGTAAGGTTAGTAAAATATCTGGAAGATAAGTCGATTTTGTCTAAGAGCCAGTACGGATTTAGACCTAAAGTATCTACTGCTGATGCCGTCCATCAGCTTACAGACTATCTAGTGAAATGACTTGATGAAGGTAACCACACCGTAGGAATCTTCCTGGATCTAGCAAAAGCTTTTGACTCAGTTTCCATTCCTATCCTTCTGCGTAAGCTTGAAGCCATAGGTATAAGAGGCACTCAACTGAAACTCTTTACAAGCTATCTAGAAGAACGTACCCAATGTGTAAAGATTGGCAATGTCCTCAGCGCTAACCAGAAAAATACGTCTTTTGGAGTTCCCCAGGGAAGTATTTTAGGCCCTACTCTGTTCCTGATTTACATAAACGACCTTTGCAATTTAAAGCTAGATCACGGCATAATTATATCATACGCTGACGACACTGCTCTTCTTTTCTCGTCTGACTCAGAAGAAGATGCTTTCAGATATGCACAATATGGTTTCAATGAGGTAAATAAATGGCTTCAGCAAAATGTACTAACACTAAATCCAGAAAAAACAAGTTGTATTAGATTTTCGATGCGCAAGCTGTCAGCTCAAACTAACCCGACAGTGAAGGCCCATCATTGTAGAGTCCCCACTAATAACCAATGTGTGTGTCCCGTCATTGAAAATACTAATAAAATTAAATACCTGGGTATTGTGATTGATGAAACTCTTTCGTTCAAGCAACATATTGAAGTCTTAAATAATAGATTGCGCAAGTTGATATTCGTCTTTAAAAAGTTACGCTATATTGCAGATCCAAAAGTTATTAGGCAAGTTTACTTTGCCTTATGTCAATCCATATTAACTTACTGTATATCCACATGGAGTGGTGCGGCAAAAACACTATTACTATCTGTTGAAAGAGCCCAAAGAGCGATTCTCAAGGTATCTACATCCCGCCCATTTCTTTTTCCCACTAACCTTCTCTACAAAGATTGCAAAGTCTTAACAGTCCGACAGCTGTTCATAATGAGCATTGTACTAAAACAGCACACTTCCCTTTCTTACAGCACTGAATTTACTAATAAAAGACGGAAAGATAAAGTTTGCTCTCAAAATACAGGAACAAAACATGCTTTTACATCAAAATTTTTCATTTTTCTCGGACCACTTCTCTACAATAGACTAAACGCCATAGCAAATATCTACTCTCTGAATTCCAATAGCTGTAAAAAAATCCTTATGGATACATTGAAAAGCATGTCCTACGAAGATACAGAGAAGTTACTAACTGTGTTAAAATAAAATGTTATTACCAAAAGTATCCGTTTTATATTAATTAGTTTTTGTTAGAAATAGAAACATTTATTTTGTGAAACATTATAAAAGTAATATTTATTTATTATTATTTTTCATTATACTACTGTTACTACTGTACCGATGTAACTACACATACATTTAAATTATGCACTGTAATATAATTATAACAGCGATCAAGATTTGATTCTTTTAAGACAAGCAAGCTCTTCTCGCCTGAAACACAGGTTTTCCTAGTTCAGGCATGTGTTATAGAGATTATACCATAAGAACATTTTGTACCAATTTATTGTATTATGTTAGCTTATTAAGATATTTTTGAATATTTTTTTTTATTTATAAACAGTTCTTTTTGGAGTCGGTGCCAGCCAAGAAGAAGGACAGTTTTGAACTGGATACGATGTGTTCATACGATAAAACGTCTTACGACACCTCTCCTTACGGTAATGTTCCTTAGGTCTGCGCCGTCGCTCCCCTATCTTTCGAAAGTTTGTTACAAAGGCAGAATTAAAGTGTTTTTCTTGGCCTTGAAGTCGGTTAAAAATATTATCCAATGTGTATTTTTTTAACTTGTTCAAACGAAATGTGATATATCGATAAAAATATCGATAAAAAAACAATGTTAAAGAAAGAGTGAGTTTAATTGGAAAAGGAAAATCTTGGAAAAGGATATCAGTTAATTTCGTAAATGACATAAGCATAGACTAATTTGATAGAACTAAATTCACCATTCTCACCAATAATGTAATAAAACGTTGCATTCGTCGTATATGATCAGAAAAAAATATTACCCAATGCACCACTTAATGTAATAAGTATATATGAATAGAAATACTTTTGTATGACATAATATTATACAAGAGTAAAATAAAACTGACTACATTTTTGACATAAGAACATTAAAAAAATAGAACAAAATGATTATTTGAAAATTGCTGAGGAACAATGAGGTTTCGATGGCACATACTACTTTCTAAACATCAGAACGGCTTATTAGTAATTCAGTCTAACTAAACACGCGAGTTAAATTTGATAGAAATTTACAACAAAAAAAAAACGAAATGCAAAACATCAAACCCATGTTTTCAAGCGTATATAAAATTTGTGGGATAAAACAAAGTATCTCCGCCGCGTCTGTCTGTCAGAACGATAAACTTTAAAAGTACTAAATGTATTTTGATACGGCCGAAGATTTTAGTGTATAATTCATCAAAGTTTTGTGTGAATTGGTTGAAATATAACGATGATTATTCAAGATGTCGGAAAATGTCATAGCGACTGGGATGCAGAGACGAAGACGTCTGCTAATACCTGCCCGAAGCCGGTACGAGAAGTATGTAAATAAATAGAAGCAACTCCACTGTCTTTGAAGCAAAATTTTGTTCCTTAAAATGGTGATAGAGTGTTTCTGGTGTTAATAAATTTTAAGTAGCCGTGTACAGATTATAACAATGGTATGAGAAACCAATTAATATTAAAAGCATAATTTTATGCAGATTATATAGTGTCTAGATAAAGATGATGACTAGGAAATCATAAATACCTACAATAAAGTCTAGCGTAAAATAATAAAAATAAGTGATAAATTATGAAGATCTTTCAATATCTTTTGATTAGTTCAGCTAAATATACTTGTTTATCATAAACATCAATATTTTATTAGATCAAGGTCGTACTTTTAGAAAAACGAGTTAATAAATCGTAAATAATAAAGTACATTAAGTAACTCAGCTCTGGAAATAAAGCAATCCTAATAGAAAAATAAATAAATAAATGGGAAATATTTTAGGAGTGTGTATTTTTGGACAGCAAGTGAAATATCGTTTTTTTTATTCTGGATAAGCTAGTGTTTAACAACAATCTCACCATGGTAAGTGATGATGTGGCCGAAGGTGGTAAGCACACAAAGGCTAGATGGGAACTGGCTCACAAGTGCAGCTGTCGGAACACACCAATAGGTTCTTGGCTACAGATTTTCAACTTGAGGGTGGTAGCCAGCCAGTCGGGTACTGCAAAGTACCCTACCACCGTACTATGGTTTCCTCACAATGTTTTCCTTCCCCGAAAGCTCAAGTTCATTGTAGGATTCGAACCCACGACCTTCGTCGCGGTATCCGACGTCACTAACCACTGAGCTATCATTGCCTTAAGATGACACTAAGATAAATGTTTCATAACTCCTAATAAACTAGCACATTATATTTAAATAACAAGTAGCAAAAATATTTGACTTATACAAATTATTTACCCAAAACTACAAATTTAACTCCCACATGACCCAAACAAAAAATATTAAAAGATCATAATTGAATTAGTCTATTGCGGAGCCAAATTTAAATGCAAATTACATTTTTACTTCTATATCAATAAATTTCACTGTCGCATAAAATATTTGGAATTTCTATCAAAGTTACAGCGTCGATGACAACCATAAAAAGTTTTTATGAATATTCAACAAACCTTAACGAAGTATGATCGGGAGAATTTACGTTTCCAGCCACGTTTAGTGGTTCAGTTTGTATTTGGATGATATCTTTTAATCATCGGCAGAGATATACCTTCAGTATTAATATATTATGTACGATAATTTTGAACACAGCTATAAATTTACTGTCTATACTTGTTTATCTTTGTGATTTTAAAATATCACCTCTCATTTACC
The DNA here is from genome assembly GCA_951361185.1 of Ochropacha duplaris. NCBI lineage: Eukaryota > Metazoa > Arthropoda > Insecta > Lepidoptera > Drepanidae > Ochropacha > Ochropacha duplaris. The sequence goes on along the minus strand of OX592707.1, from coordinate 976,965 downwards.
GCTGATTGAAGATTATGGGTTTTGTTGCGTGATCATTAGAGTCTACTATAATTTGAAAGGTACTTGCATGATATATTTCTGCAGTCGTCTTTCACTCTAATACACATTCACTGAATAAATATTATGCATTATCAACGTCGTTATTAGGGTTCCGTACCCGAAGGGTAAAAATGGGACCCTATGACTAAGACTTCGCTGTCTGTCCGTCCGTCTGTCTGTTACCAGGCTGTATCTCAAGAACCGCGATAGCTAGACAGTTGAAATTTTCACAAATTATGTATTTCTGTTGCCGCTGTGACAACAAATACTAAAATAAAAAAAAAAACAAATATTTAAGGGGGGCTCCCATACAACAAACGTGATTTTTTGGAACGAAGTTCCTTATCGCGCGTTGTGAAAGGGGGCTAGACGGAAAAAAATCTCACGAAAAATTGTCACCGACACTTTCGTGTCGGTGTGCTATTGTAAGCTGTGCGGCGTGCGCATGTTTCTCTGTCTGTCTCTCTCTCTCTCTCTCTCTCTCTTATAGAAAGCAAGCCAGATATTTTAATTTCTATATATATATATAAATAGATTTTATATATATATATATATATATATATATATATACTCTCTCGACTTATATAACTTATATAACTTCGTTCCATCCGGGTGTCCCTTGACACCTCTCAAGTTTTTTGCCTTTTTTACGGAACCCTTCGTGCGCGAGTCCGACTCGCACTTGGCCGGTTTTTTTCTATTCAAATCAAAACAGAAATTTCTTCTGCGTTAAGAACAAATTATAATAGGAACTTCACTTAAAATACCTAAAACATATGACTTATCCTTAGTCATTTTTAGACTTAGACCATTATTGTTTGTCTTTTACAGAACAACTAACTCAGGTGTCTCTTAATTTTTTTTTACCAAACTTCAAACATTATTGCATTCATGGTGACAAAGATGGTACAAAAATGGTGATGGTACAAACATGAAATCCTGTTAGGGCACAGCACATTTTTTATTAAATAAAATATATTTTCTATTTATATATATGTAGACAATAGCATAATTGTTAGAAAATCTATGATACCTAAACCTAAATTATATATAATATCTATGTAAGCAAGTACGTTAGTTTATTTTTAATATTATATAAATTTCATTTTAGCATTTCTTACCTACCGACTCTTCAATTCTTCATCAAAAACCTCTTGCAGTGTATAAAATCATTTTTTAATAAGTATTTAGTTAGTTTTGTTTGAAATGTGTTTTGTTTTTCTATTTCTTTTAATTCCTGGGGTATTTTATTTATTTACTTTAATAGACATTACATATGTACCAGAGGAAAAAAAAACTTGAGAGGTGTCAAGGGACACCCGGATGGAACGAAGATATATAAGTTATATAAGTCGAGAGTATATATATATATAGAAATTAAAATATCTGGCTTGCTTTCTATAAGAGAGAGAGAGAGAGAGAGAGACAGACAGACAGAGAAACATGCGCACGCCGCACAGCTTACAATAGAACAATCACCGACACAAAACTGTCGTAAGATTTTTTTCCGTCTAGCCCCCTTTCACAACGCGCGATAAGGAACTTCGTTCCAAAAATGTTTAGCTTGGAACTAGGAAGTGCCAATCTATTTTGGTGTCTTAGGTTAATTAGTTTAAATAATCTAAGACACCAAAATTAATTTAAACATATTAAGTCCCCCAGTACATTTAACATAGTCGAAATACATATAGCTTAGAACGAACCAAGTATTTGCATGCTAACAACGAAAGCTTTCGGACCCGAGCTGCAAAAGTAACTACAATTCAGACATTGTAGCCGTTCCGCTGGAGTCCTGCCTGTCTAACTTCAGTCCTTGAGTGTTGGAACTAGTTTAGAATGTAATAAATCTAGAAACGACCGAGTCTGCTAACATGTTACCCGTTTTGTTGATGGGTAGATAGTTTGTGGTTGGTATGACTAGTAAAGCTGCAGATGATTTATTACATGTTTTGTTTAGTATAGTTTTAACTAGTTATATTACCGATGTGTCATCATTTCTATTTCTTTTTAAACTGTACAAACTAGGCTTTCAGGAAGTATGATTTTTTTTTTAATGTCACAAGTGACAACGAGGCAGGCGGGTCACCTGATGGTAAGTGACAACCGTCGCCTATAGACATTGGCAATACCAGGGGATTGCTAATGTGTTGTACACCTTATTAAGGCGAACTGGCTCTCAAGTGCAATTGCCGGAACACACCAACAGGTGCTTGGCGACAGATTTTCAACTTGAGGGTGGTAGCCAGCCAGTCGATTACTACAAAGTACCCTACCACCGTGATGTGGTTTCCTCACGATGTTTTCCTTCACCGAAAGCTCAAGCTCATTGTAAGGATTCAAACCCACGACCTTGGCCGCGGTATCCGACGTCACTTACCACTGAGCTATCATCGCCTTCTTCATCGTTTGTCTTTGAGTTTGTAAATTCATGCAAATTTTTTAGGTGTGTATTAGGTCGAGAGCGCATTGTAGTACCTATCTTGACCATAACACCACATGGCGGCACAAAACAATCTCTATTCTCAAAACGAATAAGAACTAACAGACTTCGTGAAATATAAAGAATATACCTCTTTGCTATACACCATTTATACTGTTACGTAAAACATAATGATAAAGTAGACGTACAAAAACTTTGAAGATCTAGACAAAGAATACCCTTGACCCTCAACTTAATCCTTATCTCAGAACTTATCTTTGGAGGCAGCTATATTTTTCCGTCATAGCTTTGCCTAGGATTGTGGGGTTTCTGAAAAGATCACTTTTGATATTACGAGATAGACATTTATAATAACTTGCAAAAGTACACGATCTCCCTTCAGTGCTTTGTTAGTGGTAAGACTCATGTATAGGTAATAAGTACAGGTGTAGATTCTATCTCGACAAAAAATGTATGGTGTTTGATGTATTACTTTTATAGAGCAAGAAGGTGGTAGGGTACTTTTTACCCGACTGGCTGGCTACCACCCTCAAGTTGAAAACCTGTCGCCAAGCACCTATCGGTGTGTTCCGACAGCTGCACTTGAGAGCCAGTTCCCATCTAGGCTTTGTGTGCTTACCACCTTCGGCCATATCATCACTTACCATGGTGAGATTGTGGTCAAACATAAGCTTATCCAGAATAAAAAATAAAAAAAAGTACTTTGTAGTACCCGACTGGCTGGCTACCACCCTCAAGTTGAAAATCTGTCGCCAAGCACCTATCGATGTGTTCCGACGGCTGCACTTGAGAGCCAGTTCCCATCTAGGCTTTGTGTGCTTACCACCTTCGGCCACATCATCACTTACCATGGTGAGATTGTGGTCAAACACAAGCTTATCCAGAATTAAAAAAAAAAAAGTACTTTGTAGTACTCGACTGGCTGGCTACCACCCTCAAGTTGAAAATCTGTCGCCAAGCACCTATCGGTGTGTTCCGACGGCTGCACTTGAGAGCCAGTTCCCATCTAGGCTTTGTGTGCTTACCACCTTCGGCCACATCATCACTTACCATGGTGAGATTGTATCAAACACAAGCGTATCCAGAATAAAAAAAAAACAAAAAATAAGGTGAAAACAATAATTTCGCATGAGCTTCGTTTCCCGACATTTAATTTTTAACAGCGCCCTATGACAGTTCGATGTAAAGAAACAATACGGCTAAATAGACTGTTTTTATAGTTTTAATAATTAATTCATGTTCTATACGAGCTATATTCCGTTTTGGCAAAGATCCAACCACAACCTGATAAATGTTATTTAAGATTTGTACATGCCTCTATAAATATTCTGGGACATTCTTCAAACACGTCCATCTGATCCCAAACTAAGCAGAGCTTATACTATTAAACCCAATGACTGTTAATAATAGATACACCTAGATTCAGGACAATTAGACAAATTCATTACACAATTCAATTACACAAATGTCAATACTGGGCGGGAATTGAGTCTAATTCTTATAATCATCATATTGACAGTCCTATCTGTTCATTCGTCTTAAATTCTTACAGCTTCATCAGTCACTTTAGTGCTCCCCTTAAGCACTAAAATGCTTTTGATCACGTTAATAATACTATTTGGAAAACTAAACAATCAATCAATTAAACCTGTAGACTCTCCAAAACTTAAACAATATTCACAAGCGATTTAACTAAAATAATTAAAAACGGCAATCATTAAAACAAAGGATCGTTTAATTCTAGAGTATTCAATTAAACTAATACTAGATTAATCATCAACAATAGCAAAGTAATTGTTTCAAGACAATTATGAAGTTAGTTAGATTATCTCATTTGGTTCAGTTAATTAGTGTCTGTAGGTATTAACTTAATTATGGCATCGATCAATCATTTGATAGCATCTGACACTGTTGGTAAAATTAACGAAGTTGCTTTAGATGGTAATGTGAAAGTTCAACTTGGTGTTGGTGGTGAAATAAATATTGAAAGTATCTAGGATTTGCGGGAAGAAAAAATCAGGACAATTTTTTGTGGATGTTATAATTATGAATGAGATTCTGTAAGCTGAAGAAGAAACTGAAAAGCAACGATGATGTTGAAATTACTTTAGTGTTTTCAAAGTGAATTAAATTAAGTATAAAGGATAATTAAATCTAAATAAAAAAAGTCGTTGTCTGTAGGCAATGTGCCCAGAATGCTGGCAGCATTGCCACGTTGGATAGCAATGCTGATTCTTTGAGCGAGGTATATGCCAGCTTTCTGGTCACGAGATGTTTCGACATTTCACGGAAAAGGTGGTGCGCACTCGGCCCCCACGGACCCAGAGCTTCAACCCCAAACGGCTCAAATATGTAACTTGTTTCTAAGTTACTGTATACTGTATTTGCGCCGCTTGAGGCTCTCTGCTGACATGGCTGCACCACCAGCCCTATCCACTTTTTTTTTTTTTTTATTCTAGATAAGCTTGTGTTTGACCAAAATCTCACCAAGGTGGTAAGCACACAAAGCCTAGATGGAAACTGGCTCTCAAGTGCAGCTGTCGGAACACACCGATAGGTGCTTGGCGACAGATTTTCAACTTGAGGGTGGTAGCCAGCCAGTCGGGTACTACAAAGTACCCTACCACCCTGCTATGGTTTCGTCACGATGTTTTCCTTCACCGAAAGCTCGAGGTCATTGTAGGATTCGAACCCACGACCTTCGTCGCGGTATTCGACGTCACTTACCACTGAGCTATCATCGCCTTCAAAACTTTCTCTGGAAGATGAATGAATGCTATTGCCATTATTATTCGCGTTTATAAAGTTAGCTATTAAGTTGGTTACGATAGTATAGTGTCTTTGTCACCAATCTTTCAGGTTAACACTTCTCTATTAAATGATTACTAATCTTAACTGCATCAATATAAGGATCATTATATAATGTCGAGCCCACTTCTTCTTCTTCTGCTCCTTATATGTAATAATATCTTCTAAAAATGTATAATATATTTCAACAAAAGAATTGGTCCTAAATATTCTTTACTATTTGTTAGAAAAAGTAAGCCGTTGTAAGTAATATCAATTGACTGGAACACAGTAGAAATACAATTCGGCAATCCAACCTGAAATGATGTTTATGTGCTCCAAAATAAAACTGCTTATTATGTTTTACACGAAACCATTTCCAATAATAATGTTCAAATACTATTTGATATTACTCAATAAGCCCATCGTAAGAAGGACTGAACGGATCTTTTGTTAAGATGAAAACCCTTACAATTTTTCTTTTTAAATTACATTTAGTAACAGTATCTCTTAGTTGGTATTTATCATTCCAAATTAAATCGGTTTGTTTCATAAATGTTTAGGAAAATGAAGTTTTTTTAAACAATCTCCAAGAACGCAACTATTTTTTTTTTTTTTTATTATTATTCTAGATAGGCTTGTGTTTGACTACAATCTCACTATGGTAAGTGATGATGTGGCCGAAGGTGGTAAGCGCACAAAGCCTAGATGGGAACTGGCTCTCAAGTGCAGCTGTCGGAACACACCGATAGGTGTTTGGCGACAGATTTTCAACTTGAGGGTGGTAGCCAGCCAGTCGGGTACCACAAAGTACGTAGGGCACCGTGCTATGGTTTCCTCACGATGTTTTCCTTCACCGAAAGCTCAAGCTCATTGTAGGATTCGAACCCTCGACCTTCGCCGCGGTATTCGACGTCACTACCACTGAGCTATCATCGCCTTTGACCTATTTTAATGTTATCACAGTTGGGACATTTAAATGTTCACAGTTTATTCTGCGAGTATTTTTAAGAACTTCTTTGTCATATTTTATTATTTCGAGGAAATAAATTCGATAAAAGAGTTTCAGGGATAATATTTAACTTACAGTTAATGTTAAATGTGTCATGTAAAAGATAGCTCGGTTTTAGTAAAATTGGTGCAAAAAGAAATATTAATGAAACATCCCCTGAAGATCAGAAATGCAAACACGCGAAATCCTTAAGGGTTTCCCCGATAAGTATATGAAAATATAAAGTAAGCCTGTGGAATTACCCGGCTCTATGTAAATATTGACGGATGACCCGAACCTGACGAACCTGACTTAACCTTTTTTTCTTTTACTTCCATACCCGAATGGAAAGAGGGTATAATCCATCCGAAGATGCACGGGGATATAATTTCTACGTATGTACGAGCATAAACATAATCTTCGCGTTCTTCGATCACATGCAACGTTTTTGTTAGAACCTTTAAAAAAATATTTAAATGTTCATAGATTTTTATATATTTGCTTTATTATCTAAATAGTATTAAAAATACTTAAATTTAACTATCCCTACACTATGTGTCACAGCATTTTAGGCTAGACGGAAAAAAATCTTACGAAAAATTGTCCGACACTTTTAGTGTCAGTGTCACTTTATTGTAAGCTGTGCGGCGTGCGCATGTTTCTCTGTCTGTCTCTCTCTCTCTCTCTCTCTTATAGAAAGCAAGCCAGATATTTTTTTCATTTCTATGTATATATATATATATATAATATATAAATAGTTTTTTTTTTATATATACTCTCTCGACTTATATAACTTCGTTCCATCCGAGTGTCCCTTAACACCTCTCAAGTTTTTTACAAGTTGTGTCATCTATCATTATCTACCTTTTTGTTATTTGAGTGTAACCCCCTTCGCACACGGCGTCGTAGCGTAAGCGTATTGTAATCCACGCTTACGACAAGTGCAATACGAGCATGAACATTTTCAAACAAGTCCGCACACGAAGCAGTGTTGCAGCAAATCGTAGGAGGTGTTTATTGTCATTGCTTCGTAACGATACGCTTACGCTACGACGCCGTTACGAATTTTGGAAGAGATCTTGTATTTTCTTGAAAGCAATTATAATTATTAATGTATTTGGTTTATATTTGTGTCTAGTATGTACGTTGCGATATATTATTTCTATACACTTTAGCTGATTGTATGATAGTCTCATTAAAATGTTAATAATATTACATAATGTGTAATGTAAAGCAAATTTTTAATAATTGCTTTTATTTTATGATAGCTTCACTACTGTAGTATTTTTGTGTATTTGATAGCCTGGGACATTCTTAACACATGGTAATTCTATCCCACAGACAATATAACCTATTCTATCCCAAACTAAGCAGTGCTTGTACTATGGAAACCAGATTAGTTATAGGCGATGATAGCTCAGTGGTAGTGACGTTGGATACCACGGTGATGGTCGTGGATTTGAATCCTACAGCTTTCTGTGAAGGAAAACACCACAGCATGGTGTTAGGGTACTTTGTATTGATTGACTGGCTGGTTGTCGCCAAGCACCTGAGCCTTTGAGAGCCTTTGAGACAACAAGGTGAACATGTAAGAAAGATCCACTGTTAAAAAAAAATTGCCTTGCTGAGTTTCTTGCCGGAGTCTTCTCAGTTTAAGTGTATTCCGAACCGGTGGTAGAGTCAATTGTAACGTTCATAAGTGCCTTACCAGGGCTTAAACTGAATAAATGAGTTTGAGTTTGAATTACATTGGTTATCCCTCTGGTATTTCTAGGCAACGGTTGACACTTTTTTTTTTTTATTTATTTATCGATTTAATAATTTTTACAATTTCATTATAAAATAGCTCAAAAAAAAACCACAAAGGTTTATACATATCGGTTTAAAGAATTTATTTCTCATAAAAACTTTACAGTTTACATATAAGCTATTTAGTGCTAGTTAGCATATAAGCTATTTAGTGCACTTACCATCATGTGACCCGCCTACCTGATTGTCAAGTGTGCTATAACAAGAACTTACTATGGTGAGTTATGAATCCAGTTAAGAGCCCTAAACGCTCTGTACCTTTTTGTCCTCCCCAAAAAATATGAAGCATAATGACAAAATGAATAATTTTGAAGAATTTCAACAAATCAAAGATTCATTGTGTTTCAATTCAGTACATAAATAATTTATCAGACTCAAACGAAATACTGAAAACGCAAAAGATCTTATTAATGGTATTAAAAATGTATATGCTTCGAAGGTCCCTCATTGAATCGTATTAATATCAACAGTCAAACGTATAATGAAGGAAGACAAATAGATAATTTACTATGAAAGTAAACTAATCATCGTGGAAACAAACAATAAACAAATCTGCTTCCATTATTAAGTGGCCCGAAAACTAAACATGTTATTTTCCCGAAAAAGCCTGATAATCGTGACATTTGAAATAATGTGTACCACGTTATAAATGTATGTTGATGATAGGTAGACATAATCCCGCACGCTTAAAGTGAAGCACAGTACAGGAAGCCGAATTTGAAAAAGGAGGCCGATTGCATCTGTGTAACGCGAAATACGCGGGATAATATACGCTCAGGTAACGCATACAACTTCGTGCACGTTGCTTCACTTCATTGGAGACTGTTGTTTACGTACGCTCCTTCTACCTTTAGATATTAATTGTTCTGTGGTGACGAAACTAGAATGTAATTGGCTGGGATATTGGGGGGTACTCGGCGACATACTGTGTGGCACTAAATACACAAATATATTAATTAGAATTTGAAACATAAAGATAATTTGATGATCTACATCAATGACTGGCGTGGTTGGTTAACACACTGCCTTTCACGTCACAGGTCGTGGGTTCGATTCCCATCCAGGACACACATTTGTGTGCATGAACATGTCTGTTTGTCCTGAGTCTGTGTGTAATTATCTATTTAAGTGTGTATTTATAAAAAAAAAAGTAGTCTATGTAGTATATCTAGTTTCTATATTACAAGCTTTGCTTAGTTTGGGATCAGATAGCCGTGTGTGAACAAATGTCCCAGGATATAATGATATATTAAGTAAAAAGGTGAAGATAGATTATAAGCGCTACAATGCGGGAGGCTAAAAAGTGGCTAATTAGCCTACTTTGACCTGTGTCGGAACAAAAGGATGTACACTTGCACTGTAAGGTATCAGGAAAGAGAGATGTCTTCGTGCCATCACTATCTTTACTTATAAAATCATCGATCTACATAAGGTTAATCGATATATTCAAATAAAGAAGTGAATAATGATAGAGAAAAGAAGCCTTACCCTAAGGTGAATCACTATTGAAATCCCTTTCAGTAAAATTAATCAAAAAATAATCTACTTAACTTCAAAACTGACTTTATTAGCCATAAAAGTTCTCGATAAAAGTTAAAGAGAAAATATGATCGTTACTTTGGAAAAATCGCACCAGTTTTAAACTGTTATACATTACGGGGGTAAAGTTTTTGTTGTTAGAATTAATCCGGCCCTCTGCTACCCCTATTCGGATTATGTTAATTTTAAGGTCCAAATATTTTGCGCTCATTTGATATAATTTCCGTTCAGTTAAAATGTATAATGGAACAAGTTTAAATCTACTTAACATCGTTTGCAACGGTTTTAAAGGAAATGTGTAATCTTATAATACGGTTATACATTTTAATTAATTATTTTTATGATTAATCTATTTCTATACTAATATTGTTGTAGCGACATCTATCTACAAACAGATATAGTTCGCACGACTACTAGATAGATGGCGCTCCAATAATCTACATCGCGCATACGAAGTTTTCTATGAGATCTGCATATATACAAGATTCCAACATCTACAGTTGGACCGCGGTCCCCAGGCACGATGACCTAGCCTGGCGGAAGATCTTCCCTTTTCAATGGAGGAGTCTAACACCTCGCTCCTCCATATTGTTAAGAGTAAGGTTGTTTTTGTTTGTTTGTGGTGAATCTTTGGAGCTACTGATTCGATTCTAAAATTATTTCACTTATGGAAAGCTAAATTATCATTGTGTAACTTAAGCTATTTTATATTTTAATTCCATTGTAAATGCGGGTGAAATATGTATTACAGACAAATTGAAAACAAATTAAGGGGACCTTCTAAGCTTTGTGCTTAGATATTTTCTTCAAAAACGGTTTTTCTAGGTATTTCAATACTTTAAATACAGACAACTGCCTATAAGGCTTTTAGAATTTTTGAGACAAATTTTTCTCATTTTTTTTTGTCCTATGAATAACATTAAAATAATTTGAGATTTAATCATTAATTTTAATGGTATTATGGCTACCGAGATAGAGAGCATGTTAAATTTATTACGAATAAAAATACTGTTGTAAAAAACAATACTTCAGCGAAATCAAATGGATTAACGCGGGCGCAACCGTGGGCGAAGCCTAGCAAATACATTAAAATCGTTCCATTCAACGCTAATGACAAGTCATAGTGGAGGTCAGCCTTGTCAAACTAACACTGTTTATACGGTGCCCACATATTTAGACACAAATGAGACTATCATTATGATTGGATTTTATAAACTACGTACTACCATAATTCATGAATATTTAAATGACGACATTGCTTGCGTGTAGAGCTTGCTCTTGCAGGACATAATCTTATGTCATTCTAAGTTTCCTTTGACAAGAGTAATTGCTGAGTTTATTGGCGGCTCTTCTCAGCAAAAGCTACCTTCCGAACCGTGCATTAGAGTCATTAGAATCTGACAATTCATAAGCGCATGTGGAGACCTATTTGGATGAATAAACATTTCATTTCATAGATGTAAGTACACATATTTGTTCGAGCGGTTTGCTCAAGTTTATCATGAAGTCTGCTTTGTTATTTTATTTATTTAATAGAATCACCAACATATACAACACTAGCGAAAAGATGTATCCTTTCACTGTAAGGCATCGGGGAAAAGAGTGGTGCGCGTCTTCGTAGATGGCACAATTTAATACTCCACACTACACAAAAACACTAGAAAAATAGAAAAACCGAGTACCACCTTAATTATAGGTAATCACGGCATCCACTAAAATTATCCATGAAATAAAAATTCATGAAGTAAAATAACTTAATTACTAAGACAATGAAGAGTTTGTATTATAGAGCGTTAACAGTTTAAATCTAGCTACCAAACCTATTAAAATTTTAAACAAGATGAATACTTAAGGACTGCCATTTTAAAAATCTGTGCGAATTGTGTAAATATTTTGAAGTAACAAATTTTAGCACCAGGATAGTTCCATAAAACTAAACGCCTGGTCCCAACAGTCCTTTTGAACCTGTGAATACCATGTTTTGATTACTTCGTTACATGAGCTGTTATAATACTACGATAATACTTGTACCTTAAACCACAAATAATAGAGTTCAATATACCTTAGTACCATTTAATGAGATGGTTTTCCATTCTCGACTTTTGACATGACAACGTGTTGATGACGCGAAACGACAAGCAATCGAATTTAATTGCCGTTTTTGTGATGTCACGTCGGATATCTATTACCCGACCAAAAATGTTGACCCCTTAAAATATGTCACAACGTATGGTCAGTATACGAAGTGGAAGTCGACATATATTTTGGTCAAATAGTACGTGAGTAGTTTTGCTTTTAGTATTGTTCAGTATTACATCATCTGATTTAAGTGGTCTTAAACACCGGTTTATGTCGTTTGAATCCTATACAAAGACTGATGCTTCAGAATTAATATTCGACGTCAGAAGTGTATTGTAAACAATGGTTTGCGTATCGTTGATTCAGGGAAGGGGTAGAGAGATTCTAAGTAGGGTAGTAGGATATAGAACTATAGACTCTCATTAACAAAGACTTAAATCTAATAATGATTGTAATTATTCTGTATCTTCATGAAACAAGCACCAACTAATATGTCCCAGTAGTTGTACACGAGAGTAAAGTTTCATAAACAGCAATAGATACAGCGTCCATAGACAACTGTGATCACTTATCGCATGACCTTTGCTTGTTTTTCAAACTGAAGTAAAAAATAATGTACACGCTTGCTTATATGACTACTAGCTGTCCCCTACAGACCCAACAAAAGTTCTTCTGCCCTGTAATTAAAAAAAACACCTAATTGTATAATATATCTAAACCATTCAAACACAAAAATTTCATCAAAATCCGTCCAGCCGCTTAGGAGTTCAGTTACATACACACGAATAGAAAAATTATATATAAAGTACCACAAAGCTAAATTTATAATACAAAAATGAACCATATAGTCAAAACAACATGAACAAACGACAAAGATAATAGGAAAGATGATGATTATATGAAAAAAGTCCTTAATGCTGTACTAAAACGGGTAAAAAACCTGATCCTTGAACCTTATTTGCATGACGATAATCATTTACACGATGAAGAGACATCAAAAGCCTGTTTCGTAAACCTCTAATTAGTATAATGCACAAAAGCGCATTACTTACTCCACTAATAACACTAACAGAACAGTTTAAGCCCTTAAACTCAGCTTACGAGGATGTTGAAACAAAACTAGCATTCGTGGCCTACCCCTTCACAGGGTCATTACCTTTTAATCACTCCTTTTCCTAATTAATTAGGGTCAAAGGTAGGGTATATACCACAGCGATAATAATTTAAACGGTAAGCGGATTAGTTTTATTATAATTTTAATGAGAAAACCCTTTAAATTTTGGATGTCTTGGAGAGCCGGCGAAATCTCATGTTAAAGGGTCCACGGGAATAGTATCGAGTATTTAAGTATTACGAATGTCTTGATCTTTATCTCTTATTACAGGATTAAATGGATAGATACCTGCTTCAAAAAGAACGATCGGCTTTCGAAAGGCCTTTGTTTGATGTAAAATGATGCAGTAACCAAAAGTAATATTTATGTTAATTTTGCAATGATCTTCAAACTCCCTTAGAGTAGAATAGAATAGAATAAAATAGAAAATCATTTATTCACAGCAAAAAAGAAATATAACCAAGGAGAAAACAAAAATAAATTCTAAAGAAATAATAACAAGAAAAAGGTACTACAAAGCAATAATAACAAAATTAGAAAAAAAGACAAATACATTTCTCGCGAGTACCTTGAATATCTTTATGTTGCCTACTAGTTTCCAACCCAAATTATTAGTAAGGTAGGTAGTCTAGTTAGTCTTATTATAAACAGCAGTAATTGCAGTCTTTTATAATTAGAATCGCAGTTCCTGAATCGGAATTCGTTTTTGTAATTATTTAGATCTGGCGCGACCCTTTAGCGAGCCAAATGGCAAGCGAGATTAAGGAATAAAATTAAATCAAAATAATTTACGAAAGTTGGCCATTGTATCATGCTAATTCCATGGGATATCCTTTACCCGTGTGGGGAACCACATCCGACCTTACCCCATCCATAACATTATTCTATTTCCTGGAATATTTTATCCGTTAACGAAAGGCTTCTTCAAGGATTACATTTTAAAAACCTATCAAGATAAGAATTCAAATCGATTCATATAGAACAATCACTGTTTGTCAAAAATCTTTGAAAATTTTGAATTGATCTAGTAAAATTTGTTTTAATTCTAACTTTTATTGGGTAGTAGATTTCTTAACATAATACGATGAAAGCAATTTCGCAGTGCTCAGTTTGCGTAATGAAGCCAATTTCACGGTCTACTTGATGCTGTGTGACCTTGACTGCTATTTTTTGATAATCAATGTAGATACTCGTAAGTTCTATATGACCTAGGTTTTTTCACTGTTTGTGAGCTACACTTTCATCTTAACGTCAAGTTTATTTTTAATTCCAAATGATTTTGCTGTTTGTTTTAAGCAGGCTCTTAACAGCTATTTTAAAACTTTATGTATTTCCAAGACAACCTCTATCTTTTACAAATTCCGATGGTTTGCACCATCGCCCCTGAGTTTCATAAATTTACCGGTCATTGCGCACTAAATCGTTTGGAATGTTTTCAATTCCGGAATATTTTTTGCTGTACAAATCTATCGAGTCATTGTAGGTGTCCGTTTGGTTACTAAACATATTAAAATAAGAGCTGAGGTCATCGTTTGACATTTGAAGGTATTTGTTCCGTAACAATAGGGCTTTGATGTATTGTTTTTTGATCCCACTTAACTCTGTGCTTGCTGACAATGAAAAGTAGAAATATATTGTTACATCCGCTTAGATTAACAAAGTCGTCATCTATTTCATTCGATATTTTATTCTATTCTTAGTTTTATGGAGTTTCTTTTAAATTTTTCGTAGTTTTTGTTTTTGCTTTCTGTTACACAATCATTTTATCTTTAAACTTATGGCTTCTATAATGAATCTTCACAAGTTTAATGTTATCAATCTCAACCCTTTTATTTGATAGCCGAAGATTTTCAACAAAAATGAACGTCTAGCCTTAGAGCATTAAACCAACCGTCTAGCCCAAAGATAAGAGTTAAAGTGTGCCGTACTTCAAAGTTAGTGTCCAACCTCTCAAACATTTAAGTCGCTAGCAATTTTAATATTGCCTTTTTTTACATTCGTTGTTTTTTATAATAGTATTGGAGACGTGTTTTTCTAAGTTCTTTTATTTTCTTTTCTTTGTTTGTGTTTTAAATTAAAGCAATATAATTATTTTCTACATTATTTTTAAACCATTTACATGCCATAATTAAATTCTATGGTGTCCAAATTCCATTAATGACAATTCTAGCAAACCATGTACGAAGGAAATGGTTTAAATCAATAGCCGATAAAAACGTTAATAAAATTTAAGCTTTCCACCTTAATTAAATTCGGCGTATTGATATGCGTATCACGCTTTTACTTTTGGATACTGTGCAAATGTAGGTTGGTTCTGTATGGTCCAAGTTAGAGGAGCCAACGTAATTGAACGATATAACACTGGGCTAAAGATCGGAACGTTATTTTGTTATAAATATGATAGCTCAGTGGTAAGTGACGTCGAATACCGCGACGAAGGTCGTGGGTTCGAATCCTACAATGAGCTTGAGCTTTCGGTGGAGGAAAACATCGTGAGGAAACCATAGCGCAGTGGTAGGGTACTTTGTAGTACCCGACTGGTTGGCTACCTTAAGTTGAAAATCTGTCGCCAAGCACCTATCGGTGTGTTCCGGCGGCTGCACTTGAGAGCCAGTTCCCATCTAGGCTTTGTGTGCTTACCACCTTCGGCCACATCATCACTTATCATGGTGAGATTGTGGTCAAACACAAGCTTATCCAGATTAAAAAAAAATACCTGTTACCTTTAGAAATATCTCCAAGAGATGGCAACAATGTTCACTACATGTCAATTTTAATTTAAATATCATTAAAATATATTTCGTTACGAGTAAAATGAATCCATAAACATTTTCATGTAAAATGTTGCCAAGACGAGAACACATACATATGGTTCGCACTGTCAAAAAGTAATCAGATCTCATATAGAGCCACCAAGCTTCTAACTCTACACGCCCTAACTCGAACTCTAAACCTTAGTCAAAATATGTGGCTCATTTGCACATTAACGGAGCAACGGATTGATGTAATGCTTAAAATTTTGACAGTTTATGGATAAGAAACACGAGTAAAACCACGGAATGGAATCCAGTGTAGCTCTTATTCAACAATAAAAAGAGAGAAAGATTATTTCTATAATCAATAATGATTTTTTGGAAATAATCTTTTATTTGCTTGTCGCTTGTACCTTATACCATATTGCACAATGCGATAACATCTTCTGAATTTTTATTATGGATTAATTTTGCGGTCAACTTTTAAAGTAGTTTAGCGTCGAAATGTTAAAA
This sequence comes from Ochropacha duplaris, assembly GCA_951361185.1. Classification (NCBI taxonomy): domain Eukaryota; kingdom Metazoa; phylum Arthropoda; class Insecta; order Lepidoptera; family Drepanidae; genus Ochropacha; species Ochropacha duplaris. The sequence continues at coordinate 960,901 of OX592707.1, read as the reverse complement.
GGTGTGTGTTTATTATATTACAAGATAGATTTGTCAGCCATTTAAATGTAACAATTTGAATTCGTTGCAATAAATTTAAATTTATGACGAAGTATCTCAGTAAATATATTATTATGTTATAGCATACGAAAAGATTTTGATAAAAATAATACACTTAGCAGTTTTTTCTACCGTTTAACTACTACTAAAGATATTGGATTATTATTAATGAGTAATAAAAGCCTTAAAAGGATTTTAAAGTTATCTGCATCTTTTATAAAGAATTCATTCTAATGAAATCATTAGCATGTAGATATTATTAAAAAATTCAACACCTTAATACTACCTAGATATAGTGTTGAATGAAAAGGAATCTTATATCATAGGTTGAGGATACGAATTCAATTGTTTGTTTCTGAACTTAAAACATTTTTTATTTTGATTGCAGTACTAAACGTAGCTAAATTTAATAAGTCAACGTAGTTGTTACAAAAGGAAAAACAAAAGCAAGAGCATAAAAATATTCTCAGCCATTATTGATCCTGTAATTCAGTTTCATGTCCCCAATGGGGAGAGCCCCAAGTCTGCAAAAGTTGAGTTTCCGATCATTCACTTGTATATGCAAATTGTTAGTTATGCAGACATCCGGCATATTCGTCCCCTATATTCCCCATCGCGGGCCAGACTAATTGGTGTTGCAGCCCTAAAATGGCGTTTCATGGCTATCATTTGGTTATTAATACAGGTACCTACTGGTTTTGTTTGTAAGAACATAAACTACAATGACGCTTACATGAAAGACAAAAATATATGGTTGTAGTAGCTTCTTTCTTTTAATTATGGTCATGATTCATGTGATAAGTATCATAGTAAAGCATTTTCTTTAAAAGATAGATTTGCAGTAGTATAAAAACGTTAGATGTAAAACTTAATTCATAATGAAAAAAAAATTAGCAAAATATGAAGTAAAATAAAAAAAGAGTTATAATTCTTTAAGTGCTGTGGAAAAGTAGATTCGAAATAATTGTGTAATAATTTTAAAAACAGGTCAAGTGCGTGTTGGATTCGCGCACCGAGGGTTCCGTACAAATTTAGTAGCTTTTAAAAAAAAAAATTGTTTTTAGTAATTGTTGTTATAGCGGCAACAGAAATAGATCATCTGTGAAAATTTGTAGTCTGAAACTGTCTAGCTATCACGGTTCCTGACATACCGCCTGTTGATAGACAGACAGACGGAAAGTAGTCTTAGTAATAAGGTTTCCGTTTTTACCCTTTGGGTACGGAACCCTAAAAACTAATTGCCGGTTGGGGTGGTTGGTTAATACACTGCCTATCACGCCGCAGGTCGTGGGTTCGATTCCCATCCAGGACACACATTTGTGTGCATGAACATGTCTGTTTGTCCTGAGTCTGGGTGTAATTATCTATTAAAGTATGTATTTACAAAAAAAAAGTAGTATATGTAGTATATCAGTCATCTGGTTTCCATATTACAAGCTTTGCTTAATTTGGGATCAGATAACCGTCTGTGAGAAATGTCCGAGGATATTTATTTATTATTTATATTTATTTAATTATTAACTGAAATTGAAACAGGAAACTTTAAATTTATTCAGAATACAGCAGTTATACATACACTGACATACAAACAGTATGTTATTGCAAAGTAACGCATATTTATTGGCAATTGTGGTAGCCTCAGACATATTACATACCCCAGAGGGCTTCGAACTAAATTGCTCAGCCAGACGGAATAATTTATATGTATGAATGGTAAAAAAGAATTGGAACTATTCCATTTGCTCCAACAATCTAGTTTGAGAGTAAATACAATTATAACAGCGTGTTTTATCTGAAATTGATGCGTGTTCTTCAGTTTTTAACTACATTGTAAAAATATTCTTCCAAATTGTTTCAAAATGTTTGTTTTTGATCGTAATTTTATTTCTCTTTCTATAATATAAGTACTAATATTAAAAAGAGGAAAGATTTGATTTATGTTTGTTACGATTCAACTAAAAAACTACGAAATTGATTATAAAAATTCTTTCACCATTAGAAAGCTACATTATCCCTGATTAACATAGGCTATATTTTTATCCCGGGAAAAGATAAGATCAAATGGGAACGCGGGTGAAACCGCGGCGGACGGCTAGTATGAAATATTCTCATAACAATAATGAGTTTCATTATAATAATTTGACGAAATTTAATTAAAAGAAACCTTCCAAATAAAATTAAATTCCATTAGATAACCATTTCTATGGTTACGTTTGGAGAAACCAAAATGTCTAGGAATAATTTTATGAAGAAATGAAAGATTAATTAAATCTTCTTCTAAAGTTGTAATTATTCATTTTAAGGAAATTCATGCTCTTATTGAACATCGTATAGGTACTTACTTTTTGTTTTGATGAATTTTTGGTACTTTAAATTGAAGACATCTAAACTAAATATTATAGGAATAGATGTGAACTAAAACTAAAGTTCTGAGAATTGTAAATATTATGCTATCACGCATTGATTTCTATTTAGGTCCGGTACATTACAACCAAAATCGAATCCGGCTCTATTTATTTCGAGTGAGTCAGCATTGTCAGCTTCAGAGCTGTTAATCTAGGTAATTAAGGCGATGATAGCTCAGTGGTAAGTGACGTCGAATACCGCGACGAAGGTCGTGGGTTCGAATCCTACAATGAGCTTGAGCTTTCGGTGAAGGAAAACATCGTGAGGAAACCATAGCACGGTGGTAAGGTACTTTGTAGTACCCGACTGGCTGGCTACTACCCTCAAGTTGAAACTCTGTCGCCAAGCACCTATCGGTGTGTTCCGACAGCTGCACTTGAGAGCCAGTTTCCATCTAGGCTTTGTGTGCTTACCACCTTCGGCCACATCATCACTTACCATGGTGAGATTGTGGTCAAACACAAGCTTATCCAGTATAAAATTAAAAAAAAAAACACATCTCAATAACGTTTCTAGAAGAAAGTTTTACTTCTAATGACTTAATTAACAACAGACATAGAGGCTTAGTGATAATGACGTTAACCTGTAGCAATGGTTTTGGGTTCAAATACTTGAACATAGCCACAGAGCTTTCGATGAATAAATCTTCGTAAAGAAACCAACCACAGTAGCAAGGTACCTTGTTATACGCCTCGCTGACTGCAAACTTCAAGTAGAAAATCTAAGTACGTACTAGTTAAACGACTTTTTCTAGATAAACTTGTGTTTGACTACAATCTCACTATGGTAAGTGATGATGTGGCCGAAGGTGGTAAGCACACAAAGCCTAGATGGGGACTGGCTTTCAAGTGCAACTGTAACACACCGATAGGTGCTTGGCGACAAATTTTCAACTTGAGTGTGGTAGCCAGCCAGTCGGGTACTACAAAGTACCCACCACCCTGCTATGGTTACCTCACGATGTTTTCCTTCACCGAAAGCTCAAACTCATTGTAGGATTAGAAACCACGACCTTCGCGATGGTATCCGATGTCACTTACCACTGAGCTATGTGTTTATGAGCTTTATGCTGAGGTATGAACCTTTGGGCCCCAGGAATCATATTAATTAGATTTTCATTTTTTTTTCTTTTAGAATGTTGCGGCAGCTGAAATTCAAAGACAATTAGTTCCCTTCTAAATTTTAATATTGTTTACTTATATCTTTAAGCCACGTTATAATTTACCATGGTGGGATTGAAGTTGGTTATTATGTAATTTTCGATGTTTCGTGTGTTGTATTCATATAAAGTAACCAAAGCTTTATCTAATATATAAAATTCTCGTGTCACAGTTTTCGTTGCCATACTCCTCCGAAACGGCTAAACCGATTTTGATGAAATTTTTTGTGCTTATCCGGTATCTATGAGAATCGGCCAACATCTATTTTTCATCCCCCTAAATGTTAGGGGTAGTCTGCCCCAAATTTTTATTTTTTATTTTTGAGACAAAATTTCTAATTTCTATTTTTTTATGATACAACATACAAAAATACATACAATCCCCAATTTTCACCCTTCTACGATCAACCTTTATTTTTTAATAGCCATTTTAGTAATTTGAGTAATCGGTCAAGCCGTTTCGGAGGAGTATGGTAACAGGACCGATTTGGATGAAATTTTGTGTGTGTATTTCAATGGGTTCCTCGATGATTTGAAAACAAAATTGGACCCGGTAGATGGCGCTGGAATCGGGTTCTAAGTTTTGTTTTAATTTCAGGGCAGGACAACGTCTGCCGGGTCCACTAGTGTCATATAAAATTGAACCATCGCGAAACAAATTTTCTGTCTTTATTAGGCCTGTATTTGTCAGTCCTAAACAGATTATTGTTTATAAACTAGAAAAATCTTGAAAATCTGTCGCCAAGCACCGGTTGGTGTGTTCCGGCAGTTGCACTTGAGAGCCAGTTGCCCTTAAGGCATTGTATTATGGCGTACAACACGTTGGCAATCCCGCTGGTATTGATAATGTCTATATCAAAATCAAAAACACATTTATTAATTATAGGCGAAGGTAGTCACTTACCATCAGATGACCCGCCTGCCTCGTTGTCACTAGTGGCATGAAAAAAACTAGTTTTTTTCGCAAAAGGCTTTTTGATGTTCCATTTGAGCAACAACAGTAACTTTTAGCTTTTACTGTATTTCTAATCCCACTAACATTATAAATGTGAATGTTTGGATGGATGGATGTTTGTTACTATTTCACGCAAAAACGGCTGAACGGATTTTGATAAAACTTGGCACGCAGGTAGATCATATCCCGGAATAACACATAGGATATTTTTTATCTCAGGAAAGAATAAGATCTCATTGGAACGCGAGTGAAACCGCGGGGGACAGCTAGTATAAACCAAGCAACCAGTATACTTGAGAGTGGAAAGAAACAAGAATCTTCTAATTGAACCAGATGGTTGTCCAAAGTAAAAACCTCGACGAACCCGGATGATTTACTAAGGGATGCTAGTGTCCGGATAAACCGAGCTAAATGGACCAGCCATTTGCTGTTTCGCCGGCGATTCAGCCAGGGTTCCGTTTGCGTTGATTAATTAACTTGTTAATGTTTTTTGGTTGTTTATTTTTAGCGCAGGCTGGCAATTTATTTGGCACAAGATATATTTTTGTTTTAAATCTAAATTGTTACATTTTAACTAACCTTCATAATTATTTAAAAGCCTACATTATTATCACTTCTACGGAGTTTTTTTTTATTCTGGATAAGCTTGTGTTTGACTACAATCTCACCATAGTAAGTGATAATGTGTCCGAAGGTGGTAAGCACACAAAACCTAGGTGGGAACTGGCTCTCGAGTGTTTGTCGCAACACTCTGATAGGTGCTTGGCGACAGATTTTCTACTTGAGGGTGGTAGCCAGCCAGTCAGGTACTACAGAGTGCTAAGGTTTCCTCACGATGTTTTCCTTCACCGAAAGCTCAAGCTCACTGTAGGATTCGAACCCACGACCTTCGTCGTGGTATCCGACGTCATTACCACTGAGCTATCATCGCCTTAAACTAGTTTATGAATATCAATCCATTAAGCTAAAATACAAGATGATTTGTAAGGATAACTGCAGCTCTAAAGTGACTCTTATTTCATCCTATAATAAAATCCATTTTCCCAAAAAGGTATACCATACCAAATGTATTATTATCCCGTAACAAGATGCGACACCGAACTGGTGTAAACCATTACCTAGATATATTTCAATAACATCCTCCGACTTAAAAGCCCATCCCTTTTTCATGCACGTTTGGGCACGTTACCATGTTTTCGCAAAAACTGGTATATCCTGTCTAATATTATCGTCTTTTTTCACGTAAATTGTCACGAACCCTGTTCTACTATAGAATACGACATGTTATTCAGATGGTACAAATTTTAAGCTTCTAGCGGGTTTTTAAGGTTCTCCATTCAAATGCTTGAGCTTTCGGTGAAGGAAAACATCGTGAGGAAACCACAGCACGGTGGTAGGGTACTTTGTAGTACTCGACTGGCTGGCTACCACCCTCAAGTTGAAAATCTGTCGCCAAGCACCTGTTGGTGTGTTCCGGCATTTGCACTTGAGAGCCAGTTCGCCTTTAAGGCATTGAATAGGTGTACAACACATTAGCAATACCCTGGTATTGCCAATGTCAATAGGCGACGGTTTTCACTTACCATCAGGTGACCCGCCTGCCTCGTTATCACTTGTGACATAAAAGAAAAAAAAATAAAAAAATAATGGAACCTAAATGTAGATATTCTACAGTTAGGTACTTTATATTTCACCCGCGTTCCCATGCAATCTTATCTTTTCCCGGGACAAAATATAGCCTATGTTCATCAAGGATAATGTAGCTTTCTAGTGAAAGAATTTTTCAAATTGGTCCATAAGTTTCAGAGCCTATTCAATGGAAACAAACTAAACAATCAAATATTTCCTCTTTAGAATATTAGTATAGAATCTATGATATTAGATGAACATGGTTGAAATTTTGTATGAAATAACGACATGAAAAATGTTTAAAAAATATACTTTTTTTAGCTTTAATAAGTTTATTAAATATTTTCAGGTAACCGCTATTTAGAGTTTACAGATTGACAAAAATATCATTAGGATATCCGTACTCAAAGGGTAAAAACGGTAACCCTATTACTAAGACTCTACTGTCCGTCTGTCTGTCTATCACCAGGCTGTACTCATGAACTGTGATAGCTATACAGTTGAAATTAAGACGATGTATTTTTATTGCCGCTATAAAAACAAATACTAAAAACAGTTTAAAAAAACACTACAGAATACGGAACCCTCGGTGTGCGAGTCCGACTCGCACTTGACCGATTTTTTTTATTTCAGCACACACACGCAACCGAAAAACGCTTACAACTGTTCACTTACACCAAGACGCTAATGCGTCTCTTTGAGTGAAAATTTTGCGGAAAATGATAAATAAGGGGTTCTGACGACCACCGAATTTTGATGGTGTACCCTTTTGTATCGTATCTTGTTTCAAAGTGGGCTTATCCGTTCTCTGAATAATAGTGTGGACTTCTGCGGTGTTATCTACGAATAGAACGGGCAGCGGGCCTGGACCGTGACAGGGTGATGGTCCACCGATATCATAGCTAATGGATTTAATGGAGACTTGTATCAATGTCCTTGTCATGTTTCAAGCTCTAAGATATTCCGTTGAATTCTGCACAGGTTCGGACAGATGTCATGATTAGGTATATTAAAATCGTTGAGAAAAGTGTCAAACATCAGAAGCGAGTGCTGTTTAAATAATTCGTGGATTCAGTAAAGTTTAACATGTTATTGAGAATTCTTAATGATGATATAATTGAATAATCTTCATAGATTCATATTGGAATGATGAAAATATCTATACTAATGTTATGTAACAATTTTGAAACCTTTTATTACAACTAACGAGGCAAATATTAACAACTAGAGTCAATTGTAACGTTCATAAGTCTTACCAGGGCCTAAACTGAATAAATGAGTTTTGAGTTTGAGTTTAACACTTCATTTTACCGATCACATTCCTTCAACAACGGCACCTCTAACAACCTTCTAATCTAAGCAGAACTAAAAAACACACTTAATGTTTTTATTAATATAACACATAATAATGATGCGAGCAGCACAGGACCGGTCGAAGTGGAAAACTTTGGGGGAGGCCTATGTCCAACAGTGGCCGTCTTTCGGCTGATATGATGATGATGAACACATATAAATTCTAATCCTTTGATAAAATGTTAAATAACATTAACGATGTTTAAATACAACATACAAAACATTTTCAACACATATTAACCCGACGTTTACCGTTCAAAGTAAGAATATAGGGCAGTCGTAACTTTAGGAATGAAAGGGAATTTTCTGTCTACTGATCCGCCGTCGCTCCGTAACATCGCGGAAGCAACGATCATATCAAAATTCAGCACTGACATGACAAGGCGAAATGTACCATTTTTTTTCACTTTTTCCCGCTCAAAATAAACATTTTTACCTTTTCATCGCTTTTAAGGTGTTACGGAAAGTACGAAGTTTGTTTGAGTGTTATATTTTGACGGAAGTTTTTTTATAATCTTGTGCTCGCCAACAATCTTCAATTCAATTTGATATTTTTTTGAAGATAGATCTATTTTGAAATGAATATTATTATTATTATTATAAGATATTTAAATTATTATAACTACAATAAAAAAAACTAATCTAATCTAAAAACTACCTAAACTAACTATAAAAGTGCGTCGAAGAATTCCTCTGCATTGCCGTCGACTGGTAAGGTACCCAAAGGTCTGGCAGCATTGCCACGTTGAATGGCAATGCTTAATCTTTGGCCAAAGTAAAAGCCAGCTTTTTGGTCACGGGAAGCGTCAACCAATCGTTGAAATTCAGTTTAATAAAAGAGTAAATTGGTGATCAATATGTCAAAAATAACGAAACGAATGAATATGCTAAAGATACTCATATAATAATGTTTACTACATTTTGAAGACTATGGTTTCTCACCATATACTAATCTGGCAGTTATCTCCAGAAGGCCCAAACAGCTCCGTAAATGAAAAGGGCATTATCAGGCGTCCCTCCGGACCTCAATTGAGTTGGAGGGCTCTAAGGACTTCTAGGCCTGTCCATTATGTAAATTCCTTTGGTAATATAATTTTTATCACAAAACATCGTGGGGAAATGTTTTAATTATTTTTAAGATAAAGTGTAAAATTATATTGTTAAGTAATCCCTTGATAATTATTTTGAAAGGTGGATAATGAAATAAAGTTACCTGCTCATATTCCCTATTTTTATAATTAAGATGAAATTTTAATAAAAAAATATTTGGGAATTTTCAAAGTTCATTAAGGAACACAGCTGCCTACGTAATTAAAAGTTAACGTAGCTTTGCAATTAGCAAATAATAGATGATATTGTTCAAGTAATTGAACATTTTTTGGATGATCGACCTGCAAGAAACATAAATGTCGTGAGTCCGCTACAGTTATTTTATCTGGTTTTCCTCCAACAAATACTTTTGAAATAAATATTATCATCCGGCCATATTTCTTATTTCATTTGGAGCAAATATTATCTTCTATTCTATCATTATGAGCTTTTACTAAAATCAATAACTTTCGCGATTTCTGGATTTCTATTTCATTTATCATTTTGTAGCTTATAGACGACTGTACCATCCACAAGCCAAGCATTCCTCAAGAGGAAGAGGACTGTCTTCCTCAAATTTTCCAGTTTTTCTCAAAGGGTCTTTTTTTTATTTCTCTATAATTTTACTGTCAAATCAATATAATTTACAACTTTAACTTCCATTCTAAAGAGAACAAAAAACGTACCTACTTCGAAACGTAGTCAAGAAAAGACTCTAAAAAGCATATTTTACTGATGGCATCATAATTATCATATCACTGGATGCGAGTAGCAAGACCGGCCATCGTAGAGATTCTTGGGGTAGGCCTTTGTCCAGCAGTGGACGTCTTCCAGCTGATATGATGATGATCATAAATCTCAATGAGACATAACATGAACCAATGTCTAAGAGATGGCGACAATATCAAATCCGGGCTACAAGTATATTTCTCGTAACCTCTCCAGGCCATGATCTCCGGTTTTTAGACATTTCATCATTATCATCACCTCAGTTCATAAACGTCTCATTGGGTCCGTCCTCCACAAATTATAGGAGGAAAATTGGCCTACTATAGCAAGCTAACCTGACGAATTGATTGGTTTTGTGGTTTTTTTTCTCTTGCAGTGACTTTATCTGCTTAGCTTTAGCTGCTTATTAAGATCTTTCGACTCCATCTGGACAAAATGGGGTACTAAAATTATGTTTTCTTAATTGATCACAACACAGAATTCTAAATGTTTATCGACTGTATGAAATGTTGATGCTAATAACTAAAGATACACAATCAGCGACAAAAAATTGCCTTACTGAATGAGTGCCCACTCGAACATTTGGGTCGTCTTTTAAACTAGTAGGATTCGAACGCTCCGACGGTAAACATGCCTCAGTGCTTGTTTAAGATATATTTTGGTTAGACCTGCTAACCAAAATATATCTTAAAGTCGTAAAATTTTATTGCGTTTAGTTACATAGCTTTGTGAATACAACTTAAAAAATTTACTAGTATTACCAATATAATTTGAGACAGTTTTCAGAGAACATTTGCTTGGGATTGTTTATCTTTAGACAAAACTTTTAATAAACCAATTGGAAGTACCGCATTAATATCTCAACTCCTGTACTCTGGTTCACCACTGAACAGAACAGCTCGCACTCGTCACACCGCAACACGGGTCTTAATTATAATTACACACACACATTGAATGAAAAGCGTTGAAAACTTCGCTTTGAGCCTGGCCAGTAATAATATAACCTCTCGACACATTTTGCGTGGAAGCCAGTTGGGTCAGCGCAAGACCTATTTTTATTTGCTTAGAAATACAGCATTATGTCAAGTGTTTTTTTTTTGTAAATCAGGTGACTTATATTTTGTTTAATTATAAACATTTGAGAGGATTATGTAATGACTAGCTGTCTCCCGTGGTTGCACTCGCGTTCCCGAAGGATCTTATCTTTTATCTGGATAAAAAGTAGCCTATGTGCTATTCCAGACTATAAGCTATCTCTATGCCAAATTTCATCCAGATCCATTCAGCCGTTCTGGCGTAAATGAGTAACAAACATACGTCCATCCATCCAAACTTTCACATTTATAATATTAGTGGGATGACACTAACAAATAACGCGGCTTTCTATTGGTAAAAGAATTTTCATAATGGGTTCAATAGATCCAGACAGTATAACTTGATCTCGATTTCAGTTTTGTTTTTGTAAATAGTTTTGGGACCCCATCTGCGAGCTAAGGGATTTATACATTAGGTACATAATATTTTGACTAATATGGCATCAGTTTAATAATGTGGTAGGGTACTTTGTAGTACCTACTCAACGGCTGGCTACCACCATCAAGTTGAAAACCTGTCACAAAGCACCTGTTGGTGTATTCCCGCAGTTGCACTTGAGAGCCTTTAATAAGGTGAATAACACATTATCGCTGGTATTGCTAATGTCTATAGGCGATGGTATTCACTTAACATTAGATCATCAGGTGACTCGCCTGTCTGTTAGTCACTTGTCGTATAAAAAAATAATAATAATGAAAAGTAATAGTACATTACGATACGCGTGACCTAAGTTGTCTATTATTGCACGGTGTGAAGTTAGCGCCCGAGCGCAGCGAGGATGCTAAACGCCGTGCAATAATAAACAACTTCGGGCACAAGTATCGTATACTATTTTATAGCAAGTGTGACATAAACCCGCACTTTACGCATGCTTCTCCGTGCAGAAATAGGCAACTTAGGTCACGGAAAAGCGTGCGTAAAGTGCGGGTTTAGGTCACACTGTGCTATAAAAAATATTTAATACTTACTAATTATTGTGAACTCTCTTTTCAGATGACATCTGCCTGGAACTACAATATAAATGTAAGTTACAATAAATTTTCTTTATCAATTCTTAAAAAAACTGAATGAAAGTAAATCAATACGTCTCCATTACATTATGATAGAAAAAATAGTACCTACAAGAATATTGTTCCGACAATATTCGATTCTATTTTTAACCGACTTCAAAAAAGGAGGAGGAGGTTCTCAATTCGACTCTATGTTTTTTTTTTTTTAAACAAAATAACACCAAATAAACCAACCAAGTAACGCGAATTAGTTGAGGTAAGACCTTTCGTTCATCCGCTCTGTCGGTCAACCGTTCAATTGAATGAATCGAACGAATGGAGCACTCGATCCGATCTACGCGACTCATCACGAGCGATTCGACCGCCGCGCCACCGACAATTTTATATCTACAGATACTTCCATTAGAAATTAAACTTTACTCCTAAGGAATTAAGGTATACGGTTAATTTGAATGGACGGTAAATATAATTTTGTTCTAAGGGACTAGTGATGAGCAAAGAATTGATTAGACACGATTTTTTATTAACTTTAAATTATGTTTTCTTTTTGTCCTTTCGGTAATCGTGGGTGGTAAAGTTAATTACCCGTAGATAGGTATTGTATAATTACATATCGATGGGGGGCGGCGAGAGATTTCTAATTACTGATAAACTGTAGACGAGAAATTTTATAATTGTACATTACAATATTAGTTTAATTAACAATCAATAGGTACTCGACTCAAGTAAATACAACTACAGAAGTTACTATTGATTCAGAAGTCAGCGTTCAACAGAGAAGAATCGAAAAGAGGCGATGATAGCTCAGTGGTAAGTGACGTCGGATACCGCGGCGAAGGTCGTGGGTTCGAATCCTTACAATGAGCTTGAGCTTTCGGTGAAGGAAAACATCGTGAGGAAACCACAGCACGGTGGTAGGGTACTATGTGGTACTCGACTGGCTGGCTACCACCCTCAAGTTGAAAATCTGTCGCCAAGCACCTGTTGGTGTGTTCCGGCAATTGCACTTGAGAGCCAGCCTTTAAGGCATTATAATAAGGTGTACAACACGTTGGTACAATCCCCTGGTGTTGCCAATGTCTATAGGCGACGGTTGTCACTTACCATCAGGTGACCCGCCTGCCTCGTTGTCACTTGTGACATAAAAAGAAACTCAGCAAGGTTGCATTTTTTTTTGTTTAAAAACAACCTACAACTTACCTGAGTGTTCAAGTATCAATTGAGAGCCAGTTACCTTAAAGTCATTGTTTAAGATAGCTATTGCATTAACTTCTGGCGGTGGTAATCACTTACCATCAGGTGACGCGATAAAAAAAGGTTAGTACCTATCATTGGCAACAGAAATACATCATCTGTGTAAATTTCAACTGTCTAGCTATCACGGTTCATGAGATACAGCCTGGTGACAGTCAGACTTGAGGCGATGATAGCTCAGTGGTAGTGACGTCGGATATCATGCCGAAGGTCGTGGGTTCGAATTCTACAATGAGCTTGAGCTTTCGGTGAAGGAAAACATGCATTGTGAGGAAACCACGGTGGTAGGGTACTTTGTTGTACTCGACTGGCTGGCTACCATCCTCAAGTTGAAAATCTGTCGCCAAGCACCTGTGGGTGTGTTCCAGCAATTGCGCTTGAGAGCCAGTTTGCCTTTTTAAGGCATTGTAATGAGGTGTACAACACATTGGCAATCCCCCTGGTATTGCTAATGAATGTCTATAGGCGACGGTTGTCACTTACCATCAGGTGAACCGCCTACCTCGTTGTCACTTATGACATAAAAAAATCCCTCAATGTAGGATTCGAACCCACGACCTTCGCCGCGGAATCCACCGAGCTATCATCTCCGCTAACTGTGCGCCTAATGAGGACGCGCCCTAAATTGTCGTCAACACCAAAAGTGTGTGCAAAATTTCAGCTCAGTCAGTTGTGTAGAACTGTTTTAAAATTGAATTGCAAGATTTGACCCAAACATTAACAGTTGAAGTGAAAAAAAAACCGGCATGTGCAAATCGGACTCGCGCACAGAGGGTTCCGTAATGGAGTCTCGAGGATTTTAATCAATTTTGTTTTTAATTACCAAATTTGAGGTTGGTGCCAATTAAGCTAAACCTCTAAATTGTATCAACGCCGATAATACTCAGAGGTCTATCTTAATTGGTGGCTACTATGTATCTATGGGGACACCCTTAAATTTCAACTTTTTTAACTTTTGGAATTTTTCCTTTATTTGTGCTGTAAGACCTTGCTTTTTGATAGAAGGACAAGAAAGTGATCTTATAAGGATTCCGTTTTTTCCTTTCGACGTTCGGAACCCTAAAAAAGTTAAAATATTCACATTTATCAAACTGAAAGGCTTTTTGTTAACCGACTTCATTTGCTATACAATTACCGGGGACATCCCACATTACCCGTGACTGCTCAGTTAGTATGTTAATTGGAACTATGTATTTAAAAAAAATGTACGGAACCCTCGGTCCGACTTGCACTTGACCGTTTTTTTTTTATTTGAACATCACTTAGTTTAAAAATCACGTATGTATTTATAGTTTGTACCTGTATTTTCTCTAAAACTAATTAATAATATCAATAGTTATATTTTTTCCTCTAATTTTCAATTGTATCTAACATAGTTTTCTAAAGTTACGATCCATATTACTCTCTAAAACTTCTACAAAGTCACAGAATAAAACTTAAAACTTTCAGACCAGCCAAGGAGGTAACAACTCCTCTCCATCGTTTTCTAACATTTTCATTGTAAAGTTAGAACGAACGCAATTTAGCGTTCGAACAAATATTTCCAGGCTACGGTAACGAAAGAGGCCAATACCATATTTTCACAGTAACTAAAGAGACTAATTCTGAAAAGCCACTCGACTTGCCGACAAACCTTTCTTTTCCCTCACAGCATTTAACTGGATATCAGAAGTGGTACTAGTCATAAGCGGCCGCAGCTTACGCATAGCATTTTTGAACTGAGAATCAAATTAGATTTTAATGAGAATAAGTTATAAGTTAAAAAAACATTTTTAAAAACAAGCTTTTGATTTAGAGTGACGTCGCTTTATTTTTCGAGTTATTCTCAGCAAGCCCTTTTATTTGGTACCCGTATTGTAGGATTGCATTAAAAAATAATAGTCCGCTATCTTAGGTGTTCCGCCATGTTGGATTTAGAACGACATCACACAGCTAACCATGCATTGTTATCTAAACTAAACATGTTTACAAAATTTCGATAATTATATGCTTCAAAATTGAGTTGCAAGATTCCCCCCGGAAAAACATACATACATTGCAAGTAAATATAAAACTTGTAAAAAGATAATACTAATTTGGTTTGCTACTACGCAGTTCTCGTTAGTCAATGCGTTTTGAACAAACATACAAAAAAAAACAAAAAAAAAAAAAAACAGTCGAATTGAGAAGTCGGTTAAAAATAGCCTTAGAATAATCTCAAAGATTTTTTAGGCAGTGAAAATCACATGGCCATTTGTGTGTATTTTAACGGACAGACCGACAGAGAAACGCTTTGTGTATTTTTAATTATGTAAATAAGGAGGGATAATTATCTCTATCAAATCTAGCTCCTATTTGTCTAATAAACTAAAAGATCCAGTTGTCCCATGATTTATCGATCATCTTAAACAGAACTATGTGCAAGACAATGTTTAATTCATAGTCATTTACCGTCTTAATTATTACAATAACATTAAGTTTTTTTTATTTCTTTTTTACTAGCTGTTCCGCGCGGTTTCACCCGCTTTCCCGTGGGGTCTTATCTTATACCGGGATAAAATTTAACCTATGTTAATCTAGAATAATGTAGCATTCAAATGGTGAAAGAATTTTTAAAATCGGTCCCGTACTTTTTAGCCAATTCGTTACAAACATACTTACATACAAATCTTTCCTCTTTATAATATTAGTATAGATTTGTTAACCATAAACCACAGTGACATAGTAATTCAAATGACTCGTTCATCACTTGTAACTCGAACCGAAACCTTATAATGACTCTATGATTCCATTTTCATTACTTAAATTAGTGAACATAATATAATAGCGTTTAATTTTTACGAGAGCGAACGTTGATTTATAACACGAGGATTTAATTAACGGACGGTAAATTTAAACTGAAACTGAGGGGATGTTTAAGTGCTTTGGTAAATGACACTCGATCAACTACTTGTTAGGGTCGGAAATTGCTTCGACGGGCACAAAGGCGGGTCAAACTCATGATTGCTTTTTTCTATAAAATGTAACTTTTTGATTTTTTTTTAAATTCTGGATATGCTTGTGTTTGACCAAAATATCAATCTCAATGTAAATTGTAGTAAAGTAGGAATATTAAAATTTAATCGTATTAATTAATTTTTTTTTGCCATACCTAAATGAATTTTAATATATTTTTTTTCTTTTTTTATGTCACTAGTGACAACGAGGCAGGCGGGTCACCTGATGGTAAGTGACTACCGTCGCCTAATAGACATTAGCAATACCAGGGGGACTGCCAACATGTTGTACACCTTATTACAATGCCTTAAGGGCAAGGGCAACTGGCTCTCAAGTGCAACAGCTGGAACACACCAACAGGTGATTGGCGACAGATTTTCAACTTGAGGGTGGTAGCCAGCCAGTCGAGTACCACATAGTACCCAACCACCATGCTGTGGTTTCCTCACGATGTTTTCCTTCACCGAAAGCTCAAGCTCATTGTAGGATTCGAACCCACGACCTTCGCCGCGGTGTCCGACGTCACTTACCAGTGAGCTATCATCGCCCTTGATTTAATATTTCTATTGACACTAGCATACTTGCCCATAAAAGTACCAATATTTTATTTCTCCTTTTAATCTCAATGTAAAATTCTAAGCCACGAATTTCAATTTGACGTCAACTAGCTCTGGAGCTATCATCGCCTCCAATAACAAACATTGCAGGGGTTCTAAAACAAGATTTATCATAAACAAGTATTACGTTTTTATTGATTTATGGTTGTCTCAAAACTACTGGTCGAAGCTTCTTTTGACCTTTTCTAAGAAACAAGTCAAGGCTGTCGAAGGCCGTTACAATGTCCGGTTGCCGACCCCACGTTCTTGATACTTGTTTTCTTACTGGGATTTATTTATATGTCAAATAATATTTATAATTTTAATTTTATGAAAATTTTATTAATTATTACCTACTACAGTTTGTTAATTTATTTATTAAATACTACGCATTTAGAACGAGGATCGTGTTAAATGTTAAACTGGATTTATCATCAGACGAATACAAATAAGTCGTTTTTGTCACATAAACAGGTTATTTTGATTACAAATATAGTTTTCTTTAAAACACTTTATAATTTTTTTATCAATACGATGGGCGATGATAGCACAGTGGATATGGCAGCTTTACCGCGTAAACCAATTGAGTTATTTAAATCCTAATACGAAAATATGACAAAAAAAATATTGATGTCAAAATTTGATTTTTTGTTTGTTTGTTACGATTTTAAAAATTCTTTCACCAATAGAAAGCTACATTATTCCTGAGTAATATAGGCTATATTTTGTCCCGGGAAAGATAAGGTCCCACTAAAACGAGGATGAAACCGCAGAGGACAGCTATAAATTAGAGAATTAACTTAAACAATTTGAAACCTTCAAAAATTAGGTCTAAAACTCATGTCCTACCTAACTAATTCAAAACAAGTAAACATTTTAAAATTTAATAAACTACAAACGAACTCAACAGCAAAGTCACATCGCTCGCTCTTTTCTCACAACTTTGTGTGGCGAACTTTCGCCGCGGGCGGCACGCCATAACCTTTGTTCGACGTCTGATTGCTTTGTTCTCCAGAGGATCGAGATTTGAATTTATCATTAGAACGCTACTTGGCAAAGTTCGATGCGGTCTGGTCGCTCAAATATTCAGAAGGTGCGGGATGTTCTTAAAGCTTCTTTTGTTTTTGATGTTGCTATGGCCTAGATAGAGAAATTCTTACTACAATTTTCTGATTTCTAACACTATGTATACAGGTGTAGCGTAAATAGTTCCAACGTTAAGGGGTCGATGCACCCCGTATATTCAGCTATCAGATACCACTTTTTGCCACTGGTCTCAGAATTATTATTTATAAAAATAGATATCATGGGCTACTAATTTGGCTGTAATTTCAAAAGATTTTATTTATTTATTTAATTGTAAAATCAACGGCGTTTCACAGATCTAATAATTAAAACTATTAACATAGTATAGTAAGGCTAATAACAGATTTCCCTAGAACAAACAAATCGTAAAGAAGTCACAAAAAAAAACTAAAAAACCGTCCAAATACAGAATGTAGAAAAATAATAATTAATTAAGAGCACAAAGTTTTCACACAAATATAATATAAAATAAAAACACGTAGCGTTCACCCACATACATAAAATAAAATAAATATTATAGTGTAAAGTAGGTATATTAATATATAATAATATAGCCAAAAAAAAATAGAAATATAAGTAGGACAGCTTCCTGAATAGGTGAAACGTGCATATGTAAATTTTCCACCCATTCAAAAAGTTTTTTTTTTAAACGCGTACCTGCTTTATTTTTTGTATTATTCGAATCCTAAACGCATGTTTTGAATATTAGAAGAGATCAACATCATCATCACTAAACTAAAAAGATGTGATTTTATATTGTTTTTTTTTAAATTTAATTTGGATAAGTGTGATTTGTACCTTTTATATAGTTTTATCACTCAATAGGTGGGCCTGTTATTTTTTAAGCAGATCAGATAGCCGTGTGTGAAAAATGTCTCAGGATATTTTGAAGTAAGAAACAAAGCAATGTTTTTTTATTTATTTATTTATAACAGAAACAAACGGTCATACGGGTGTTAAGGAAAATAGCTTGATGTAGTTTCATTACTTTAAAAACAAATGACTTTGAAAGTGAGCTTTGTACTAATCAAAACAATCTATACTACTTATTGATCATCATAAGATAATGAGATTAGGGTCAAACACAAGCCTTTACAATAATGTGCCGAGTGGGAATCGAACCCACAACATGTGACGCCAACCACCACATCAAGCTCACAAGGTTTAACTACATACTCACTTCTTATTAATATCCAGTTTGTAACTATTCCAAGCCCATAATTTGCACGGTGGTAGGGTACTATGTGGTACTCGACTGGCTGGCTACCACCCTAAGTTGAAAATCTGTCGCCTGTTGGTGTGTTCCGGCAGTTGCACTTGAGAGCCAATAGCCCTTGCCTTTAAGGCATTGTAATAAGGTGTACAACACATTGGCAATCCCCCTGGTATTGCTAATGTCTATAGGCGACGGTAGTCACTTACCATCAGGTGACCCGCCTGCCTCGTTGTCACTAGTGACATAAAAATAAACAATGGGGACAGTCTGTAGGTTCCAAGACGGCCGTTTCTTGAAATTAAAGCACATTTGTTTCAAAACAGAGACATAGTTGTGTTTTTTTTTTTTTATTTTCCTTTGATATGTTCACCATTTTCAAAGGATTTTAACCTTTATTGAATTTGAAATATCAATATTATTTTTAATTTAGGACACTTAAATTCTTGTTACATACTTTAACCACTGTGATATCATTATTATTTTACAAACAATTACAAGTTAAAAACAACGAAACCGCAGCATTTTAATATTAAAATTAACCAAATTTAATTAATATTCAAATACGACGCTATAGATTATCGATAAATTTGTAATAAGCGAACGAAACCACACGGCCTATCGACTGAATATGTTAAATACTCAGATCACAAAAACAAATATTATAAAGAGACTAGTGGACCCGGCAGACGTTGTCCTGCCCTGAAATTAAAACAAAACTTAGAACCCGATTCCAGCGCCATCTACCGGGTCCAATTTTGTTTTCAAATCATCGAGGAACCCATTGAAATACACACACAAAATTTCATCCAAATTGGTCCTGTTACCATACTCCTCCGAAACGGCTTGACCGATTACTCAAATTACTAAAATGGCTATTAAAAAATAAGGGTTGATCGTAGAAGGGTCAAAATTGGGGATTGTATGTATTTTTGTATGTTGTATCATAAAAAAATAGAAATTAGAAATTTTGTCTCAAAAATAAAAAATAAAATTTAGGGGTGGACTACCCCTAACATTTAGGGGGATGAAAAATAGATGTTGGCCGATTCTCATAGATACCGGATAAGCACAAAAAATTTCATCAAAATCGGTTAAGCCGTTTCGGAGGAGTATGGCAACGAAAACTCTCTCTCTCTCTCTCTCTCTCTATCTCTCTCTCTCTCTCTCTCTCTCTCTCTCTCTATCTCTCTCTCTTATAGAAAGCAAGCCAGATATTTTCATTTCTATTTATATATATATATATATATAATATATATATATATATATATATAAATAGTTTTTTTTTTAAATATATATATACTCTCTCGACTTATATAACTTCGTTCCATCCGGGTGTCCCTTGACACCTCTCAAGTTTTTTTTATTGTCATAGGCTATATTTGTTCAAGTTTATTTAAATCATACTGGCTATATGTATATTGATTGAAAAATAAATAATATTAGTGTTTAAAATATATGTCATCTAGTTCTCTGATTAACTGTCATATACAATGTGTGAAAAAATCATATAGAAGTTTAAAATAGAAAATTACCTTTTATTATACGAAATAGATAAGATCCCACAGCGGGTATTCATTATTGGTAATGAATGTTTACGTTAGTGCATGTGATACTGATTTGGAGTGAAGAAAACTACGTTCTAAATTCCATTGGTACCACTCCATATATTTTATGATCTGCAGTAAAACTATAACAGTTCGTTCATGGAATTTGGAAATAAATTGTACTTTGAAATAATCGTAAAATCGATAATTATTACCTATAGATAGGTGACTGTATTATCGATGGTTTTACTTAATTAAAAACGCATACATAAAATTAATTAACTGAATTAAGTTAACTTTAAATTCAAGGGACGTGTCGTGACAAGTTGGTTATGTGAATTTAAGTGATATTATTAAAGACCTGATGGCAAGTGATTACCGTCGCCTGTAGACATTAGCAATACCAGGGGGATTGCCAATGAGTTGTACACCTTATTACAATGCCTTAAAGGCAATTGGCTCTCAAGTGCAACTGCCGGAACAACGGGCGGTTTAAACGTGAAGAGGTAACAGACAGACAGACACACTTTCGCATTTATAATATTAGTATGAATAGTAGATATGGATATGGAAATGGTTTTCATGCACACAAATGCTTGTTCTAGATGGGAATCGAACCCTTGACCTATGGCGTGATAGTCAGCGAGACTAACCAACCGCGCCAACCAGCCCGTTAGGGAATCATCAGATAGGTACGTTTGTTGATGTGAATTAACCTTACCAAATAGCCTACCTAATTAAAATTCTACGAATTAATAATATAAATAACACGTTTCATATAATTTACGATCAAATCTTCTTTTACTACGCTCCGATTTTCCAATTGCGAAAATCTTACATAAATCTGTAGAGTAAGATAACACTCTGAGGATACATTGATGTTTAATAAATACAACATCAAGTATGTCTTGTTTATGGAACTGAATGAATATTTTTCAAGTAAATATACAACTAAGCTGATTAAAAAGAGTAAAATATTAATTTAGTTATAATATATAATAATATCTTATCCCGGGGTAAAAATGTGGAATAATGAAGCAAACAAATTTTAATGTTGAAGGATTTTTGAAATCGGCCTAGTAGTTTTTGAGTTTATTCGTTACATACATACAAGTCTTTCCTCTTTATAATATGGGAGAGATAATTACCCAATCTGTAATAGCTTTACAACGTTTATTTTTATTTGTTTTTTGCTTTGCTTATTAAAATGGAGCACTAGCATTTTGAAGTTTTGTTCAATCACTAGTTACTATTTAATATGTATACTTAGTTTGATAGTTTTAATATGTAGTACTTACTGGATATCGATTTTCCACTGAGTCTGGTGGGAATCGTCGCTCATCGGTTATTGCTGAAAATCAGCGCTGCAGACATTAGGTTCGTCCTAAGTCTCAGTATTATGCTGAGCAATGACCCATATTTTTGCGCACATACGACGCACAAATCTCCAACAATATTGTTTAGTTTGTTTTGTACTTTATTATTTTTTCTTTTTGTTGCTATGTATTTGGTTTGCGTCGAATGGTGCGCATTAATAAAACATTTTTCTTTCTTTCTTCTTTCTTTCTTTCTATTATAACTACACCAGTTTGATCAGAGCTCTCTCTCTAAAAAAAATGATATTGGTCTGTGTATATTTTTAGTATTCTAGCTTTCCTTTCTGTGGTTTCAACCGCGTATCCTCTTTTAACCCTCTAGGAGTTGAATTTCAATAAATCCTTTTTTATCGTTATTAAAAAAACAGCTTTCTAGATCAAAGGGTTTTTAGGCTGGGCGTTGATGAGTCTGTGAGTCAGGCCTTCTCTTTTTATATACATAGATTGTTTGTGTGTTTAACAATAAAACAAACAAGATTTTGTCAATTAACATGACAATCCATCGATGCCGTTGGAAGTACAAATCTATACATTCCATACTAAAGTATAAAATTAAATGTTGCACTGATGCCTTTTTCATGGCTTTTTTATTGGTCACAGAATAAAATCTATCTATTTATCCAAGCTCACAAGTTAAATAAAGGAATCTCAGAAACTTGTCGTGCTTAAGCCGAGTGAATATTTGAATTTGAAATGCTAAAACAGGTTGCAGATCCGACATTGAAAATGTTTCGAGCAGACTGCGAGGGACCGTATTATGTTTAATTCCGCATACATTTATACACAATAGTCGATTATTTAAAATAGTAATGTGATTATGAATAAAAAGCAAATAAATATTAATTTTGCATAACAGACTATTAATATTGATATTTTAGCACTAGGTATATGTTTAAACACAACTATTCGTGTAAAGCACGATCGGCAACGCGTGAGTGATACCTCCAGCAGCGTTTAGGTAAATTATTTTTTGGAACGAAGTTCCTTATCGCGCGTTGTGAAAGTGGGCTAGACGGGAAAAAATCTTACGAAAAGTTGTCACGACACTTTTTGCTATAGTAAGCTATTGTAAGCTGTGCGGCGTGCGCATGTTTCTCTGTCTGTCTCTCTCTCTCTCTTATAGAAAGCAAGCCAGATATTTTCATTTCTATTTATATATATATAATATAATATATATATATATATAAATCGAAATGTATTTTTTTTATATATATACTCTCTCGACTTATATAACTTCGTTCCATCCGGGTGTCCCTTGACACCTCTCAAGTTTTTTCTTTTGTATACGCTTGTGCTTGATCGCCGTCTCACCATGGTAAATAGTGATCTGGCTCTCAAGTGCAGCTGTCGGAACACACTGATTGACTTTGGCAGACTTTCAACTTGAGGGTAGCCAGCCATTTGAGTATTACAATGTAGACCCTAGCGTTCTATGGTTTCCTCACAATGTTTTCCTACACCGAACGCTCCAGCTTATTGAATTTGAATTCGGATTCGATTCTCGCCGTGGCATCCGACGTCACCACCACTGAGCTATCATTGCCTTGTTATTATAATAACTGTTATTATTATTATTTGTGTATCAATTAACTTAATAATTAACTAACAACCCCGCGGTTTCACCCGCATTTTCGACATTAAAACTCACACTCAATAAAAATGCATCAACCCATATAGCGCGTTAAACCGTCGCCTATCGCAGAATTAGCAGATAGATGTGTGAGTGTTGCTTGAGCGACATGAGTGGGTAGGTAGGTGTTTTGTGCAGCTCGCGCTCTTCTGGCTGTCTGTATGCTTTTAGGTAATTAGTATAGATAATAGTAGTTTATAGTCTAATCTGTAATTTGTATAGAGGATTGTGCAACTCCCATACAAACCAACGTATTGGTTTACGGGAGCCAAGAACCAGTAATATTGTTTATGTTTTTTAATTAAATAAATAAATAAATAAAATTATATTAAAAATCTCACTCAGGGATAATGAAGCTTCAGTGAAAGATTTTACATAATTTGATTAGTAGTTTTAAAGACTACCAACATCTAAACTTACAAAATTTAACGAAAAAACAAATATGAGTTGTGTGAGAGATGATATGAATAACATAGCAGTGAATACTAATATTATTATGATGGTTAGAACGGCTGAATAGAAGAAGGGTTTACATTGAAATTTTGCGTGACGTCACGCCGGTGCCGTGGTATAAATTTTACCACGAAGTGACGTCACAAGCCCCACTCCTATACTTTGATGCGCTATTATAGAACTTTGTATATTTTTATTGATTTGATAAACCAAAAAATACGTGTCCAATATTTTTTGATAATCTTTCCGACGGACTAATTAGAATTCATTTTTATTGACCCAAGACACTATCCTATTTGGGAACATTGCAGGCAGATGATGATGATGATGATTATTTTAATAAAGAAGTAGATCATTAGTAAGCCTTGTTATTAACAGCTATCAAGGTCTATTTTTAAATGTTAACTAATGACTGTCTGCCTTGTAATATAAGGTATACGAAACAACAAACAAGTTACCAAAATCCACTTTCACAGCTCACTGACATTCAGTCCAATCCATGATAAATTCAGGATGTACTACATCAAAAGCACTCTGTAGCAATAAAATACTAACTTATAACTATATTATTCATTTGTTAACGTCATGATTTCTTAGCGAGCAACAAAGACCCGGACTTGATATAAATAATTAATGAAGGAGCGGAAATAGCGGAATTACTCCGCTTTTTACTGGCTTAAGGAATTTCTTGATGTTATACAGATTTCGAGATCGATAAAACACTGTTAGTAGGTAGTTAATTAAAACTACCATAGTAAACATCAAAATCTCGTTTTTGGCACGTGACGTTATGTTTAAGAATGAAAGGAATGTTGTTGTAATTCTTAATTTGAATACAACAATGTGACAGGTAGAAGATAAGAAACTAAGCGTAGTCTTCACAAATTAAATTTTGCTGCAAAACTAAGCAGCTGAGTAGATGATGCTTTACCAAATGTAAGAAAAGTAATGTTTTACGAAGTGCGAGTTCTGCGAGGAGGGCGATGGCTGCCACATGATGTGTCATACTTGTGAACAGGTGCTGCTTGTTTGGGCTGGTCTGCTTGAGTTTGTTATTTACTAAATCACTCTTAACTTAGTGTTATGTAATATATTTTATGCCACTATAATTACCGTAGTCATCATCATCATCTACATAAAAGATGCTCTAAGTAAAGTGAAATGTTGGTAAATTATTATAGCTAAGGAAGTTCAATTACATCCGTTAGCATTTTTATGTGTATTATATTATTGTTTTTTTTTTTCATTCTTATTTTATTGATCGGGTGAGCGAATCGTGTCAGTTTCAGCTTGGAAAAAAGTGCTTTCGTATGTCTGTCCGGCTGTTTTCATCTACGAGTCGCATGTTTGAAATTTTGTGAGGATGGTTATATGGAGATTTTTTGTTGATACAGTTTTAGAATTTTTAACAAAATGTAAAAAAAAAAGTGAAAAATGTAACAAAACTTTCGCGAAGTCTACAGCTCTCTGAATTACTAGTAAAATATAACCATTACCATAACCTTTTAATGTCATTGCCCTTATCAAAAGATCGGAATTCACAATCAAGTGTATTCACCCAATCGGAACTGGTTCCAGAAAAGGAATCAGCTTAATAATATTAATAGTTGGACTATTAATGTTGGTAGCTTCTTAGTAATAAAATTATTAAAAGGATTCTATACCATATTCTTTGAATCAAATACGATCGAATAAATATCATGATGTTAACAATCATTCGACGATTTCAAATTAAGTTGTATGGTTATGCTCAAATTTTTTCTAAGCTCATTATTCTCATATATGCTATTTAACCAGTTATTACTTTCAATCGACTCATCTCGATTAACTGAAAATAGGTCTCCCATAGATATCCAGAAAAGCCGTGCAAAATGGCTGTTGTTGTCAAATGCTGTGTTTCAAGCTACTTTTGATGCTAGCTACTTTTTGATACTGAATTGGTTTTAAAAACGGATTTAATAAATACAAATATCAATACAAAATGTAAAATAAAACTTTTGATAGACACATCTTTACTTCAGACATCTGCAACAATAAATTTTACACATATCATAAATCTTCCACATATCATCAAGCTGTCAATTTTGACACTTAAAAATATTCGTTTTTGTTTAGTAAATTACGTTGTCAAACTGCTAATTAATTAATTATTGTTATATAATACAATTAATGTGAATATAAAATATACAATTGAGGATATACCAGTGTTCGAAACTAAATATAGAAAAGTCGAATAAGTTTTTCCATGAATAATATTTTTTAGATAAAAATTTCGACAGACTACTTTATTGCGAAAAGTTAATAAGTTTATGTAATGTAATGGATGGATACTGACAGATTACACAAGTAATGATCTTGATGGAGCAACAAATTTAAATTGATAAAATAATCCCGTAAGCTCATTAAGAATCTGTATTTGCTTTAAAGATTGAAAAGAGTAGAAGATTAGTCTTATGAAATATCGCTAGATTATCCTGTTTTTAATCAAATCAAATTGTTTATTTAGAAAAAATATATAATTGAAACTTCTACCCAGTAAGGTAGACAACGTGGCGTCTTTTTATTTTACCTCCATCGACTTGGGAGAAAATGTCTAATTTAGTAAATTTTTTTAATTTAAATTTCAGATTCATCATTATTAAAGTCAATTCCATATTGTTTTACACAAATTCAACGCACTCGTTCATTTATCAAGATCCTAGTTCTCTGATCGACACTGCATTTCGCAAGGGTGCTTTTTAAAACAATATGTGGTACAATCGCTTATTTCGTTTATGCATGATTTGGTAAAAATAGATAGGTTACCATTACAATATTCGACCTTACAAAATGGCCGAAAAATGGCACACATAAATCATTTAAATTGCAACATTCATATTACATTGAGATATTTCATAACACAAGGTGTCATTTTTGGTTGTTTTGGGTCACATTTACTTTTAATTGTACTCAGTACGTGAAGTGCATCTGTTGATGGCGGTGACGCAAAATAGGTAAAAGTAAGCCATAGCGGATCGCTTATAACCTATCTACCTTTCTACTTATAATACATTGACTTACAGCACAAGTAGTCTAAGGTTTGACCCCTTTTTTAAAAAACGATACTGTAATAAAATAAATACTTAAATGTTTTCATAAATAAACCTATCTAGATGACATTTTGATTAGATCGAACTCAAAAACCGAACACCTTGACAAGTTAATTGTTTTTTATTACAAAGATTCAACTGAACTCAAAGATTACGAGTATTTTACTAATGGAAATACTACATCGAATGAAAACTTTATAGAAATAGGTGATATCTATAATGTATTATCAGAGGAATTTATTATAGGATCCGTGTATCGGGTCCGTGATATTATAATCGCTTTGGTTAATGTACGAGGAATATTTGAAACTGCTTTTATTTTATTTGAGTGAATAAAGAACAAAAAACTAAAGTTAGTAGATGAAACTATTTAATTAAATTACTATAGTTAAATATGCAGTTGCAATTAGTGTTTGTTGATTCTTTAATCATAAAAGTAAATAATTCAAAGCTTGATAAAACCTTTTATTAAGTTAGTACTTAAAAAAAATCAAAAGTCTCCATTTAAGGGCAGAATGCTTTTAGCTCGAATACCGTGCCGAAGTTTGTGGGTTCAAATCCTTGAACTTGGAGCTTGGGTTTTTGGTTAAAGAAAACTTGCCTGACTGGTTACGACCTTCAAATTGAAAAACTGTTGCCAATCATCTCAGTTGCACGTGACAGATGTCATTTACCGTCAGGATACCCGCATGCTTGCTTGTCAGACTTCTGACATGAAGAGGGAAAGAACAATCACGTAGTAAGGGTTAAAGACATGGGTAAAACATTATACTTTATCAATCATTGAAATGTTTTATCAAATAAAATTTTCTATCTACATAAGAAAATGTAGAAAAACATCTTTATCTATATTCAAATTACCATTTTTCATAATTCTAATGCCAAGAAATACTTCTCCAGATCCCTGTATCGTAGTTCGTTACTTCTAAAGATCAGCTTTCTTATCGCTTAATAAGATTGTCGTGTTTTCTTTCAATAGTTTATTTTTATACTTTAGTTTTTACTAAGATTACCTTTGCAGTTTTACAGATGCGCTGTTTAAAGTAGATTACATTCTTAGTTTTGTTGCTATTTTCTATGTTTATACTTGCTCTTTTATGTCTTCTACATTATAAAGATAAAATATCATCCTAATATATAGTTAATATTATAAATTTTAATGTTTTGATGTTTGTTGCTCAGTACTTACTTTCGGATTGGGAAATATGAGATTCCACTTTAAGAGATCTTAAGACTTTTACGATAGTTCAGATACCATTTTACTTTAGTATTTTTCAAAATAAAATATTGCTCTGAGTTAAAAAAATTCGCGTCACTGAATAACATACGGAAGTCTCATAGAGCCAAGAGCACTTCACACTCGACTGTTTTTTCATCAATATAAAAGGTATTATCTTTCACGACCTCAAGGGAGATTCCACAGGTATATTTTATGCACAGGCAGGTACAAACCATCCGAACGCCGTGACTATGCCTTTACCAATTTTCCATTCAGAAATCGAAGGTTAAACGAAGCGTTTGGGTACTTTCCTCTGCTTATTTTGTGGCCATAAAACGGGAACATTTTTTTCGTTTTAGTTCAATAGGATGAGATCCCTGTTCAGTGATTTTATTTTACGACTTTCAGACAAAACAAGGTACAATACTTATATACAACATTGTAAGCGTGGAATTTTTTTTAGCACTTTAAGGTATAGTAGCTCTGTAGATCATAAGTTTAGGATCTAATATTTTTTGGGTTTGCTTCATCTAAATCTTATGTAGAATTCAAAATTTATATTCATACAATATTGGCTGCTGTGTACAACATTACTTCTTACCAGCCTGCAGTCGGTTCTTCTTCTTTCGCTAGTGTTACTCGTATCACAGATTGGCGTTGATTCTATCATCTTAATACTGTATGTCCAAAATAAAGATCAGATACGTAGCAAACCATATAATATCGATATCTTTCAAAAATTTTTCTACATTCAAAAAAAATCTGAACATCAGTTTTAATACTTCTGTCTTCGCTGTAAATATAAGTATTTTCACCTAAATCCGCTGCTCTTACAGCCCCAGTATAATTCCTGTTGAATTTTGTCCCATAACTCCATGGCGGGTTTGGAATGGTGTAATCTTCACGCGGTGAATCTTAAAGCTCCCTATGATTGGATCGACTCGCTTTATCGTGTTATTTCGGGATTTTTTCTACCATCCGTTTTTTACTAGATGGCGCCGTTTAATACGAGATTATGCGTTTAACAACCTCATCTGTTCCTCTGAAGTAATTTTATGATGATGCTAAAAGTAATATTTTTGTAAACTCACTCTCAATTTAGAGACAGTATAATGTTGTTTGATTCTATGCGACTGACAAAATTTTTGTTCATGGTGTATCACAGCTTTTGTTAACTAATTATTTTGCATCTTCTGTTTTAAAATGGTGATTAGTAGTGAAAATCGTTATATTGGTTCATATAAGGGCTAATAATGCGTTCTTACGATAATCGTGGAATAGAGCTGGAATAATAAAATATTTATCTTTTCAATAACTAAACTCGCGAGGAATTTCTAATCAATTGTTATGCTATTGTATGATTAGTACGGCCGTCCCACTTAAGAATCTGTTTTTTTTGCGATCATAGGTAATTGCTTCTTCTTTAACATCCTATGATATCATTTGCTACATGACCTCACTGGTTTCATTCTTAGGTTTATGACGATGAGTAACAAACATAAAACTTTGATTTATAGTCTAATGAGATTTATAAATAGGTAGATATTTTAATGGATTAAGATATGTTTTGATACGCCCAATAACATTTTGACTTGACGAGCAGATGTTTGTACTTTATTGAGGATTTGAATAATTAAGAAAAATAAGCATACCAAGGTTAATTACAATGTGACGTCCTTTACCGTGATAAAATTTATTGACTGTTGCTGTTAAAAATTAAGACGAGTTCATTCATGTTTTATTTATTTATGAATTGGATGCTATAAATCTTTTTTCATAGTCACTAATTATGCTTTTAGTGGCACCATTTAATAACATATGAACAAACACATAATACAGCTCCGTGTAAAATATTTTGAATCATTAGATAACTTTATCCTGTGTATAGCATAAATCTTTTGTTCCTACTTCAAACCCTTATTTGTCTACAACTTCTTCTTCTGCTTCTTCCTTTCCTTATCCCACGCTAGGTGGGGTCGGCACAACATGTTTATTTATTTATCTACAACATAAATATCAATTTCCATCATACTTATATCCTAAAAATAAGTTGCGTTTCATATTTGACTAATTATCATAAATTGTGTTATACTTATTTCATTCTAAACCTTATCAAAAAACTTAAAAGGATACAACAGGAATCTCATACTTTCCAAGTTTGCCGTTAATGAGTCCAGGTGTTCCGCAAGAGACGATGAATTCTAAAGAACTCATTTATTTCGTTCTAATAACGCCGAGGGGGAATAATGAAATATTTTTGGGACACACTTAAAGCGGACTTGGGACGTTGATGGCATTCGAGGGGCGCACCGAGTAGAATTTGGGAACCTGACCGAATTTCAGAAGTGTTTTAATCCTTTGCGAGGAAAAATAAGGAAATTAAAATTTTGAGGAAGTGATGAGATTTTATGAGTCAAGATTTTAATACCTTTCGCCCCTTTACCACTACAAAAATATAAAAAAGTAGGTTACAAATTGCGTTGGTAGTTTGGCGAAAACAAACGATGTTTTAACTGTGTGATATTATGATGGAATCAAAGCAATTTGCCGAGGTGAAAAAGTGTTCTAACACAAGGTTACGCAATCACCTACTGGATTGCGTACTTGACTTTTAGCGTAATACTTGAACTTTTTTCATAACAGCTCATTTTCTTTTGTGACTTTTTAATTGGTCACTCCATCGCAAAAGTCTGTCAGTTTATTATCACGGCATACACGGTTTTTGAAGAATTTAGTAATATTATAGCTTAACCCTTGGGGTGCCTGGTGGGGAAAAATCACACGGCGTGCCTGGTGGGTCTGTCAGACCCGTAAACAAAATCTTAGTTTTTTTATGTTATTCAATGTGTTGAAATGTCAAATAACAAGTATTTGTTCATTTTGAATATTGTTTAAATGATAAAATACAAAAACTTAAACATAAGTTGTTTTACAAAGTTTTATTAACTAAATGAAAAAACCTCTAATTTTAGGTCACAAAAATCAACTTTAAATCAACAATACTACACGTTTTTTATGACTATCAAGAATCAGTGATTACAATAATTTAAAGCACAGTTGAATCAACTTACAGAATAATTATCTTTAGATAAAAATAAAGAATATTGCTTATAACTACTTAGTATTTGTGCGACAATTTTCGCATATAAAATTCGCGTGTTCCAGACAAATGTGACTCGTGCGAGATGCACAAGTGTACTTAGACTTGCGATCTTTTTTACTAGGATATAAATAACAACGCCTTTTTGTAGCAGCATCATGTCTTTTAGGTGCTGGCACTGAGGGTTCACCTATATGAGTGCCAATTCTTTTGCGAAGGATAGTTGACAGATGCATATTATTATGTCGTTCAGCTGATGTGGAGCCGTCAATGCCAAGCCAATTATCTTAATTTTTTATAAATTATCTTCTACTTGCACATGCACCAGGATTATTCAACATCTGAATATTTTTTGCGTTTATGCCAGCGGTGTTGAGAATCCAAAAAAAACTGTCAGTGGCCATCTTTTAGTTTTGAGATACATCGTATGTACGTATCAGTTTGTCCACGATATCTACGCCATTAGAGACTTCCTCTTCTTCCTCCGTGCCATCTGAATCATGGACACTCAGATGGTCCGATTCGGCTCCACTTTCATCGTCAACTACATCGTCATGAAAATGACGATTTCATCCAAATCTATCTCTAAAAGTTGTCTTAAATCGTTATCAGGTAATTATCTGGCCATTTTTGACTGCAACAATATTATTTATACAAATAATTTACGATTAAAACACATTAAAACATAAAACACAAAAATAATTACATACCGATTAAAAGTTACGCCGCGTGCCTGGTCGGGTCCCACGGACCCGAGCGCACTGAAAATGCGTTTTACTTCAACGGATGCACGTTAAAAACTGCAGGGGTGGTGGCAAAATGACCGCTAGTCTATACCGTGAAGCTACTCAGAAGAACAGCCGGCTTGGTTGCGAATTCGAAGAAATATTGTAATTTTTTTGAAGTAACGGGTCTGTCAGACCCACCAGGCACCCCAAGGGTTAATGTAGAAGCTTTTTTGTTAACCACCAAGTTTTAATGTATCATTTTGATTTTTCATTGGTTATTTTTCTCTTTGTAATTTTTATTTTTATTTTTTTATATTCTGGATAAGCTTGTGTTTGACCACAATCTCACTGTGGTAAGTGATGATGTGGCCGAAGGCGAAAGCCTAGATTATTTTTAAATATAAAAGAGTAACAACTTGTAATTATAAGCAACCGTTTCATTTGGTTTAGTTTTGTGGAAATCTGTCATTGGCTTTACAATTATATTAATTCTATACCTACAATATTATTTTGTTCTGTAATAAGCTGTTGATTTCCCTTATAAATAAATAATAGGTATTTTCTTTACCTATGAAATTGCCGTTCTGCAGTACTGGCCCTTTCAAATTAAAATAATTTTTGTTTGGCTAAGAATTCTAATTTCAAATTAATTTTATTTTAAAAACATGGATTTTTTTTCCAAAAGTAGTCATTTGTTTATTGATTAGTGTTACATTTTCATCGCATTTCAATCTTTTTCGTCATCATGGTTACGTTAAAAAATCGAGTAATTATGGAATATGAGTACCGTCGTGGCAGCAACGCGGCACAAGCGGCACGCAACATCAACGACGTTTACGGAGCTAACACTACAAACCAACGCATCACCTGTTATTGGTTTGCTCGCTTCCGTTCTGGAAATTTCGACCTGAAAAATGAACCTCGCGGTCGTCTGAAGACTTTGGTAGACAATGACGAATTAAAGGTGATTGTGGAAGCTGATGATACACAATCTACGGCTGAATTAGCAGCAGCTTTCGACGTTAGCGTCAAAACATATATTGGTCTATTTGCGTCAAATTGGCAAGGTAAAAAAGCTTGATGACAAATGGGTGCCCCACGAACTCAATGATCGCCAGCGCAAAGTACGCGTCGAGACGTGCCTTGCACCGCTCAACAGACACACAAATGAAGGAATTTTGAACCGCATTGTTACCTGCAATGAAAAATGGATTCTGTTTGATAACCCCAAGCGCTCAGCAAGTTGGTTGGATCCTGGTTCAGCACCTAAACAATGCCCTAAACGAAAACTTACCCCTAGAAAAGTGATGGTCACTGTTTGGTGGTCTAGCGCCGGTGTGATTCATCACAGCTTCTTACCAAACGGGGTGAGCATTACTGCAGATGTGTACTGTGAAGAACTGAACACAATGATGGAGAAGCTGGCACATCTCCAACCAGCATTGGTCAATCACTCGTCTCCGCTGCTCCTGCACGACAACCCACGACCTCATACTGCACAGCAGACGGTCTCCAAGTTACAAGAACTGGGGTTGGAAGCTCTCCGTCATCCGCCCTACTCACCAGACCTTGCGCCTACAGACTACTACTTTTTCCAGAATTTGGATAACTTCTTGGCGGGAAAAAATTCAATACCCGAGAGGCAGTACAAAATGCCTTTGAAGAATTTGTTGCCTCCCGTCCAGTTGATTTCTTTGAGAAGGGCATCAATAAACTGCCACTGCTTTGGCAAAGATGCATTGATTGCATGGGTGGTAACTTCGATTAATACAAATAAAAAATACATTAAAAAAATCGTTTAAATTTTTTCATTCAATACGGCAATTTCATAGGTAAAGACCAAATAGAATAAAAAAATCATATGGATACCTTACTTGTTTATTTCGCGGATGTACCTACGAGTAAATATATCGCGGGCAAAAGCTAGAATTTAATTAATGTTCTTTCATATCATTAAGTATTTTCCTAACAGTTTATTGTTTACTGTAAATAACTAATGATTTTTAGGTTATCAATAAATCTAAAATTAAATTGTTTTCGTGAAAATTCCAAATAAATTTTAAGTTTACACTTATACTTACAGAACAGGTGTTTCCAACTGCATTTCAGTAAATAAACGCTACATAAAAAATGTACTCGAGTATATTTCGAGAGGTTCAATAAAATATGTTCCACGCACATTTGCCGGCTTTTATTGACAATAAAACGTAAAAATATTTTTAATAGCCCTGTCTTTATTTCTTTTTGTGCTTACTTTATTGTCAAAGCCCGGTAGTAACGTTAAAATTATATGTATGATACAGCCTTCACAATGGCCTTGTAGCATTAGCAATGGAAGAAGTAATGACCATAGACTTCAGGCGTAATCGCTAGTTCTTAAAAATAACGTAGAAACTAGTATTTTAAATGATGACAGAGTGTGTAGCTTAAAAGCGTAAAGCTTGATTTGGATTTCATTGTTTTCAAAGATTTTTTATTTTACAATAAATCATAGTAGCTATTGTAAAGAACGATCTACATTCCTATGAAATTAATTAAAAGTAGGAAATTATCCATTCTAGAGAAAAAAAATATGATTGCGTTTGCGATTTCTGCGTTTATTAATATGTTTGAATTAACTGTCTATTTTACTGAGGTCTGAAAATGCTCTTCACTCTATCATACATAAAAGTAAGCCTAAGTAAAAATACGATCAAATAAAGTATCATAATCATCATGTCAGCTGGAAGACGTCCACTGCTGGACAAAGGCCTACCTCAAGGATCTCCACGATGACCAGCTTTGCGCTACTCGCATCCAGCAGCTTCCCACGACCCTAACAATACTCAGAGCACAGAATCAGAAACGATGAAATCTACAGGCGGACCAAACTGACATAGCCTGAAAAATTGAAAAACTGAAGTGTCAGTGGGTAGGGAAAAATCAAATAATAGTGCCATTCAAATATGGCCACCTGCAATACCGTGAGGCTCTAATTATTCAAACACAACTAGATGATTCAGATTCAAAACCAAAGCATCGATTGTATCTGCCACACATAACAGCATGCGGGTTAGAGTCGTCGTACTCTAATCAACTAATGTCAATCAGTTGTATTTGCCTGTCATTCTCACTTCGCTAGAATCGCTCTTTTGAAATGAATAAAAGATTACTTGTGTTTGAATTATTGAGATTTCTATCGTTTTTCCACGATTTAGTTCGCATTTGAGTTTATGCATGAATTATTGTGAAAGTATTTTACTATTTTATTAAAATACTATTGTCCTGCTTTTTCTTTTAACTTATAAATTTCAATTTATGAATATCAGCATACATTTTGATCTGCATTTCTATAAACTAAATCACATTCTAAAATGCCACCATAAATAAGATGTCTATACAATCACCTCACATACACATACATTCACACACACATAAGTACGCACACACACACATTCACACACACATTCACACTCACATTCATTCACTTATTTTTTCTTATTAAATTTTATATTATTTGACATTTTTTATTTTATCGTAAATCCGAATTATATCTACGCATTTATAGGAAAGCATGCCTCCCACAAAAAAACTAATATCAAATAATCGGAATAAACTTATTTTCATTGTCATACTAACACATCCAATCAAAGAATACAATTTGACCTTTAAAAACGTCCATATAAAACTAAAACCATTAATTATTCCCATCTACACACGTATTGACATTCGTACCGGCTGATACACAAGATCATTAATAGGGATTCAGTACATACAGTGTTGTCACTAATTTGTATCGGCCATCAGAGTGACGGACGGACGGACAAACGGTCTGATTGACGGGGCTTCATTAGTGAGACGTGTAGATATGCGTCTGTCGGGGTGAAAATTGAATGTGCATTTGTGTTGAGCGATTTGTGTACTGTGAGTCGAGTTATTGACACGTACAATAATATTATTATTGATCAATATCATGTTATATTATTTGATTTATTAAATACTAGTTGTCCTTCATGTTTTATTTCAGAATGTGATCTAGTTGTGTGCAAAGTTTCGTCATGATCCTTTCAGTAGTTTTTGCGTGAATGAGTAACAAACATCTTCACATACATGCATACTTTCATATTTCTAATAGTAAGTACTTGTAGTTAAAGCGATGATAGCTCAGTGGTAAGTGACGTCGGATACCGCGGCGAAGGTCGTGGGTTCGAATCCTACAATGAGCTTGAGCTTTCGGTGAAGGAAAACATCGTGAGGAATCCACAGCACGGTGGTAGGGTACTATGTGGTACTCGACTGGCTGGCTACCACCCTCAAGTTAAAAATCTGTCGCCAAGCACCTGTTGGTGTGTTCCGGCAGTTGCACTTGAGAGCCAGTTGCCCTTAAGGCATTGTAATAAGGTGTACAACACATTAGAAATCCCCCTGGTATTGCTAATGTCTATAGGCGACGGTAGTCACTTACCACCAGGTGACCGCCTGCCTCGTTGTCACTAGTGACATAAAAAAAAAAGATCTCTGTCATAGTATTTCTCCATACAATACGATTGTAGAATATTTTTATTAATTTATAAGAAACTTCGTGAGGTTGCAGTTAAAAAGCTATCATTCATATTACTATAGGTAATAATAACTAAGTATTATTTTCGGGAATAAATCTAATTTTTTTGAGCCTTTGTAAAAGTTTGGCAACACATTGAAAACCCCCATGATAATGCCAATGTTTATAGGAGGTAGACCATCTGAATCCTGATAAAAACAATTTGACCAGGAAGTACGAAATAGTTAGTAATCATCATCATATCAGCCGAAAGACGTACACTGCTGGACATAGGCCTCCCACCAAAGTTTTCCACATCGACCGATCCTGCGTTGATCGCATCCAGCGGTTTCCCGCGATCCTCACCAGGTCATCGGTATCACAAGTTTTTATTCTTATTGAATTGGCATCCAAAATACACGAAAAATTATTGCAAGTAATATTGGAAAATCCCATACGTGAACCATATTGTGTCTCGTTCTATCAATAATTGCTTTTAATCATTACCCGAGTCGGTCAGTGTTTGAACACCCCGCACTATCTAATTGGCTTTTGCTGCAAACATGGGTTTACTATCACATAAAGGAACCACTATGCGGCAAATTGCTTCTATATTCTAATGCGACAATTCGTGAAACAAAGATATAGTGTGCTTAATTCAATGTCCTTTCACGTGTTTTGAGTGTTGTGCGTTCTATTGTAGTTACAAATGGGCTTAGTTGCTTATGAAGTTTAACATCAAAGAACTATAGTTCGATTGGTAGCTGTAATAGAACAAATGAACGAGATAAAACAAATGAATGAGACTGATTCCGTATTGAAACTCCTTTGTGTGAAATTATGTAAATAATCTATTTATTATCTGTTAGAATTACTTGGGATGTAATTTATACGTAAAAGATTATGTTTCAATGATAAAAATTAGCATGTCTTTATTTACAACGTACAAAATATACAAACAAATGTACAACTATAATATATAAAAAACTTCTACGTGGCTGCCGCTGCTGCCGATCGGCAAGGTTCCCAGCAGGCTGGCAGCGTTTCCTCTTTGGATGGCTAAGCTGGTGCGTTGCCGGAAAAAGCTCCCCGCCCGCCGGTCACCCGAGGCCTCGATTAATTTTTTAAATTAATAATCCATCCCTAAACTTAGAGTAAATTGTCTTTATAACAAAAGTTTGTAGTACAATCCTACTAAATATATATTATAAATTTGAATGTTTGGATGTTTGTTAATCAATCACGCAAAAACGGATTTTTTTTATCCCGGGAAAAGATAAGATCCCTCAAGAACGCGGGTGAAACCGTGGGGCGGTAAACTTGTTATAAATAAATTATAAAAAATTATGATTTCTTACTGAAAAATGTTATTACGCTTTTATCAAAAATGTTTGTCTAAAACTCCGTAACTAGATGCCACATCAATACTTACAAGCTGACAAGTAACATGCCAAAACTTTTAATTAATATAACAAATACGATCGACAAACTCCTACTTAATGTTGGAGTCAGTTTAGAAGCAACTGAGATTATTCTCTATCAATAAACAATAAGGTCTATTTTCGAATTCAGGTTTATCTCAAACATTACTTGGTTTTCCATGATTAAAGTATAAACTTTTTCAACATTGAGGAAAGTTAAAAACTAAACCTTAATACCGTAGAAAGTAAATTCAGTTTCAAATACGCTATGAGTTACAAAAAATGATTCGTCATCAATTGCCATTTCAACGGCAGATCTCAAAGACGATAGAGAAAAGTTCGCTCCAAATATAAATGCTTTCAAAGAACTTTTCGAGGAAGCTTTTTGTTGATATCGAGTTACGAGAGTGGAGTCACGTGAGTGCCTCATTTGTGGTTCGACTGTGCTACCATTTGCCACGCCTAGTCAGAATTTATGCTTAGTGTTGTCCGTAACTTCAATAACTACGATAGATTTCGTTTAGTTATGCGACATTGTTCAAGATCAATGAATAAACTAATCTGTGGAGAAGTTATTAGGAAGTAGAAATTATATGAGGTCTAAGTAAATCTCTAACAAAATTTCACTTTATTAAAAGGTAATTGTACCCGGCTGGCTGGCTACCACCCTCAAGTTGAAAATCTATCGCCAAGCACCTATATCGGTGTGTTCCGACAGCTGCACTTGAGAGCCAGTTCCCATCTAGGCTTTGTGTGCTTGCCACTTTCAGCCACATCATCACTTACCATGGTGAGATTGCGGTCAAACACAAGCTTATCCAAAAGTATAAAAAAAAGAGCGAATGAATGATGAATCAACACGTTTGTTTTAAAAATTATTAAATAAATGTGCTTATAAATGCCCATGTATACTAACAACCCACGAGAAACTCTGTAATGAATGAACTACGAGAACAATATCAACATCTAACAACAGACACAGTCACAATTTCAGGAAAGGAAGAAGGTACCTTCAACTTTTTACTAGGACATCGATACCGTTGACAGAAAAACTTTTAATGAGAGTAGTCCAATGTTCACTTCTGGAAAGGAAAAGAAATAAGTTCACATTGCTATATCCAAGATACATAAAGAAAGTAACAAGGATATGTATTATCCTAATGTCTCTATATCTATCCAAAACATCTTGAGATTCTAAATAAATAATACGTTAAGAAACTGTCTAAAATTAGTATGAATTACCTTAACATCTTGTAAGAATTTTTTTGGCAAACCATGCCAGAATTGCAGGTAAGTTGAACACGAAAATTGAACTAATTTAAGCAATTAAATCGAGGTGCAGTACAACTTGCGAAAATTTAAACGGAGTAATTGTACAAAAGTTCTAGTTTATCAAGAGGGTTTCAAAACGATATGAATTCACAAATTCTCAAACTAGTATAATGTCGTAGCATGTAGGAACGTTTCGATTTCCATCAGGTCATCAAAGTAAAAACTTATTCAAATGACATCTCTCTTTATCGTAGATCATTTACCATACTAACTGTTTGTCTTAGGAATACATTACCCGTTTCTATAAAGATATATTGTTTATCTATCTAGCTACCTTCTTGCTGCTATGATTGTCTTATTGCTAGTATGTTTACTAGTGTATTTATTATTTTTCTTTTAGTTAGTTTATGTATGTATCATCTATTCCCCGCAGTCACAACTACGTTCTAGAAAGACTTAGTCAAAAGTTTATCTCCAAGATCCTGGCTATCACTCTGCCTACCAACCTACATCCTTAAGGGGTAAAATTTCAACAAGGTGATATTTTCTTCATTGATGCATACTATGTGATTACATTGAGTTTAGCAGTAATCAGCAACTGCAATATATTTTTTCCATATAAGAACATCATAGGATTTTTTTGCTATCATCAACCCATAACAATATTTACACTAAACTTCGTATACTAATTCCATTCCACAGTTTACATAGAATTTTGGAAAGTAGTACCTTAGTTGTAAATGTTGAAAAGACCTTATGCTTTTTTTTTAAATTATATGCTTGAAACAATATTTACAACTAGTTTGATCTTTCAATTACGTTCCATGAAATTAAAAGGATTTCATGTTATCTCTGTGGTTGCTACTCTTTTTTGCGTAAGAAATATAAGTAAGCAAGTCGAAGTTAGAAAATACGTCAGAGCTCTGAGGTTTTTATAACTATTTTTATTTTTTATATTACCAAAATCTTTTCAAATACACTTTCAATATTTTCAAAGGACATAGGAAATAAACGGAAATTACTAATATTTTCTAGACATTTTCATTTCCGAGAAGCTTTGATCTGCTATTTAAATATACGCGTTTAGTAAAATAAATTTCCTCGAGTAAATGGTTCGCTTTAGAATTATAAAAAAATGTGTTTAATATCTTAATGCCAATTATTATCAATTTTTGAAATCTGTTCTTTATGTATCGATACTATTATGTTATTAAAATACTGCTCCGCGGTTTTATCTGTTTTCCTAAGATGTTCTGTATTCACTAAAATATGATTAAATAACAAACATTCAGTAATTTTCGAAGTGATAATATTAGTGTAAACAAAATACATAAAAAACTGGATTCCTAATACTAGACAATGAAACATCCTTTACTATGGTTACTTCATCAAACTTCGCAAATTCAACAAAATGTTCAACAAAAACAAATATCAATCACAATTTAATCGAATTCTTTGAACCGTTATCATTCCCCATCATATGATTATTGGTCCGATGTAAACACTGAGCCAATATCGTCGCGTGAACAGACCTCACATGTCATTATACCGGCTCCATTAATTGGTGTCGCAGTAAACAAAGATTAAGGGAACGTGGGTGCTTTTTTGTTTGGTCGGGTTTTATTGGAATTTGTAATTGGATCGACATGTCTAGAAATTATTAGACCTTCAATGTAATTGGTGATAATGTCTGTATCGGGAAATATCGATTAAGGATTATTTATACACGAAGGTTCGTTGTTCGTTGTAATTGCAGCTTTCCACAATTTCGTAATTACTTTGTGGAGCAAATTGGTATCAATATTGCAGTTTTTATGTCAACATGTTTTCAGGCTATTGAAGTTTT
The DNA here is from genome assembly GCA_951361185.1 of Ochropacha duplaris. Lineage (NCBI taxonomy): Eukaryota > Metazoa > Arthropoda > Insecta > Lepidoptera > Drepanidae > Ochropacha > Ochropacha duplaris. The sequence continues at coordinate 920,112 of OX592707.1, read as the reverse complement.
TTTTTCTGGATAAGCTTGTGTTTGACTACAATCTTACCATGGAAAACTATGATGTGGCCAAGGTGGTAAGCACACAAAGCCTAGATAGTTGCATAACATAATGAAGCCCAGAAAAGTTAGATACATGCTAGATGGGACGATAGTCCCAAAACTACCAGCTTGACCCCAGAAATCACATTTCAAGTTATGTTTATTTTTACAACCTGGTTACATTTGTGAAAATTCCACTTTTCATTTGTTTAATTTCATTCAAAGTAATAAAGCTAACCTGTACGTACAGGTTAAATACCATTAGCAACGACGATTCCTTAAAATAGTAATAACCTTTAAAATTCAAAAGACTAGATAAAGAAAACTCAAGGGGACACTAAAAATATAATATGTTATAGTTTACAATTACCCTGTAGAACATAGTACATAGTCACATTTCTTCTAAAGTGCAAGAACATCATTTTTAAAAGCTACCAATGCAACTGACACATTTATAACTAGCTAGAATTTTCCATAGCTAAAGTTATGATTGCTTTTTTCTGTTATTGCCATCCTGAAGTGGGTAACAACTCGTTACAGTCGTTATTTGAAAATAACTGGCAATTACGCTGACAACCAGGCAGGCTGGCACCTGATGGTAAGTGAATACCGTCGCCTATTAGACGTTAGCAATACCAGCGGGATTGCCAAAGTACATTCCTTATAACAATGCCTTAAAGGGAACTGGCTCTCAAGGCTCCGAAACACACCAACAGGTGCTTGGGAACAGATTTTCAACTTGAGTGTGGTAGCCAAGCTAGACGCGTATTACAAAGTATCCAACCACTGAGCTATGGTTTCCTCACGATGTTTTCTTTTACCGAAAGCTCCAGCTCATTGTAGAATTCGAACCCAAGACCTTCGCCGCGGTATCCGACGTCACTAACACTGAACTATCATCGCCATAACAATTGAAGATTGACGATATTATTTTGCTTTCAATGAGTTCGACACAAAATATAAAGGATCAAATAAGTAGTATAGTTTTGCAACGAGTTAGCGTAGTTGATTAGATTGCTGACTGTCACATGCTCGTTAGTTTAATTCCCATCCAGAACGGACTTCTGTGTGATAGAACTGTATAATTTGTTCCTAAAAATCAGTATTACTTATCTGGATTCCACAGTAGAAACTTTACTTAGTTAGCATCAGCCAGATGCCCGTGTATGAAACATGTCCCAGGATATTCAGATATGTTAGTCCGCGAAATTCGATCTTCATGAAACTTGGCACAAAAATAAATAATATCCTAGAATAAGAGATAGGGATCGCGGATGAAACCGCGGAACAAGACGATAAAGTTTCTATAGCCAATGAGTAAATAAAAGAAAATAATGAAGATAAAACTTATATATGAACGGGATTCCGTAAAGTTTTCCAAATAGCCAACACGGTTGCGCAAATTAATTTAGAAACCACAAATTAAATTATGTAGCGTACTCCGAAGCACTTGGAAAATTTTATAAAATTCATTTAAGCCCAATTTGGCTACCTGCTTGCTAACTGCATGTTTAAAATAAAATTAACTTGAGCATTCCTGACCCGTTAACTAATTCTATCGGATAATTTTGTATTAAAAATTTTCATCGAAACAACGCCGATTTTGGATATAATTTCGAAGTTTGTGCTGAACCTTGTTTTCGGCTTTGATGCGTGATATTATCATTCTAATAAGCAGGCTCACACATTTGCTGAGTCTGATGATTTCTACTCGTAGTTAGGTAATACCTAGTAAAGGTATTATTTATTGAAAATTGGAAACCAAATACGATTAGTAAATAAAAAAAACTCGAGAGGTGTCAAGGGACACCCGGATGGAACGAAGTTATATAAGTCGAGAGAGTATATATAAAAAAGAAAAAAAAATACATATATATATATAATAGAAATGAAAATATCTGGCTTGCTTTCTATAAGAGAGAGAGAGAGAGAGAGACAGAGAAACATGCGCACGCCGCACAGCTGACAGTGACATAAAAACTGTCGTGACAATTTTTCGTAAGATTTTTTTCCGTCTAGCCCCCTTTCATAACGCGCGATAAGGAACTTCGTTTTAATCAATATTATTCTTATCAACGTAAGCTGTTGTAGATAATAGTGTGCAAACTCTATTTGGTGTAGAAAACGTAACGTACCATTTTTTCCGAAAAACAACGATGTTAGGGAAAAATAATGATTTAAGCACATTATCAGAGATATCAAAGTTTAATTATTGAATGTATGTTATTTATTTAAAGTAGCAAATATCGTATAACACAGTAAACTTTTTTGTCATTGTATTTTCATATAGGAAAAGAATCTTTAAATCCACTAAGTGGGTCTTATAAAAAAGAACAAAGAAGGGGATAAAAAAAAGAATATAGTTCGACATATACAATACCATGGGCGTCTCCTCAACTCAAGACGTAATAAATCAAATAAAACGAACAAGGAAAGACAACCGAAAACTGAAGAGTAAAAAATTCTTCACTCGAGTCGAGAGTACTTCAGTAAAAAATCACACAATGGGATTAACGCTCACATATCGGAATATTTTCTTCCAACCCCATTAGGGAATGGAATGGCAATGAATATTATTCGTAACGTATTGTTATTCTGCCAATTTCCGGTGGGAGGCGGATGACCCCACGGTTGAATCCAAAACCGCTTCCGCCATTCGCTGTATGGTTAACCGCATAACCCGTTCAAGGATTGATTTGTGTTTGCACTAATAATAAAATCGGGACAAATTTTACGATTAACGGCGCTGTAGCGATAAATGCTACTGAATATGTATTAATGTTAGAAATTTGGAACGACTATTTAGAATCTACGAATTGATGACCAAATCTTCAAATTGTTTGTTTGCAAACCTTAAAGATATAAACTATTGAATTCCTCATTAAACTATTTAGCTGCCTGCCTTGGGAGCAATTACTGAAACCATTTGATATATTGAAAAATAAATTCTCTAGTGTTTAGTTTTTATCAAATTTAATGATGATCTATAAATGAATTCGAAAGGTCGACTGTGAATTAAATTTTAGGCAATATTAAAATAGCGATAAATGACTTAACCTTTTCAAATTTATCTCAACAGGAGACTGAAAATTCAAATATCTTGTAGTTTAAACTAATCTCAAACTCTCACATGAAAACTAGTTCTAAACTTAACAATAGATATTGATTTTCTTTCTACAACAAATATTAGCCTTTCAACTTTGAACGCCATATTAATTCCAGCAAATTCTCTCAAACAACAACTTTGTAAAGTTTTAAACATCAAAGAATCAAACTACGATATTAAGAGTTTTCCAAACATCAATGTAGTTAGAGAGTTCTGTAATGCTAATCGCAATGATATTCCAATATTGAGCGAGTCCGTAGGGTAGTCTGCAAACAAATGTTTAATGAAGATGGAGTTAGTTGCGAGGAACGTCTTAAGTTCTGACCTCCCTTGGGGCGCTGCGTTGTGATAGGATTGAAACTAGATATTGTGTTGAATTCGATGTTAATTTGAAGTGCGACTTCGAACTAAGGTTCGTTGCTGTTGACTTGCTTTTAGAAGTTTCAAGTAAAACAGTTTGTTGAAAATTTTCGTTAAAACAAGATGACCCAAACAATTAAAAATGTTGTAAACCGCCTACGCCATCGATAGATCTTTACAGGGCTCTATTTTGTAACCATAATAACAGTTAAATCAATCCCAGAATTCATGTGACATGATTTACTGCCTTTCATATTAACAAAATTTTAAATCCCCTACCATACAAGAAACTATAAAAAATACTATTTTGTCAACCTATTCGTTCTACATCTATCTTAATATTGGTCAAAAAGCACCACACTAACTAAAATAAAAAAAACTATCATCAATATCACAGCAAAAATGCTATATAAAGTTGAATTTTTCAGCAACAAAATCGTTTGGTTTTACGTGTATCATTATTATAAAGAATACACGCTCAAATTCGGCTTAGAATGGCTGGGTTTTTATATTGATTTTACAAAATACAAAAGATTCAACATCAATTTACATTAACTTGTTTAAAAAATTTATGACTACAAAGGGCAACTTTAATCACAATTTAATTTCCACCTCGGTATGAATAGGAAACTAGCGAAGTACAACGAAGTAGGCAAGCATCAAGAATCATATTAACTGCTATTACTCTGTCTGACTTGATTGCGATGTTCTATTTAATTTTCATGTGCTGTAACCGTTTTATTATCTAGTGTAATAGTTTTATTGCCGGGGTGTGTGCTTTTGTTCTTTTATCAGTTGAACATCAAAAGAGGATTTTTTTCTATCTTGTAGGTATCGCATTTCTGGATTTTGTAGGTAATTTTGGAACATCCGACTGACCCGCTAGACAAGGGGTTATGCATGAAATATTACCTACGTCCAATTTCTACATAAAAACTATTTCTGAGGTTTTAGGAAGTGATAAAAAGTTATTGAAGTTAAAAAAGTGATTGAAGTGTATGAAGTCGTTGAAATGTTTGGCGACAGATTTGGTTGCCAGCCAGTTGAATCTTAAAAATTACTCCATCACCAAGACAACTGCATCGTCTCACCTAATATCAAATGAGATAGAGGTCGATAAGCATATTATTTTCCTCATGATGTACCTATTTATATAACAAAGTCCATAAGTCCATAAGCAAAGTCAAGTGATTTATTTTGATTTATAATGAAATATTTCTATATAAATTTAGTTTCGCAAACTATACCACTATAGTTAGAACTTGCATTACACACTGTCAATTATTGGAAGTCGTTACAAATAGCACATGTTCACATTTAGTTTGTGACAAGTCCATTTGCAAAATCTAATATTAATGAAAGCCTACAACAGTTTGCAGAATACACAAAATCCGTCGATGTATCAGTCAGTTTGTATTTTAGAGCATTAACGAACGTCGTGTCTATCAAACAGATTTAATTTTATCCGAAACGTGTTGTACAAATTGGCGTTTTATTCGTGTTACCAATCGTACATGCTTGTAATTTGAGTGTTTCAGCGATTCAGTTCATTCTATCCACAAATTTGTAGCATTTGATTATTTGATAATTGAACATGTTTTGTGACGAGAAAGTATTTTTAGATGATTTCTCTCCATTATTACTCAGTGATAGCGATGTAAAATTAAATGGCAATGATTTTGATTGTAATATTACAATAAACTAAAGCTTTCTTTGAAGAAAGGTTGTAATAGCATGTAAGAAGAATTTTTGTAGTTCCCGTCCGAGTATCCTCGTGCCGAAAATGAGTGTAGGATTAAGACACATAAGAGCAAAACTCATAACAGAAGAAAATAATAAAAAAGGTAGTTATATAGCTTATATTGAGGACAGGTGGGGCTTGAGACATGACCTTGCCTCTAAACAACTAGAAGTACAGGTCACAACTAATATTTCTCCAGATAAAATAGGAAAGTATACGATACAAGCAAAAAAACTATTAATAATTAATAGTCATTGTTTCTAAGAACTACTAAGTAATAGAAACGAAAATAAAATTGGAGTAGCAGGAGTAGTAATTGATGTACACGTTTTGAAAAATGATAAAAACAATTGTGTTAATTTTATAAAAGTGGTTTTGCAAATGACAAATTTAAACGTAAACTAAACATTTATAATAAACAAATAAAAATTCTACAAAATTGCATAATTTTGATACATAGCGCAACTTCAAGGCAGACTGTACGAGGAGTATAAATTTTTACGCCTCCCACCGGATTTCAGCAATAAAATAGTGGGAGCGGTCAGGGACTCTTTATTTGCATGAATTGAGTTACGCGGTGTGGTTACTATGCTACTTCACGTTTACCGTAACGTACGCGTTTACGTTTTCTTATGTTAAAATATGTAGAAAAAAAGAACGGCTGAAGGTGAAGTTTGTTTTTGTGTTTGTTTATAGGGAATTTTCTTTGGAACTACTGAACCGATTCTGAACATTCATTCACCAATGGAAAGCTTCATTAGCACTCGGGAACGCAGGTGAAACCGCGGTTCTGAAGCTAGTAGTTAACATAGATTGATGTAGCGACGAAAAGTTTGCAGCATATTTAACTAACTGTTTCTTGGGGTCTTCCATTGGTGGTCTATTAATAATGTGATGTTTTAGCTACTTTTTAACTGCCAGTTCCCACCGGTGATACGTGGTGAGGTTTTAGACTAATCCTTCCCCTATCCAAAATCACTTATCTTGAAAAAAAACTGAATATTATCTCATAATGTAATTTCATTTTCGGTTTAGAAATCGCGCATTCAACGAAAACTGAATACACGTGATGTCTCACTACTTTTGAACTCAAAGGAATTAGCATCAATTTTTGTTTCTCAAAATTAAAAAGACTTATTAAGTACTCTTGAAAATATATCAAACATTTCTCCTATGAAACAATCAAACTGAAACCGTGATATCAACTCGTTTCCAATAAACGTCAAAAGCCTAATGACGAAGTACTCAAAACAACTGAGCAATATAAAACGGTAACGTACGCCAATAAATAAGAATATACTGTCAGTCTCAGCAACATATGAAATTGGATAAAGATATTTGAAATCGGTCCAAGGGAGATGCGGGGAAGCTGGCAAATGTACTTGATAACGCTCGACCGATGTTAAATTGTACGAATGCGGTCGTATGAAGTTTTATTTGATTTAGTGGACACGACTTTCATGTCAATAATGAGGACTTGAAATGGTTTCACGTTCCATTTTGAAGCTAAATAATCTTCACCATGTCAGCTGGAAGACGTCCACTGCTGGACAAAGGCCTACCCCAAGGATCTCCACGATTGCCGGTCTCTACCACGAGTGGTTTCCCTTGACCCTCACGAGATCGTCGTTCCACCGTACTATGTGCCAAGTCCACTGCTTCAGTTTGGGAATTCTTCGGGCTACCAAAGCCGAAGCAAACCAAAGTAACAGACTTCGGTTTTTCTGTGAATTTCGCTGTCTCGCTTCGCTTCTGTGAAGCTCGCAGAGAAACTCCGAGAATAGCCCTCTCTTTTGCTCTTTCGGTGACCTTGAGCCTTCTTAGGAGGCCCACTCTTAGCCTTAAAAGCTCTACGATGCGCTAAACATCAGCTATTTTAATTTAACTCTAATAAATTATTTTATCCAAAATCATATCATAAAAGTCTCTGGCCGTTGTTGGTTGAAAATGCTCATGAATTCTGCTCATCTTTAATCAGCGTTTAAAATCAAAAGAAAAGAACAGAGACAACTTCTCTATTAATGTCCAATAAAATTTATCGGATCGCACTTCGGTTTAATTCGTTTAATAAATGATCGGCCCGAAGTCAGATTCTAATCGGACGGGCCGAGTCGATCTGTAATCGTGACCACACGTATTTTTTAATAGATATAGTACACGGGACGTTATTTTATACATACCTGCAAATCATTTGCATTGGACATATATTAATCACCAACTACTACTATGCCAGTATATTCTACTCGTATTAGTTTGTGAGTTTGATTGTTTGTTGCTCAATCACGCAAAAACGGCTGAACGGATTTTGATGGAACATGGCACACAGATTTTGGAATAAAACAGGATATTTTTATCCCGAGAAAAGATAAGATCCCTCGGGAACGCGTGCTACAAAATTATTTGGAAATTGACCCTCAAATCTAAATGAAAACCACATTATAATATAGAGCCACAGTAAAATTTGGTTTCCATCTAATTTAGTTAATGATTCTACGTACAACGTAAAATAGTACGGTATGTACTAATTTCTACAGAGTAATTTAAAGAAAAAAACAAAAGATAACAAAAATACTGCCGTACCCAAAGCTAATGATAATAAAACAAAAACAAATGCTGTATTTGCTAAACATGATATTGTTTCATTGTTTGTTTACTCAATGCAATCAACAGCAGAACCGTCGTAAAATAAAACCGTATGTTTCTACTGTTACAATTAAAAACAGATGTAATCTTTTACTCATACAGAAATATCGTTTGATTGCATTTTGATTTACTAATGTAAACTTGTTTATTGAAATAAAAATACTTTGATATTTGTAGAAAAATAAGGTCTTTGTGAACGACCCTTTTTAACCAAGATACCGGTGTACTAATGTAGTGGTATGTATGTATGTAATTTATTATCATAGTATCGAGAAAGGAGATATCTACCTACACTTATTTTTGTCATATTGGCTTCTTCTTATTACGTAAAGATGAACTAAGATAGCATAACTCTTCTCAGCAAAAGCAACCTTCCGAACCGTGCACTAGAGTCATTAGAGAATCTATTTGGATCAATAAACATTTCATTTCATTAACTATAACTCGATTAAAGAAAATAAAAATAACTCAAGTATATTGAAATATAAGCTTAGAGATTTTAATGTGATCTTCTTCAATCTTCGATAGTCGTAAAATCATTCCTATCTGCCTAATCCAAAAAGACATTACAATCACAATTCGGATTCGGAAATTCGTTTCTTAAATAATTTCTTCATCTTTTACTAGTTTTACACGTATCACTTAGTCATGTTCCTTATAGACTGCCTTTAGTTAAATCATGGTAATTCCTCAAGATCCCTCGTAAAACTCTACCCATCATCAACAATTTCAAACCCTGCCTCGACCCTACCATTTCTTTAGTAGCCCTCAGAAAATTTCCCCGACATCGTTTGACGCTTACTATGTCTCAACAATATTAGCGCGTTGCAGATTTTTCTTTTAAAATTCTTCATTACGCTCTCTTCGTAATGTACCCTGAGGAAGCCGCCAAGTGGCTTTGTTATTCCCCACGTACCTCCAAAGCTTTTGTTTATTTTGACCGTTGTCTGCGAAAACGGTTGTTTAAAAAATAAACAGACCGCGGCCATTTTGCTCGGCGATGTTGAGACGTTGCAATGAAAAATGACTGAATACCACAGTAACGTTGTTGAAATAATAATTCTTGTCGTTCGAGCTTTTGTATAAGCTATTCTGAAGCTTATGATGCGATAAAAGTTCTGGTATTACGAGAACCTAATGTTTTTATATCCATTAGTTTTACAGTCTTATGTTTTTTAGTAAGAAAATACCATATTTGTTCAAAATATCACATACATTAACAATAATGATGGCAGTAAAATAAGGATACGCTTGCCCCCAAATAGGTCAATCAATTTTGGAGTAGGAAAGCTAAGCTTTTTAAAAATGTTAACCAAAAGTAATAATCATAGTAATATACAAGCCAAACCTATAGAAAACCATGAACACAATTTCGAACTTAAACAAATTGTAGGCTGAAACTTTGCTTATTCAACTATTCCTAGTTCAGAAGCAGCGTAACATGCAAATTCACCCGAATCCAATCCAATGTAAACTTTGTGAAGAAGAAAAAAACTTTAAATTGAAATGGAGCTTGGTAATAAAGAAAATTCTGGTGAGGCCAGACACTTGCGACAAGTCTTGTTTCAGCGATAATCTAATAACAAAATGGCGGATAAGTTTCCTAACTATTTTGCTTTTTTAAATCAAGCTTTGGAAGTTTATTATCATCATCGTATGCTTCACAAATATACTAATATCTGAGACTGGTGCTACGTCTCGTCACTATCTTGCATGTCTCCACTCTTTTTAGTCCTTCGAATTTCTTATCTATCTTCACGTTCTACGCCATATTTTTTTTCAGATTTTGTCCAGTAAGCTCCTTGCGTCTCTAAATAATTTTTTGTATCAAGATATAATACAATTATAGAGAAATCAAAAATATTTAACTGACATATTTATTTATGTTGGATATCCAACAAAGAATACACCTCACATTTAAAACAATAATTACAGTAGCGTTTATACATCTAGTGCTTCTTCAATTACAGGACATCACAGAATGCACAAACAGATAACACAGCAAACAATTATAATAATAAATACAATAATAACAAAAATAAATAATTAAAATTCTTAATTATTAAATTAGACATAACATTACGGTGAAAGAAAATTTACAATAAATTATAATTGTCATTAATTTGAAAGATTCTTACTTAAATTAAAATTAAAAAGACAATGTACTTAAATTACTTAAGCTAGGCATATCAACCATTACACACCAATTGAGTACGAATCAGATACTTAAATGTCTCCACAGTACTGGAGAATATGTCTACTTCTTCTATTTAAATATGCTTAAGCCTAATAATAGAATAATATGATTTGCCAAATAAATTATTAGCCTCCAAATCAAACAGTCTGAGGCAAGTGTTAATTTGAGCAATTCAGTTGGAATTAGTAATGGTCAAAATGGAAAAGTAATTATTACAGGTAATCGAACCAACTTAATTACATAATAATATCATTACAATAATAATTGTAAAGCTAGAAGAAATTGTCGAATCAAAATTAATTGTGATAGTTAATAATGTTGAATATGAATCAATAGCCAAAAAAGAAATTATTGGAAACCTTTCCATGAAACTTCGAATACTAAACCATTTTAAATATATTTTATTTTATTTTTAAACGTTCAGAGTTGATCGATAGCTATGTTCAACAATAATCAATTTACAAAACTGTTTATCTAATTACGAATGAAATAAACTTCAGCTAACACTATATCTTAAGGAAATCCAAGCTTTAAAGCAAAACGAATTTAAATCAGACTAGCTTTAATTCCGGGAAAGAATACTTAATCTGCTTTGCTCCACAAAAACAAAGATTAACTGAGCGTAACAAAGCTGCACATATCCATGCTGTCTAGTATAGTTTAATAACCAAAGAAATACTTTTCTATGTGCCGTTAGCAGTTAAGCTCTGCCATATTGCAGGCTTTTAACCTAATGAGCTTTGACGTTGATTGTTATTGCTCAAATTATATGTGATGTCATTTAGTTCAGTGAAAAGGCTGCGAGATTGTTAATTTTAAGCTTTCCACTGATTTTAAGAAAATATCCTGGGATACTCTTCACACTGTCATTTGAATTGAACCCAAACTGAGCAGAGCAAACCAGATTACTGATATACTATATATTGGTACATTTTTAAAATACTTACGTAGATAATTACACCCAGACTCACGACAAACAGACATGTTCATGCACACAAATGTCTGAAAACTAGATGAAAGAAATTAAGAATGCTAGCAAATTGGTAAATTGTGTAGCGTTGGCTTTGATGCGGCAAATTAGATTGTTGAAATTGTAAACTATTCATGTACGTATATTTTTACTACTTCAAAAGTCTGGGATAAATTATTATTATTCTAACTTGAACGTCATTTTTAATCCATTGTATCATAAAAGAAGTAAATTTTTACACATTGGAACATTATATCGACACATCGAAAACCGTGCAAGGAAGGGAGAAAAAATTAAAAATATAAACCTCGACGATAGAGCTGATAATGCTGTAAATAAAAAGGAATGACCCGGGGTGATATTTCGCAACGAAAGCAAGCAATAAGTTTGTTCTACTCTCCCCTTTTATTGCGTGTGTAAAGAAAGACTAGAAGTGGCATGATGGTTGTGATATTTCTGCCAATGTCCAGTTATTAATATTCTTATTTTGTGTTCTATCACATTTACAGGAAAGTTAGTCATCGTCCGTGCAAGTTTAGGTTTTAATCAAATTAGTGGCTGTTCCACTAAAACTTTTCAAGGACTTTTTGGGATTACCTGAAAAGTCATGATACACGATTTAATTTGATTTCACTTTCGTGCACTTAAATTGAATTTTATTGTAAAAAATGCCACTAATATTATTCAATAAAATTCAAAATATAAGATTTAATGAAAAGGCAACGTCATATCATAAAATAAAACAAATGAAAATCAATCGAAATTCAAGCGCGTAAAGTACAATGTTAATAGATATTTTGATTTATTGTAGTGTTTTGATAAAATAGGTGATTTTGCTTTGGTAAAATAATCTTAAGAACACGCCTCAATGCTGCAATATTTTTATAAGTTATACATAACAGGATCACTTTAAAAATGTCTCTGTGTACATTATTTATTCCACGACTCTGAGAAAATTGAATTTACGCTCAGAAAATATGAGTTTAAAGTTTATTTAATAAAATTTAAAATAGCTCGCTTTGTGTATCTGTCTTTGATGTTAAATAATAAAGATTACTTTTAAAAACACTAGTAGCACTACGGTATACTGAAAAACGAAATCTTGATTCATTATAGGTATTTGACTATTTTAAAATAAAGGTCATCAATTGATCTTGAGCTTTCGGTGAAGGAACTTACCACTGAGCTATCATCGCCTTAAAAAAATTCGCCGGTGAGATTGCGGTCAAATACAAGATTATCCAAAGTAAAAACAAAAAAATTACTAAAGCAACTCATAGCCACTTCCATTATCCTTACCTCACTGTAACTGTTACCATGGCCGTGTAAATGATTTTTATTTCACTACGAAAATACTCGATCCCATATAAATCACTCGGTCGCGCCGCGTTCACGTGTCAAAAACGTCGGATCATGGAGGCATTATGGCGAAGAGTTCTCCGAGATATGGATTTATGCTCACATGCGTATTATTTTCGAATTATATTCTTAGCACTTGTAATGTTAATCGTTAATCATTACCGCGAGCTATTTTCATACACAATGATGTATGCTTCTATTTTAGAAATGTTAGCATAAACTTCGATGAAATTTTGGAAACACAATCTATTATCGAATGTAACAAGTCAAAATCCCTTAGATTTTTTTGTTAAAAAGGCCCCATGTTGATGCTGTTTTCACAAGTCAATTTTATTGATTTTAATTTGCCACGGGCTTAGGAAATAAAATTAATCCTAATAATAGTAGATATTCTAAATGCGAAAGTATGTTTGGATGTGTGTGAAGATGTTTGTTACTCTTTCACGCAAAAACTACAATATGGATTATAATGAAACATGGCACACAGGTAGGCCATATACTGGAATAACATATAGAATACTTTTTATCCCGGTAAAATATAAGATCTGGAACGTGGGTGAAACCGCGGGGCGGAAAACTAGTTTCATATATTTATAAGGTTTGTCAACGCGCGCGTAAATGATTTAACTATAGCCGTCGCTCGTTGCACCCGCGAAGTTGCCAAGTTTGATAGAGATAGCGGTCTGGCGATGAAGTTCCCTGGATCTATCGCATTTTTACATTAGGACAGCGGTAATGAATGCATATTTTGATGCTTCTGTACAAATTGTTTCAAAATCTTATACTATAGCTTATGATTTGATGGAGGAGAATTAATTCTATACCTTGTTTTTGTTACAGGTCATCAGTGGTGTGATGCATCGTGATGTAGTGTAAGTAATCTTTAATTGTTAAATGTTATGGATTTACTAGTGTAGTAACATTATAATTAATTAAAGTACTCGTGAAATGTTACGTATTTATCCTTTTCGTATAATTATCGAATAGTTTGACGATATTGAGACAATGCTTTAGTTATGTACGTGACGGATAGAGGGTAGGTCAGGGTAATAATAATTAATTCGTTTGCACAAATTAAATATGACAGCAAGTGTATCGGGCCACGCCAGAGCAAAGACTGACTTTACGGCGATCGCCCCGTCAATTTATAAAGATTACAGAGTGGGGGCATCGAATGACGCGCTCGGTGGCGCTATGTGTAGTTTACAAGATTCCTTCTATCCACGCTAGATGGCGCAGGTGCCTACATACCCATTAATATTTAAACGGTAAATTAATATAGTGTCCGCTTTATTTTTTGTTTATAGAAAACAATAATGGTTTGAATCAATTGTTCACATCACAGGTTATTTTATTAGAATCATAATTTTATTTACTTAGGAATTGTTAAATACCTAATTTATTGAACAAATATGCTTTGAATCTAAACCTATAGAACATCTTTTGTGCATTTTTGAAGATATAGTCAACAAAAAAGTGGTCAAGAATGACATGGGACTTCCAACAATTTAAGTATTAATGCAAAACCAATAATCATAAATACAGATTTATAGTTTCCTGATCCTGAAGACTTGAAAACAAAACAAGTTTAGTCGCCAGATAAAATCACAAGCTAAATGTATCAAAGCGCAACCACAAACGGTATCGTTAAACTTTTATTGGACTATAACCGTTTTATAACAAAGAATATCGAGAGGGCATCGAGTGGCTATAAAACCCTACGTTTCTTCTAATTCAAGTAAAGAATAGGTATACAGCGGATCTTGATAGAGTTTAAATTTATTTGAAATTGGAAGCTTGTTACATGATTCTTTATTTTGTCTTGAGATTCATTACCAGATCAAAGCAAAGGTCCAAAGAAGGTTTCATTAAAAGTATGTTCAGAAGACAAAAGACGAGATAAAACCAGACAAGGACAGTAACCTCAAAAGCCTGCAGTGCTTTAGTTTTATTAATTTGTCAAAAATGTTATTTGTGTAATTTCACGTGAAGCTAAAAATTGTTTCATACCTTCACACTAAGTTGATGTATAAATAATTGTACATACATAGAAGTAAAAAAACGCGTTGCCTTGACCACTTCACACTCTATAATTCCTCAATTATCTTATTTCATAGAGTCATTAAATTACCTAAATTATGGACTATACGATGAAATAATAAGTAATAATTGCTGGTGACTTCCGAAAGGCGTATGTAGCTAAATTCGAGAAGCTCTCACTGATCAAATAATGAAATGTAACGTGGGATCATGTCTAACTATGTCATTATTACAATGATTTTGAAGATTGACTTTTATAGGTTGAGACTTATGGTTGATAATTTTAAATATAACATTCTAATAGTAGAACTGGAACGAAAATCTACAGGGTCCAGCGAAGAACGGTCCTACGGATCGTACGAGGATACCGCACAGTATCCTTTGAGGCTGAAACTGTTCTGGCTCGCTTTCAGTCGTTGGACATGATGGTGGATATGGATATGAGGGTCTATGACCAGATACGCATCGTCCTCCAGAGCTGTGGAGGCGATCAAACGGCAGGAGTGACTTATCGCATTCACAACGTGCCGCAAGAGGCTCTGCAAGAAAGCGCGCAAATGCAAATCGTCGGAGCAGTCCTGTCGTTCTTTGAGGCCTGGATAAAGTGACAAGGAGGTCGACTATCAGACTCACACAGATATTCACCGGGTACAGGTGCTTCGGTGATTATCTGTGGCAAGCGGCGACGGCCGGCGGCCTAGTTCCACTGCGGTTTTTGAGTATTTATCAGAAGCTTAACACTAAGCTTATAATTGCTATAACTTCGTAATGTAGGCTGCTGTAATTTTCAATTCAAATGATTTACACTATCTGCAGTATTCAATCACAGTTTCATTTTTTGATCGAATGCAACTAAGCTTTTTAGTGTACAAAAATATTCAGTTATTAAAAATTTAATCAAATCCAAAAGCATTTCGTGTCCATCAAGCATGAGACCTCATTTTATTTCACTACCAAATTGTATATTCTCTTTGTTTTGGAAGTCATAACAAATGAAACAAAGCTATTTCTGGCTGTATTAAAACGAGGTGTACATTATACGTATTCCTTATTGATCTTGCATTTTCGCTCTTCAATTTCCTCGCTAACATTTCTTTGTTCATGGCTTGCACCAAGCGTAAACAATTGCTCCTGTACTCTATAACTTCGTTTTCTTTGAACGGGCGGCGCCTCTTTGTGAGCCAATTGAATTAAATAAATAAATAGAATACACTTTAGATGGGGCAATAATGAAACCTGAAGCAAACATTTTCGGATTCTTTTGAAAGATTTTAGCATGCAAGAGTGGTCGACCTATTTTTAATGATAAGTCGCAGAACCGATTCGGTTAATTTTCAACTGTAAACTTTTTTATTTTAATAGGCATGGAATAGATTCTTACTAAGTGGTTTTGCATACACATATTTTTGGTGTTTAACTATTTGTATTACGTATTTTAAAGGTAAAATTATTAATATTGATTCTTTGAACAAAAATAGTAATCTAAGTTATTGATTATTGTAGGAACATACCGTTTAGATCTCGTGTGTTTATTAACTTCTAGGGCTAGTTATTAGAAATAATATTTTTCAATAATATACATATCATCCATTTTCATCAAACTTTAGTAGTTAGATAGTATTTATTAAAAATATATGTTAAAACCTTGATGTCGTCATAGCTTTTAGATTTTTTATGATTTTTTGCTGTTTACATGTTAAATTTTCAAGTTAAAACGTATGTGTTATGTCTGGATGCTTCTTACTCAAGTATGCTGTAAAAGGTGATAGAAAACTGGGAGTTAAGATGAGTCGTTCATTTTTCAAGTACAACACTTCAAAATATCACTTTTCCGATTCTAAGAGGTTCATTAATTTATTGTTAGTGTTCACTTGTCACAAGAAGTGCGCAAGTTCATTAAAACTTACCTTTTTATTCGCAAAGTTTACCCTCTTCCTTAGTTTCTGATTGTTTGTTGCCTTTAATTGCTCCTTGAAATGGATCCGTGTAACTGAGCTCTTAATTATGAAGCTGTTGACTGGCCTTTTGAACACTACAAAGCGTTTATTTCTGAAATAAATTAGTATAAAGCTGTTAAAGCAAGAAAAAAGACAGCGCAATTTTTTTTCCAAAATTTGGCGATGAGCACTAATTAGACATGTTGTCAAATTGACAAAACATTAACGAATATGAATGAATAGTATTGAAAACGCAGCACTATAATCACCAGAAACTAGAGACAGATCAATAAAAAAACAATAGTGATATGACCTCACACCAAAATTTCATGCTCGAGCTGATGATCAAAGTAGCCACGATTACTCATATAGATTGTCCATTGAATCCCCAACCAAACAATTTGTGCCCGTTTGACGAAGGTCCAACCCTTTTGTAGATTGGGACCGCAAAAACTGAATTACTCATGTCTGTCGGAGCGGCGACTTAATTAGACAAATTAGTTGTTTGTGCCTCTTGTAGTTTTGTGGATGGATTAATCCCTGGACTGTTTAGAAACGGTAGTTGTTCATTTACTGCTGATAATTACTCAAGCTCAAAAAAGGTTTGACCAGTTATCATAACATAAAGGGGAAAAAACTAATATCAATACACAAGAAACCAAAACCGTAAAGAAGAAAAAACCTTAAAGAGCAGCACTAAAAAATATAAAAGCCTTGCACTTGAAAATTATGAAATTAAATGAAGTCGTCAAGATTCAATCAAACGATATCACCAGATCACAATTTGGAATTACAATGTATTCAAACTTTTAGAGTCTGGATAGCGTTTGTGAAACGTGTAATTATACAAGGCATCAAATTCCGTCGTAAACACAAACTTAGATCGGTAACTCTGAAAATTACCCGTCGCGTTCGAAGTGATACCAAATGTAAATTGCCAATTTGGCCAACAACGAATTTACGTATAAACCGGTGTTATGGATAATTTATTCCGAACTAATCAATATTCAATAGATTTGCCTATAGGAGGCCGTATTCTGGGATCGATTTTTTCTAAATGTTGTAATAGAATTATCTTACGGCGATTAAGATTGATATTGATAGCAATTCTTGAATTAATCGAAATTATTATGGATTCAGCTATTAAGAGAATTATTGAACATAATATGTATGTCTCTTTATTATGATCTGATTGAAAGAACAGTTTGGGCAACAGTAAAAAAATTTAGGGTCACATGATAATGTGAATAATAAATTTTTTTTTTGACTTCATAATCCATATTTTATGTTACTATCAATTTTACATTACTACTAGGTAAGTGAACACATAGTTTTATGTATTCAATGGCTATTGCTAAAGCGGCTGCTTTCACTCTCGAGACACTGGTGAATGCAGTGACATCCAGTGTTTCAAGAGCGGCCCATCTAGTCAATTCGCTACTACAGAAATCTGCTTAACTTGATTTAGTTGTTGTATAATTTGCCTTCTCTTCATATAAGACTGGCTTTCTGCTCCGCAGTTTTCCCTCGATCTTCAAGTTTATCATCTCAGGTGAGATGCTTATTGCCTAGAATGTGTATATGCGTTTCTAGCTGCAAATATTTAGGCTGTGCGCTGATAGACCAGTTAGCCAGTTGATCAGAACAAGTATTTTTATTCTTTTATTTTGTTTGTTTTTTCTTCCGTCCTTTAATTAAGAGGCAAACTCTTAAAAGAATACGGCAGAGCGTAATCTACTTTGTTATGTAATTACTACGTAATTGCAAATATCAAAGGCGATGATAGGTCAGTGGTAAGTGACGTCGAATACCGCGGCGAAGGTCGTGGGTTCGAATCCTACAATGAGCTTGAGCTTTCGGTGAAGGAAAACATCGTGAGGAAACCATAGCACGGTGGTAGGGTACTTTGTAGTACCCGACTGGCTGGCTACCACCCTCAAGTTGAAAATCTATCGCCAAAACACCTATCGTTGTGTCGGAACACTTGAGAGCCAGTTCCCATCTAGGCTTTGTGTGCTTACCATCTTCGGCCACATCATCACTTACCATGGTGAGATTGTAGTCAAACACAAGCCTATCCAGGCTATTTAATGTTTCTTGAGAAGGATCTTATGTTTATACGGGATAAAAATTGTATTCCATTTTTTAATTCAGGATATTATTGTGCCAAGTATTATCAAAATCGGTTTAGACAATTATTTAACAAACATCAAGCATCCAAACAACATAGGATTACGATCACTTGTAATTTTTACGAAATTTTTACTCCATTTTGAAAGAAATTGTTTTAAAATCCTTGTTCTTTATAAAACCTCTAATGGTAGGTAAGTTATACATGCTGTTAGTATTTTAAAGACTAATATTACAAGAATAAGAAGTTTCATTATCCCTAAAGCCTGTTTATAGGCTTGTATACCTGGAATTAAGGCTAAGTATCTTTTTACCAAATTAACACAAATATATTGATACTACAACGGCTGCCTTCCATTGGGATTGACAGGGAGAACAAATTCTCTCTTACTTTCAATCTAACGCACAAGTTTCGCTTTATCTTCGGCTACGTCAATTTTGTGTTCCTACTGTGTTTATTAATATTATTTTACATTTTTATGTATAAAATAACACCTGGCAATAAAAGGTCAAATAATAAATGTATGGTAGTCAATAACTATTAATTAAATCGAAGAAGTATGTAAATAACTTTGTTAACATTTGACTAATGTTATGCGAACAAAATTAAAGAGCATTAATATTAATGGACATTATTATCAATGGAGTTATAGTATTTTACAAAAAGCGAAAAAGTGGAGAGAAATTCGGTAAAGTTATTCTTATTAAAATTTCATGTTTTCTTATAAATAATAGAGGGGCCCTCGCCCGAAGCATTGCGATCCGCGTAAATGCAAACCCTAGTGGAAAATAAGGCGAAATCTGAATGCAAATTGTAAAAAGGTAATGCTGGATAAAATGGAATACTTTAAAAAGGGACAAGGTTTGATGCAAACGGAATTATGAATATAAAATATATTTAAATGGAAATTGGATGTTTTAAAATACATTTACAAAAGAAGGATGTACCAATGAAATATAACATTTTCAAGTGAAATTGAGTGATATACTTTTTGTCAATTTTAAATTATTTAGATAAGCTACGCTATCGGGTAGAATACGCTTAATTTGTTTTGTATATTGGATTTTCATAAAAAAAATATGTAATCGATCAATAAAAAAAGAATAAACGCACTGCGTAGGGTACCTTGTTTTTTTAATGAATTAAATATCTAAAAATACGTACATAGCGAAAATAATAATATGAACATTTTCAAGACGTATTTTGCCTTTGTGCAGTCCATCAAAGCTTTAGCTTTTTCTTCATTTAAATTCTCAATTGGCGTTTCACTGTAACATTCCTTTGCGGAGAAAATATTTCAGTTTTCATAAAATGAAACTCAACTTTGTAAAACTTGTGAATAATAATGAAGAAACTTAACCGCGAGATGCAATGGAAAAAATACATATTACATCCTTAGGTACATATTTTAAAATAAATCAAAGTCCCCCGCTGCGTCTGTCTGTCTGTATGGATGTTCGCGAAAAACTCTAGAATTACTGAATGGATATTCATACGGTTTTCAGTAATGGATGGTGTGTACACTAGTATTCATGACAAAGGTTTTGGCTGAAATATGACAATGATTGTTGAACACATACGCACCACGTAAACCAATAAAGTTATTATATCCTAATACGACACTTCGACTGAAAAAAAATAGACATATATGCTCTGCTACCCGAGCGAAGCCGGGGCAGATGACGAGTATATAAATAAAGATGGTTTAACTAAACTTATATTGTAAAGACAAAAGATTTGTTTCTTTTTAAAAAGACTTCAAAATGGAGCATTTATCTAGATACTATCTAGATGTAAGACTCTATTGTTTGCATTGAATAGGCACTGAAACTACTTGACCGATTTGAAAAGCTACATTATCCCTGATGAACATAGGCTTATATTTTGCCTCGGGATAAGAAAAGATCCCACGGGAACGCGGTGAACATCTAGTCCACAATAAATTAATAAAATTTTCAATTCTATATTACTAATTTATCCTTCAGCTTAATAATATATAGTACATTTAACAAAATAATAAATATTCAAGGAGTAAAGTTATTAATTAAAAAAAGACTTGAAAACTAATCTACAATAGAATAACCTAATATAAAACTTACAAATATAATATATACCATCTAAAATATAATTAATTAAAATATATAATTAAATATATAAATACAGAAAGTATATTGTATATTTTGTAAATTTGTTGTAAATAAAACCTGTATAATAAAAAAAAAAATTATAGTAAAAAAAAATACAGAAAGAGAATAAAAATACTAACTAAGCTATACATATACAAAACAATGTGATAAGAAGAAAAAAAATTATCCTTACTTTTCTCTGCTTTGGTTTTAAAAAAGCTTATTCAAAATACATTAATCAAAGCATAACAGAAATTTCTTTATTTTTTTTTAGACAACGTTACATCATTTATTGTAACCATGTTATGTTGGTAACATCAGCACGTTAGCCAATTTATTCTCGAGGTATAAGGGACCCTAGCGTCCTATATATAGAACATACTATTTGATTTGATTTCTACTCCGCAAACATCAACCTTTGATCAACCGACGCGGACCTTCAAAGGCATTTTATATTGCCCTCCGAAATTGTTTTTCGCGTCTGAGACCTGAGACGTATAGTAATCAATATAGTTTATTTGTTTAAAACAATGTACTGTGGTATCATGAGAGGAAGGTGTAATCTGCATGTCTCAAATTCATCAGTTTTACCTAGAATCTTTGATCTCAAAATCGCATGGAGTTTTTATTGGAATTATGATTTTTAGTAGAGTAAAAGTAGCCTAAAAGAAGGAAGCCACTGGATGCAGGTAGCTGAACTGGCCATCGTGCAGATCCTTGGAGGAGTTCTTTGTCCAGCAGTGGACGTAGAAAGGAGCCTGTGCCCTTCCCCTGGTTCTCCTCATACCAAACATGACGTATATTAAAATATGTTTGACCGTTTAGCCAAGTATAATATTTGACTCGTTCAAAGTTTGTGTGTGATCTTACTAGCAATAACACGCGTTATGTCTCGATACCTAATGCCTACTTAACTGACAATAGCTGAAGCGGTATTCAATATATCTCGAAAATGGTGACACTTTAACGAAGGTAATTTTTGTATATCTGGTAGGTGCTCCGCCTACCTATCTCCCTCTTTAATTAATCGTACTACTTAGCTATATATGCAGATTGTGTGGAAAACTTCGTAAGCGCGATGTAGATTGTTGTGGCGCCATCTATCTAGGAGTCGTGCGAACTATAATAGTTGTAAATAGATGTCGCTACAAGAGGGCAATGATAGTTCAGTGGTAAGTGACGTCGAATACCGCGGCGAAGGTCGTGGGTTCGAATCCTACAATGAGCTTGAGCTTTCGGTGAAGGAAAGCATCGTGAGGAAACCATAGCACGGTGGTATGGTACTTTGTAGTACCCGACTGGCTGGCTACCACCCTCAAGTTGAAAATCTGTCGCCAAACACCCATCGGTGTGTTCCGACAGCTGTACTTGAGAGCCAGTTCCCATCTAGCCTTTGTGTGCTTACCATCTTCAGCCACATCATCACTTACCATGGTGAGATTGTGGTCCAACACAAGCCTATCGAGACTAAAAAAAAAAAAGCTTCACAAATACAGATTTCTTATAATTTATTTATCGTCTTCTGAAATGATGTATTACCATCCAACAGTTTCTTATTAATGTTTTATTAGAATTCCAACAGCGACTTTCGATTTAAGTGAAGTATTTCGTATTTATTCTCTCTTTTATGTTTCGTTAGTTCTAGGTACTAGGAATAAATATTTATATTTAATCAGTATCTTTTATCAAACTCAAAGGTGACTTTGAAAGCGATGAAAGCTATGTAGTAAAACATTTTCCTCCAAAACTTTACGTTTGAAGTAATTTCTTTAAGGAACAGTAAAAAAAGGGGATGTACCCCAAAAATTATAAGATTTTATATTTTTCCGGGATAATTAGTAAATGTTTTCTTCCAGAACATGATCAATGTGTGTGCCAAGTTTTATCAAAACCGTTCAGCCGTATGCGCATATTGTCCTTGCATTGCCAAGACTTTATCTTCCATCCTTTTTAGTAATGTAAATTCGATACTTATGGTCAGTTCAAGATCCTATCAAATTTTATAGAGTATCTCCAGCTCAAACCGAGCGAAACCTATCAAAATAAATTTCACTTGCTTCCTCAACTGAAAAATCGTTTCTATTGAAAGTATCCGGAGCGAAGCCGGCTAGAACAAAGGGCAGCAAAACAAAAGGCAACGACCACTACAATAAAGACCGTCGGATCTTTACCTCTTTACCTTTTTTTATTGTTGCCTAACCTTTTTCCGTTGATCCACTCTATTTTAATAACCATTTTTGTTCTCTGCCAGCGTGAAATTGAATTTTGCATATGTAAGACTATTAAATATTTTACTCTTGTAAATTTTATTTTATTGTTTTGTATCGTATATTCCATAAAATGTGCATTTTTTTGTGTTACGAGCTTGAAAGGATTTTACATGTTAATTGTGTTATTACAGCTTTTGCAAAAAAATGGTCTCAGAGTACCTTTTCCTGATTCCTCCATCATTGCGGACAACTACTTTTGGTTTTATTTCGCCAAAACCACGACTGCAGCTTGCCTCATTTCTAAATTGTACTAAACGGTATTAAAATTATGTAGTTTGTTATTGTAGTTAGTGAATAGCAATCATTTTGCATCTAATAGTTAATATGCATGATGGGCCGGTTGGCGTGGTTGGTAAATACACTGCCTATCACGCCGCAGGTCGTGGGTTCGATTCCCATCCAGGACACACATTTGTGTGCATGAACATGTCTGTTTGTCCTGCGTCTGGGTGTAATTATCTATTTAAGTATGTATTTACAAAAACAAAAAGTAGTCTATGTAGTATATCAGTCATCTGGTTTCCATATTACAAGCTTTGCTTAGTTTGGGATCCGATAGCTGTGTGTGAGAAATGTCCGGGGATATTTTATTAGCTATGAACATTGCCTTGAGCTTATCAAAAAAAAAATCTAGAACGATAAACAAATGAGATCAGTTTTATCGTAAACGATTTGAATCTTTATACCTACATATAGAAAAAACATTCAAGTATTAATTTACGTGTGAAGTCTTTTATGAAAGAAAGTATGATGAAATAATACATAACTACCAACTTATTTGAAATTGAATCGAAAATTGAAGATATAATAAAGAAATCGTGTCAAAATTGAGCTTCACTCGAGAAATGAGAAACGTCTCGGTATCAAATTATATTATCTGTTAAAATGAATATCGAATATTACTCGTAAATACAATGTTTTTTGACTGTTTGTTTTTTTGTGAAATCTGTAATACTGTCAACCAAATTATCTGATAGTAAATGAAGCTATAGCTATATCAATAACAGAGGGCCGAAACATACGGATAGGTGCTTGGCCACAGATTTTCAACTTGATGGTGGTAGCCAGCCAGTCGGGTACTACAAAGTACCCTACCACCGTGCTATGGTTTCCTCACGATGGTTTTCTTCACCGAATGCTCAAGCGCATTGTAGGATTCGAACCTATAACCTTCGTCGCGGTATCCGACGTCACTCACCACTGAGCTATCATCGCCATCGTTAAAAATAGCATAGCTCATTGTAGGATTCGAACCTACGACCTTCGCCGCGGTATCCGACGTCACTACCACTGAGGTTTTTTTTATTTTTTATGTCACTAATGACAACGAGGCAGGCGGGTCACCTGATGGTAAGTAACTACCGTCGCCTATAGACATTAGCAATACCAGGGGGATTGCCAATGTGTTGTACATCTTATTACAATGCCTTAAGGGCAAGGGCAACTGGCTCTCAAGTGAAACTGCCGGAACACACCAACAGGTGCTTGGCGACAGATTTTCAATTTGAGGGTGGTAGCCAGCCAGTCGGGTACCCTACCACGGTATTATCGCCGTTTTGAACCAGATTAATAGGCTGCAGTAATACAAATGTAAAACCTAACACCCATAATATTGTATGAATTAGAGACTATTTAATCATTCTGTAAAATTTTGCATGCCAGTTACTGGTGAAAGGTGAGAACGCATTATAAATAACACAACAGCTAATTGTATACCACATTTTCATGCAAAATAAAGTATTCTATTCTATTCATTTAACTATATAAAGAACCCTCAGTAAAGGCTCGCTAAGCCCATTCACATCCAATACTCGCGACTTAGGGAGTGTCTGAGGCATTAGCGGAGGGAATTTACGCACCGTTTTACGTCCTACTCGAATTTCAATGGTATGACCGCGGGTTTTTGACATGGATGTAAAACTAACTAGATAATACTACTTTAAAGGAGTGTAGACAATGTGAGAGAAAAAAAGAGGCTTTTCTAATAAAACTTACAGTTTTGACAAGTAAAATCACTTTATAGCGGTAAAGGTTATGTACGCTACGCTACACACAACAGAACGCAATTAGGTAAGAATTACCAATTTATTTTATTTTATTATGAACTTACTAATTTGATTTAAATGTTTTTAATTATTAGTTTTTATTTTTCAGTGCACGCTTTCGGTTTTCGTCTACAAGGAGGCTATGGTTCTTTTTTTAAATTAGAGTTTTTTGTGTCATATAATACTTTGAACAATTTTAGATATACATAAAATCAAATGTTTTCAAAATATACATGCAAATGTACAATTACAATACATAAAAAACTTCTTCGAGGTTGCCGCTGCTGCCGATCGGCAAGGTTCCCAGAAGGCTGGCAGCGTTTCCTCTTTGGATGGCCAAGCTGATGCGTTGGCGGAAAAAGCTCCCCGCCCGCCGGTCACCCGAGGCCTCGATTAATTTTTTACATAAAATATTTGCGAAACGACGAGCTTCAGACCCCCACGGACCCATGGTCTCAACCGCAAAAGATTATAATGTGTACTTTACTTGATTGAAAAGATTGTTAATTAACTCAGGTATCGTCTGATACAGCATTACACTTAGCTTTGTATTATTTGTTCTTCTATCTTTTAATGTGGAGATGAAGATTTCATTTAAACCGCTTACTATGATTTGGTAACATTTTTTTCTTTTTTGGCATTAGACATTACTCAATACTCAATACTCAATTTTATTGCATAGGTACATAAAAAATTATCACATACATGACCCTAATAGGGTATAGCAATTGAACAATAGTCTAGGAAGGCAGACGGACCGAATCATTTTATAAATTATAATATTACTACATTTATTCTATTAATTATTAGGGTTAATAAAATGGTCATTAAAAAATCATCAAGGCAATAATAACATTTTTTTACTAAGAAGCATTTTAGGCGGTTTATAAATATGTTGTCCTTTTTTTCATCTTTTAATTCGTCGGGTAATTTATTATATATTTTCGTCGACATGACATTTGGACTGGAACTGTGCATTTTTAATTTTGACGCTGGCAGAATCAATTTGTGCCTGAATCTTGTTGCGTACCGTCGCGATTGGTCAGCTTGCTTTACAAATAAATGTGGGTATTTCCTAACAAAAGTGCATACTTCTAATATATAAATTGATGTCAAGGTGAGAATTTCGTGTTTAATAAAGTGTGGTTTGCATGTTTCGGGCTCTCTTATGTTTACAAGTATACGGATGCACTTCTTTTGGGAAACAAATATGTCTTGAGCATCGACACTATTTCCCCATAGAAGGATTCCGTACCGGAGCCATGCATATGCGTAAGCGTAATAAGCAGATTTTGCCGTTTTGCTGTCCGTGGCTTTTCGAAGCTCCCGAAGTGCATATTGGAAGCTTGAGAGTTTAGTTTTTATTTTTTGAATATGGCTTTTCCAATTTAAATTTGTGTCTATATCTAGACCTAAAAATGAAAACGTATCGACACATTCTATTTTTGAGTTGTTATATGTAAAATTTATGTCGAGGGGATTTTTGGTATGGTCTAAATTGCATAATTTTTATTAGCAACATTACTAATTTTTTTTCTTATTTTTGATAGTCGCTCACCCAGAGTCTGGACGAAAAATGATCCACAATTTTGACCCAGATAACCTGCAGGTAAAATATAGGTCTATGTAAATTGATGGATCGGTTTTCGCATTTATATTACACACTTACTGGAAAATTTTGAACTCAAGCCCATACCATGACATTGACAAATCAGCCCATTCGATAGCATATCTCTCAAAAATACATCTGTGGTCCTCCTTTTACGTACGTAACCCTAATAAACGGACTTATCAAAATCCTTCCAAGTTTGACTGCGCGGTCCGCTGCCGACCTTTTTCCGACCATCTTCTTCGAGGGATGATAATATTTAGTGTTTCAATCGAAGATAGCTTTGATTTTTAGAACCCAAACCCTTTGATGTATGCGTTTCGATTTGGCTTTAGCATATGTATGGTTTTTTATTTCCGAGATTATTACATACCCATTTGAATTTCTAATACAACGTTTGGGGTTGCTCAAAACTTTTTAAGGGCAATAACTGCAGGAGGAGTTATCTTACTACGGAAAAGTCTTAAAAATCAGCCTTGCACTTTATAGTTTCCTAGTTTTCCGCCCCGCTGTTTCACCCGCGTTTCCAAGGGATCTTTTAATTTCTCGGGATAAAAAGTATCCTATGTTTTATTCCCAAATGTAAAATCTACATGTGTACCAATTTCATCACAATCCATTCAGCCGTTTTTGCGTGATTGAGCTACGAACATCCAAATATACAAAAATTCAACACATTCACATTAATTATAATATTAGTAGTAGAATAAGCAGAGGTCACAAGGTTGTAATTATTTGTAATATTGATAGAGAGCATGTCACTTTCTTACATACTATACGTCGCATCTGTGAGGATACTAATTTGTTTAAACTTATTGGTTTCTACTTTAATTAAAAACAAAGAATACAAAAGAACCATGAATGTCTATAACTCCGATCAATGTTTAATAAGCTGAACACCATAGCACAATCACTTCAGAGAAAGCCACTGAAAATTGAATTTCTTAATAACCTATCCGCAACAGAGAAAATACTTTGATGAACTCCCTTCCTTTCGGTCAACGGGCGGTGGGATTTTGGAAATTTCATTATTTTTTTTCCCACGAAGCCACAGGGCTCGGCGAAGTTTTTTAATCTTGAACCGGGACGATGGTTCGTGGTCTCCGAATTACATTTACCTTTCGGGTCACGAAAATACTAAATGTTCCGATGGTTGCGGAATAAATCAACCGTTGTGAATGTTTTACAATTAATTTATGTAGCTGAAACACTGGATTTGGAACAGATTCAGATCACTTTGTTGGAGATTAGAATTTAGGAACATAAATTGTTGTAACGAATAAACTCAAAAACTACTGGACCGATTTCAATAATTCTTTTACCATTAGAAAGCTACATTATCCCTGAGTAACTTAGGCTATATTTTTATCCCGGGAAAAGATAACCCACGGTAACGCGGGGGAAACCGCGGAGGACAGCTAGTTAAGTATATTGCTACCATCCAAGGTGACATCCAGCATTCTGGGCACGTTGTCTATTGAAAATGACTATTTCATTCAGATTATTTATTTATTTTATTAGGTCCACTTTTTTACATGCTTCAGTTTTTTTATGGCGATTCTTGCGAAGCTTGTGCTTTCGATGAAGGTAAGCATCGTGAGTAAAATACAGCACGGTGGTAGGGTACTTTGTAGTACTCGACTGGCTGGCTACCACCCTCAAGTTGAAAGTCAGTCAAGCACGTGTTCCGACAGCTGCACTTGAGAGCCAGTTTCCTTCTAGACTTTGTGTGCCCCACACAATGATGTGATTGTGGTCAAACAAAAGCTTGTACAAAGTAAAACAAAAGTTTGTATTTTTAACCGACTTCAAAAAAGGAGGAGGCTTTTAGGCATACATACAATAAAAAAATATTGTGACAAGGCTTTGTTTAAATATTTATTTTAATAATTTTCATAAAATGTGAAATATGTATAAATCTTGCAGTAAACATAATGGCTTAGGTTCTAAAAAAAATACCGTAAAAGATAAAAGCCTAGATAGCAAGCTCATGATTTATTTCAATGTTAGAGCGAATATCCGTTTCTTTCAGAGGGTAAGTAGGGCATAATTGAAACAACATGATTTATATGCCCTACCCTACCCGGAGTAACGTATTTTGAGCGGGCAAAGATTAAGGTAACACTATAATGATAAAGTCTAATAAAAACGCCTATGGAATTAAAACTTCTCTGATGATTTATAGATCCTATACGATATTTAATTTTGTTTGTAATGTCAACTAAGAACATGCTCTAGGCGTACTAAACTGCATTAAAATCGATGAAGTTTTAGAGATCACAATGGTAACTGACACGACATACTTTTAAGGTTAAAAGAAACATTTAGATTACCTATTTAACGGTTTACCATAAAAATTACAGTAATTGTAATTTTGTTTTAAAAAAATATTGCTGAATTTTATGCCAGCTTTTCTCAACTAAATTAACCTTTCAAACTATGCATTTGAGTAGACTCAAATGCAATTTTTTTTCATTAGAGGCAGTTAATTAATAAGTGCCTGTGAAGGCCTATTTACGAATAAACATTTCATTTCAGTACATCTTGCTTGACAACCTAAATTTGACACCTGATTTTTGAACTGTTTTCCGTATGGGTAAATACAGCAACGTGTCAACAGAAATTCATAATGTACGCAGGCCCAAGCAAGCAAGTGAGCTTGTTTTCAGCATATATGTGACTGCAAAGGACATGCCACTCTATAAAATTATTCGCTAGCGTTCCGCCCCAGGAAGGGTTTTCTGGGAGCACTGTGAATTATGTCCTTTTAAAATCTTTTTTCTTTGTTATCGCTGTGACGTTTTCGTTGTGATAAAGAGGATTACACCATTTATCTTCTGGTGACCCAGTTATTTGTGCAGTTCATAGTACTTTTATTCTGTCGTCGAGACAAATCAAGAGTTTAAAAGAATGGCTCACGTTTCTAAAGCAATTTTTCGTTTTGTTTTGTTAGCATCATTTCAAAGACTATATTTTGGTTTGTTTGTTATGTTTTCTTTAATAAAATGATTAAGCTTATATGCGAGTGAGTAACTTTATAAAAGGTGCAAAAATTTCTGTTACTACGTCAGTCAGGATAACTTCTTCTCCTACTGAAGGTTAGCGATCTTGGTGGCTATCACTTTATCTACCGCCGATCTATATAAAGCCTTATTCTGTGCCACTGTCCGAGGTTTGAGCCAAGATGTCTTTCGTCTGCCTGGTGGATGGCGTACCTGAATTTCCCCTTAAACGATATGCTGCAGTAGTCGATATTTGTTGTTTAAGATATTCTAGTTTCTGCTTCTTTATGCTATGCTAGTCAGAACAATAAGTCTTTTTACTAGTGTTCGCCCACTGATCGAAACTAGATCAGAAAGTTTTTAAGAGAATATAGTCTATAGCTGTCTTAGAGTCTTTCAATTAGTCCAAAAAAATAAATTTGTTTAACTAACAGAGGTGATGATGATAATTATATTAGTGTCTGTGACAAACGCATAGCATAGTTGTGCGTAATGATTTTTTCTATGAATTTAATTTATTTCTAATGCATATTATCATATCGTAGGTAAAGTTTGTGAAGTTGTAAGGGCTAATCTCTGGAACTACTGAACCGATTTTGAAAATTATTTCTCCAATAGAAAGCCGCCATATTTTTATCCCGGGACAAGATATGATCCCACGGAAAAGCGAGTGAAACCGCGGGGGATAGCTAGTAGGTATATTCTGCACTCCTTCTCCATATATAAACTTTAACTGTTTCATTTCATACTCCTGTAATTTTCGTAAAGTTTATTATGTATAAATAAATTATGAATCTCAGAAACGATTTCCCAGTAATACCCATACAATTCAACGCCAAAAAAAATATCTGGCTTGCTTTCTATAAGAGAGAGAGAGAAAGAGACAGACAGAGAAACATGCGCACGCCGCACAGCTTCATAAACATACATGGTGACATAAAAAAAAGTGTCGTGACAATTTTTCGTAAGTTTTTTTTCCGTCTAGCCCCCTTTCACAACGCGGGATAAGGAACTTCGTTCAATAACTTTTCCATACAATCTAAGTACCTACAAGCAAAATAATTTCCAAGCGATCTCCATAAAGTAAGTACTTATTATTCATGTACATACATAATTTATTATGTAATTATGCCAGACAGTGTTATTTCACCGCTAAGGAAACACTACTGGAAGACTCGATGTTTGGCGAGGCGTTTTAATGTATGAATAATTAATCATGGCTGCCTATAATAAATACTTGTATGGTGTCGATATTTATTCGCTCTGTAATTAAATTACCTATTTACATTGTGTTGTAATTAATACATATAGACTTCGAATAGAAACCGTGAATACAGGCTTTGTTTACTAGCTTCGATCGCATAGAATTCGTGGAATCGTGCCTTAAATCCAATCCATACCTGCCTCAGACCAAGTATAAAAGGTAGAGCCCCGCGTAATTAAAGTTAAGCACAGTAAAGGAAGCGAAATTTGAAAAAGGAGCCGATCTTGTTACTGAGTCACGCGGGATAATACGTGCAGGTCACTAACACAACTTGCACGTTGTATCACTTCATTGGAGACTATTGTTTACGTACGCTCCTTCTACCTTTTTTATTTGTTCTGTGATACCTACTTGCATATCCTATCCCACTAATCCTATCCCACAGTTGGGATGTATGTGAGTGAAGATGTTTGTTACTCTTTCACGCAAAAACGGCTGAACGGATTTTGATGAAACTTGGCACCCAGGTAGTTCATATCCTGGAATAACACATAGAATACTTTTTATTCCGGAAAAAGATAAGATCCCTCGGGAACGTGGGTGAAACCGCGGGCCGGAAAACTAGTATTATAAATGTGAAAGTTTGTTTACTTGTGAGGTTGGATGTTTGTTCCTCAATCCCGCAAAAACGGCTGAACGAATTTTGATTAAACTTGGCACAGAAGTATATCATACTTTTTATCCCGAGAAAAGAGAAAATGTCTTGGCAACGCGGGTGAAAACGCGTGAAAAACTACTAATAATTGCCTATGGAATTGCTGTTTTAAAGACATAAAAAAAAGATTTTTTATAATAAAAATATTTGACCAATTTAAAAACAAACTTTCTACTAAAATCTTAGGTAGGTACGAAAAAGATCATTTACTTTTGGGGCCGACTGTACCTTTATGAAAATCAAAATAAAAAAGAAACGAACGATAGACCTCATTTCCGTTATCTATAATGATCATGCAAGCAAGTTCTAACTTCCGTTTCCCAGTTTTACATTGACACACAAACTTAGAGAACGGGTTCTAAAACTTATTTAAAACATCTGTTCGAGTATCATTAAGGTTGTCGTAAATTTTACAACAGATAATGTTGGGTCATTATATTTTGATTATTTATTTCACTAAGGGCATAGAAAGTCGCCCATGCGGAAAAGAAAACATTGACTTGGAGACTTACCAAAAGTTAAAATCGCATATTGCGGGACCAATGCAATTTGTGGATGAGTTTGCTGTCGATCAAGATAGTAATAATCTTAATAATCGGCAATTTAGCCTATAGACGCTTGTATACCAGATTCGGGTGTTGCTGTCCCTGCAAAAATCCATACTATATTATAACTGCGAAAGTGCGTCTGTCTGTCGGTCTGTCTGTCTATATGTTACCTCTTGACGCTTAAACCGCTGAACCGATTTAGATGAAATTGAGTATAGAGATAGATGGGTCCTTGGAGAAGGACAAAGGATACTTTTTATCCCGGGAAAAGATAAGATCCCCCGGGGACGCGGGTGAAACGGCGGGGCGGAGAACTTGTAATAATTTACGGCGATGTGGAGCTCATCCTCATATCCTCGAGCCGCCTCGTTCGTCCACTGAACGATTCAGCCGGACGTTCCTTCTGCGGACCATTAGGATGTGGCATGAGCTCCCCATTACGGTATTCCCTCAGCTGCTATGATATGGGGTTCTTCAAAATGGGCGTAAAGAGAGCTCTTCGAGGTCGGCAACATATCGGTAATCACCCTGGTATTGCAAATGTCCATAGGCGACGGTGACCACTTACCATCAGGTGGACCGTCTGCTGGTTTGTCAACCTATTTTTTTTTTTTTGTTTTTTTTTTTTTTTTTTTAATTTATTTGGGCAAACAAACAGTGTTAAATTATATAATTATACAAGGCTAAGGATAAAAATGAATATATAAATTTAACACCAACACCGTAAACCACAGATTACATTAAAGAATTTTTTTTTTTTTTTTTTAAACGTTGAGTGAGCGAGTTCTATCTCAAACCGCTAATCGATGAGATTATCATTTTTTTAAAAGTACCAGGTCGCGTTGCCGCAATGTCAATTTCATTAAACATAGCGTTATATGAGTTCACAAGTCGATAAAGAGGTGAGCGTTTACCGGCGTTTGTTCGGCATCGGGAAGTCGCGAAAACTTGACATGGATTACGGGTATGCGTCCTGGTAGGAATTTTGTAACACAATTGATTAATTATAGGAATACAATCATATCTGTTATGACATAGATCATATAACATCATAGCATCTAGTTGGATATGTCTTTGTTCGAGTTTTAGAAGTTTATATGTATCAAGGAGCTTATCATATGACAAACGACTATGGAAACATTTATAATGCATTGATTTAAGATATTTTTTTTGAACTTTTTCTAGAGATTCTTTGTACGAAATATAAAAAGGATTCCAGACAGGCACAGCGTATTCAAGTTGAGATCGAATCAAGGCTTTATAAAGGTAAATAAATGTAGAGGGTTGTGTGAATTCCGCACAAGCTCGCATAACAAATCCATACATTTTGAAAGCTTTACTTAAAATGTTATCTATATGTATGTTTAGATGTAACTTGCTGTCTAGTGTAACTCCTAGGTCCCTAATTGTTCCAGCGCTTTCAAGATTAATACCATTGAAATTATATGGAAACTTGCATATTTGTCTTTTCTTTGTAAAAGTAATAGTCTTACATTTGTTGATATTCAGTTTTAATTTGTTAGCAATACAGTAGTCTGAAAAACGATCAAGATCAGATTGAAACTTGAGTTGATTTTCATAACTGTCTATACTGTGAAATATTTTCAAGTCATCTGCATATAGCAAAAATTGCAGAATTGAAAACATTGATGTATATCATTTATAAATAAAATGAACAATAATGGACCCAAGATCGAGCCCTGCGGAACTCCAGAACTTACTGGAACGAAATCCGACTCATACCCATTAATGACGACCTTCTGTGTACGATTTGTAATATACGATTTAAACCATCGCCATAAATTGCCACGGATACCGTTATAAGCAAGTTTGTCAAGTAAAATTTTATGATCCACTCTATCAAAAGCTTTCCTAAAGTCTGTGTATACGCTGTCTATTTGCTTGTTGTCATCTATACCTTCAAAAAGATATGATACATAAATTAGTAAATTTGTGGTAGTTGATCGTCGTTTTACAAAGCCATGTTGTTGTGTTATAATAATATTATGTAGCGAAGGATATATGTTATTATGAACGAGTCTTTCGAAAAGCTTCGACAGAGTGGATAAAATAGATATGGGCCGAAAGTTCTCGACACAGGATCTATCGCCACCCTTAAAAACTGGAACGATACGGGCAGCCTTCCAGATGGTTGGAAATACTCCTTCTTGTAAACACAAATAGAATATTTGATGTATTGGACGATGAATTGCCAAAGCAGTAGATCTTAGAAATATAGGTGGTATGTTGTCTACTCCAGGACCTTTTGAAAGGTCTAGAATACGTAGTTGCTCCAATACAGCATCTTCCGATATATTTATTGTATTGAGGTTAAGATCCGATGCCTGATTACTGTCAGGAAACTGATTTATGTCGTAATCGCTAGTGACACAAGTTGGTTCAAATACTGATTTAAAGAAAGATGAGAAGAGGCGGCAAATATCATCAAGATCGTCAGCAACTAAATTATTATATGATACCCTATTTGGAATATCGGGCGAAGTCTTCCTATTATGTATGTACGTCCAGAAGTGTTTTACATTATCACGAATACCACTTTCAACTGACTTTAGATAATCTTTATAACATTTATGTGATATTGTTTTAAAGCGAGTTCTATACATGGCAAAGATTTCATAGTCAGATCTATTTTGGTATTTTTTCCATTTCATCCAGGCATTGTTTTTATTTTTAAAAATATGTATTAAAGCTGGTGAGAACCAAACGGGATAATGAGAAGCTTTAATGAATTTAGAAGGGATGTTTTTCTTAATTATTTTATATATTTCCTCATAGAAGAGAGATACCGCCTTCTCCGCGTTACTACCTAAGAATAATGTTTGCCAATCAATGTTTGAGATTTCTCTATTAATAGTTTCGTAGTCTGCTGTATTGAAGTTAAATTTTATTCTAGGCTTAGTAGATATCGTTGAGAAACCTTTATTATTGATTGGAAGCAGTCCATAAAAGGCGGGATGGTTATCATCAAGTTGCACTAACGGTATAGATGCTAATGAGCTCGAACTATCAATTATGTTGGTTATAAATAGATCTAAGATTCGATTTTTAGTATTTCTGTATTTATTTATCTGAAAACCGTTAAGCATGGACATCAAATTTATTAAATGTTTATTCGGTAAACAATAGTTACTACAAATAATCGGTTCCAAGTATGTTCCGCAATTTCGCCACTCTAGCGTCGGTAAGTTATAATCGCCAACTATAATAAATTCATTCACATCAGTAGATTGTAGTATAAAAGAAAGGAGATTAAAATGCGATATGTAAATATCGGAGTTAACGTTAGGCGGAATGTACACGGCACTAATGACGCAGCAGTATGTTCGTGCTCGTAGCTCAATGAGGAGGTGATCGACAAGTGGCGAGTGGGCAGCGGGCGCACCCGCAGGGATTATTCGCGGCGTCGCGCTCGCGCCCAGCTCGCGGCGCACCGCCACCAATACACCGCCGCCATCGCGCCGTCCACTAGCTGCGCGATCCCTGTCGCATCTAAATACTCGATAACGTAGATCTATTAACTCATTATCGGATATGCCCTCGTGCAACCAAGTCTCTGTTAATATAATTAGGTCGTAATTATGGGATAAAACGTTCATGTTAAGGGTATGTAGCTTTGTTCTTAGGCCTCGACAATTTTGGTAATAAACAGACAAATCGTGATTAGCCATTGATAAAGGTTAGAATAAAAAAAAGTTTTACGTTAATATAATATTGCAGTATAATAAATAATAATAAAGCGGCTACCATACTTATAAATATTGATTTAAATAAACAAAAATAATAATTTTGAATAGACAATGAATTCATATTAAGCTGTGCCCACTTTGAAATCAGGTTAATGAGATATTTAAGTATATTTACGTTATAATAAAGTGAGATTACCTGATAATTATTATGTTCCACATAATAACCATGCCACAGAATAATATTATAGCTTCGAGTCTCCGTTTCTATACTCAAGACAAAGACATATACCACCCTTAGATACTTACAAAAACAATAACACAAGTTAAATACCATGTTTCGATTACATTTAGTAGTTATACACGTAAACAGATGCACAAATCTGACACATTCATTATTAAAATTGCAATTTGTCTTAATTAATTTTCGTAATATCCTGTGTAGAGCGAATGGCAAGAACGGGCGAGGTGTCCGATTTTCGCACAAGGATGGTTCCATGGCATGGCATGGTGATAAACCGAAGGCGAAGCTAGTCCAGCAAGCCTATTACCCAAATAAACTACCTCAGGGTGGTACCGGCATAGCCGGAGAACCCACTCCCGAGCCTAGCCCGGGCTGCCCCATCGTATCTGGGGGGGACACTGACCTGCCCAATATGAACAAAACATCTGCTCCAAGGGGAGCTTCTAAGAAAGGAGGTGTCTTATTGGGGGGACCAGTGGTTCCGACACGTGCAAGACGAGGGTGCTTTAAACGCCCGAACATGCCGGTAAATCTGGCCGATGTGAGTGACGGGGGCGAGTCAGACGGCTCGGTCATGTCACTTGCATCGGTCACATCGGAGGGGTCCCGCGGCCGCAAGCGGGCCTCAGTGCCTACAAGCGCAGACGCAGCGCGTGGTCCCAAGGTGAGGGTTGTTTCGAACTCGCGAGTTAGAGAGGAAAGGGTGGATGACGACGACGATGACGATATAACTGGGGATGACTTACCAATTAAAAACACCCGAGCAAAGAAAAGTCTCCCGAGCGTGGAGATGCTGGCTCAGGGAATGCGGTCGCAAGCTGACTCCTTGCTTGGTGACTGCATTGAGCAGCAACTACTCAACATTGAGAAGATCACCGATAACTCTAGCAACCTAAAGAGAAGCTACGTCCGCTCCATCAGAGTGGCAGTGCGGACCGTCAAGGCCGCGGCTTTGGAGCTGGCGAGCAGGACGTTGGCTGATGAAAACGTGATCAGGCTGGAGAGAGAGAACGCGGATCTGCGTTCTCAACTCTCCAGCCTGGCCACTAAGGTGGATGCGCTTACAGAGGATCTAAAACTCCTCCGTGGCGGGCCCCCGGTAGGCGCAAATGTACCCATGACCCGACCAAATTTGGCGGCTCAGCCCGCTCGGACTGTTGGTCCTGCGCGTCTCTTTCGGACTGTTCCACCCGCACAGCCCGCAGTCCCACCGCAGCTGGCCTCTCCGCGTACGGGCGACGGGCATGAGGACAATCTCCTGGAACGGCTTGCGGCGGTGATAGACGCCAAGCTGGTCGCTTTCAGAGCTGAAGTCTTCCCAGATAGGGCCATTAGGCCCCCACAAGGGGGACGCAAGCCACAACCGCAGCCTCAACCGCAACCGCAGACCCAACCGCAGACCCAACCGCAGACCCAACCGCAGACCCAACCGCAGACCCAACCGCAGACCCAACCGCAGACCCAGCCGCTGACCAAAAAGTCAAGGAAGAAGAAGGTGGCCAAAAATAAGAGCCAGCGTTTCTGTCACCCGGTAGAAGAGCTACCTGCCGTCCAACCGCCGGCGACTTCAGTGCCGCAAGTCGCTGAAACAACTAGTTGGTCGGATTTACTAAAACGGCCGCAGACAAAGGCAAAGGACGGTTCATTTAAGACGCCATCTCCCTCTGTACCCACACAGACCAAGAATGGCAAGAATAAGAAGAAGAAGACATTTAGGGTGCCAACGACGGCTGCTGTCACGGTGACGATCCCAGAGGGGTCCGCAGTGACCTACAAGCAAGTGACGGACAGCGCCAAAGCCCAGATCCAACTAAAGGACCTTGGCATACCCGCTGTCCGTATGAAGAGGGCGTTCACTGGGGGTCTTCTGATGGAGATCGACGGCCCTGATTGTGGTGCCAAGGCTGACGCCTTGGCACAAAGATTGAGGGAAGTCCTCGCAGACCTTGGTGTGCGCATTGTCCGTCCGGTTAAGACGGGTGACCTGAGACTGCGAGACCTCGACGATGCCGTCACTCCGTTGGAAGTGGCAGCAGCGGTTGCTGAGGCAGGAGAATGTGCGGTGGACGGTCTCAAGGTGGGAGAAATCCGTCGTACACCCACTATGATGGGAACCTGCTGGCTCCGTTGTCCTCTGGTGGTAGTTAGGAAGCTGACCGCCGCTGGGACAATAAGAGTAGGCTGGGGGATAGCGAGGGTCGAGGCACTGGAAGCCAGGCCCTTGCACTGTTTCCGGTGCCTCGAGAAGGGGCACGTTGGCTGCAGGTGCACTACGGGTGTGGACAGGAGCAATCGCTGTTACGCCTGTGGAGAAGGGGGCCATAAGGCACGCGAATGCACCTCAAAAGTCCTGAGGTGTCCCTTATGCACCGACCTTGGTCGTCCCTCTGGTCATAGGCTGGGACGAGGGTGTCCCCCACCTACCAAAAAGAAAAGGAGCAAGCAGGCTCCTAAGGGTGAGACGGCCGCGGCAACTGCCGCCGTACCGGGCTCCGGCCTAGAAATGGAGGTAGTTCCGGAGGCCTAATTTTCCCGCCCCCACAAAAGATCCTTCAGGGCAATCTCAACCACTGCCGCAATGCTCAGCATCTGCTTATGCAGACCATTGCGGAGCGGCAGATTGCTCTGGCAGTAGTAGCGGAGCCATACAGCGTCCCCGACCATCCTCGCTGGTTCGGGGATGACTTGGGCTCCGTCGCCATGTACTGGGGGGGTGGAAAGGGTGCCCCTCCCTGCGCTCTTTTGAGTAGAGGGCAGGGCTTCGTTGCAGTACAATGGGGCACCCTAGCCATAGTGGGCTGCTATGTCTCTCCTAACAGGCCCCTCGCCGACTACGAGGCGTACCTTGACGAGGTGGGTGACTGCATACGCAGATGTCCATCTCGTCCAGTGATTGTCCTGGGGGACTTCAACGCCCACGCGAGGGCGTGGGGCAACCGCAGAGACAGTCCAAGGGGAGAGACCATACAGGCGTGGGCGGCTGGTCTGGACCTCCGGTTACTCAACCGGGGGTCCGTGAGCACATGCGTGCGCTGGCAGGGGGAGTCGATCGTGGACCTTACATGGGCGACTCCTGCTGCTATGCAAATGATGTCGGGATGGCGAGTAGCGGAAGAGGTGGTCACGCTATCCGACCACCGTCACATCCTCATGGATGTGGCATTCCGCCGTTCCGACGCCACTTCCAGTCGACACGAAGGCAGCCCTCCGCGGCGTTGGTGTCTCAAGCGGTTAGATCGAGATATGCTCGAAGCCGCTGCCAATGTCGCGGCATGGCCACAAAATGCCGCAGGGATTCCGTCCGATCCGGAAAGAGAAGCGAACTGGATCCGCGGCACGATGACGCAAATTTGCGATGTATCAATGCCGCGGTCCAGCCGCCCCAAGCACCGGGCTATGTACTGGTGGTCGGCAGAAATCGCGCAAATCCGCGCAGAATGTTTACGGAGCCGTCGTCTGTACACCAGAGCCCGGAGAAGAAGGCGAGCTTCTGCCGAGGAGACAGCCAGTCTGTATAAGGCATATCGAGCGGCCACACAGTTAATGCAGATCGCCATCTCAGACGCCAAGTCACGGTGCTGGGATGAGCTCCTGGAGGGACTCAACGGAGATCCGTGGGGGCGCCCGTACAAGATGGTTCTGGGTAAACTCAGGCCATGGGTGCCCCCCCTGACGGAAACCCTAGATCGGAGCCTGCTGGGACGAGTGGTCGACACTCTCTTCCCAGCGGGTCGGTCAAGGCCCTCAGTCCACCCCCCCTCGTTGTGGGAGTGGCACGACGAGATGGGAGTGACCGTACAGGAGCTAGATCGAGCCGTTGGCCGCTTGAAAGCCCGAAACACCGCACCGGGACCCGACGGAATACCAGGTCGGGTGTGGGTACTGAGTCTGGCTGCCCTTGGGGACAGGCTGAGACAGTTGTTCAACAGCTGCCTCCGTCATGCCACGTTCCCTACGGCCTGGAAGGAGGCAAGATTGGTCCTCTTGAAGAAAGAAGGCAGAGCCGCAGATTCTCCCTCTGCGTACCGTCCCATATGCCTGTTGGATGAGGGTGGCAAGTTGTTCGAACGAATAATTGCCACCCGTCTCAGCGGGCATCTGTCCCGTGTTGGTCCCGACCTAGCCGATAGCCAGTTTGGCTTCCGGCAGGGGCGTTCAACCATAGACGCGATCTTGCGCGTACGCTTCCTGTCGGATCAGGCTGTGTCTAGGGGTGGAGTAGCGTTGGCGATAAGTCTGGATATCGTCAATGCCTTTAACTCTTTGCCCTGGGACACAATCAGAAGGGCACTGGTACATCATCAGGTGCCCTCCTACTTACAAGGCGTGGTCGGGGACTACTTGCGCGACAGGTACATCTTGTACACAGATCGGGATGGTAGAAGAATCCGGAGGGGGATTACGTGCGGGGTACCGCAGGGGTCAGTATTGGGCCCTCTGCTGTGGAACCTCGCATACGACGCGGTTCTGCGTGTTGACCTCCCCGCTGGCGTAAAGGTCGTGTGCTATGCAGACGACACGTTGGTGGTCGCCAGCGGAGATTCCTTCGAGAGGACCAAGGAGCTCGCCGAGCTTGGGGTGGAAGTCGTCGTCGCCAAAATTCGCGAGTTGGGTCTGGAGATAGCGCCTCACAAGACCGAGGCGGTATGGTTCCATAAACTGCCCCGGAGCAGGGAACCACCCGACTCGCACGTTCGCGTGGGTGAGTCGGAAGTTGGGGTGGGGCGGTACATGAAGTACCTGGGCCTCACCCTGGACAGTCGCTGGGGCTTCGAAGAGCACTTTGATCGCCTAGTCCCCCGAGTCGAGAGGGTAGCGGGCGCTATGCACAGGCTGCTGCCAAATCTTGGGGGACCGAGGGAGGAAGTTCGCCGCCTATATGCGGGGGTTGTAAGGTCCGTAGCCCTATATGGGGCACCTGTATGGGCGCGGAGGCTGGCCATCCGACGCTGTAGAACGAAAATATACCGAGTCCAGCGTAGGATGGCCTTACGGATCGTACGAGGATACCGCACAGTATCCTTTGAGGCGGCAACTATCCTGGCTCGCTTTCCACCACTGGACATCCTGGCGGACATGGATGCGAGAGTCTATGACCGGATCCGCATCGTCCGCCAGAACGGTGGAGGCGATCCAGAAGAGGCGATCAAACGGCAGGAGCGACTTATCGCATTTACGACGTGGCGTGCGAGGCTCCGCGAAGAGCGGTACGCACGCAAGCGCGTCGTCGAAGCAGTCCTGCCGGTCTTCGAGGCCTGGATGGAGCGACAAGGCGGACGACTCACCTACAGACTCACACAGATACTCACCGGGCATGGGTGCTTCGGTGATTATCTGTGTAAAATAGGACGTGAGGTGACGGCGGCATGCTTCCACTGCGGTGGGAGCGACCAGGATTCCGCAACGCACACTCTCGCAGAGTGCCCCGCTTGGGAGACCGAGCATCGGATCCTGGTCGCCCGGATCGGGCGGAATCTTTCCCTGCCAGCAGTCGTGTCGGCGATGCTGAGCGGGGATACGGCGTGGAGGGCCGTAGCCACCTTCTGCGAAACCGTTATGGTCCAGAAAGAGGCTGCTGAGCGGGATCGGGAACGTGCCGATCCTGCCCGGAGACGACGCTGCCGGGGCGCGGGCGTGCCTCGTCGCGGCCCTCCTGCCCTGTAGCTGGGGCTTAGAATAGCAGCTACGGCGGTCCCCTGCCTGTCGTAAAAGGCGACTAAACGGGGACCTTCGGGGTCGTGGGCAATCGGGGTGGGGGCCCCGAGCGCCCGAAAGCGGCCCCGAGGAGGACGATGGGTCGTCGTGGTTACGACCCATCGTGTGATAGCACAGCGAGGGTGCTGGGGGGTGGTATCACACCTCCCCCGGGACGGGCTATCTCAGCGCCGCGCGTGGAGGGGGTTGAGTATGAGTTCTGAACGAGAACCCGACCCCCTCTACAGCGCAGATGGTGACCACCGTGGGGTTTTAGCCAGTAAGAGTCTGGCATAACCCGGTCGCTGTCCCCCTTGAGCGGCCGGGTATCCTACGAGGATTTCCCCACGTAAAAAAAAAAAAAAAAAAAAAAAAAAAAAAAAAAAAAAAAAAAGCTCAGTGGTAAGTGACGTCGGATACCGCGGCGAAGGTCGTGGGTTCGAATCCTTACAATGAGCTTGAGCTTTCGGTGAAGGAAAACATCGTGAGGAAACCACAGCACGGTGGTAGGGTACTTTGTAGTACTCGACTGGCTGGCTACCACCCTCAAGTTGAAAATCTGTCGCCAAACACCTATCGGTGTGTTCCGACAGCTGCACTTGAGAGCCAGTTCCCATCTAGGCTTTGTGCGCTTACCACCTTCGGCCACATCATCACGTACCATAGTGAGATTGTAGTCAAACACAAGCCTATCTAGAATTAAAAAAAAAAAAAAAAAAAGCAGCATAAATAATGCTTATCATTCGCAACAATTGCTTTCAAGAATGTCTACGAGATGTTATGAACGAGTACCTAATATGTTGCAGACCTTGCTCTGAACTCTTGTTACGAATTCTTTAGTAAACGTGACATGTTATATAAAAACATTGTACAGGCTCTAAAGATATGAGTACAGTGCAAAAGATATGCGAATTTAAGCTATAGAAAGCGATATAACTAAAATTTATTCCTCTTGTTTTTTTTCATTTTTTAATACCACAAGTAACAACCAGTCGTATAGACATTAGCAATACCAGGGGGATTGCCAATTTGTTGTCGACCTTTTTACAACTGGCTCTCAAGTGCAACTGCCAAAACCCAGCAGCTCGTGGTGTTTGGCGACAAATTTTCCACTTGATCAGTTCTTAAAAATCACTCTCAGGTTACCTCTAACAATATTTCGATATATTTGCATAAATTACGTACCCTCATCCCCTACAGCTGAAACTGTAGTTCAAAAAGACAGCGCTAGATTGAATACTGAAATCACAAAACTTGGGGCGTCTTCAGCGGCCAGTCCTAAATTAAAACTACCTGGTTGAGAGCGCCCTAAGTGCTCGCTGAACAATTCGCAGGAGAGAGTCACCTTATTGTTCCTTAAAAAAAACCTGTGGCACTCGGGGACTGCCGCGGTAAAGCTATTGCATAGCATTATACTTTACACCTATATACTTTCTCACAAACAGCTGCTTACGTATTCGTCCGATTTCGGAGCAGGTCGTCTCGATCCGTGCAAGCTTAAGGCGGTGATAGCTCAGTGGTAAGTGACGTCGAATACCGCGGCGAAGGTCGTGGGTTCGAATCCTACAATGAGCTTGAGCTTTCGGTGAAGGAAAACAATCGTGAGGAAACCATAGCACGGTGGTAGGGTACTTTGTAGTACCCGACTGGCTAGCTACCACCCTCAAGTTGAAAATCTGTCGCCAAATACCTACCGGTGTGTTCCGACAGCTGCACTTGAGAGTCAGTTCCCATCTAGGCTTTGTGAGCTTACCATCTTCGGCCACATCATCACTTACCATGGTGAGATTGTGGTCAAACACAAGCCTATCTAGAATAAAAAAAAAGCTTCGTACAGTCGTACCATATACATACACGTTAAGCGAACGCTCGGCCGAGCTACATGGTAGGGGGGTGTTAGGTTTTATTTTCGTTACGGAATTTCTTGATTCGGTCGCCGCGCTCAAAGCCCGCGATAAAAGCTATGCAATAGCTCAAAATACAAAAGAAGCATGGATCAAAATCTATTTCATAACCAAAAAGTATTAAGTGGTTTGTATTAGACTTTGGTATGAATAAACAAATTAACTATGAAATATGCTTAACGTTTTATGTTCTAACCTTTTGAACTGAAAATATATCTCATTACAATGGTCACGTAATGAATATGGATACAACATTCGTTGAAAAGGTTTGAATGTACTAAGAAAGCGAAGCGATAGCTATAATAATAGCTTTGCTAAATTGTGAGGGTACTTTATAGTAGGTACTCGAGTAGTCAAGCATTTATCGGTGTTTTTCTGCAGTTGCACTTGAGAGCTAGTTGCCTTTAAGGCATTGTAATAAAGTATACAATACATTGGAAATCCCCCTGGTATTGTCTAATGTCTATAGGCGACGGTAGTCACTTTCCACCAGGTGACCTGCCAGCCTGTTGTTAAGCCTCTGACATTAAAAAAAGAAGTTGATATTCTTCTTGAAAAGAAAACAAATGAATGAAAAACAAAATACATTTTTAATTTAAAGTTCTTTTTATTCGTACAGGCTTTTGTTTGACCACAATCTCGTCATGCTAAGTAACGATGTGGTTGGAGGCGGTAAGCATATAAAACAAGCAAATTGGCTCTCAAGTGCAGCTGTTGGAAAGCACGAGACAATTGTTTTTTCATAGATATGAATATAGCGGTAATACGGATGATGCATATATTCAAGAATAAATACAACTAGTGTTTAAAACGTCTAAAAATTCTCGAAAATAGCGGACACGTTGTAAAATTCCGCCTTTCTATGATTTTTAATTACCAATTTAATGACAAAGAAACGGTGTTTTTAAGGTTGCAAATTTATGACGTCACAAGTATGTATTTCATACAAAACTCCATATAAATAATCGTATTGACATTTAATTAAAAAAAAAGCTGTTTTGATATGTCACCATCCCTATTCAGAACACAGTTTTGCATTTAGCACATAAGCTAGTAACAAAAATATTATTTAGTATGTGTGGCACAATCCTTACGATACACCAGCATGGAGCTCGCAACTCGACCCCTGAATAAGAATGAAGTT
Source organism: Ochropacha duplaris (assembly GCA_951361185.1). NCBI lineage: Eukaryota > Metazoa > Arthropoda > Insecta > Lepidoptera > Drepanidae > Ochropacha > Ochropacha duplaris. The sequence continues at coordinate 875,389 of OX592707.1, read as the reverse complement.
TTTGCACCTGAATAAAAGGTAATATATACTAATATTATTCTTCTTTTTCGCAAAGGAATGTTAAAATTTTAAATTGTATTTTGAAATGTTTATTTAGGTTAGGATTCTCTCGTTCCTCAATTGTTTATCTTCGGTGAACAATTGTTTTTGGGCCAGCCTGCTCTAAAGTTTGAAGGCGAAATTCATTATCCATGTGGTACGATGGACATTCGACTTTTCGATGGATGATAAGCATGTCTGAGATCAAACTCAATACTCGTTTATTAAGTTTAGGCCCTGGAAAGGCACTTATGAACGTTACAAAAGACTCTACCACCGGTTCAACATACACTTAAACTGAGAAGACTCCGCCAAAAAACTCAGCAAACAATTTTGTTTTTCAATGTTAGTTAATCTATACTAATACTAGCTGTCCCCTGTGGTTTCACTTGCGTTCCCGTGGGTTCTCAAATTTACGCGGGAAAAAAAGTCCTAAATTTTCCAGTGCATAATCTATTTGTGTGCCAAGTTTTATCAAGATCGGTTTAGTCGTTTCGGAGTTGATTGTGACACGGGATGAAGATTATAAAGAGGTTAAGGCCCGGTCTCCACCAAAGCTGAGCGGAGCGGATATGTTTTTTAAAAAACCAGCTGAGCGGAGACGAGATGTGTGAATAACGAAATTATATTGGTTGTTTAAAAAAAATCCGCTCCGTTCAGCTTTGGTGGAGTCCGGGCCTTAGTGTTATCTCTAAAACTATGTGCTGAAACACAATTTACACTAAAACTAATTGAAAATTAATTCAACGATAGGAACCTACATTATTCTTGAGTGCTATAGATTACTTTTCATCTCGAAAACGTAGGCTGAAGATATTCAATTATATAGCTCGTACTATGCGGTAGCTATGTGGTTTGCCAGTAAATTATAATAGACTTTAAAAAATATTTATTACAACACCTATTTCTCTTGTTACAAATTGGTTAAAGGCTGTTTTTTAAATATTTTAATGTCACCCAATTAGAAGCAATTTTTAAAGCACCTTTGCTCTTTCTAAAAAATAAAATGTAACTTTTCGCTTTCAAAAAAAATTAGATTTTTTTTATAACATAAAAATGGTAGTATATAAAACTTTACTAATACAAATAATCTACACTATTAACATAATACAATTAAAATTAATCTAATCTAAAAACTACCTAAAATAAACTATAAAAGTGCGTCGAAGAATTCCTCCGCATCGCCGTCGACTGGTAACGTTCCCAAAAGTCTGGCAGCATTGCCACGTTGAATGGCAATGCTTTATCTTTGGCCAAAGTAAAAGCCAGCCTTTTGGTCACGGGAAGCGTCAACCAATCTTTTGGAAATATCCTTAAATAGGAAATGAGCACTCGGGCCCCACGACCCGAGAGTTTCAACCCCAAACGGCTCGAAAATATAATTACCTATAAGGCTATTATATTTTCGCCGCTTGAGGTTCTCAGCAGATGCAGCGGCACCGCCGGCAAGACACGCTGTGCTAGGAAGATGGGATGGCGCAAGAGTGTCGACACACGTTGCGTCCCACACTAGAGGCCTACCCATCTTCCATGGAAACAATGACATTCCGTCAGGTCTCACAACATAAAAATGATTAAATCTGATTTTTTTACAATATATTTCTTATAGTATTTGCTATTCACAGACTCTATTTTATTTTGCATGAAAATGTGGTATAAAAAAGCTGTTGTGTTATTTATAATGAGTTCTCACCTTTCACCAGTTTCTGGCATAGCAACATTTTACACAATTATTAAATAGTCTCTAATTCATACAATATTAAGTCATCATGATATTTCTAAGAATAATAATTTTTAAGAAAAAATTCTTAAGATCGGTCATTAATAGTATACAGTGAGTGTTATCTAACAAAAATAACGAGTTATTGTGCTAAAATTAAAGTAAACATTAATGTATCCTACGTTGTGTTAAATAAGTACCCACACACATAAAAAAACATAACAACAGTGAAAGTGAATCTGTTTCAAATTGGTTTTACACTATTTTGAAGCGCAGTTTGAAGTGCCGTATAATAGTGACGATAAATTGAGTTGCAGTACTCTAGTACTGATTTAAAATCAATATTGGCTACACATCCCTGGTTTGTGGTCACAGTGTCATCTCTCGGAGCTTGCGTGTACTCACCTATTTGCTTTCTATACAGTAGTATCGATTTTTTATTGGCGACATCGCGCGGCGATTAGCGAGACTACACTTTGTGGAATACTCTTGCCGGCGAAATCGAACCATTAAAAATGCTAAATTGCGGTGCATGCGGCAAGTTCCTTTCATTAACAGGGGCCGCCACTTGTAGCATCTGTCCTGCTAAATACCACAGGGCTTGTTTGGCACTGGGAAGTAAAGCGCAACTTAATAAGGACTGGGTGTGCCCTAGCTGTAAAAAAAACCCACGGAAGGGTGACGAAACTCCGGTAAAGGGTACCTGCGGAGACACTGAGGCGGGGTCGATAGAACTTGACGCCGGTGGCCGCTCCCCGGACGCTCATCAGGCAGCGATGGGGGCTCGAACCGACGAATGCGAGAAACCGGATGTACCCAGTTTAAAGGAATTCCGGCGGGAATTTCTCCTTGGTATGGCTGAGATGCGAGAGTTCCGGAAGGAGATGGCCCTGCTGCGTGATTCTTTCACCGCCGTGACATCGCGTCTCGACGCCGTCGAGCAGAGACTAGAGGTGTTGGAGCGGCGCCAATCGGAGGTCAGTCCCGAGAGCACCCTCGAGCTGGAGCGAACCATCTCGCAGCTAAAGCAGGAGCTCAACGACAGAGACCAGGAGGCGCTGCTCGCGGACTTGGAGATCGGCCACCTGCCGGAGGAGAGGGGGGAGAGCGTAATGCACGCCGTCACATCGCTCGCGGGGCGTATAGGCCTGACGCTGGATGACCGGGACGTGGTGTTTGCCGAGCGCGTGGGTGCGCCGCCGGCCGAGGCGGGAGGCCGCCCGCGCCGCGTCGTTGTGCGCCTGGCGCGCCGCCACCTTCGTGACGAGATGCTGCGCGCTGCGCGCGTGCGCCGTACGCTCACTACTCCAAATGAGGCTCGTGTATTTCTGAACGAGCGGCTGACACGCCAGAAACGCCAGCTGTTTCACCGAGTCCGCGAGGAGTGCCGACGACTCCAATGGCACTACTCCTGGACGAAGCGTGGTCGAATCTTTGCTCGCCAGGGTGAAGGGCGTCCAATATTTCAGTTTCGCTCGGAGGAGGATCTCGCCCGCGCCTTTGGTCACCCGGTGTCAGGTTCAAAGTGACCTGAAATGCACACTTTTAATTAAAGAACTTTTACTGATTTTTTTTATTGTCTGCTTGTTGCTATGCTTGTTTACATTTTTTCTTGTATACTTACCTATGTGCCCAAATGTATTTTCTCTCATGTCAAAATCTAAAATGTCTCACTTATCCTATGTAAGTATTTCAATGTGTTATAGGTTAACGTGTGCGGGGACAGCAAATAACAATATTTATTTTAAATTCATCATCTCTTCTAGACTAATTATAATAAATCTAAAAACTATTTATAATATTATTTTATTGCCACAGAGTTATACACATTTATTTAAAGATAGTAATACAATATACAAAGTTATTTATTACTTCACTTTACATTTTTTCTGCCATACCATTATTTTTATAAACCACTGTTATTATCATTCTCATATTATTATATTGAAGCTACTACATACTAAAACAGCATTGGAAACTTATGCTTACAGATATCTTTATGTGCTTTTATACAATTTTTGTTCAGAGGAATATGTTAAAACTATTCTATAATGATTTCTAGGAATTTAAGAGTTGGAATTTTCAATGCTGGATCTTTAGGCACAAAACATGAGGAGTTTATAGTAGCTATGCAGGACCTGGCCCCAGATATTATGGCAATTAATGAGACATGGTTAGGGTCCGGGCAGGATGACATCGCACCTAAGCTTCCAGGCTATCGGTTGCGGCACACGCCGAGGTCCGACGGCCGCCGTGGCGGCGGGGTAGGTTTTTATATTCGTAGGGGCTTAATTGTCCGGACCTGTGACCACCCCATAGATGCGGTGGTTGAGCAGATGTGGCTAAGTCTGCGGGTGAACGGTAAGGACATAGCTATTGGAACCGCCTACAAACCACCTACTCAGGACGTAAATACCTTTCTGGACGCCGTCACCTGTTCTGTAATCTCAATGGCCAAGCATGACAGTATAATCTTACTTGGAGATTTTAATATAGATCTTCTTACTCCTAGCTGCGGTAAGTATAGACTGTTCACACAATTTTTACATAGCGTTAACTTGACACAGCTGGTTGAAGAGCCGACACATTTCACAGACCATAACCAAAGCCTAATAGATGTGATATGTACAGACGCACAAGCCATTCACGTCAACGTCAAGCACTCTCCAGACTTGGGAGGTCATGCGATGGTGATGGCAGAGTTTAAATTTAAAAAGGACAAACCACGCCCACGATGGATAACATACAGGCCAATGAAAAACATTATCGTGGAGCAATTTGAAGGGGACCTTAACTGTGTTCAATGGACTGATCTCTGCAGGTTGGCGGATGTTGACACCCTGGCTGACGCATTCACTAATTGTGTGAAAATGTTATTTGATCTCCATGCGCCCATCAAAAAGAAAAAATTCAAACATCCCCCCCACCCGTGGATAACGGACACGGTTAAGGATATGATGCGCATTAGGGACAAATACCACAAAAAAGCTAAATTAAACAATTCATCAGCTCAGAAAGACAGTTATAAGGAAATGAAGAATATAGTGACTACAGCCATAGAAAATGAGAAAACATGCTTCTTTAACAATGAAATAAACAGAAATATAAACAACTCAAAAACGTTGTGGAAAAATTTAAAAGACACTGTAATTTCAAAAAAAAGGTGTGTATTAGAACTACCCTCTTTTCTAGACGATCGAAACAATATAAACGCGCATTTTCTGTATGTTCCAGGCGAAAACAGGGTGTCAATATCACAACTTACTTATTTTGAACATCACAGACACAGTGCGGCAGCCTTCTCTTTGCAGCAAGTGAGTGAGTGCACTGTTCTGAAAATTATAAAAAGTTTCAATTCTAACGCGCAGGGTAACGATGGTATATCCTTGGAAATGTTGCAACTCACTTTGCCTCAATCGTTGTCAACCATCACAACCTTGATCAATAAATCAATAGAAGAAGGTATCTTTCCAGATAACTGGAAGGTTGCAGTCGTTAAGCCACTTCCAAAGACGAGCCAACCTGAAACTATCCAAGACCTTCGACCTATCAGCCTGCTTCCATGCGTCTCTAAAGTCCTGGAGCGGGTTGTATGTACCCAGTTAACCAAATACCTCGAAGACCATGACATCCTACCTCACACACAATCTGGATTCCGCAGAGGCTATGGTACTGCTACAGCCCTTGCAGATGTGGTGGACAACCTTCTGGCAGGTCAGGATCAGGGTATGATCAGCGCTATGGTATTGCTCGACTTCTCACGTGCTTTCGACTCAATAAATACAACACTCCTTCGACGCTAAATCAATCAAATGGTTTGATAGTTACCTCTCGAATAGGCGACAGTATGTTGAGCTTCCTGGGGCAAATGGGGACAAAAATCAATCTAGCCCCCTCCCAGTCACTCGCGGGGTACCGCAGGGGTCCATTCTCGGGCCAATCCTCTACATCTTGTTCAGTGCAGACATCACTAAAAGCATAACACACTGTCGTCATCACTTGTACGCTGATGACCTGCAGCTGTACATTTCCTTCCTGCCATCGGAACACGCTGCAGCTGAGGTCAAGTTAAATGAAGACGTGGCGCGGGTGGCTGCCTGGTGTCAGTCAAACTGTCTAACCCTCAACCCCAAAAAGTCAAAATTAATATTGTTTGGAAGTAGATATAAACTAAATAGTTTTGAAGAATATTATCCTGATTTTACCATCTCTCTTAATGAAGAAATTATTGAGCGTGTGGAGAAGGTTCGAAATCTGGGGCTGGTCATGGATAGCTCCCTTAATTTTGAGACTCATGTAAGTGAATGTGTGCGTAACTGTCTTTACCGCCTTAAGCTACTCTATAAAATAAGACCCTACTTGTGCGAAAAGCTTAGAATTATATTGTGTGAATCCTTGGTCCTGTCCAAGCTTAATTACTGTGATACAGTGTATGGGCCATGTCTCCTGGCCCGGACAAAAAATCTCATTCAGCGTGTTCAAAATTCCTGTGCCCGGTTTTGTTTTCATGTGCCACCTCGCTCACATGTGACTTCTTTTTTGAATTCTGCCAATCTACTCAAGATGGAAGCTCGCAGAAGACTTCATCTTGCGTCATTGCTTTTTGAAGTAATTAATACAGGAAAGCCGCGATACCTTCTGGATAAGCTGGTGTGGGCGGCGCAGGAGCATAGCCGTTATCCGAAAAGAAAATGTACTTTTACAATCTGCACCCCTGCACATCGCACCATGGCTTTCCGTGGCTCTTTCAGATTCGCTGCCTCTCGGTGCTGGAACGATCTTCCGCCGCCAATGCGTGACCTGAAAAGAAAGTATACTTTCAAGCAACATCTTAGAAACCACTTACTAAAGATTCAAAAATGTTAATTCTTCACTCACCTTGGTTTTTTCACGTCTAGCGAAGTAGGCTTGTCGCGTCCGTCCAGCTACCGATGTGGCAAGCTATCTATACTATATATACCATCCATACTACTACCGTGGCACTCGAACGAAACACTTTCCTTGCTTCTTAAAATTGTATTCTTGGTTGTTTTTGTTGTAATGCAATCATACGGTATTGCGTGTATGCGTGGTATATTTTTTTTTTCTTTTATTATTATTATTAATAATTTTTTTTTTCATTTGACGTGGCAAATTGTTTTTAGTAGTTAGGTACTTTGTATTTTTGTTAGGTACCTACTTTTATTTTTATCAGGCACTTTTTTACTTTTTATGTTCAGCTAATAATGTTATCTGTTGTTGTTATTGATTTTGTTCGTGATGTCATGGACGTGGGCCCCGACTGAAAACCAGCGCGAGGGTTAGTGCTTTTGCTAACCCTGGCTTTATGCTGAGTCGGGACCTATTCCAGGCATCACGCAACATTACATTATCATTTGTCCCTTTTATTTTCATGTTTTTGTGTAAGTAGGTTATGCTTAATGTAATGTAATGTTGTGTGTTGTCGCGAATAAATGAATTTTCTTTCTTTCTTTCTTATTTCCTAAATATCACTTAATACAAGCTTAGCACATAACTTTGTCTACTAAAATAAAAAAAAAACTTGTGAGGTGTCAAGGGACACCCAGATGGAACGAAGTTATATAAGTCGAGAGAGTATATATATATATATATATTAAAAAAAATGAAAATATCTGGCTTGCTTTCTATAAGAGAGAGAGAGAGAGAGAGAGACAGACAGAGAAACATGCGCGCTGCACAGCTTATAATAGCTTACTATAGCAAAAAGTGTCGGTGACAATTTTTCGTAAGAATTTTTTCCGTCTAGCCCCCTTTCACAACGCGCGATAAGGAACTTCGTTCCAAAAAGATAACTGATTATTTTATATTTTTCATTGCTCTAAAATGGAATACCTCCCGTCATTTACAAATATTTTTAAACCTCAACTCATTAACTCCTCAAAAAGTATGCAAAAATATAGTTAACCTCCAAACAGCGGAGTGTGACAGACGGTAAATGACAAGGGTGAACCCGTCTCAACGGTACACCCGGGTACTACCCGGGTACCCGGTAACCGGGTGAGTCGCGGTCACGAATACAAATTATGCGGCACCATCGTTCTGGCAACATAAACGACTTTATTCCTACCTTCTGTTGTTTCATTTACATTGACACAGGTTGATGTAGTTTTAAATTTGTTGTGAATGAATAATGAGGACTTAAGATTAAAGGACTTACAAATTCCCCTGGCAAATCTCCTGCCGAATCTTGTGCTAGTACAACCGAATTTGTTTTTAAACGACTTCAAAATAGGAGGGTCTCAATTCGTCTGTTTAACTTTGTGCGTCTGCTTTCGCGCACAAATTCTTTTGTGTTTATAACAATCATAGAACAAGGTTGTTTTTTTTTTTTTTCATTCTGGATAAGCTTGTGTTTGACCACAATCTCACCATGGTAAGTGATGATGTGGCCGAAGGTGGTAATCACACAAAGCCTAGATGGGAACTGGCTCTCAAATGCAGCTGTCGGAACACACCGATAGGTGCTTGGCGACAGATTTTTCAACTTGAGGGTGGTAGCCAGCCAGTCGGGTAATATAAAGTACCCTACTACCGTGCTATGGTTTCCTCACGATGTTTTTCTTCACCGAAAGCTCAAGCTCACTGTAGGATTCGAACCCACGACCTTCGTCGCGGTATCCGACGTCACTTACCACTGAGCTATCATCGCCTTGAAACTGTGATAAAAAAAGTTTTTTATTTTCAAACATAACAAACTTATAAAAGCAAAATCGATTATGATTCATTCAATTAATTCCATAAAAATAATAGGAAATAGTAATTTACTGTATCATTTTGATGATTCGGTTTGATACACTATTGTTATAGTAATTATTTCGTAATCAAATCAATTATTGAGTATTCCCACTGCGCCGTAGTTAAAATTGATACACATTACTAAAAATATCAATATACTTATGGTGTCTTGTTCGAAAACGACTTACCTAAACATTATAAATACCTAATGGTTTAAACGAATTTTATTTGAGAGTGAGTAAGACACAAAACAAAGTCATAATTTTCTGAAATATCTCCGTCTAAGTCAAATATCATTTGTTGGAATTTATAAAAAACCGGCCAAGTGCGAGTCGGATTCGCGCACGTAGGGTTCCGTAAAAAAGGCAAAAAATCACGTTTGCTGTATGGGAGCCCCCCTTAAATATTTGTTTTATTTAGTTTTTAGTATTTGTTGTTATAGCGGCAACAGAAATACATAATTTGTGAAAATTTCAACTGTCTAGCTATTGCGGTTCTTGAGATACGGCCTGGTGACAGACAGACGGACGGACAGCGAGGTCTTAGTAATAGGGACCCGTTTTTACCCTTCGGGTACGGAACCCTAAAAAAATATTTGGAATAAGATAGTTGTTATAAAAATAAACAATACATAATATAATGGTCCTTTGTTACAGGTAATCATCTCAATTCAGTGTCAAAATACTTAGTGCTAAAGTGTACAGTGAACCAGTGCGAGTGTTACCGCGATGTTGACGTAGGCCTGTGTTGAGGCCGGCGTTGAGGCCATGAAAAGGCCCCGGGGGTTAGGCCCCAGCCACCGAGCCGCGTGGGCCTGGCTCGCAGTCCTCGCCGCATTAGGCCGGACGACGGCCTATACGGACACTGAGGACTTTCTTAGCGATTTGGATAAGCCAGGTATGTTGTTTCTTTAGTTGATTTTAAGTAGGCTTTAGTTTTAGGTTCTAGCCTATGCAGCCTAAAATGATTTAAAAAAAAATTTAAAAAAATTGTTATACTTTCAATAACTAAATTTTGTACATAAAATAGTTTTTTTTATTCTGGATAAGCTTGTGTTTGACCACAATCTCACCATGGTAAGTGATGATGTGGCCGAAGATGGTAAGCACACAAAGCCTATCCAGAATAAAAAAAAAATATCCTTTCCCTTGATTTTTGATTGGTTATAGAAACAAGGAAATTGGTTTTACATTTGTTATACAATAAATCTACCGCAGATATTATATTTTTCCATAGTGCTTTATTTCTTAAATTAATTAAATACACACGGTATGCACTAAATACGGCCTATGTTGATCCAAATAAAAACACCTATAAATTAAATATTTTAATGTGAAATTCAAACCATTATCTGAACAGATACCATTTCTTTAAAACAAAGTCATAAATTCAACTCTCGAAATAAAAAGTAAATTAACATTCAATAAAAAACACAAACTAAATATTAACATTAAATCATCTTCCAATTATCATAAACGAATAAAAGAAACACAAATACATTTAAATCACAAGAAACGAGCTCACTGACAAACCCGTAATAATTTATTAATGAGTTTTTATAGACAAAATATGGCAACACAGAGCGTTAGTTATTGTTGCCAGATGGAAAAATACTTAACCCTTAAATGGAGTAGGGGTACAATGGTATTATGGTACCTACATGGTCGCCGGTTGCTCATACATTCTACTGTCATATGGGCGGATTTTATTAGCTCTTGTCACGCGTGGAACATGGTAAAATGGGTGAAAGTTGTGACTTGATTCTTTTTGTTTGAGGTTCCGTTTACTTTTTGTGGAAATATTTCGCTGTTTGTTAAATTTATTGGAACGAAGTTCCTTATCGCGCGTTGTGAAAGGGGGCTAGACGGAAAAAAATGTTCCGAAAAATTGTCACCGACACTTTTTGCTATAGTAAGCTATTGTAAGCTGTGCGGCGTGCGCATGTTTCTCTGTCTGTCTCTCTCTCTCTCTTATAGAAAGCAAGCTAGATATTTTCATTTATATATATATATATATATATAAAAATATAAATAGAAATGTTTTTTTTTTATATATATATACTCTCTCGACTTATATAACTTCGTTCCATCCGGGTGTCCCTTGACACCTCTCAAGTTTTAATATAATAACGTAAAAGTCAAGTTTTAATGGCAGTTCATCAAATTAAAGATGTCTATTTTGTATATTTTAGTGTATGAACATTATTTACGGGCCGGTTGGCGTGGTTGGTTAACACTACCTATCACGCCGCAGGTCGTGAGTTCGATTCCCATCCAAGACAGACATTTGTGTGCATGAACATGTCTGTTTGTCTTGAGTCTGGGTGTAATTATCTATTTACAAAAAAAAATATAGTATATCAGTCACCTGGTTTCCATAGTACAAGCTCTGCTTAGTTTGGGATCAGATAACCGTGTGTAGAAAATGTCCCAGGATATTTATTTTATTTATTATTAATGAATAATAATATTTTATGATTTTTAACATCTATATTTACATAAAATAACAACAAAATCTTAAACTTTTATCGGGAATTAGTCAATATTGTACATCAATACAAATAAGAAGTAAGCAGTGATTTTGAAACCCGCGGTACCCTAAGCAATATCGTTTGTCGTCGTTTTTATTTCAACAGATAATAATACATCAAAGGTTTAACGTATGACCGAACCGATAATATGATTCTTAAAAGATTACAGCCGTAATTTACCTTACCGTCGACGTTTATTTCTAATAAACATGATATTTTCGGGTACCTTTCAAAATTTAATCTATAATTCTATGCTGCTATTGGAACCGGCAGTTTAGGGTTAAGTTAGTGCTCGAAGATCTTTATATGTGTAACCTTTGGTATTTTATTTCATGGTGACCTTTGTTTATGGTATGATTTAAATATTGAATGCTGCCGTTTTTTATTTCAAGTTATGTACTTATTACTTGGAGGTAAAGGTCTAGTTTTGCTTTTTTTCAGTCGGGTTCTTTATGCGTTTAAGGATATTGGTACAACGAAAACCATACACAAATTGAATTATTTGCTGAAGACAATTAAACAATTTGTTTTAAAGTCCCTTCCCTTTCCTTTCATAGGTGTAAACTAAATATTCCAAACTACCAAGTTTTACTTAGACTTCTTCTTCTTCTAATATTATAAAGAGGAAACATTGTGTATGTAACGAATAAACTCAAAAACTACTTGGCCGATTTAAAAAAATCTTTCACCATTAATTTGAATGCTACATTATTCCAGATTAACATAGGCTATATTTTTATCCCGGAATAAGATAAGAACCCACGGGAATGCGGGTGAAACAGGGGACAGCTAGTAGATTATAAAACTACGGAACACAAATCAAACATGGCCGGTCACCCGTGACCAGGGCCAATGTAAATACACTTTCAATATTTGTTTGTTCACTCAATTGATTTCACACTATTGGAATGCGTTGAGACGATATGCGTAGGAGATTATTGTTTGTTAGTTTATTATTTATTTAATACTCATAAAATGGGCGTTATAGCTAAGGCTAATACTGGGGTTAGTGACCTTTTGACCTTTGAGGTTAGAAAAATTGACTAGCTTTCCGCCCCGCGGTTGCACCAGCGATCCAGTTTCTCCAATACAAACTTTGGATCCTTTCATAGTGGATACCTACGTCATAATAACTATCTGCGTGCCAAATGTCAGCGCAATAGGTTGTTGATAGATCAGTCAGTCAGTCAGTCAGTAAAGATTGCTTTTAATATTATACAGATTCTAGGGTTGAAATTCTTAACCCTTAAGTCTTACAAAGTCAAAACCATTTAATCAACGGAGCCAATGGGTATTCTGCAAAGTTTTATTCCAAAATTTATTTATTTACGATGATGATTGATGATTTATGACGCCGCAGGTCGTGGGTTCGATTCCCATCCAGGACACACATTAGTGTGCATGAACATGGCTGTTTGTCCTGAGTCTTGGTGTTTATCTATTTAAGTATGTATTTACAAAAAAAAAAGTAGTATATGTAGTATATCAGTGATCTGGTTTCCATATTACAAGCTCTGCTTAGTTTGGGATCAGCCATAGAGCCGTAGATTTTTGCTTCCGTATTCAGACTAAACCGCAAGTGAAGAAAAATTATTTATAATTCAAGTCTATCCATCATTGAGAGTATTAAATACTTAATCTGTATGCTAATATTAAAATACACTTTTTACTCTACCCATTAACGGAACTTTTCAGGTATTACAGCACCAATTTAAAAATCTCGTCGAAACCCCTCTAAGTGCTAATTGACTGCACCTAATAAAGGAAATTGCATTATAATTAGTTTCTTTATGAGGGAGAAAGCCACAAATTTACCCTTAAAAAGTGCGCAAAGTAATTTAAACTGAGTGAAGACTCGAATAAAGTTTTTATACCTGCCACTTAGATATGGCTGAAGAAGTTTCACGATTCTCATTTTAATGCTGTGATGGGTATGTAATAGTGGGGATAAAGGTTTGTTATGGAACTTAACCTTTGCCATTGCAATGTCTATACTAATATTATAAAGAGGAAAGATTTGTTTGTTTGTTTGCATTGAATAGGCTCCGAAACTACTGGACCCAGACTCAGGACAAACAGACATATATATATATAAATAGAAATGAAAATATCTGGCTTGCTTTCTATAAGAGAGAGAGAGAGAGAGACAGAGAAACATGCGCACGCCGCACAGCTTCTTACACACAACTGTCACCCGACCAACTGACACTAAAAGTGTCGGTTTTTGGTAAGATTTTTTTCCGTCATTTAAAAAAATATCTGGCTTGCTTTCTATAAGAGAGAGAGAGAGAGAGACAGACAGAGAAACATGCGCACGCCACACAGCTTACAATAAAGTGACACTGACACTAAAAGTGTCGGTGACAATTTTTCGTGAGCATTGTTTCCGTCTAGCCCCCTTTGACAACGCGCGATAAGGAACTTCGTTCCAATAGACTTAACCGTTTTTCACTCATTCAAAGCTACATGATTTGCAAGTAACTGGGTAACTTTATTTGAATTCCATCAGGAACATAGGTAAAAATCTAGTAATATCATAAATATATATGTGCATATTTCTATGAAATGGATTGGCTTTCACAATTCACTTCATGTCAAGAGGAAGACCATAGCTTACTTTTGTTTTTAAATTTTGGAACGAAGTTCCTTATCGCGCGTTGTGAAAGGGGGCTAGACGGAAACAATGCTCACGAAAAATTGACACCGACACTTTTAGTGTCAGTGTCACTTTATTGTAAGCTGTGTGGCGTGCGCATGTTTCTCTGTCTGTCTCTCTCTCTCTCTCTCTCTCTTATAGAAAGCAAGCCAGATATTTTTTTAAATTATATTTATATATATATTTATATATATTGATTTTTATATATATACTCTCTCGACTTTTTTTTTAATTTTCGCGACCGATGGACTTCAATTCAACAAACCTTCTACAGCATCCCAACAAAAATACCAAAAAATCACCTACAAAACCGCAATCACACGAAATTCCTTCAAACAATCCTGGGAAAAATTAAAAGTATTCTTGGCACGCAACCTTATGCCCACGATTTACTCTGTACCCGATGTTTGTAATATTTGAGATGCCGACGAGCTCACCCTCGGTTCTTCGTCAAAAATGTCGACAGCATCGAGAAGGTAGTAATTAAGGTCAGGAATTTGGTGCTAAGATTCTCTGGAGCTCGTGCCTCCGTGTTTTGCTTTACACTGCTCTGTCGTGAGTGGGTGCTGAATTATTAATATATATATCTACTTGTTTTTGCTATGAATATATTTGAGGACTTGTTCCATAAATGTTAAGAGTAGTTTTTAAGGTTTTCGCTTTGGCTGAAGTAGAAGAAGCATTGGATAGATAACGAAGTTGAAAATTGTTCTTTGATGTGATTTAAACTAAACTTAAATTACATGAGTAAAAAGTCTGTATTTCAATGCAAAAATTTAGTTTTGGACTGAATTAACATTTTCAGCTTGATATATCTTTTGGCTTTTGGTCTACAATAAAATTATAACAATGTTTCTAACCTTTTAATTATTTGTTAACAGTTTATGCAAAATCAATTCTCACTCAACAAACATTAGGTCTAAAGTCGCTTATTCAATTTAACAAAGGGTATTGAAAAAATATTTTCTCCCAAAAAAGATAAAAAATAGGGTATAATAGTTCAAAACAACCCGTAATTTTGCGCTTTGATATATAGCATACCTTTCGGAGTCGTTGAACAAAATTTGCAATGCGTATGAACCGCCATATCCACGGCAGACTGGCCATATATCAACCCCAAGCATTTAATATATTATTAAGGAATCTCACTGAATATTTATGAGCAAACCAAACTATGTGTTTCATTGTAACTTATTACTTTTCAGCTTTTGGTACTCGAATGGTTTCATTTGGTTCAAACGTCAATTTGTGAAGCTTGTGTTTGACCACAATCTCACCATGGTAAGTGATGATGTGGCCGAAGGTGTTAAGCACACAAAGCCTAGATGGGAACTGGCTCTCAAGTGCAGCTGTCGGAACACACTTATACTGTGCCGATAGGTGCTTGGCAGATTTTCAACATGAGGGTGGTAGCCAGCCAGTCGGGTACTACAAAGTACCCTACCACCGTGCTATGGTTTCTTCACGATGTTTTCCTTCACAGAAAGCTCAAGCTCATGGTAGGATTCGAACCCACGACCTTTGTCGCGGTATTCGACGTCACTTACCACTGAGCTATCATCGCCTTTGACAAATGTATTTATATTAACTAGGAGTAAAAATTTTTTAATTTACATCTTTCGATATTAATTTGTTAATTTACGATTTTTATGTCATAATTCGGAGAGGTCACCGGTAAGTGACTATATACCGTCGCCTATAGACATACAAGAAATAGGTAACAAATTGGCAATACTAGAGGGATTGCCAATGTATTGCCAACTTTATGCAATGCTTAGACCTTGTTAAAGATAGTGCCATCTTCGTAGGGGCGCCTTATCTTTTTTCTAACTCCTAAAAGAAGAAAAGTGGGGCGCATTTTTTTGGATTGCTTGGTGACAACATGAGGGTGGGAGCCACCCAGGCGGGTACTACAAAGTACCCTACTTACAACATGCAAAAAATTACGATAATCCTTGGATGTAGCGTTCGCTCTTTTAGGTCTCGTCTCGTGATTTATGATTGTTTTGAAAGAGTAATTGCTGAGTTTATTGCCGACTCTTCCCAGCTACTTTCTGAATCGTGCGTTAGACTCTGTCAATTTGTAAGTAGGTACCTGTGCCTTGAATGTTTTTCAAATTGCGAATAGAAAATAGTATTTATTTTTTATCGTTTTTTTGACCATGATAATCATAGGACGTGATGATGTAACCGAACGTGGTAAACAAACGAAGCCTAAAAACAAAAAAAAACCTCAAATACAGCTGTCAGTTTACCCAAGTACCTAATTGATATCGAAAGCTGAGTGTAATAAAAGACAATTTTCTTAAAAAAAAGAAAAGTTCTAGTTGATATTGGTGAAAAAAGATAAACGGCAAAAAAATCACGTTTGTTGTATGGGAGCCCCCCTTAAATATTTATTTCATTCTGTTTTTAGTATTTGTTGTTATAGCGGCAACAGAAATACATCATCTGTGAAAATTTCAACTGTCTAGCTATCGCAGTTCTTGAGACAGCCTGGTGACAGACAGATGGACAGACAGCGAAGTCTTAGTAATAGGGTCCCGTTTTAACCCTTTGGGTACGGAACCCTAAAACAGAATAATCAAAAAGCATGATAGGTATTACATCAATCAACCATAAATCAAATAGTAATAGATGCCCGTAGACACCTACGCTAAACACACTTACCTCGGCTTTATCTTAACAAGCTACAGTTCGATGCTATCTATCGCTTATCTATAGATTAAGCGTGCATATACGAATAGATACAATATATATTTAATATAGGGATTGGATCACACACGACGATTGTGTGATCTATTATAAGGCATGTGGCGTTGTGGTGGTGCTATAATATGTGATGCTATGTTGAGTAAAAATTGTAGAATTAATCCGTGTTGATCCGAACATTTCTGTCAAATTGTTAGGTGTTTTATTGTTTTCTTTTGGATAAGCTTGTGTTTGGCTGCAATCTCTCCATGGTAAGTGATGATGTGGCCGAAGGTGGTATCCACATAAAGCCTATATGGGATTTTAAAGATATTTTAAAGTAAAAACATGGCGGTTCTTATTTATTAAAGTTAATCTATAACAATATTATAAAGAGGTAAAGTTTGTGAGGTTGTAGGTAATCTCTGGATCTACTGAACTGATTTTGATTTTTTTTTACCATTAGAAAGCCACGTTATTGGTGAGTGTCATAGGTTATATATTAAACCACGGGGACAGCTAGTTGAAAATAAAGATAAAAATATCAGACAAACAAAAAATCTCTATTAAAAAAAATCCTAGCTTTACTAATGCACCGGATCACAAGCCGGATAACTTAAAGTGTCATATGGCTGCGACAATAATGGAAGACAATCTTTATGACGACCACTGCACTGATAATCAGATGAGATAAAAGATAAGATTCCGTAGATATATATTAATGAATGAATGGGACGGCGCGCGGCAGCCTCGTTAAGGTTGGTTTGTGTGGGGTGGGCAGTACTGGGCAGGGCTTGTTAAACTCAAACTCAAAACTCATTTATTCAGTTTAGGCCCTGGAAAGGCACTTATGAACGTTACAATTGACTCTACCACCGGTTCGGAATACACTTAAACTGAGAAGACTCCGGCAAGAAACTCAGCAAGGCAATTTTTTTTTAACAGTAGATCTTTCTTACATTTTTATAAGTACATTTAGATACATTTTCAAATATTTTACACTACGCCAGGGGGATGCAGGTGCAGAGAGAAGCTACTACAACCATATATTTCTGTCTTCCATGTAATGAGCCACCTTATAGTAGGCTTTGTTCATTAACCTAAGTTTAATAAAAAAAAAAAATTTTAAATAAGACATTCCAGCTACCTCACGTGGGATCCTATTGTAAAAACGAACACAATTCCCGAGAAAAGATTTATTAACTTTCGCTAGCCTGAATCTAGGGGTCACAATTTTATCTTTGTGTCTTGTATTACAATTATGATGATTACTGTTATGTAATAATACCGTTACAAAATGATTACAGAAGTGTTAGTTAAGCTCCTGACTCGTATCTTTTGTTTTGCTGATGCAGTCACAATAAAAAAACTATAAAGTTATTTAATGAACTATTAATTAAATATTATTAAGGCGATGATAGCTCTGTGGTAAGTGACGTCGGATACCGCGGCAAAGGTCGTGGATTCGAATCCTGCAAGGAGCTTGAGCTTTCGATGAAGGAAAACATCGTAAAGAAACCATAGCACGGTGGTAGGGTAATTTATAGTACCCGACTGGCTGGCTACCACCCTCAAGTTGAAAATCTGTCGCCAAGCACCTATCGGTGTGTTCCGACAGTTGTACTTGAGAGCCAGTTCCCATCTAGGCTTTGTGTGCTTACCACCTTCGGCCACATCATCACCTATCATAGTGAGACTGTAGTCAAAAGCTTAACAAGCTTATCAAGAATAATAAAAAATTCTGCTCTGTACCGCTAACTTAAACAATTAATCCTACTACTATTATAAATGTTAATGTTTTTATGTTTGTTGCTCAGTCACACGAAAACGGCTGAATTGATTTTCATTAAACTTGGCACACAGGTAGATAATATTGCAATTAAACATACGATATTTTTTTATCCTGGAACAATATTAAATCTCTCAGGAACGCGGGTGAAACCGCGGGGTGGAAAGCTAGTAATTTTGTAAGTTTTAATAAGCGGAAAAAATCATCTAGCTTTTATCAACACTAAATTATAAGTTCATAAAGTTGGATGTAAGAAGTAAACTCCCAAACTAATGATCCGATTTAGAAAATTCCTAAACTAATAGGAAGCCCTACCTAATCCATTTTTTTATTCTGCATAATATTGTGTGACCATCCAAGGTTAAATAAAATGATGTTAGCCATCTTTATAATAATCCTCAACCGAGCACAAGATTCTCTTACACCAAACGGTAGTTAAGAGGTGTTTAAGAGGAAGCCCGCCCATAACCGCAATGCGTCATAATTCAAACTGCGCTAATGTGCCGCTAGCTGTGAGCCTGTTCAATAGTTTACATATTACGTAACCATTACGTAATTTAAAAACAAAAGAAGCTGTAAATGTTTAGGAAGATTAGGAAGATTTGCATTTAAAAATCCGTGTGTAATTTGTGATGTCAATGAAATTGTCTTTGTTTTGTGAGTCCAGAATAAATGTTTTTGGAACGAAGTTCCTTATCGCGCGTTGTGAAAGGGGGCTAGACGGAAAAAAATCTTACGAAAAACCGACACTTTTAGTGTCAGTTGGTCGGGTGACAGTTGTGTGTAGTAAGCTATTGTAAGCTGTGCGGCGTGCGCATGTTTCTCTGTCTGTCTCTCTCTCTCTCTCTCTCTCTCTCTCTCTCTCTTATAGAAAGCAAGCCAGATATTTTCATTTCTATTTATATATATATATATTATTATTATTTTTTTTTATATATATATATACT
Source organism: Ochropacha duplaris (assembly GCA_951361185.1). Lineage (NCBI taxonomy): Eukaryota > Metazoa > Arthropoda > Insecta > Lepidoptera > Drepanidae > Ochropacha > Ochropacha duplaris. The sequence goes on along the minus strand of OX592707.1, from coordinate 856,261 downwards.
CTCTCGACTTATATAACTTATATAACTTCGTTCCATCCGGGTGTCCCTTGACACCTCTCAAGTTTATTTTCTTTATTTCTTTCTTTCTTTCTAGAAATATGAATGTTTGTATGTTTGCGATGAACGTCGGCAAAAACGGCTCATGGGTCTTGATGAAACTTATCACACTGATAAATCATATTCAATATGACGGGCCAGTTGACGTGGTTGGTTAACTACCTATCACGTCGCGGGTCGTGGGTACGATTCCCATCCAGGACAGACATTTGTGTGCATGAACATGTCTGTTTGTCCTGAGTCTGGGTGTAATTATCTATGTAAATATGTATTTACAAAAGAAAAGTAGTATATGTAGTATATCAGTCATCTGGTTTCCATATTACTTTGGGATCAAAAAGACGTGTGTGAAAAATTACCGAGGATATTTATTTATTTAAATAAAACAAAGGATACTTTTTATCTCGGAAAAAGATATAATAAATAATAAAAGCCTTTATTCAGACAAAGAATTTTTAACAATTTAAAATTTTGGCTCTGTTGAGCCGACATCGACAACGTCTGTTTGCCCAAGTTTGGCAAAAGCCTCCTCCATTCCTTTCCAATCTTTCCTGTTTGTTGCTATCCCAGTCCATGTTTTCCCTGCTGTTAATTTTATTTCATCTTCCCACCTTCGAAATTGTCTTCCACGTTTCCTTTTGGCGTTTCTGGGATACCAGAATACAATGTCTTTGTTCCATTTTTCATTACCCCTTATTATGTGACCTGTCCATTTCCACTTGAGTTTCTTTATCATAGATGTTACGTCGTCTACTTTTGTGCGCTTTCTAATAATTTGACTGATGGCGATGATAGCTCAGTGGTAAGTGACGTCGGATACCGCGGCGAAGGTCGTGGGTTCGAATCCTTACAATAAGCTTGAGCTTTCGGTGAAGGAAAACATCGTGAGGAAACCACAGCACGGTGGTAGGGTACTTTGTAGTACTCGACTGGCTGGCTACCACCCTCAAGTTGAAAATCTGTCGCCAAGCACCTGTTGGTGTGTTCCGGCAATTGCACTTGAGAACCAGTTCGCCTTAATAAGGTGTACAACACATTAGCAATCCCCTGGTATTGCCAATGTCTATAGGCGACGGTTGTCACTTACCATCAGGTGATCCGCCTGCCTCGTTGTCACTTGTGACATAAAAAAATAAATAAAAATTGTCGCTTTTCCTTATATTCAGCATACTCCTCTCCATAGCTCTCTGGCAGATCTTTAGTTTTGCGTTATGCGCTCTGGTGAGGCCCAAGTTTGGCAGCCGTACGTAAGGACTGGTAACACACAGGTATTGTATAGTTTATTTTTAACGAGGATCCTAATTTCTTTGTGTTTCATTATTTACTTTAGTCTCCAGTAGCTTTTCCATGCATTACCTATCCTTGTATCTATTTCCTTTGACATTATATCTGTTGTTGATATCAGTTGACCTAAGTACCCGATGACCTCGCCATTTAATATAATAGGGTCTTCAGAAGCGTTTGTCATGGCTTTGATTTTAGAGATATTCAATGTTAGACCAACCACAAAAGATAGCTAGTAAATAAATAAATTGGGGGTATTGTTCATAGACTAAACTACAATCATTTTGCGTCAGTGATTTATAAATTTTCCTATCTTTAAATTCTTACCTAACTTCGAATTTAGTAATCCACTTGGAAAATTCATCCTGTATAGATTTAGGTAAGTACAGAAAATGAACTGTCAGTCTAGATACCCGTTTGTAAACTAGACTCTCTCGTCTAGGTCTTACTATAAGCTCTGAAGCTCTTTCAGGGTAATTAATTTCATGATGCAAGGGTATTTTGGATCAAGCTGACATGAAATTAATTAAAACTTGGCCCCGTTTTACAACTATTGTTCTACATTTTACGACTTGTGGTTACTGTAACTTTAAGTTATGATTTATTTTAGTTATAGCAATGATATTATACAAACCTACTAGTAAAAAAGTGTAGATAGGTTAGAAGCGCTGAGAAAGCGGGAGGCTAATGGCTAATTAGCCTTTTTTTTTTTACGTCGGGAAACCTTTTTTTTATTATTCTGGATATGCTTGTGTTTGACTACAATCTCACCATGGTAAGTGATGATGTGGCCGAAGGTGGTAAGCACACAAAGCCTAGATAGGAACTGGCTCTCAAGTGCAGCTGTCGGAACACCGATAGGTGCTTGGCGACAGATTTTCAATTTGAGGGTGGTAGCCAGCCAGTCGAGTACTACAAAGTACCCTTTCGCTTACTAATCCTACTAATATTATAAATGTGAAAGTTTGGATGTATGTTTGTTACTCATTTACGCCAGAACTGCTGAATGGATCTCGATGAAATTTGGCATAGAGATAGAGATTTTAGTCTGGAATAGCACATAGGCTACTTTTTATCCCGGGAAAAAATAAGATCCCACGGGAACGCGGGTGAAGCCGCGTGGCGGGGAGCTAGTATTATAAATGCAAGAGTCTGTCTGTCTGTCTGTTAACCTCTTCACGCTTAAACCACTGAACCGATTTAGATGAAATTTGGTATAGAGATAATGGAACCTTGGAGAAGGACATAGGATACATTTTATCCCGGGAAAAGATAAGATCCCTCGAGAACGCGGGTGAAACCGCGGGGCGGAAAACTAGTGAGTAATATGTGACAAAAATAGATACATAATACACTTTACAAGGTCATTACCCAAAGGTTAATGTTCAAAAGGTCGACTTTAATATCCCTATTACATTACATAACACAAACTAGAACTCTTCATAATACACGTAAAAATTCAGTATTGACATTTTTTTTTTGAGTTTTGTAATAAAATCTATGACAATTATTTGATGACCCGTCATAGTATACCTACTAAAAATAAATGATTGAGAGCTCATACAATAACTTCTGCAACTGTCTAATATATAAAGCTGAAGAGTTTGTTTGTTTGCTTCAACGCACTAATCTCAGGAAAAATAAAATTAGCAATACCTTAACAATTTCCTAAGACGTTCCATTATCCATACTAATATTATAAATGCGTGTGTCTGTCTGTTACCTCTTCACGCTTAAACCGCTGAACCGATTTAGATGAAATTTTGAAGGTATAGAGATAGATGAAACCTTGGAGAAGGACATAGGATATTTTTTATCCCGGGAAAAGATAGGATCCCTCGGGAACGCGGATGAAACAGCGGGGCGGAAAACTAGTCTATTAAAAGCGGAAAACTAAAACCAAGTCATATTGAATGACTTTAAAACTAAATCCATTTAACGCTTACGTCACTAACATTTATCAGGTTTTCATAATTTGTTACTTTAATATTTATAATTACTATTTATACATATAAAAGACCGTTTGCGATAAGTCACGTTGACTCCGATAGAGATCTTCGAGTTAAAAGCGCCGCCATGTTTAGAAAACTCCGATTAAATTTGAAGTTTTATTTCAAGGGTCTTCATGGATCTACGTAGATTAATTTTTAAGATTACCTCTGAAGTTCTTTTGCCTTCAGGTTTTAATAGCAGCATTAAATTTTCTTAAAATATAAGATTTAATACACCTTTATGTATGTAGTAATGTAGCAGTTATCTGATTTTGATAGTAGCTTTAAATTTGATATTATCGATACATTTTAGAAAAACCAATCTTATGATTAAAAAGTTAATATACTGTTTAAAACGACTCGATCAGTTTGATCACTTTGAATTCTTGTCATGATATTGAGTAAACAAATTTATAGTCGAATCATTTTTAAAAACTTAACAGAAAAAAACCCTTTACTGATTCCTTGTATGCTTTGAATAAAGATAAATCAAAATTTCAGCTGTTTTGAAAAATATCAAGAGAAGTTGACTTTTCAAAGAATGTGGCCCCAATGTTAACCCTAGTGGAATTCTTTTTGAAAACTTAAGAATACACAGTAATTTCACTACCAATAAAATATCCTTAAATAACTTCTTGTGTGTCATTTATATTTCAACTTTTTACACTACTCATGACCTTCAACCGAAAATCTAATAGAACCTTTACCTAAAAGAAGGTCGAGTACCTTCTCGAATAGGTGAGAAAATACCGCCTTATTTTCTTTCATGATTGTCTATTATATCACAAGGTAGCACTATTGTTAAAGAAAATGAAAATACTGATTTAGTGTCCACCAGTTATGTCTCAAGGTCCTTCTTTGTCATGTTTATTAATGATTTAATATAAAAAAAGAAAACGTGATAATATTGTTCATATTAGTAACTTTAAATAACATCAGTTCTCTTAAAGACTTCTTAGCATCGTCTACGTCAAAATAATATGCATAAAAACAAGCACTAAAACGAATCAAATTTACAAAAATAATATCACAACTTGACTATGAATAAATTACACAAGTTCCCAGACCCGCTTCGCTGGTTGGTGCAAGTCATAAACGTTGGACGAGGCTACTTTATTTGTGTGTTCACCGTTTAAGGATTTAAATAATTGCATCCCGTTTATAGAGGAAGTAAATTTATTAGCAAATTGCTGTCATATTAAAAGTGACGTTAACTTAGTTTTACTTGCTTTAGACCATATTTTGATTACAATGAACTTGAGCTTTGTATCGTAAGAAAAACTCATTGGTTCTCTCAAATATCTGTCACTTGAATTAAGATGCGGCCATCACCCTGGTATTGAAAATGTCCATAGGCGGCGGTGACCACTTACCATCATGTGAACCGCCTATGTCAACCTATTGACATAAAAAAAAGATACAGCTCTTTAAACTATTGTGTTTACGTGCATCTACAGATGTAAAAAAATATAATATCCGCCATATTTTTTTTAATTTCTAAAGCGACACATATAAAGTTGGGTTTTTGTTTATAATCCGCTTCCCCCCCAATTCATACCGATACGTATCGCGAACTCGAAGCGAGACAAGAGTGAATTTCGTTATTACATAACATTTGAGGGCGAGCTCTGCTGTTCACGTTAAAATTCTGCGGGAATGTGTTGGTTGGCGGCAAATTTACTCAGCTAACAGGCTAGGTGCGGCTTTTCGGTGTTTTAAAATTATTATTAAGGTTAATGTAAAGGGTTATTCATACAACTTTAATTTTACAACGTTTTTACAAAAGATTGTTCTTTTCTAGCCTGTTTTCATTTGCTATAAAGGTGAGACGCGTTGAGCATACACAAGAAATTTGTGAGGGTTAATCAAACAGTTTTGTTTGGGACACAGCTGGAGGAGTTTTAGCAAAATGGATTCTACTTTGTATGTATTTGGATATACATTAAAATGGCTTTACAATGAATAAAAATCAACTATGGTCATGGAAAAAACATCATAAAAGTTGTTGTAAGTTTTGTATTTCTCTTTTGACATGTGACTTTCTAACAACAAATAAACCTCGTTGTGTTTAAGACATGAATGAATACCTACTACTCGTCTAAACTAATATAAGCTATCTATTCTTTTAATATTTAAGCAAAAATCTTAATTCTTTTCATGTTTACCAGTCGAGCAGATATAAAATTATAATTCCAGATATTAGTTTACGAATACTGTTTTCATCAAAAGCTTGGACCTTTTTTGGTTTCTTTGTAGCTGAATTTATTATCCCTTGCGTGCCCTATCTAGCTATAAAAGCCCTTAGCATAAATGTAAACACCTTTTTCGCTTTTTCTATCTGAAATTTGAAGATAAAAGATAGATACTTGGTTATTAATTTTGTAAAACTGGGTTACTATAGGCTTTGCTTTTTTGAGTCTTGATTTTAATATATTTATACATCTTTTATAATTTTTTTTTAATAATTCGTGGTTTAAACGTAGGTAAGTACTATTGATTATTTTCATACAATTATTTGTATAATTATGAAAGAACCTAGCTATCCTCCGCGGTTTCACCCGCGTTCCCGTGAAATCTTATCTTTTCCTGGGATAAAAATATTGCCCATCAGGGATAATCTAGTTTTTTTTTAATCGGTCGAGTAGTTTTTGAGTTAAATCCTTTTTAGATTATTATTGAATAATACCTGTTGCGTCTCAGGTCGTGGGTTCGATTCCCATACAGGACAGATATTTTTGCCAGTTTTACTGGGTGTAAATATCTATATACCTATATAATTTTTTTTTTATTCTGGATACGCTTGCGTTTGACTACAATCTCACTATGGTAAGTGATGATGTGGCCGAAGGTGGTAAGCACACAAAGCCTAGATGGGAACTGGCTCTCAAGTGCAACTGTCGGAACACACCGATAGGTGCTTGGCGACAGATTTTCAACTTGAGGGTGGTAGCCAGCCAGTCGGGTACTACAAAGTGCCCTACCACCGTGAAATTAAAACGTAGTAGGTATATGGAGTATAGTTATGCGGTTTCCATAACACAAGCTCTGTTTAGTTTGGGATCAGATGGCCGTGTCTCGAGATTGTCCCAGGATATTACATTGTAAATTTGTAAATTCATTCACAAAGGTTTCAACACACTATAAAATCACTTTGCAAAATCAAAATCAAAAATAACAAAAAACGTAAAAAATATTTTCATAACAAACAGTAACACAATTAAAAACATAGGTAATTGAGTTCCGAATGTTTCCTGGAAAAATGACACTTAAAGAGAGATCACACTTTTTAATTAGTCAGATAATTTGATCAAAACGACCACGGATGCTTTTACGAGAAAAAAGGACAAAGATTTTTTTTTCTTTATTTTTAAAACTTCCCGAGGTAGAAAGGGGCTGTCTCAACAAGGAAATTGGAAGAGCGACGCAGTTGGCCGAGCTTGTAATGGCCATGCGTTTTGTTTTTGTGGGAAATTAATTGTCATTTTTTATGATGGAGTACCTACCGTACTTAGAGTATGTATTTACTTATTTAAGCATTGAAATAATGGTTTAAACTTAACGGAGGGCGGTGGCTGCCACACGCGTCATACTTGTGAACAGGTGCTGCTTGTGGGGGATGGTCTGCTTGAGTTTGTTGTTTACTAAGTATTGTAAGTGAGACTAGATACATAATTATTAAATGTAAGTTTGAAAATAGCTGTAAGTTTGAAAAAAGTAATTGCTGAGTTTATTTCCGGCTTTTCTCAGCAAAAGTAACCTTCCGAACTTTGCATTAGAGTCTGACTATTCATAAGTGCCTGTGAAGGCCTATTTGGATGAATAAACATTTCATTTCATTCATAACTTTCCATATTCTTTTCCATCCTTGTTTGATCTAATAAAAACGAAATACCACAGAATCTCAGAAAGTATAAATGCTACAATTTTTTTTTTTTCAATTTTGATGGGCTTTATCGCTTTGTGATTATGTCACCCGGGTAGTAACAAAGCATTAAAATCCACATCGCTAAATTCTTGTACTTAATCTGTACAATGCCTTGTTTGGCAGGTAGATTCCTAATAAAAAGATTAAACTAAGAAAGAATTTTAGAAAATTCAACCCTAAAGGAACCCTCAAGAACGCGCGTGAAACTGCGGGCTACCACTGACTGATTAATCACAAAATCTCAGAAAGTATAAACTTGAAATTTGGCACGTAGATTCCTAATACACTAAGATTGGATTTTTGTAAATTTAACCCCTAAATATTGCAAGCAGCGAGAAATAATAAACAAATCATGGTCACTGTATGAGCGGTTCTGCGTCGCTCGGCACTCCGTTCACATCGTTCGTCTGTAGGTACATTTATAACAATATTTTGATCTCATCTCGAAGGTAACCTTCTTTATTTAAAGGAAATTACAATGTTTGTATACTGAATATAAAAGCAGCTAGATTGTGATGACAAGTTTATTTCTTAATGTAGAATAATTGTAATATGCTCTGATTATTTTTACGACGAATAGGATTTCCTTTTTTAGGGTTCCGTACCCAAAGGGTAAAAACGGGACCCTATTACTAAGACTTCGCTGTCTGTCCGTCTGTCCGTCCGTCTGTCTGTTACCAGGCTGTATCTCAAGAACCGCGATAGCTAGACAGTTGAAATTTTCACAAATTATGTATTTCTGTCGCCGCTATAACAACAAATACTAAAAACAAAATAAAATAAATATTTAAGGCATACAACAACTGTTTTTTGGCCCTTTTTTGTTCGATATCAATAATGGTAACAGACACTATGGTATCAATAATGGCACTTGAAATATTCACAAAATACTCAGTTGTATTTTTACTTTAATAATAAATAATAAAATAAAAATAAAATAAATATTTAAGGGGGGCTCCCATACAACGAACGTGATTTTTTTGCCTTTTTTACGGAACCATTCGTGCGCGAGTCCAACTCGCACTTGGCCGGTTTTTAGATTTCTTTTTCATTTCGTCGTCTTTGATGGTATTTGACTACCGTCATCAAAGGTGTACTGTCTTATACGTCTAGCTACCAAAATACAGATAATCCCTTACAGTGCAAGTGTGGATCCTTTCGCTAGTGTTGTAATACTGTCGATATGTCTTTCTTTATGTATATCGATATGTGCAGCACTAAAACACTGGTAAAAGGATGTACCAACACTTGCACTGTAAGGGATTAGGTCAAAGTTTGGGGCGGGTATTCGTAGATGGCACTATGTATAATTTTATCTAAGTTAAAGCTGTTTTTCAAGTTGTTTAATGGGAGCTCTGCAGTGCAGACGGCAACGGTTAGTTTACACGCCACAGGTCGCACATTCAATTCCCATCCAGAACGGGCATTTCTGTACATTAACACTGTTTATTTATCTTGAGAGAATTATATATAAATATATATATATATATATATATATAATCGTAAAGCCAATTAAGGATTTACGATTTATTCATCAAAAAAAGAAAAGACCAGTTTTAATAATTTAAAAACACCATTTGTTTATACTACAAGGGACAGTTAGGCATGCGGTTCACTTGATGGTAAGTGAATACCGTGACCAATAGACATTAGCAATCGGGGAATTGCCAATGTGTTGTCGACCTTATTTACAATGCCTTAACAGCAACTGGAAAACTTTCTTACTTAGCTAACTCGTCGACCGCAAAATTACCGCTGCGGTCGCTGCGTCCGATCAACTTGTAATAACTTTAATCTTGTTCTTTGACGGAGCAGAACTTTACAAAGAATGAAATTGCATTCAACATTAATCTTTTTAATATCCAGAAAAGTGGTAGGGTACTTTGCCTACCCGACTAGGTGGCTACCACCCTCAAGTTGAAAATCTGTCGCCAAACACCTATCAGTGTGTTCCGACAGCTGCACTTGAGAGCCAGTTCCCATCTAGGCTTTGTGTGCTTACCACCTTCGGCCACATCATCACTTACCATGGTGAGATTGTGGTCAAACACAAGCCTATTCAGAATAAAATAAAAAAAAGTGTGGAGTATTAGTCAATCTTCTTCCTATCTTATTCCACCCAGATATTTATTTTTATAGAATCACCGTGGGTCCAGTGTTTTGTTAAATACCTAGCACGTAGATGAAACCACAGATGAAATGAAATGTTTATTCATCCAAATAGACCTTCACAGGCACTTATGAATAGTCAAGACTCTAATGCTTGGTTTGGAAAGTTGCTTTTGCTGAGAAGAGCCGGCAATAAACTCAGCAATTACTCTTTTCAAAAACAACTTACACCTATTACACTCAATAATTAAACGACTTTTAAATTTATCTAGTCTCAGTGACTACATTTGCGTGTTATGGCGGCAAAAATAGTAATCTATAGAATTGAATTACGACTGCCTTAGTAAACCAACCCCCACAAGCAGCACCTGTTCACAAGTATGACACGTGTGGCAGCCACCGCAATCCTCGCACATATTTTATATAAATTTAAAAAAAAATACTTATGGATAAGCTTGTGTTTGACCGCAATCTCACCATGGTTAGTGATGATGTGGCCAAAGGTGGTAAGCACACAAAGCCTAGATGGGATACACATTTAAACAAAGAAAATTAAATTATAATGACCTTTTTGATCCACGTCAAGAATTCAAGGAAATCATTAGATACGAGAGGTTTCTGTATAAAGCCTGCTTCTCAATTATACCAACATTACAAACATTTTCGTCTAATTAACATAAAATATACAAACACATTGAATTTTCACATCGAGATACATTCAAAATGCTGAGGGAATATTATTTTTCTTTGAAATACTCATCCTGTATTGTTAACAAAAACTCTCGCGAACTTTACAAGCGGCTGTTCCGTGTTATGAATAAATTAGAAAAGTTTGCCCTTAGTTTTAGGGAGCCACTAAATGGGCGGGTAAATGGTAAATATTTATCTTACTTATTATTTGAAAAGTAGTCACAACTGGCTGTAACGATTTCTATTACATTTTGTAACTATTTTATATTCTTGGGAAAATTCGCTCAAAGTAAAAAAGAACTCAGTCGTCCAGGTACCTATCTTATTATTATTAAACACTCGTGGGCCCAGCAGACATTATACTACCCTGAAAATATAAAGAAACCATCTGTTTAAAACAATATTTTCAGCGCGCATTCTGTCAATATGTGCCAACTGCCTCACAATTGGCAGTTACGTTAAACGCCATAATGGATAAAAAAGGAGAAAATGTACAAAAAAGGTTATATTAAGGTTAGAAAAGTAAAGTAAGTATGGTCGGTAAATTTTCTTAATTTTTTTAATGTTCCGCGCTACTTTCTTAGTTTTTTCTTTCATAAGAACCTTATCCTTACAATAATAAACACAACAAGAAGAGAATTTGGTTAAAATATTTTTTAATTTTTTATTATTTTTTTCTACGAGATTCATAGCAAAGCCAAACCTAATCAAATCATAAGCATAACTTATCACATATTTTATATAGGTAGTGTAACTTTATAAAAAAAATACAACTTGCTTTAAAAATATTTTCGTAATTTTTTTTTAATTACCCTCATGTTTAATGGCCCAACCGTTATCCGCGCTGCGAGGTTACAATGTCTTCTCGCTATCGCTTCCCGTAATGGTGGTTATATCGCCGACAGTACCCCTAGTGGTTATATTGCTGACTGTACGCGAACTCCGTCGGTTGCGACTGTACTTTTACAGCGCCGACGTTTTTGGCCAATTTTGAAATTAGAACTCGTCGAAAGTTCTTGAGCAAGGTTGCCAGTAAGGACTTTTGTATCCGTTCTAATTATCTTTTACTGAACTGGGCGATGGTTTAATTTCAGAGGTGAAGTTATGGAGTGAATTTTAAAATAGCTATACATTTTAGAACAGCGAATTTCAACGATGGTTTTATATTGCTTTACATTATATGTATTTTCAACAGATTTTTTTGTGACTTTTTAACTGACTTCAAAAAGGACCGATTTAAAATATTGATGATAGCTCAGTGGTAAGTGATGTCGAATACCGCGGCGAAGGTTGTGGGTTCGAATCCTACAATGAGCTTGAGCTTTCGGTGAAGGAAAACATCGTCAGGAAACCATAGCAAGGTGGTAGGGTACTTTGTAGTACCCGACTGGCTGGCTACCACCCTCAAGTTGAAAATCTGTCGCCAAACACCTATCAGTGTGTTCCGACAGCTGCACTTGAGAGCCCGTTCCCATCTAGGCTTTGTGTGCTTACCATCTTCGGCCACATCTTACCATGGTGAGATTGTGGTCAAACACAAGCCTATCGAAAATAAAATTAAAAATTAAAAAAAATCTTTTTGCTTTGGTGCTTTATTAGTAGGCTGAAAATACACCAGGAATAACTTCGAAATCATAAAAGATATGACAATTATTTTAAATGGTTTTCCAGAACAAGGCAGGTAAGATTACGCACGAAGCAATTGTTTTGTATTATTCATTATGCGTACTGCAAATAAGTTTACCCGAACCTGAAATTCTTCAAGTCTTGATTAAATAGATAACTTCTTTGTAAGCGTTCACTATCATAGACCGCATCGTCACCAATCATCAAGTGAGATAGTGATCAAACGCGAAATAATAAAAAAATATTGGTCCAATCTAGAAGAAAACATGTTGGAGTGGACTCGACTTAGACCAAAAAGTCACACAATGGAAATCCTAACGAAAAACAAAAATTATACATTGCTCTTATAAAAAATTAAACCGTCTCTAAAAAACGGGTTACATTGAAAACACATTATAACGATTGAGTGATCTGATCGTGTAATTAGGTATTTTGAAATAAGCAAAAAAGAAACAGTGTTAGAGCATGTAATCCTAAATTCCCTCCATAATAACCTACTTCATTACCTCGGCTCATTATAAAGCGCCATCTCTGGGCGTTAAAAACAAACGTCAGTGTCACCTGAACTCGTTGCAACAACGACATCGAAAACGCGTCGGTGTTCAATTTAAATTTAAACAGTGCTGGAAGAACAGTGTTTTCGGAGCCCGAGGTAAGTCACCCATCTTCTCTTCCTTACCCCACATGCTGGGTCAAAATTCTATTTCTAAAGGTGTTAGAACTTCATCTAAGTTTATTTGGAGATAACCTAACAAACAGTAAGTATCTATTGTCCAGTGTATGTGTCGAGTACTGCGGCACTGTACCCCTTACAAGTATGCTGACGACTTGTAAAGTAAAATAAGAACGTATAAACAAAAATTCGATGCGACGAATCAATTTTAGTAGACAAACCAAATAATTTAAGAACTAAACCCACTAAAACTGAAATTCAGTTTATTCGTGGACTGAACAAAATTCTAAAAGGGAAATATGAGCCAATTGTGTTTAAACGTCAACTGGTTTACTTTCGGAACCAATTGAGATTGGATCGGACGATTCCAATATTACTTTTGTTCGTTATGGAAACGGTTTTGATTTAATCTAGATAGAGTTTTGGATACCCTAAAGGTTATATCCCATGGGTGTTGCTGGCATTTCTGAAATTGTTAGTTCTATTATAGCCTTGATACTTGTTTTAGATTCAGATTACAATGGAAGTAATTAACTAACATGTTGACTTCGACTTGGTAAAATATTTTGTAGATAACATATTTAAAAAATATTCTGGATAAGTTTGTGTTACCATGGTGTGTTTGACCACAATCACACCATGGTAAGTGATGATGTGACCGAAGGTGGTAAGCACACAAAGCCTAGATGGGAACTAGCTCCTAAGTGCAACTGTCGGAACACACCAATAGGTGCTTGGCGACAGATTTTCAAATTGAGGGTGTTAAGAATCTGCTAAACAGTTGCTAAACATCTTCGATTTTATTATGAATAAGGCCATTAATTTATTATTTCTAATGCATAATAAGTATGTAAGAAAACCACATTGATAATGTTAAAGAAAATATATGCAAACACATACAAAATATTGCCAACAAATACGCTGATGTAGAACAGTCTGCTTACAATAAAGTGCTTAATACGCTACGCTAGAAAACTGTTGATAATATAATTAAAGATTCAGCTCGTAACAAAAAACAAGCATAACATAAAGTACACAAAGCAGACGACAAACATCGTCTTTAATATCTGAACAACGTGCTAACAATCGACGTTCGAAGAGACCACTAAGTAGAAAACTTTGTAAATGCACGCCGAGGTAGCTAAAGAATCCTTTTATAGTAGCAATTTGCACAAAACGAACCCGCAAACGTCTACGTTATCTGCAGACGTGATTAGATAGATATTTTTATAATGCACAACGTTGAAAAAGTTCAAATCACACGCTCCTTGGCTTTGTGTGAAGCGACGCTTAATTATGAAGCTACAGTTCAGGGAGTTCAGGATTTTAAGTTAAACACGTTGAGCTTAAAATAGCAAATGCTTGAAGTGAAGCTTATTAGAAACTTTAGATGTTGTTTTATCACCAATTTTCTGGTTTTGGCTTATTATAGTTAGAAATATGCGTAGATCAAAAATTAAAATTCTACCAAAAAGTGTTGCATTTTGGATAAAAACCGCAAATGCCTTTGTGGGCATTTCTCCTCTAAAATTTAATATTTAATTTTATGCATCACTAAACACCAAGCATATTAAGGTTGTCTTCAATGTTTGAGTGCATGCATATGTTATTGTTTGTACGTTGCATCGCAAATTTTTTTTTTACTACACTCTTAGCGTTTTTTTTTTATTTCATTGTTAGCAAATACTCATCATCACCTTCAAAATTGTTATCAAAACATTTCTATTTACAAAAAAAGTATTGCAAGCTACAACGTAGTCTTAAAAACGGTTGCGAAATATAAAACCTCCTTGAACCATTTTTCGAGCTAGTTCGGTGTTGTTTTATGAGAAACAAGATCTTTCAAGTTATTTTTAATGGTTTTGTAGAGTACAAAGGGTATTTTTTGTAGTACATATTTCTTCGGTGAAATAAGTTTTTTCGTTTCTAGAATGGGTTGTTCAATGTTTATTTTCTAGTGAACCGCAGGGTTGTCTTTAAAATGGATAGATGTTGCTAAAATTGTTCCGTAACATGCAAGTAGTTGGGATTTGTAGCGACGTTAGTGTACTTGGCGCTACATAAGTTGAGAAGGTAAAAGAAATAATGCTTCCATAAAGCTTAGTTGGTTAAAGTGCTCGTAAAATTTTCGGAAACATTTGAAGGACAACCAATAGTCAAGTATCATATTAAAGTCCGATAGTAAATAGATAAATTCACAATTAAAGGGCCTTCATCATCATCATCATCTCAGCCAAAAGACGTCCACTGCTGGACATAGGCCTCCCCCAAAGTTTTCCACATCGACCGATCCTGAGCTGCTCGCATCCAGCGGTTACCCGCGATCGTCACCAGGTCATGGGTCCATCTTGCGGGTGGCCTGCCCACGCTGCGTCTTCCGGTGCGTGGTCGCCACTCCAGAACCTTTCCGCCCCATCGGCCATCGGTTCTTCGAGCTATGTGCCCCGCCCACTGCCACTTCAGTCTACTAATCCGTAGGGCTATGTCGGTGACTTTTGTTCGTCTACGGATCTCTTCATTACGTATTCGATCTCGTAGCAAAACTCCGAGCATAGCCCTCTCCATAGCTCTCTGAGTGACCTTGAGCCTTCTTATGAGGCCCATAGTTAGCGACCACGTTTCAGTGCCGTCAGTAAAGGGCCTTATACATCCTAAATAGAAGATCTAAACACTGTACAGTCCGATACGGGAGCGACAGCAGCGTCCACATTTTTAAACTTACATGAGGTTGCTTTAATGCTCTAAACATGAGTCTAATGTCAAGGTTGCTTGACAAGAATCATTTACAGTAATGCAGTCACAACTAATTTATAAATAGGTTCTATTAATACTCAATGTTATATAAGATACCCGGAAAGAAACTTTAAAATCAATTTTCACTAAGTTTTCCCCTGTTACCTTTTACATAAATTACAAAATAAAACACATAGAGCGCTAGGCATCTTGAGAGTATTTTTAGAGCCCTGAATTCTAAGTCTCGTCTCGTTAGAAATACCACTTTTTACAATATTTATTACCTCACCTCAAGAGAATATCGGTTTTACATCATTCGTTTTGAAGTTGTGGTCGGCGTTAAAATTCATATGAGATAATTTATGGGTACTGCAAGAGCAGTTTTACGAGATAGTGTTTTAAAGGCTGTATCGGAAAGCAGTTCTATATGAAATACTGTATCGTTAAACTCGGTTTACGTACTACCATTGTCTTTATTATTCACTATTGAGACTTAGATGGATATTACTTCTCGAGTAAACTTTGCTATTATTATGTTCCTGTGGGAATCATTGTGCAATGTCATTAGAATTGCACAGTGATCTTTTTAAAAACTAAATTATTTCAAATACGTAAAAGAACATTGGAATGAGTCATTTGGGATTTTTGTATCATATGTTCTAAGTTATTCTTTAGGTTCCGACTTTTTTTAGACGCGCTTTCTTGTGGTGTTTCTTTTAATTTTCTTTTTTGTTGTTTTTTTCAATTGTAATTTGTGGAGAATTTCCACAAATTCTCATGGAATATAAATTTGTGTACTTGATGATAGCTTAGTGATAGTGATTTCGGTTACAACGGCGAAGGTCGTGGCTTCGTGGGTTCGAATCCTACAATGAGCTTGAAAGAACGGTGGTAGGGTACCCGTTTTGTAGTAGATACTCGACTGGCTGCCTACCACACTCATGTTAAAAATATGTCGCCAAGCACCTGCTGGTATGTTCCGGCAGTTCCACTTGAAAACCAGTTTCCTTTAAGGCATTGTAAAAAGGTCGACAACAAATTGGCAAACCCCCTGGTATTGCTAATGTCTATAGGCGACGGTAGTCACTTACTATCAGGTGACCAGGCGGGTCACTTATGGTTTAAAAAACTCAAACTTAACAATTTCCAGACTAGTCATTAAATCACTCTCTCAATGACATTGCAAAAATTAGAGTGTAACTAGAATATGTAGACAGTCAAAGAAAATATCACAAAGGTAACTTGGCAACGGCAACCGTTCACTCGAGTTTTTCAATGCCGTCCCTTGCTTTGTGAACATTGACAGAGTGACGTCTTGTCCATTCCACCGATGCTTTGATCACCTCACTTATAACATGTCACGTTGTTATGAGGTGGACTGAATTATATTTCATATATAAAATGCCTGTGATTGAAATCGAATGTACGATGTATGATCTGGAAATATCAGCAGAATTTGAAAACTAAAACTTTTTTTTTTATGTCACAAGTGACAACGAGGCAGGCGGGTCACCTGATGGTAAGTGTTAACCGTCGCCTATAGACATTGGCAATACCAGGGGATTGCTAATGTGTTGTACACCTTATTACAATGCCTTAAAGGCGAACTGGTTCTCAAGTGCAATTGCCGGAACACACCAACAGGTGCTTGGCGACAGATTTTCAACTTGAGAGTGGTAGCCAGCCAGTCGAGTACTACAAAGTACCCTACCACCGTGCTGTGGTTTCCTCACGATGTTTTCCTTCACGGAAAGCTCAAGCTCATTGTAAGGATTCGAACCCACGACCTTCGACGCGGTATCCGACGTCACTTACCACTGAGCTATCATCGCCTTGTTTTCAAGTTCAACATTTCAAGTTCACGCTAAATGTGACTTTGTGTTTTCCAAGGTCCACCTGTGTAGTAAGGTTCATCAAAATCTGTTTAGCCGTTTTTGCGTGATTGAGCAACAAACATCCAAACATACAAATATACATTCCACTTTCACATTAGTAATATTTGATGGATTTCATGTGTTTTTTTTATACATCTGTCTTTATAATTTATGTTAATTTGCTTTCATTTTTCTATAACTAAATTGGTTTTTACTTATAACGAAAAAAAATACATTACAGAAGGACAATGTCTAAAACTAATCAGACAATTAAAAGCTTTTATATTATTCAACATTTGACATATAAAGATTTCACATGGTATAATTTTATAATTGAATAGCTTCTGAAAACATTTTGTCTTCAAATGATTGGAATCATTTAATTCATTGATTTATGACTTTAAATGCTCCATTTATACGCTCATAACTTTTTATGAAGATACCATGACATCAGGAAGCACGTTAACTTTGCGTGTTGAACCTATGGTAAAGTAATATAATTCAATTTTATATTCGAAAAATTTGAGACATTACATTCATTTATTTTCAAAAGGCTGTTATAAATATCGAGAAAGCGCTTCAGTAATACTCCATTGAATATTTAAAGGGCATAAAATTTTTAGTACACCTTTATCAAAGAGCGACAAGGATACATAAACTGGCGAAGGTAGCTCGCTATTCATGTACGAGAAATCTTTATTTGTACCGTGCTCGGAGCGAATGCAATCTGTGGATTAAATTGAGATCGTTCGATAACTCTTTTACGATTATGCTACCCTGGTACTTTGTGTAGAATAGATATGAATTGGTAATGTAGAGCAGGTGATTTGATGATTTTTAATGATGGAAACTGAAAAGTTGCTGATAAAGTTCAAGTAATTAACTGTGATGATACAGATTGAGCGTATGTAGATTTAGGAGAAATTATTGATTTTAATATAAGTACATGTAATAAATTCAATCAATCAAACAAAACAAATTACCAATTACAATCAATGAAAAAATAAATAAACGGTCACTTATTCAAAAAGTCAATTCATCGATCATAGTTACAAAATTTCAATTGTCTAGCGTCTATTTAAAGGCTATTAATTTGAACTCAAACGAAAAGGGTAGTATTCATAAACTAATTTAACATTTTCTTCCGTTTCCACCCGATTCAATTATATTCAAACCTAAACAAGCAATAAAAGTGTTTAATTAGTCAAAATCAATTCAGAAGAGAGGTAATTGTTAACGTTTTGGAGGCAACAGCTATAAATCCTCAGTGGATCGTGTTTAGAGTCAAACAATGGAACCGGAATCGAATTTATGGAAGAATAGGGACCCTTTCGACGGACCCTTTGTGTATTCTGCACCCTTTACAAGTTAAAACTCTTATTGGAGTAGTACAGTATAGCTATGCTGTTCTGTTCTCGATTTATGATTGGAAGACCGTTGTTGCTAAATACTTCAAAGGATCCATTCCTTTCATAAATTGGGTCGGTGGTGACTGGTTAGTAAACGATCGTTTCAGTTTTCTCTTTATCATGTTTAGGTTTTCGTTTCCAAGAATTAATTATAAGGGTTACGTTAGTCAACCTAAAATCTGAGAGACTTATGATCTGATGAAAGTTACACAAAATTGAGCTCTCCATCCATTGAAATGGTGTTTAGAGTTGCTTGCATCAAATAGTAGTGTCCTAATGTATTTTGATTTGAAGCAGATATTAGGTGCAAAATAAAGAAAAAACCACTGAACGAATAATCTCTCCGAGAAACTGTAATTTTAAGCCGATGATTTCTCAGTGTCCTGTAATTAAAACTATGATGGTCATAATGAAGCCGGAGTACGGTGTTAGGGTCCATTATTTTCTCCATTACGCCACCGACTGGTGTAAACTTAAAACGTTATTAATGACATTTGGTAATAATAGTATGTTTTCATTCATATTAATTTTAAAAGTTGTTTTTCTTTTAGTATCAGATCAATTAGTCGAATGTTCTTTTTAAGGCCTTTGCTTGCGGCGGTGTCATGTGGCAGGTCTCTCAATTCCCTATAACATGGCGAGGAGGGCGATGGCTGCCACACGCGTCATACTTGTGAACAGGTGCTGCTTGTGGGGGCTGGTCTGTGCGAGTTTGTTGTTTACTAAATCACTCATTACTAAATTATATTTAGGTATTAATTACTTTTTTGTTGCCATAATATCAGTACACGCAAATATAGTATCAGTGAGACTATATAAATAATCATTAAATGTGAGTTTATTACCGGCTCTCCTCAGCAAAAGCAACCTTCCGAACCGTGCTTTAGAGTTTAGATTTTGCATAAATAGATCTATTAAACACATAGCAATGAAAAATTACTTATTTAATAAAAATCTCTCTTGATCTGGCAGCTACATTTAATCATTGTTTCCTTTTAGGCCTAGTTCAGTCTTTTGTCCATATCAATACAGTATATGTAACACTGGTTGAAAATTTAAGCCGAAGGAATTGCTAGTGCGGAATACTTTCTCAGTACGCCTTTATGTTTCACCCCTATTCGTACAAATAAAGTTTACTCCTTGGAAAATACGTATAAAACTTTCTAACTAACTAAACATTTTTTTATGTATTTTTGTATTAGTTTAAGAATAAAATTGTTAAACATTTAAAAAATGTAACCTTGCTGAGTTTCTTGCCGGTTCTTCTCAGTTGAAGGCTGACTTCCGAACCGGTGGTAACTTCTGTAATTCGACCTTCATAAGTGCCCTTCTAGGGCCTAAACTGAATAAATGGTTTTGACTTTGACTTTGACTCACCTTTTCACCCCTGTAGGGATGATACTTAAAAATCCTTCCTGAGCTCCTCCACACATTAAAAAAAAACCTTTCTCCGTATTTAAAATTCCTAAATACCCTTTCACATTTTGTGTGGGTTGAACAATTAAATCTATATTCGGTTTTTACATATTAAATTTCCATGAAGGAGACTTACAAATGCCTGCTGTCTTTATAATAATTAGTATAATAGATAACTAAGTATCAAATCAATATTCTGGTTGAAAACATCTGCTTTAGATTCATAGGTCAGTTACTTTAGAATATGTTACTCCTATAAATATAAATGAATACATACATAATTACAAGAACCATATCTATAACACCATAAATAAATTAACTCCTCTCAAGTACGAAACTGGATCTCGGGAGAACAATCAACCGCTTCTTCGGTCTACCGAACACGGCCGACGAGAGCCGAACCCCCTTAGTATAAATTAATTTACTAAAATATGTGTGTGTATGTATATATTTACCAATGAAACGTTGAAGGCATTCAGTTTGAATAATTGATTTGGAACTGTTGAGAATAGTGACATCTGTTGGCGCATTTCTATCAACAATTTAATTTGAGTTGGAATTTCAAAACTTAAACTCAAATAAGTCTATTATTAGAAAAGAACAATAATGTCTGGTTTATAAGCCTGGTTTTTTCAATTTGAAATAATTGGTCAAGTGCGAGTCGGACTCGCGTACTGAGGGTTCCATACGAATTTTGTAGTTGTTTTTCTTTTGAAATTATCTTATTCTGTATTTAGTATTCGTTGTTATAGCGGCAACAGAAATACATACAGCTATCACGGTTCATAAGATACAGCCTGGTGACAGACAGAAATACAGACAGACAGACGGACAGCAGAGTCTTAGTAATAGGGTTTCTGTTTTAACCTTTTGGGTACGGAACCCTAAAAAGAAACTAAAGTATTAATTTCTTTGCAGAGTAGGTAGAACGTGGCATTGTCTCGCTGGATGCCGAGGCATAAATAATCTGCACGGTGGTAGGGTACTAGGTGGTACTCGACTGGCTGGCTACCACCCTCAAGTTGAAAATCTGTCGCCAAGCACCTGTTGGTGTGTTCCGGCAGTTGCACTTGAGAGCCAGTTGCCCTTGCCCTTAAGGCATTGTAATATGGTGTACAACACGTTGGCAGTCCACCTGGTATTGCTAATGTCTATAGGCGACGGTAGTCATTTACCATCAGGTGACCCGCCTGCCTCGTTGTCACTAGTGACATAAAAAAAAACTGTAATTGTTTTTTCAAATGTTTAACCCAAAACAACAAATAATAAGCAAAACTTACCTACAAGATAATGATGTCTACTAATATCTTTATACATTTATCTAAGGGTCTGTACTTACAGTTAAGCCCTCGTAATCAGGAGCGTGGAAACTATTATTTTTTCACGCTAGTTAGCTTAGCTCTCGATATATAAATCCATAAATAAATAAGGTTTTATTTCTTTTTGTACACCCCCTTGTTAATATGAT
Source organism: Ochropacha duplaris (assembly GCA_951361185.1). Taxonomy (NCBI): domain Eukaryota; kingdom Metazoa; phylum Arthropoda; class Insecta; order Lepidoptera; family Drepanidae; genus Ochropacha; species Ochropacha duplaris. The sequence goes on along the minus strand of OX592707.1, from coordinate 835,006 downwards.
CCTGGAATAAAGGAAGAGTTACATTGTATGCGATTAGCGGAAGGGAGTACATACCTATTAAAAAATAAAATACTGAAGATCGCTATTAAAGTTATTAAAGGGAAGAATACATACTTACCAATTTAAATCCTAAAAAAACTTGAGAGGTGTCAAGGGACACCCGGATGGAACGAAGTTATATAAGTCGAGAGAGTATATGAGCATAAGTATATCATAAAATAATAATAAACAAAAAAATATCTGGCTTACTTTCTATAAGAGAGAGAGAGAGAGACAGACAGAGAAACATGCGCACGCCGCACAGCGCCGGTGACTTTTGTCACCGACACAAAAAATCCCCGACATTAAAGTGACAGTGATTTCGTAAGATTTTTTTCCGTCTAGCCCCCTTTCACAACGCGCGATAAGGAACTTCGTTCCAACAGTTATTAGGTATAGGTATTTGATTTATTCACAATTTCATCATTGTTTTTTTTTTGGGGAGGACTTAAAGGTGGAGGTCTGAGGGACCATATACACCCTTACGCGGACTTTTCGGCGAGCACTTAGGGCTCTCAACCGACACGCAAAAATGTTGACGACTGACCGCTGAGGGCGCCCCAGTTGCGGCACGAACCTCAGCTCAGGGCGTCGTCGAGGGGACACAACAAGTGGGACGGACTTCTACATCGTTGTGATGGATGATGCCTAAAGTAGTGCCTTTGCACAGTGGTACCGAAGTACCCGACTGGCTGGCTACCAACCCTCAAGTTAAAAATCTGTCGCCAAGCACGTATCGGTGTGTTCCGACAGCTGCATTTGAGAGCCAGTTCCCATCTAGACTTTGTGTGCTTACCACCACTGACATCATCATCATCATTGTGGTCAAACACAAGCTTATCCAGAAAATAAAATAAAAACATGAAACAAGCTTTTACAAAAAAATGCGAAAATAATTTCACCATTTTTGAGTAATAAACAAAACAAAATAATTATGCAACGTTAACTCATCTCTCCTGCACGATACCCTCACCCTATGGGATGTCGGGGGGATATTCGAAAACAATAAAACGCTCGGGCGATTTTAATCCTTTAAGGTTTTGTCTTGCGAAGCGTTAAGGGTTGTTTTTGCTTGATTAATCTAATCCCACATAGGATTGTAATTGTTCGTGTTATAGACGAGTGCTCTACACTTCTTTGGGTAGTACCCCAGTGTCCTCGAACTACCCTCTTGAAGTACCCTCTCGAATATATCTTGTTAATTGAGTAGATGATATAAAACGATTATATTTTATGACTCAATGGATATATCATTATAATTCCTATTCAGCTCGATGATTCGTACTTTCTAATATTATAAATGTGAAAGTAACTCTGTCTATAGGTTACCTTTTCACACCTAAACCAATTTTTATGAATTTTCGTACAGAGATAGATCAGACCTTGGAGAAGGATTTTATCACAAACACAATAAACAAATTTTAATGATCATTTACAAAGATTATCCAGAATAAAAAAAAAAACAAAACCTGTGACTGTGAAATGTTGTTCTTATGAAATTTTTAAATAATTATTTCATTTGTTTCAGGTACTGTCATGTCCCAGTTAATACAATTGCGATTGAATGCATATACAAAGAAGTAGTAGAAGTAGAAGTAGAAGTAGAAGTAGAAGTAGAAGTAGAAGTATAGTACGAGTAAGTAAAACAACTAGGCGATGATAGCTCAGTGGTAAGTGACGTCGGATACCGCGGCGAAGGTCGTGGGTTCGAATCCTTACAATGAGCTTGAGCTTTCGGTGAAGGAAAACATCGTGAGGAAACCACAGCACGGTGGTAGGGTACTTTGTAGTACTCGACTGGCTGGCTACCACCCTCAAGTTGAAAATCTGTCGCCAAGCACCTGTTGGTGTTTTCCGGCAATTGCACTTGAGAGCCAGTTCGCCTTTAAGGCATTGTAATAAGGTGTACAACACGATGGCAATCCCCTGGTGTTGCCAATGTCTATAGGCGACGGTTGTCACTTACCATCAGGTGACCCGCCTGCCTCGTTGTCACTTGTGACATAAAAAAATAAAAAGAAAAACTATTACATAAGCTCCCTTTTGAGAGTGGTTTAAACTTTTTAGATAAGAAACACTGCATTCATAGATTTTCAGAAAAACTTAACGCTGCTTGGACATCGAACACGGTATTCCAAAATAAAATGATTTACTATACATACTGTTTCCAAACCTACAAACGAAAATGTATTTCATCTACATTCTGCACTTAATATTACAAAGAGGAAAGATTGAGAGCCAGTTCGCCTTTAAGGCATTGAATAGGGTGTACAACACATTAGCAATCCCCTGGTATTGCCAATGTCTATAGGCGACGGTTGTCACTTACCATCAGGTGACCCGCCTGCCTCGTTGTCAATTGTAACATAAAAAAAATAAAAAAAATATTGTATGCAACGAATAAACATAAAAACTACTGGACCGATATTAAAAATTATTTCACCATTAGAAAGCTTCATTATCTCTGATTAACATAGGATATATTTTTATCCCGGGATAAGATAAGATCCCACGGGAACGCGTAATTTATATGAAGCTATCTGACCCAACAGACGTTGCTCATCTTTTCCCAAATTTTTAAATTCGGTCCCAACGGAAGACCAGCGTTAGTTTATAAACAACTAGCACTATGCTGAGCTGGGACCGTTTTGTGGCAATATAATCAATTTTTTTTATTTTTACTCTTATCGTTTTTTTTTATTAGTTTTTATTTTGTTTTGTATCATATCAAATTTTGTATTATTTTTTATTATTTTTTTTTCGCCACAAATAAATTTATTTTCTTTCTTTCTTTCAAATTTACCAGGGTTCTTTTCTTTTTTTCCATAAAAACCTTATTCACTCTGACGAACATAAACAAAAACATTCTAAAGTGGTGCGCTTACTAGCGATCACCATAAAATTTTTATTTATATAGATTAATGATATCTCAAAATTCTCGTGTCACAGTTTCAGTTACCGAACTCCTCCGAAACGGCTTGACCGATTCTTATGATTTTTTTGTGTATATTCGGAAGGTCGGTAAGGCGATGATAGCTCAGTGGTAAGTGACGTCGAATACCGCGGCGAAGGTCGTGGGTTCGAATCCTACAATGAGCTTGAGCTTTCGGTGAAGGAAAACATCGTGAGGAAACCATAGCACGGTGGTAGGGTACTTTGTAGTACCCGACTGGCTGGCTACCACCCTCAAGTTGAAAATCTGTCGCCAAAACACCTATCGGTGTGTTCCGACAGCTGCACTTGAGAGCCAGTTCCCATCTAGGCTTTGTGTGCTTACCATCTTCGGCCACATCATCACTTACCATGGTGAGATAGTGGTCAAACACAAAGCCTATCCAGAATAAAAAAAAATACCACTAGATCCTACGGGAACGCGGGTGAGACCGCGGGGGATATAAATAAGTATAAAAAATTAGATAGGTTACCTACACAACATTAGATAGGTTACCTACACAACATTAGATAGGTTACCTACACAACATTAGATAGGTTACCTACACAACATTAGATAGGTTACCTACACAACATTAGATAGGTTACCTACACAACATTAGATAGGTTACCTACACAACATTAGATAGGTTACCTACACAACATTAGATAGGTTACCTACACAACATTAGATAGGTTACCTACACAACATTAGATAGGTTACCTACACAACATTAGATAGGTTACCTACACAACATTAGATAGGTTACCTACACAACATTAGATAGGTTACCTACACAACATTAGATAGGTTACCTACACAACATTAGATAGGTTACCTACACAACATTAGATAGGTTACCTACACAACATTAGATAGGTTACCTACACAACATTAGATAGGTTACCTACACAACATTAGATAGGTTACCTACACAACATTAGATAGGTTACCTACACAACATTAGATAGGTTACCTACACAACATTAGATAGGTTACCTACACAACATTAGATAGGTTACCTACACAACATTAGATAGGTTACCTACACAACATTAGATAGGTTACCTACACAACATTAGATAGGTTACCTACACAACATTAGATAGGTTACCTACACAACATTAGATAGGTTACCTACACAACATTAGATAGGTTACCTACACAACATTAGATAGGTTACCTACACAACATTAGATAGGTTACCTACACAACATTAGATAGGTTACCTACACAACATTAGATAGGTTACCTACACAACATTAGATAGGTTACCTACACAACATTAGATAGGTTACCTACACAACATTAGATAGGTTACCTACACAACATTAGATAGGTTACCTACACAACATTAGATGGGTTACCTACACAACATTAGATAGGTTACCTACACTACATTAGATAGGTTACCTACACAACATTAGATAGGTTACCTACACAACATTAGATAGGTTACCTACACAACATTAGATAGGTTACCTACACAACATTAGATAGGTTACCTACACAACATTAGATAGGTTACCTACACAACATTAGATAGGTTACCTACACAACATTAGATAGGTTACCTACACAACATTAGATAGGTTACCTACACAACATTAGATAGGTTACCTACACAACATTAGATAGGTTACCTACACAACATTAGATAGGTTACCTACACAACATTAGATAGGTTACCTACACAACATTAGATAGGTTACCTACACAACATTAGATAGGTTACCTACACAACATTAGATAGGTTACCTACACAACATTAGATAGGTTACCTACACAACATTAGATAGGTTACCTACACAACATTAGATAGGTTACCTACACAACATTAGATAGGTTACCTACACAACATTAGATAGGTTACCTACACAACATTAGATAGGTTACCTACACAACATTAGATAGGTTACCTACACAACATTAGATAGGTTACCTACACAACATTAGATAGGTTACCTACACAACATTAGATAGGTTACCTACACAACATTAGATAGGTTACCTACACAACATTAGATAGGCTACCTACACAACATTAGATAGGTTACCTACACAACATTAGATAGGCTACCTACACAACATTAGATAGGTTACCTACACAACATTAGATAGGTTACCTACACAACATTAGATAGGTTACCTACACAACATTAGATAGGTTACCTACACAACATTAGATAGGTTACCTACACAACATTAGATAGGTTACCTACACAACATTAGATAGGTTACCTACACAACATTAGATAGGTTACCTACACAACATTAGATAGGTTACCTACACAACATTAGATAGGTTACCTACACAACATTAGATAGGCTACCTACACAACATTAGATAGGTTACCTACACAACATTAGATAGGTTACCTACACAACATTAGATAGGTTACCTACACAAAATTAGATAGGTTACCTACACAAAATTAGATAGGTTACCTACACAACATTAGATAGGTTACCTACACAACATTAGATAGGTTACCTACACAACATTAGATAGGTTACCTACACAACATTAGATAGGTTACCTACACAACATTAGATAGGTTACCTACACAACATTAGATAGGTTACCTACACAACATTAGATAGGTTACCTACACAACATTAGATAGGTTACCTACACAACATTAGATAGGTTACCTACACAACATTAGATAGGTTACCTACACAACATTAGATAGGTTACCTACACAACATTAGATAGGTTACCTACACAACATTAGATAGGTTACCTACACAACATTAGATAGGTTACCTACACAACATTAGATAGGTTACCTACACAACATTAGATAGGTTACCTACACAACATTAGATAGGTTACCTACACAACATTAGATAGGTTACCTACACAACATTAGATAGGTTACCTACACAACATTAGATAGGCTACCTACACAACATTAGATAGGTTACCTACACAACATTAGATAGGTTACCTACACAACATTAGATAGGTTACCTACACAAAATTAGATAGGTTACCTACACAAAATTAGATAGGTTACCTACACAAAATTAGATAGGTTACCTACACAAAACTTGATCTTCAAAAATGGCACACTAACGCAGACATAAATAACATTCATTTATTTATATATATTCACAGTAAAATCCTCAAGTAAAGGACTTGTTTTAGTTAAATAAGATAAAAAAGCATAATATTAAATATGCTTGAAGTCTATCAAAAGTAGATGTAGGTTGATGCTAGCTACTTAGCTGTTAAATACATCAAAAGATACCTTATTTTGTATCAAACATAATATCGTCTTTGTCTTCCATTAATTACTTAATTAGATTTTAATGTATTAAACGTGTAAAAATTACTTAGTGTATCTAATGATTCATAATCTCTACTTTTGATACTTAACATGTCTTAGTTAAATTATCAATTTATGCCTTTTGCGGTTGAGACCATGGGTCCGTGGGGGTCTGAAGCTCGTCGTTTCGCAAATATTTTATGTAAAAAATTAATCGAGGCCTCGGGTGACCGGCGGGCGGGGAGCTTTTTCCGCCAACGCATCAGCTTGGCCATCCAAAGAGGAAACGCTGCCAGCCTTCTGGGAACCTTGCCGATCGGCAGCAGCGGCAGCCTCGAAGATGTTTTTTATGTATTGTAATTGTACATTTGCATGTATAATTTGTACATTTGTTGTAAACATGTCTTATATTAGTTTCAATTTATTTACAAAATATACAATCTATATAGAAAGTAAAACATTTATTTACATAGATATAAGAGTATACTACAAAAATTATGGATTATATTATTAATTTATTTAAAACAAATGTACAAAATATACAAACAAATGTACAACTATAATATAAAAAAACTGCTTCGAGGCTGCCGCTGCTGCCGATCAGCAAGGTTCCCAGCAGGCTGGCAGCGTTTCCTCTTTGGATGGCCAGGCTGATGTGTTAGCGGAAAAAGCTCCTCGCCCGCCGGTAGTTAAATATTCAATGTTGGTTTCAACCCCAATTTCACTTGCATTTCAGAAGCATTATTTTATTTCCAAAGATAAAATTATCTAGTGACTAGTAAGTTTTTGGCTGCTGGTAAATCTACCGTCGCCTTTAGACGTTAGAAATACCGTGGGGATTGTAAAAGTGTGGCCGATCGTTTACAATTCATAAAACGCCTCTCAAGTGCAACTGAATTGGTGCTTGCGATAGAATTCAATAGTCTCATGCGATTACTTATCCTACCAGATGTTTATTTGAAACTATTCTTGATTATTTTATTCCGAGAAAACATTGTGATGTGCACGGTGGTTTGGTACTTTGTGGTGAAGTTGAAGATGTATCGCCAAGCACCTACTGGCAGCATTACTTAAGAACCAGTTCCTCCTAGGTGTTATTATTAGCAATTATTATCAATTCACGAGGAAGGTAATTTAAGGCATTGTAAAAAGGTCGACAACACATTGTCATTCCCCCTGCTATTACTAATGTCTATTAGGCGACGGTATTCACTTACCATCAGGTGAACGGTCTGCCAGTGTCTTGTGGTATAAAAAAAGGTATGTACATAATAATCGTAGGTACCGATGTCGTGTCGTAGTCGAATCGTTTGCACGAAAAGGAAGAAGTATTCGTCTCCAATTTTAATGAGTTTCAGTATATCCGCTTACCGGGGGCGAGTCGAGGGATTATTACTTTATTGTACGAAACAGCCGTGTGTCTCTGGTTTTAATGAAATTTCATTAAATTGCGATCCCGGTACCTTTCTAATACGACGGAGAAATTCTGTCGGCAAACGGTTCGTGGAAGTAAATGTGTCAACTCTTTTTGTAGATGAACTTACACGTGGCAAGATTGGTATTTTCGAAAGCGAGCAATTATGGACAACTAATTAAAAATTGTTTATTTAATAAATTTCTGTGAATCATACTTAATTATAAATGTAAACGGCAACAGAGCACCAGATGACGTAATTTTTGCATAGTTTTTGGGCCATAAAGTAACATATACTAGTTTGTCAATACCAAAAATCCAGTTAAAATTTTGGGGGCAGAAACTTCTCAAAAAGCTCTTGTTTAAGTTTTTTTTATGTAGATTGTATTTCAATAAATTTTTACCGTCGCTGAAGATGGTTACGTAAAGCTGGCTATTTTATGAACAAATTAGAGTAACCAGGCCGTTTTTTTTTTCAAAGGGGGCAAGAGATTATTGTTAGTTCAAAAATTACCATCCGATTGATTTTTTCCTTCACCAAAAGCTCAAGCTTGTTTTATTACAACAATTTTTGCCTCGGCATTCGACAGTTTTTAATGTACGTATGGATGTACATTAAAATCAGTTGACTGATTGATTTTTGTAAAATAAAAAAATATTGTACTAGTAAGTACCTACGTCTGACCATTGACTGACTCCAAAAGGAGTTATGACGAGGTTAAGGATTTATTATAAATGCTTATTCACTTTGGCCTTGAAGACATTTGGGCTCTTTGACTAGTAGGTGAGGTAGGTATAGGTAGCTAATGCTATCAGAGTCTCATTCAGGATGATCTCAGTTTGGCATACGTAATAATACGCCTTAACATACCATTCAATTACCATTTGAGTAGCAAAATAATTTATGTACATAGTACGAATTTACAAGTATGATACAAGCCTTAAACGGAATTTACAATTCCATTTTGATTCTGTTATAATGGAAAACCGGAAATCCATTCAGTTAAATAAGATGGAATTATTAAGGCGGATTATTTAATTGAAATTTTGTTTATTATTTTTGGCATTTAAAATTGAAATTGGTTGGTGTCTTGCTGTGTTAGAATTTAATAATCTTCTATCAAAAGACTTTAAGGTTTTGGTTTTGTGGCAAAATGTTAAATTATTTGCTTCGATTACAGAATTAGCAAAATTGTCAGTTCAATAGTAATTCTAACTCTGAATTTAATTTCAGTTTCGGAAAATGCTTCGTTTTCTAAAATCTTCCTATATTATTTGAAAAGGTGTACATCTATCTACAAACAGATATAGTTCGCACGACTCCTAGATAGATGGCGCTTCAATAACCTACATCGCGCTTACGAAGTTTTCTATGAGATCTGCATATATACAAGCTTCCAACATCTACAGTTGGACCGCGGTCCCCAGGAACGATGACCTAGCCTGGCGGAAGATCTTCCCTTTTCAATGGAGGAGTCTAACACTTCGCCCCTCCATAAAGGATTGCGACTACTGCTGTGGTAAGTAATTATGTGGTAAACGGTGGTAACCACTAGAAATTGAAGGCTGTCCATAATTACACACCAGTAGTATCCTCCTAGGTCTAAAATACTTTTACGGTGGCGGTTAAGATCATTTTGAATTGGGATCCTACAACCAACTTTAATTGTGATTCAACTCATTGATTCGAATCATTTTTGTAACAAAAGTAGTTAAATATATGACAAAGGCGATGATAGCTCAGTGGTAAGTGACGTCGAATACCGCGACGAAGGTCGTGGGTTCGAATCCTACAATGAGCTTGAGCTTTCGGTGAAGGAAAACATCGTGAGGAAACCATAGCACGGTGGTAGGGTACTTTGTACCCGACTGGCTGGCTACCACCCTCAAGTTGAAAACCTGTCGCCAAGCACCTATCGGTTTGTTCCGACAGCTGCACTTGCGAGCCAGTTCCCATCTAGGCTTTGTATGCTTACCACCTTCGGCCACATCATCACTTACCATGGTGAGATTGTGGTCAAACACAAGCTTATCCAGTATAAAAAAAAAGAGAGACAGACAGAGAAACATGCGCACGCCGCACAGCTTACAATAGCTTACTATAGCAAAAAAAAGTGTCGTGACAACTTTTCGTAAGATTTTTTTCCGTCTAGCCCCCTTTCACAACGCGCGATAAGGAACTTCGTTCCAAAAACCGAGTTTTGGTAATCAAGCGCAACATTTATGGTAGGCCTTTCGACAGTCAACATTTTTTTCTGGATAAACTTAAGGAATAAACAACGTGATAATTTAAAAAAATCCTACAGAAATCTGAACAAAATGTGGTTTCAATAAACACACATGAGTGATCCTATTAATGTGCGAATGGTAGTAAATGACGACGAGCATGATATCCATTTAAAACAATAATCTCGCGAACGTGTGAATTCTGTTTCAGCGGGTCACCTGATGGTAAGTGACAACCGTCGCCTATAGACATTGCCAACACCAGAGGATTGCTAATGTGTTGTACACCTTATTACAATGCCTTAAAGGCGAACTGGCTCTCAAGTGCAATTGCCGGAACACACCAACAGGTGCTTGGCGACAGTTTTTCAACTTGAGGGTGGTAGCCAGCCAATCGAGTACTACAAAGTACCCTACCACCGTGCTATGGTTTCCTCACGATGTTTTCCTTCACCGAAAGCTCAAGCTCATTGTAGGATTCGAACCGACCTTCGCCGCGGTATCCGACGTCACTACCACTGAGCTATCATCGCCTTGAATGGTATAAAAATACAAATATATGGTAGAACGTCTCGCAATGACAATCCGGCGAATCGTTGACCCGCCGCATTTCAAAACGGCCCTGTTTTGGAAACGGCTAGCCGTAATGTAATACGGAAATTTATACAATCCGACTGCGATATCACATTTGAACTGGTTTACTTTCTAGTAGTTATTTAAACAGGGGACAAAAAATTATGTGCCACACGTTTCGTTCCAAATACTCCCCTTCATTAAACAAAAGCGGAAATTCAGACAAAAATTCCTTTATACGATATAGGGAGGCAATGTCCGTACACACAAAAATGGGTGCCAAAAATGGCCGGCGGGTGGTAATTTACGAGGATTTGGGCCGAACTAGACGCGGATAAACGGGGTTCCGCTTATACTGCCGCCCAATTTTTGTTGGTGTTTTTACCTTTTTTGTTTTTTATTTATTTTAATTTATCTAACGCGGCGAAGTGGGCGGTTTTAGCTTTAGTATATGAGGATGCTGAACTGTGAGTAGGTTGTGAGTTTTTTAATTGAAATTGACACCTACGTATTGATCAATACGGGGATTTGTGAGCTGCAGTTACACCTTTACGATTGAGTTATATACTTTATAAACTAAATTATAAGCGTTGGAAATCTCACCGTTCTCGATTTATTTCATTTCATTTACTTTATTTATTCTGCTACTAAGTGTCATACATAGATCTTATAATATTACACAGTACTTCAAAACTTAGCGACCTTTTTCAGGTATAGCAAATTTATAATAATATTTTTTTAAGAATTTACTATATTTAAATTAAACTCTTAGGTAAGAAATAACCTATTACTTTTTATTTATTTATTATGTAAGGATATGGATTTTCTGTTAACCGAGTGAACACAAGATTCAGTGTTATATTATGGTAGGGGAGGCGAATAGGGGATTTCGGGATTTACTCGAGCGCGGCAGATTAACATAAGGGGGGCAACCTTGCACCTTGTGAAGTACTCTCACCAAATCTGAGCTCTCTATGTAGTGTCGAACGCCTAGGGTAGCCCGTCAGATTAGTAAAAAAAAATCGATGGTTTGAAATACTCGAGCGCGTCAGATTAAGGTAAGGTAAGTTAGTTACATGCAAAATAGTGTACATTTCAATAATCTGACAATTTGGGCGTGACGAAAGAAAATTGGAGACTCGCAAAGTTGCAAAAAAAAAACGTCACCTGGATTTTCTCGAGCGCGATTAGTTTTTTTTTTTATTTTGAAGAAAATTAGTCACGAATCACGGAAATATCTTAATCTGCCGATTTGCACAAGCCGAAGTAGCTAAAATCATTATTAAGTGTATAGTCCAGGAATATTATGAGTTTCACCTCAGAATGAGAGATAGTCAGCTATTAACTTGTATAAACCTTTATTTTGACACCCTAAAACTTGTCTCAAAAGCTACTTATCTTAGGGTGCCCGCGACTACTGATTTTTCAAGGTCAAAGGTCAAAAAATAATTTATTGCAAATATCTCGTTTCCTATGGGTTTTTTGGTATATGTATTCGTAATAAATATTGTAGAAGATTAAATTCTCTACAACTTTTGTGCAAACATTTTTTCGATATCTTGAACCATTTTCGAGATTTCGATATTTTTTATATATTTTTTTTTTCAAACCGTCAGATTAAGGAAATCCGTCAACATAATTGTCAGATTATGGGTCAGTACAACAAGGCCATCAAGAAGAACCGCCTGTATAAAAATCTGACGCGCTCGAGTAAATCAAGGTCACGATTTTTTTTTGCATTTTCAAAAATCGGCCCTGACTGATGGTCGCGTCCAAATCGTCAGTCTTTAAAATAGGAGCTACTGGAGGGTTCACTTAACATCCCTTATCAATGTCTGACGCGCTCGAGTAATTTTTTTTTAAAAATATTTTCGACCCCTTCGTACGGCCACCACCACCACGCAAAACGGCAGATTATTATTTTTCCGTTATCAGACAGACGTGGCGCGACTACCCTATTAATATCTGACGCGCTCGAGTATTTCTTGGTGACTGTTTTTTTTTACATTTTTGAAACCCTGTAGACGCTCCCCCCACCGCTGAAGGGGAAAATATCACATAACCTTTTTTTCTTTATTCCACCTAATCTTCAGATTCCAGTAGGTCCCAAAGACGCTCGAGTAACTACAAATTTAGCATCATTGCCTCCCCTACCATTATAGACGACAGCACTCTTACAGCTTTACTTAAGGTGAACTAACTCGAAATTCAATATTCAACACGACATTTCGGTGTAAACATCGCGTGACGGGCTTTGGGGTTTGGCTTAAGAGATAAGCTTTTGCTGACAATATTCATCTCAAAATATTATTATTTATGCCTCTATCTACATTTTTACGCAGCTTTTCAACCATTCCAAATTTATTTTACTACAATTTTTTTATCTTATTAGCTTTGGGGCCGGATTAATACATTAATTCAATGCATGGTCGATCGAAAATTATAAGTTTTTTTTTATACCACAAGTGACAACGAAGCTGACGGCGGGTCACCTGGTGGTAAGTGAATTCCGTCGCCTATAGACATAAGCAATACCAAGCTGATTGCCAATGTGTTGTACACCTTATTACAATGCCTTAAAGGCAGGTGCTTAGCGACAGATTTTCAACTTGAGGGTAGGCAGCCAGTCGAGTACTACAAAGTACCCTCAATTACAACATAAAAAAATATTAATATTAAGTCAAGTTCACTATATGAATCCAATTTTAACCTACAATAGGGTTCCATTCAAATTAAATCTTCATTTATTTATAGCACTAAAAAAGTCAATGTCGACAACTGAACCAAAGGCTATAGTTCCCGCTCCCGCTCCCGCCGCCGCTACCGCCTATCACTTGCATTCTCCACTTTATGTTTTGTTGCGTCATCGATCATCTTCACTGACGCTTTTCGCTCGGCGTTCGCGTTGTGTCGAAAATTACTCACGGCTACGGGACCTAACTACTTCGCTACCGACAACGTAAATAACGCGAGAAAATAGCCAATAGGTAACTATGGTTATACTTTAGTATATTAAACCCTCGCTTTGTAAGTAGACTCACTTTTTGCTAGTTTTTAGGGTTACTTACAAAAAACGGAACCCTTATAGGATCACTCGTGCGTCAATAGAAAAACTTAATATAATACGTTCACTGACTTTGGCATTGTACGGAACACTCTCCACGCGAGTTCAACTTGACCGGTTTTTTTATGTGAAGTTTTGTGGCATCAATGCGTTTGCCTATGAGCGTCCCTTAATATAAAGCTGACTCTAGACTTTTAGTAATAGAGACATGTAAATTATCAAAATGGAGAACCATTCTGATAATTTACATGATTTTTTTCGTGCAATTTTCCATGTTCATGCGTATTTCTCTTCTATAGTGAAGGATGGCGGTTTTGGGGATATGGTGCCAAAAGGCATTTGGTGACATTATCAACTTATGCTATCATGTAGGTAGGTACTGCAAACAAAGTAACCTTAACCTTACCTAGTCTCTGAAACAGCTGAACCAATTTTGACAACTCTTTATTGGCAAGTACTCGTAGAGGCAATTTTAAAATATGTCATTGTGATACTGTGATATCCTCGACACTACCTACTTGTGATACTGTGATATCCTCGACACTACCTACTTGTGATACTGTGATATCCTCGACACTACCTACTTGTGATACTGTGATATCCTCGACACTACCTACTTGTGATACTGTGATATCCTCGACACTACCTACTTGTGATACTGTGATATCCTCGACACTACCTACTTGTGATACTGTGATATCCTCGACACTACCTACTTGTGATACTGTGATATCCTCGACACTACCTACTATATAATATTTTTGTAGAAAAAAATCAGCGGAATGTTCCAAAGCTGCAACTATAATATTCTTTGTGGCAGAATATTTTCAAAATTTTGTTACAAGTTTTTATGAACTTTGACAAATAAAAAACTATCTAATGTTCAACCAACGCCTCCTGTAGATTTCCAACTACTCCTCTAAGTTTCGTGCTAGGCATCAGGATACATCTGAAAAGAAATTTAACATGATAATCTTCTAATATCTATGTTCTGTATACTTACCAACTTACAACCATTGCATCAAGGTATCCTTAAAAAGACTAACCCATAAAATTTTACATATCATCTTTGATCAACCACGTTTATAAACAACGTTACAAGAGCACCACTTTACGTCATATGGGCACCCATAAAGGCGTCAAAAGTGGTTACCCGCTAATACAGGGCGCCATTATTTTTACGAGGAGCTGAAACACATTGGCGGCCGTGTGACGGGAGTATGACGTGGAAATAAAAAATGAAGTGCCGAACGAGGGTAGTCATGGAAAATACACGAAGGAAAGTAGTTTAAAAATTGCTGTGTTGTAAATGAGGAAGATTGTTCTTATAGGTTCAGTTCATTTTTATTGCGTCAAGAAGGTCACGCAAACAGTCTGTCTGATGGTAAATAATCACCGCCACTTACAGATATTTTCTCACGAAGAAGAGACAGTCACTTCACCAACTCAGCCATCAAGCGGCCCTCAGTTTAGGTGCCAAAAATGTGGACGCTGCTGTCGCTCCCGTATCGGACTGTACAGTCACTCTAAGGCCTGCCACACGGACGCTGTTTAGATTATCTATTTAAGATGTATAAGGCCTTTACAGATATTTTAAATTCTTGGGGAAATACTTTTTATATTACTGACCATTCATAACTTTTTGATTGTCTTTTTATGTCAGAATTGACCTGATGGTATGTAACTGCCGTCGTCTATAGTAATATCTGGGGGATTACCAAGGTATTGCCGTATTACAATGTCTAGAATGAAAGGTCTCTCAAAGTGTCTCAAGTGCAGCTGCCGGAATACATCATCATGTTTGGCTGTGATCTTCTTGAATAGTCTAGTAGTCCTTTATTTTTAACATTTTCTTTAAGACATTTACTCTTCTTTGAGCTACTGGCGACTGTGGCCAGTAGCACAATGTTCAAACAAAAAAATAAAGGTGCTTTTCGGTGAATTTATTCCGGCAAGTATATTTTGCCAGTTTGATAAACTTTTGATATTCAACCAGAAAAGTCTTCAGAAATGAAAGGCTCAGAAAACTGCCAAACTTTGACGTTCCTAAGTGGCCTGTAACTTTTACAAATAAACCTTATCTTTTCTTAGTAAAGAAATAACTTCTTATAGGCTTCGAATAGCGTCGAGAGATGCGATCAGTCTTTCATGACGGTACTATAAAATCTGAGCTCTATCCAATACTAGGAAATGTGTCACCTCATGTCGTAGGTACATTTTTTATTTTTTCTAAGATAAAGAGTTTTTTTTTAACTTGGGTACTTACATTACTACACAAGTATTATAAGCTGGTAAAGTTTCATTGTAAGTTTGGATCAAATAAATCTCCAAACTAATGATCCGATTATAAAAATTATTTCAATGATAGGAATCTACATTATACCCAATTGCTAAAGGCTACTTTTCATCTAGAAAACGTGAGTAAAAACCAATAAAAGTTTTTCAGATTTGCTAAGAAAGATTAACTATAATTAGACTGTCTCCGCATTTTAACCAGCGCATTACGTTTATGGTTACTGCTCCCTTTAATACACAATGTTTAAATGAGTCTGGTAGTTCCTGAGATTAGTACAAATCTTTCATCTTCTGATCTATTACTCTTTCATCCCCATAACAAGTCTTTCTGATTCCGAGTTTGAAATATCTTCCAAATAATCACCCATTTATTATTATTTGGATTAATTTCTCTCATCAGGTACCTTTTACCAGTCGTTTTCATTAAAACAGGCCGGCTTTCAATAGAAAAGTCAATAGAAAATATAATGAAGGCAGGTGATTTCGTGTGATTTCGACTATAAGGCCGCACGCAGGTGATTAATCCCCGGGTACGGAACCTGTGTAAAATGAATGTGGAACGCTACCGTCAAATTGGGCTGGTGTCACACTGCCGCGTCAGACTGACAAGCAGACTTATTTTAATGAATTGACGAAGACAAATAAACTGTATTGTAAATAGTATTTGGTTCTGAATAGCTTGCTAAAGATCTGTAGAATTAACTGGTATGTTTTGTAGCTAAAATAAATAAACATCCTATCTACTATAATACTCTTTCACGCAAAAACTATGGAATGGATTTTAAAGAAACTTGGCACACAGTTAGATCATAGTTTAATTTTAGGACAATTTCTATCCCGGGAAAAGATAAGATCCCTCATAATAATAAAACTCAAAAAAACAAGACCGATTTTTAAAAATTATTTTTTAGAATGCTACATTGTTAGCGCGTAACATGTGCTATTTTATTTAAAATCCCTCGGGAACACGAGTGAAACTGCGGGGTGGAAGCTAGTTATATTAAGAGTTAAATAAAATTCAATGGTAATATAAAAATCTAATCGCTTATATTTGTGTTCTTTTCTGTCAGTGATTATCTTTACTACTAAAATAGTATAACAAACAAAAAAGAATCATTAAAATCGGATTACAATCGGCGAATATATCGCGTAACATAAAATGGTACCGTGGAATTGAGAACCTCCTTTTTTGTTGGTAAAAAAAGCGACGGAGATAAAGTCAGCTTTTCGTTTGGGTCCTGTAATCTTTACACCGATTTCAATAAGTCGTGTCGAAAAATCAATAAAATTTCTGTTTGCAGAACACGCGGGCTGTGTATCGCATATTGTTATATACTCCCTCCGCCCTTTTATTAGCTGTAGCGGAATTCTTTACAAAGGTCAGCATTACACGAAACTCCTTTATTTGTTTCAATGTGAGTGCTTGCAGGCAGAATTAGTGTTATGTAAGCTGGAATACAAGAAAAGCTAGAAGAGCTAAATATTAGTGTAAAATTAATTATTCAGAACTGTTTCTGCTAGTAATAAGAGTTCTTGAGTGGCATCCTGGTACCGAAAAGCACATAATGCAACAAGATCAAAGTTTAAATCATTCGATGATGAATCCAATGTGAACTGCAGCCAAGGATTTTTGGTTTTTGAGTCTTCTATTTGCAGGGATTTGCTAAGTAAGTTGGTCATACTAGACAAGTCTTGCAATACTGATTAGAGCCTTTCTTTTCGAGGATTTTTGACTGACTTGGCAAACGATGTTTAAATGACAATAACGGTGAGACGGACCCTGAAAATTACGAAATAGCTAGATACATAATATCTGTATATATAAATGCAATAATTACTGACTGACTGATCTATCAACACACAGCTCAAACTACTGAATGGATTGCGCTTAAATTCGGCACGCATATAGTTATTATGACGTCAGTATCTGCTAAGAAAGGATTTTCCGAAATTCAGCCCCTAAAATTCTAGACCTCAATAAATACAATATGAAACGCATACTAACACAATGGTTACTAAAACAAGACTACGCCTATACAGAATCCTTACTCACCTTCATCGCTTAGCAACACACACACACCCACCCACACACACACACACACACCCACCCACACACACACACCCACACACCCACACACACACACACACACACACACACACACACGCACATACACACCCACACACACACACACACACACACACACACACACACACACACACACACACACACACACACACACACGCACACCCACACACACACACACGCACATACACACACACACACGCACATACACACACACACACACACACACACACACACACACACACACACACACACACACACACACACACACACACGCACAACACGAACACTGTCTCTTAAGATACAGGTTACCCTAGTTTAAGAGGCAGGGTTGTAATCTTCTTGTGTACAGATTTCTACAGCATACCTTGTAATTGATTGATCTATCATTGTTTTTACACTTGTATATATTTTTGGTGAAATGTAACATAATGTTAATCTGTAACCTTTCTAATTAATAAATTATTATTATTATTATTAAAGGGATGGAACGGGGATCCAAAGTTTGTATGGAGATACGGAATTGCGGGTGCAACTCGTAATTTCGCTCGTTCGTTTCCATTCCATTATTTTTATATTCCGTGGCAAGGTCAGGTCTCAGATGGTCTTATGTGTATTTTGTTAGCACATTTGAATTTTATCTATACGTTGTTAACTTTAAGGTAAGTACTCCTCTGAAAAGGTTTTAGGTAATCACTTAGGATATGAAAGTGGAGTGTATTGTTGAGATGAATCCTGAAATTGTCTTCGTTAGCAAAAAGGTCTTTTAGAGAGTTTGTTTTATTGATGCAAAGAAATGATGCTCATTTGGAAGTTTTTTTTTGTTGCTGGCAATCATCCTTTTAGGATATTTCTGCCAATGTCAAAGTATTTGAAATGGTCTTGGTCTATTTGTTACAATTTTTTTTACATAAGATTTAGTACTTTTAGTCAATACAAAGTCTTTCAATCGCATACATTTTCTTCAGTTTGAATTTCTTCTTTTATGTTATAGTCACATTTTCAAACTCACTGTAATGTCCAGTCCTCGTCCATACATGTCCAGTCAAGCTTTAGTGAAATTGGCGGTTGTTCCACTAAAACATTCACGGACTTTATGGGACAACCTGGAAAGTCACGATACACGCTTTCATTTCATTTCACTTCACTTGTGCACTTAGATTGATCATTATTGGATAAAACACCACCAAAATTATTCAATAAAACTCAAAATAAACGAATTTAATGAAAATACAACGAAAACACAACGTCACTTCGCAAGTTCCCGCCAAAAAGTCTTTGGAAGTATTACAAGAACAAACATACATATATCTACTTAATATTTTATTCTTAAACCCATAGCTCGCAATTGGGATGGTCGTCCCAAAAATGAACTTAAACTTCCAAGAAATATAATTCCAGGAATCACGATTCAAATCATTAAATCCTTTATTAAACTTTTTAATCTTGCAATTTTTTTGGTCAGGCAATTCTTAAACTATTAATAATAATCAAATACTAGCACAAATAAAAGAGAAATATATGTATATGATTAATACGTTCGTGGATTCGAATCCTACAATGAGCTTGAGCTTTCGGTGAAGGAAAACATAGTGAGGAAACCATAGCACGGTGGTAGGGTATTTTGTAGTACCCGACTGGCTGGCTACCACCCTCAAGTTGAAAATCTGTCGCCAAAACACCTATCGGTGTGTTCCGACAGCTGCACTTGAGAGCCAGTTCCCATCTAGGCTTTGTGTGCTTACCATCTTCGGCCACATCATCAATTACCATGGTGAGATTGTGGTCAAACATAAGCCTATCCAGAATTTAAAAAAAAATCTAAGAATAAACAAATAATTGCACAAATAAAAGAGATATATGATTAATACTCCGTTCTTTTTTACCTTCGGGAAATTGGCTTAATCTCTATACGCGAAGAAATACTGCGAAAAACGTCGAATCTACTCGTATATCAAGGACGTTTAATCCGGCATAAGATCAAAGACTTCAATACGGGATACGAGCAATTTTTCCATTTCAGGATTATGCTACTTTTCAACACACTTCAAACGAGTTGGCCCTGTATTTATCTGGTAATAATAAGCTTAGCATGTATACGAAAAAAGGTTACATTTTTCACTGAATATTTATTTCGTAGGTACTATGAGTGGTTGTCCCCCACGGTTTCATCAAATTCCGTTAAGCCGTTTTTGGGTGATTCAGAAACAAACATACGAAGAAACTTTCACATTAATAAAAACTTGAGAGGTGTCAAGGGACACCCGGATGGAACGAAGTTATATAAGTTATATAAGTCGAGAGTATATATATATATATATATATAAGTAGAAATGAAAATATCTGGTTTGTTTTCTATAAGAGAGAGAGAGAGAAAGAGAGAGAGAGAGATACAGAGAGAGAGAGAGAGAGACAGAGAGACAGAGAGAGAGATATACATATAGAGAGAGAGAGAGAGACAGACAGAGAAACATGCGCACGCCGCTCAGCAGTCGGTGACTTTTGTGTCGGTGACACTTTTGTCACCGACAATTTCGTAAGATTTTTTTCCGTCTAGCCCCCTTTCAAATTAGTAGTATAGTAGGATTTCGTAAACCCATCACTCCTAACATGATAAATAAGTATGATAATTAAAAATGTGCTTTACTATTTCACCTATCTATTTAATGTGACTAAATGAGATTCTCGAGAATTTCTTCTTCACTATGTATGTGCATATCAATCCAGAAGGCTCGCTGTGATTCGAAATTTAAGACCAAGTAACTGAGTGGCTTATTGAGAGATATTTTTACACCCTAGATAATGCTTGTATTATAAAGAGGTAAAGTTTGTGAGTTTGTGAGGGGGTAATCTCTGGATCTACTGAACCAATTTTGAAAAATATTTTAGCCGGGAAAAGATAAGCTCCCACAGGATCGCGGGTGAAACCGCGGGGGACAGCTAGTTTATTATATTTTTCAGAGTAAACGTTATTATTTGTATCCTATTGTGTTAGTCACATATCTCATTTCCACAATACGATATTAAAATTACTGGAATCATATCTTTGATGTTGAAATAATTAAATCCTCAGTTTACAGACTCTGCCATCGAACTCGATTATTTGGTAAGCTGTACATACATAACCATAACTAATCTGCGCAGTCATGTTCATTTCGCAATTATCTATAGATATTTGCGTTTGAAAACCTCCAATATATGTACCAAGCGCAAATCGATTACTCGTATACTCAACAATATTAATGAGTGGCGTAAGATGTAAGAGTAGTGAGAAGCGATAGCGATTTTGAAATTAATAAGTTTTTATAGGCTACCAAAAAAAATATATGGAATGTTTATCGTTTGTATGAAATAAAGACAAAATCATTAATTGCAAAAAAAAACATCCAGTACAGTTTATAACAGGTTAAAGATTATAATTTTATTTACAACAAATGTACAAAATATACAAACAAATGTACAACTATAATATAAAAAACTTCTTCGAGGCTGCCGCTGCTGCCGATCGGCAAGGTTCCCAGAAGGCTGGCAGCGTTTCCTCTTTGGATGGCCAAGTTGATGCGTTGGCGGAAAAAGCTCCCCGCCCGCCGGTCACCCGAGGCCTCGATTAATTTTTTACATAAAATATTTGCGAAACGACGAGCTTCAGACCCCCACGGACCCATGGGGGTTTTATAACAACTATAAAACTTCTCATGATCAGTTCTTTATAATGCAAAAACTCACTAACTAATATTTGCGTGTTATGGTGGCAAAAATAAATAAATACAACTGAATTATGAGTGTCATATAAACTTCAGCTGACCAGCCCCGATGAAACGCAGGAAAATATATATAAAAAATGCAATTCGTCGGTAAGCTTAAATTCAAAATACTTTACTTTAAAGCGCTAATTTTCCATTGTTACAAATCGAATTTCCATAATATTTTTTTTAGTTTGTATGTTTTGACAGAAATCTGTAAAATAGATATTTCGTTTTTTTTTAATAGATTTGCATGTCATGAGAAGGGATGCAAAACATATAACAAAAAGAGTATTGAGCATGAGCGTGGATGGATATAGAGGTAGTGGAAGGCCGAAGAAGGTGTGGATGGACTGCGTGAAGAATGATATGTATGTGAAAGACGACTAGTGATAGAACGGAGTGTGAGAGGAAAACATGTTGTGCCGACAGGAAAATAGAAAAGAAAGGTTTTTTAAAACCCTGGTGGAACCGCTGGACGCTAATAACTTGCACCACAAAGTTATTAACCACTAATCGGTGACGACATTAAATGGATGAATAATTCCTCTTTTGCATTTGGCGTAATACCGAACAAATTAGTATTCTAGCGCATGCCAATGTTTGTGTTTATAATGATCTGTTAAAAGACCGTTGGGTTATTAGTTACCAGTTTTCCTCCTCACGGTTTCGCCTGCATTCTCAAGGGAATTAAAATTAAATATAGCCCCTGTTACTCGCGGACAATTTAGCTGATTTTTAAAATTGGTTGAGTATTTTTTGAGTTTATCCAAAGTCAAAGTCAAAACCATTTATTCAGTTTAGGCCCTAGAAGTGCACTTATGTAGGTCGAATTACAGAAGTTACCACCGGTTCGGAAGTCAGCCTTCAACTGAGAAGAACCGGCAAGAAACTCAGCAAGGTTTACATCCTTGCTCCATTACAAGCAATCAAAGAAAAATCTATTATTTTCTGTTTATAATATTACTAACTGTTCCTCTTGGTTTAACTCGCGTTCCTAAGGGATCTTATCTTTGTCCAGGATAAAAAGTATTCCATATTTTGATTACATAGTTTGACCTACCTTTGTGCCAAGATTCATCTAAATCCGTTTAGCCGTTTTTGCATGATTGAGTAAGAAACATTCAAGCACCTAAAAATCATCATCTCAATATACAATATATAATACCTACGATATAATTATGTAGGATGGTAGGATCGGTGTAGGTTACACGATACAGCGGTGATAGGTCACTTAATAGGTTTTTTAATATCATAACAAAGATCGCATTTTATAGGCTCGAATCATGGAGTTCGTTAAAGGTAGCCAAAAGGATCATAATGTCCTTTAATTTTTTTTTAATTGTAGGTAAATTGTAAAATCCGAATCTGGCAACCCAGCATCTACAATACCTCAATGCATGGAACATATTTCTGCAATCATATCCCATACCTTCCCATAACTTACCCTATCCAAATGTCAATTCGGTGGAAGTGATCGCGGACCCAAAAGTGATTGGAAATAGGCGAGGTGGAAAATGGACATAATAAATTACTTTTTATGGGATTGATGTTTGATATATCTATAAGTATTTTGTATTTTATGGGTTTTTTTTAGAAATAATGTACCATATTATGGCGTAGCTTATTCGATCACGATTTCAAAATAATAACTAATTTATTCAGTTTAGGCCCTGGTAAGGCAATTATGAACGTTACAAGACTCTACCACCGGTTCGAAAGATTGCTTTTGCTAAGACATCAATAAACACAGCATTACTGATTCCACTATTATCCATTCCTGTAATGTTCTAAACCTCAAATATATCCGCGGCATCTAGCTTTTATCGCCTGAAGACATACATAAAATATTTAAAGCATACTAAGCTAGAAATGCATTAACAACAACAAGAAGTATAAACAATAGTTCACTGACGTCACGACACGGCAGCGGGCCGCGACCTTATGCGAACTTTTTAAAACAATACTCATTTCTGGAAGTATTTCTATGAAATATACGTGCATTATTTCTCGTTCAGAATATACACCACATAATAAAGTGTACTTGGCGATTGTTGCGGCGGAAACTTTCAGTGTTTGTCGCTTGTTGGGGAAACTTTGAGGGTGGTGACGCCGCGGCGCTGAGCGGCGATGTGGTGGTGCTGTAACCGTATTGTGAGTTGTGAGTGAAGAATTTGTTTAAATATAAATTGAATAAATGAATAAAATATGTGTTATGTTATTGTTAACACTTTAAAATGAGAGAAGCCGGTACCTGCCTACATCATGAAACTATATGTACTCCAGGATGACATCGGGAATAATAATCAAAGAATTAATAATTAGTAGGTAGGTACACAATTATAATAAACTAGCTTTCCGCCCGCAGCTTCGCCTACGTGGACTACACGATTTTGGCTGATTCGTTTGTTCCAGTTCTGGATAGATATTTCAAATTCTCCAAAAATAGTCTTTTTATTTTTCATACATACTTTAACACCAATTTTTACCCCTTTTAAGAGTGAAATTCAAATAATCCTTGAATACATGTTTCTTTAATTTTATTGAAGAGCATAAATACTAAATTTCCAGTAATTTTGATAATAAACAATTTATTTTTCATACATACTTTAACACCAATTTTTACCCCTTTTAAGGGTGAAATTCAAATAATCCTTGAATACATGTTTCTTTAATTTTATTGAAGAGCATAAATACTAAATTTCCGGTAATTTTGATAATAAACAATTTATTTTTCATACATACTTTAACACCAATTTTTACCCCTTTTAAGGGTGAAATTCAAATAATCCTTGAATACATGTTTCTTTAATTTTATTGAAGAGCATAAATGCTAAATTTCCAGTAATTTTGATAATAAACAATTTATTTTTCATACATACTTTAACACCAATTTTTACCCCTTTTAAGGGTGAAATTCAAATAATCCTTGAATAAATGTTTCTTTAATTTTATTGAAGAGCATAAACATTACTGAAGGAGAACTTTGGTGGTTGGCCTTATGTAGGCTAATATAACGTCGGTATTTTAGCTTTTGTATAGAAGCGATGAATATTTTACAAAGTATTTAATCTGTGCCAGGATTTCTACTGTTTGTTTATTGTTTTTTTTTTCTATATTTGTGAGACGCTGGTGCCTGAGATAGGTATATAAATACCTGTATTACAGGTCACCAGGCCCCACTTTTTTTTTTTATGTCACTAGTGACACCGAAGCAGGGGTCACCTGATGGTAAGTGACTACCACTTAAACTATTATTATAAACTTACGATGTATTGCACATGCTATGACAATATATTATATTAATTGTGTTCGTCTTATTAATATTCTTTCTTTATTCATACATTATTTTCTTCCACTGGCTTAATTGTACGCTGCTTAAACACCAAAGCATACCCTTAATTAAATTCACCTAAATTTACCTCCCTTCATACAGTGTCTTGCAAAAGCATAACTCAATTCTGTCTAATGGCCCGTGCCGGCCCATTATCTCAGTATAATCCAAGATGGTAAGCATGCCACTTATTCCCGGAACGATGTATTGTCCGGATGCCTTCACAATGGGTTCTAACCGGATTTCGGGCTTTACGTGTGTTTAACCGCCTTAAACTAAAGCTAAGTGCATATGTTTTATTTGGTTGTGTAGTTGAGTAGATGTAAAATGTGCTTGTTTTGTAACGATAGTATCTAATTAAAGTTTAATAAATTTTTAATCTGGTAATTAAACATGAGAAAAAGAAACACGAAAAAATAACCCACTTTTTGTTTGCTAGCAATCGTCCTTTACGATATTTCTGCCAATGTCAAGTTATTACCTACTTATTTATTTTAATGAACTTTAAAAATTTTAAACACTAGTTTCTACTCCGCAAGTTTACCCAAATCTCAAAGGCTTTACGGAATCAAAAGATTTTTTCTTGTTTCATGAGCATTATAATGTCATTCAAATCTGTTTAGCCATTACAGTGCGACTAAAATTGTTAATACCTACCTAGATTATTTTTTATATTTCAAAATAGGTGTTTCAAATTATTAATTGTGACACTTAAAACGGTTGGGAAGATTAATTTACTGAAAAGAGATTATAATATTTTGAATCAATTGAATCAAATGATTGTCGTATATTGTATCTATATAAGATCCTTAAGACTTGTTCGACAAATATAAGAATTCATTATTACCAGAACTAGGGCAGAAAATACATAAACGTATGAATATTTATTCTTATAACAATCATATCGAATTAGAGCTAGAGAGAGCCAGAGCAGAGCTGTTACCGTAACTAAACAAGAGAACGTGTGTTGGCAGCTACTGGGCACCCATATTGTAATGTTGCTAGAGAAATTCCCAGCGATGTTTATGCCATTGTATTCCCGTTGGTTTATATTGGTTTAAGTTATAAGCTTAAGTGCTTTGGTTAGTGATGAAAATATTATTGCATCCCTTAGCGAAGTGTGATGTTTGAATAAGCAAATGTATATTAGAAATGAAATGTTTATGTATTGTTTGTTAGCACTTTACTACTGTTTGCGTCGTAAAGTGTGAAATAAGTTTTTCCTTTAGATGTAATTATGTAAATAAAAAAATATAAAACTGAAAGTGGAGAGTAGATTTTGATAAAATTTTGCACAAACTTTTTTTTATGTGAAAAGGCTAAAAAGAGGCACGATGTCTATCTTATAAATAGTGGCACATTTACAAAATCTTAAATAACCTCTTATAGTGTATTCGGACCGGTGGTAGAGTCAATTGTAACGTTCATAAGTACCTTGCCAGGGCCTAAACTGAATAAATGAGTTTTGAGTTTGAGTATAGCTACAAAGTCAATATTTTGAGACACGAATTTATAGTTTTGAGATTCAGTTTCTAAGGCTGTCCTATCAAAGTTACGGAACTCTTGCGCAGTGGTTTTTTTTATGTTAGACTGAAAAAATACAATATAGTTTTATCAAGACGGTTTTTAGTGGTGTCTATTCAGAAGGCTGACATGAATGGTCCATCTGACGTTCTAATCACGTGACAAAGTAATAAACTTCACATGACTATGATAATAATATTCATCACGCTTCCTTTTACAACTTGTACCATACCATTATGAGCATATTCGCTGGAAACTTTGTGATAATACATAGATACGTGGGACCGTTTATCCCCGTTTTGTTGTTAAATAGATCGTGAGTTTGCTGAATGTAGTGCAATTAGTGATTTATTTATGTAACCTTAGATTTTACAATATGTTTGGCTAATCGTCCTTTAATATGTTGAAAGTCTAATTTTAGTTAATTAACATCACACCAATAAAACTTATTTCTTATTCCATTTAATTAATCTAATAATATAAAATCTAAATAAAAAAGTCGTTGTCAGTAGGCAACGTACCCAGAATGCTGGCAGCATTGCCACGTTGGATGGCAATGCTGATTCGTTGAGCGAGGTATATGCCAGCATTCTGGTCGCGAGATGCGTCGACCAGTCGTTTTGACATTTCGTCGTGGAAAAGGTGGTGTGCACTCGGCCCCCACGGACCCAGAGTTTCAACCCCAAACGGCTCAAACATGTAACTTGTATCTAAGTTACTGTATTTTCGCCGCTTGAGGCTCTCAGCTGACATGGCTGCACCACCGGCCCTATCCACTGTCTCTGGAAGATGAGACGGTGCTAAGGTATCAACACACGTGGCATCCCATACCAAAGGCCGACCCATCTTCCAGGGTATAAGTGTCATTCCATCGGGTCTCTTACCATCGTCACGAAACAAGCCATTTGGTTCTAAAATAGCTGTTACGTTGGCGCTGGTAAGGGCCCGACGGATTACATCATTAAGGCAAGCATGTCTCGAATATCTACCTGCGCTTTTGATGCAAGATAGTCCGTGGTGACCGAGTTGATCGACAACAGTGCCACACTGACAGCGATTTGACGAGAAAATCGGCAAGCCCAAGCGTAAACATACTGCGGATCTAAAAGTGTTGGAGTCCAAAAGTGTACCCATATGTGAAGATGGTAAGGCCTGCAACCAAAGACCCGATTCCCAAGCAAAAACAGCTGTGAGGCGGGCCCTATCTGCGGAACTGGTTGACGTTTCTAATAAATTATTCCGTACCAGTTCACAGAGAGGGTCATCCCAGAGCCGCTGCGAGGAGGGGACCTTGGGCAGTTCAATGTTCGGGCAGGCCAATTGCCATGAAATTCTGGCCTCGGTCAAGCAAGATACCTCAACATTTTGAACAGAAACAGAGAGTATGCGCTTTATAAGGTCATCTGTGCTATAAACCGAAGACAAAAAGGCTGGCAATGACACACTAGAAATTTTGCGAATGCCTAAGCCTCCATGCCTAATAGGCAGAGAGGCTTGTGACCATCCTCGATTATCAAAATTTATATTAAAAACTGAGATGAGTGTATCTCTAATGGTATTGTCCAAGTCTTGTAATAAATTGGGGTACTTCCAAAGTGGACAACACCTAAGAGTATACACAAATTTTGGGACAAAAAGACAGTATCTGATGATAGTGAAGGTTGTCATGTGTTTATTAATTTTTAAAAGACGATCTGAAACATTTTGAAAAAATATCCTCGACAAAGGTGGAAACTGATTCTTCAAGGATGGGGGAACCTAGCAGTCGAAGTGAACCACTGTCTAAAAGTTTAATATTAGGGGCTAAACTATTAAAATTTTCAAAAGCCAAATCTTTTGCTGTGCAAGTATCCGTAAAAAATAGTTCACATTTCGAAATTCGAAATTTAGTTCTAAACCTATAGCATGAAAATCTTTTATTAATTGTTCTAAATCATTTAACACAGTGGTCACATCTCCTCCCAAAATCCCATCATCGAGATACCAAATTTTAGTTGTAATATAATTTAA
Organism: Ochropacha duplaris; assembly: GCA_951361185.1. Lineage (NCBI taxonomy): Eukaryota > Metazoa > Arthropoda > Insecta > Lepidoptera > Drepanidae > Ochropacha > Ochropacha duplaris. The sequence goes on along the minus strand of OX592707.1, from coordinate 806,494 downwards.
TGTTACGTTTTGACCCAAAAGACAAAAAGTTAAAAGTTTGGGGCTTTTTTGTAACTATCTGTGGAAAACCTTATTTTATTTGAGGTTTATTTGCAGGATAAGCACAAGTCGTGTTCGGTTTATATAGACTGTGGCTAGAGGCTTTGAGATTTGAACAACAGCTTCAAGTTAGGCCAAGGAGATTTAGGGAGAGGGGAAGTTAACTAATGCAGGTTATAATATTTTATGTATTTTCGTATTAGTTGAAGAATAAAATTGTTAAATATTTGAAAAAAAAGCCAATATAGTCAGATGGTCCAAAAATATTTAAAAAATGTAACCTTGTTGAGTTCCTTGTCGGTTCTACTCAGTTGAAGGCTGACTTCCGAACTGGTGGTAACTTCTTTAATTCGACCGTCATAAGTGCCCTTCTAGGGCCTAAACTGAATAAATGGTTTTGACTTTGGGATATTCCCTCCTCGGGATTTCTCGTTTTATTGGGTTACACTTAAATTAATGACCTAGTAGACCGAGATCATTACTGAAAATAAAACATTTCAATAACCCCTACCACTTAACTCGAACTGCTCTGCATGCTTTGCAACGTTCCACCACACCACCTTATGTCTATGTTTATACTTGTACAAAAATAACTCATCAACTATATTATGCACTAGCTGTCCCCCGCGGTTTACGTGGCTTTCTATTGGTAAAAGAATTTTTAAAATCGGTTCAGCAGATCCAGAGATTACCCCCTACAAACCTCACGAACTCAAAAACTTTACCTCTTTATAATATAGTATAGTCTAGTTTAGATTACTTTTGTCTCCACAAATAACCGATTATGAGTACCTACCTATTCAAATTGAACCAATACTAAAAACCCGGAACATTACTGGTAAATAGCACACGTTAAGCCAATCTCTTCTTACCCCTAAACGCGGGGTAAAGGGGTAAACATCTGACAGATTTATCAAGGGCCCTTTTACACGAGCGGTAAAAACTCTCAGCGGAATAAATACATCAATTCGACGCGGCGGGGTTTAATTTATCGCCCCCTGTGGATGGATTCGGACAGGTATAAACGAGAGTGGACGTATAACTGACTTGCAGTAACTTTCACGATGCTAGTCAATTCTATAAAACTGTATTTTAAGGCGATGATAGCTCAGTGGTAATTGACGTCGGATACCGCGGCGAAGGTCGTGGGTTCGAATCCTACAATGAGCTTGAGCTTTCGGTGAAGGAAAACATCGTGAGGAAACCATAGCACGGTGGGTACTTTGTACTACCCGACTGGCTGGCTACCACCCTCAAGTTGAAAATGTGTCGCCAAACACCTATCTGTGTGTTCCGACAGTTGCATTTGAGAGCCAGTTCCCTTGTAGGCTTTGTGTGCTTACCATCTTCGGCCACATCATCATTTATCATAGTGAGATTGTAGTCAAACACAAAGCTTATCCAGAATAAAAAAAATAATATATATATAAACGTTTGCTGGTTTGTTTGTTTGTCTTCTATGCGCTTGCAAATCGTTCGTAGAGTACATAGTTAAAGGAAATTTTATGAAGACTTCAAAAAATACTTAATTTGACTAAACACATTTTTAATGACCTATGTTCGATTAAAAAAAAAAGTGGTAATATCTACTCAGTATGATTACATAGGTACCTAAGTATTTAATGCTATTCTCTGGTCCACTAATCTAAATAAAAAGTATCCCATTAAATAATTCCCATGGAGTTCAGTGGCACACAGCATGGGCGTATTGACCACCGGACGAATAAAAATGACCTTTTTTGTAATCTCTAGCGCCCGCCAGTTATTCAACAGATGTATTTTTTTTTGTTGCAGGTGAGATACGTGTATGGATGTAGGTATAGTTTTATTTTTATATACAAACTAGCGGACCCGATTCCAGCTACCGGGTCCAATTTTGTTTTCAAATCATCGAGGAAGCCATTGAATTACCTACACACACAAAATTTCATCCAAATCGGTTCTTTGTTACCATACTCCTCCGAAACAGGTTGACCGATTTTGATGAAATTTTATATGTATATTCAATAGGTCTGAGAGAAAGTTGTTATCTATTTTTTATAACGCTAGATCCCACGGGAACCGGACCCCATGGGAACGCGGGTGAAACCGCAGGGGACAGCTTCTATTCATTGTCTATATTGTATAGAAGACAATATAGACAATGAAACCTGTGTGCGAAGAAAGCACTTATTTAAAAAAAAAATTATAGTATTAAAAAATCAAGATAGCACAAGACCGGCCATTGTGGAGATCCTTGGGGAAGGCCTTTATCCAGCAGAGGACGTCTTCTGGCTGACATTGATGATGATGATTAAAAATCGCAACATGTTTTGATGCTGGTTAAAATTAATTTAATTTGTTTAGGTTACAAACTCTTATTACAGGTTTTTCTAATGTAATGCAACAGTAATCCAAAATTTGTTAAATTTTATAAGAAATAATCAAATTACATCGTGTTTTTCAACATTTTTTATAAAAAAAAGATCTATAAATAAATATATATTTCGGTAGAGATGCCAAGATTTTGTATTTAGAGCAAGGCCATATCAAATAAGCAAGGCCATAGCTATAATATAAGCTTCAAGTTTTTATTAGCTTTTAACGCCATAATGATTCCATTATAATTCCAAGTTTGGAAGCATAAATTCATCCTTTCAGATACTCTCATCCTTTTGAAGTAGAGTGATGTTACGAAAACATACTCTTACATTATCTTTACGACCTTATTTGGTGGTACAAAATATAAGAAGGGCGGCAAAGAATATCGATTTTTTAACACACACACACATACTATCTGTATACGTAATAAAAATACCAAGATCTAATTCCAATTTATTTCTATGCTGATCAATTCATTAAAAAAATACAATAAAATAATATTTTTTTTGTAAATCGTAATCATACCCTTTTTCTATTTTGAATATAATAAGAAGTCACACAAATGTGAAAATATGAAAGTATACATGAGTTTTGTACTAACGGCAGTGAAAGAGCCAAGTTCAGAAAGAACTAATCAGGGCACGGTGCCTATTAACATGAGTAACACAAACCATTTCAAACTTTCAACCCTAATAAGGTATAAATCTTGATCAAGCTATCAATCACGTTTTTTTTTATGTCACTAGTGACAACGAGGCAGGCGGGTCACCTGATGGTAAGTGACTACCGTTGCCTATAGACATTAGCAAGACCAGGTGGATTGCCAACGTGTGAACATTTAAATTTTCACTAAATACTAAAATGTTTAGAATCTATTTCAGGGTTAAATTTTTTTTATGGATGAAACGAGATACTTGGCCATTTTCCCACGTTAATGTTTCAGAGTACCATAGCTCTTCACACTCCAATAATTTATTCTGCAGTGGAACCATTAAACATAATCCTTCGGGAATGAGTGTTATGACACAGTAAAAGCGAATGTAATGGACCTCCATATTGTAATAACGTTATAAATGTTTTAATGTCGTTCTAAATTACCTTTATTGTTTTATTCGTTTAAATTATATATGGAAAGGGATTTATTGTTCAGTTTTATTATTGGAGATCGGGATGCGCATATGTTTTTAGTATTATAGATCGTTTATGACTTGTGACTTTGTTTGACTTAAGAGCTGCATAATAATTTATCTTTAACTAGCGACCCGCCCCGGCTTCGCACGGGTGCAATGCTGATACTAAATATACATACCTACTACAGAATGTCCTTATAAACAACGTTTACAGCTTTTTTGTCATTAGACAATACAAACATGTTTTGTTTAGAGGTTACTCTTGAAAGAGCGACATATTTTATAGGCACGCGCCGCCGCATTAGAAACCTCTAAATTTATCAGTGTTTCGCTACTATATTATGCATGTATTATACATATAAACCTTCCTTAAGAATCATTCTATCTATTAAAAAAAACCGCATCAAAATCCGTTGCGTAGTTTTAAAGATTTAAGCATACATAGGGACAGACAGCGCAAGCGACTTTGTTTTATACTATGTAGTGATAATCCTACTAATATTATAAATTAGAAAGTTTGGATGACTGGATGGATGGATGTTTGTTTGTTACTCATTTACGCCAGAATGGCTTAATGGATCTAGATGAAATTTGGCACGAAGATAGATCATAGCCTGGAAGAACACATAGACTTTTTATCCCGGGAAAAGATAAGATCTTTCGGGAACGCCGGTGAAACCACGCGGAACAGCTAGTAATATTATAAAGAGGTAAAGTTTGCGAGTTTGTGAGATTGTAGGGGGAATCTCTGGATCTACAGAATCGATTTTGAAAATTATTTTACCAATAGAAAGCCACGTTATTTGCGAGTGTTATATTTTATCCCAGGAAAAGATAAGATAAAAATAAACAAATACCTATTACTGCATGTATTCGACTACAATAGCTCATTTTGTTCTATGACGAACTAGAAGTAAGAAAACAACACAAAAGCATTCCTAGTAGCAAGTAAGTGCTGAATTCCTCATACAACGTGCACTTCAAACAAACGAATGATAAAATTAAGAGTCTATTCATACTATATGGGGAGGTGATGACAGAGAACCAGTACATAGGTAAGTATGAGAGAGAAGTTTTCTGTGTTAAAGCTTTCTTACTTACTCCACGTCTATTTTTTATGCCACTAGTGTCAACGGGGTAAGCGGATGGTAAGTGACCACCGTCGCATTATAGACGTTAGCAATAACAGGGGTTTGCCAATGTGTTGTAAACCTTATTACTTTATTAGATTAAGGATCAAAACTAAATATTTCAACTTGTACTACTGCAGAAAAAAATTGCCTTGCTGAGTTTCTTGCCGGAGTCTTCTCAGTTGAATGAAGCGTATTCCAAACCGGTGGTAGAGTCATTGTTAACGTGTGTTCGAGTTTTGAATTTGATTTTTGACCCATTGCTTGCTGTTACTGTTAAAAAAAACAAGGCGATGATAGTTCAGTGGTAGTGACATCGGATACCGCGGCGAAGGTAGTTGGTTGTGGGTTCGAATCCTACAATGAGCTTGAGCTTTCGGTGAAGGAAAACATCGTGAGGAAACCATAGCACGGTGGTAGGGTACTTTGTAGTACCCGACTGGCTGGCTACCACACTCAAGTTGAAAATCAGTCTCCAAGCACCTATGTATCCCGACAGACTATTAGGAATAGTGGAAAATATTACTTTTACAAATTACATAGCAAAGGCTAGGTAGTTTTCTTACTTACGCTCAATATGGTTCCTCACTACGCCCTACAATGTAACCGCATTGAACCGAACAATTACGAGCTTAATTACCACTGCGCTATCCACTGCGGAGCTCCCACGGCCGACTGCCAATTCAACGAGACATTAACCGTCAATGTTATTTATGATTCAGCTGTAAATCTTGCTGTTGGTGGGTCAGGAACAAATTTTTGATGACGGGTGCAGTTGTTGATAGGGCTTTGAAAATGTTTAACTGATCATCAGATTTTAATGATTAAGCTCAACCAAGTTTCAAGGTAAGGTATTTCTGTCCCGCGGTTTCACCCACGATGACCTATTTTACCCTTTCCGGGGTTGAATATAAAATACATTTCCTTATAAAAAGGACCGGAATGAAAAATGACATGTTTATCCAAGAAATTTGAGCTGTGCGTTAGTAGGTATGTATCGTTTTTCTAACTGCACGGATTTGGATGAATATGGGCATAAATCTTATTACTATTGAAAGATTTTTCGGATCTATGTTTGTTACTCTTTCACGCAAAAACTACTTAACGGATTTTAATGACACTTGGCACACACACCTGCCCTATCTCCGGAACGCGGGTGAAACCGCAAGGGATAGCTAGTTTACTCATATTTGTATCGTTTATAATTTCCCTGAGACGTGCAGAAAGAAGTGAGTTATTCATACGATGCACAGACCTGAAGTTTACATGTACAGCATGTAGCGTGAATTTGAAACGACACTTGAGTTCGTTTGCACGCCTTGTGATGTGACACTTCGCGTGTTCTAATCATGCCACTTCAACTACTGCATGTCTTTTGAATGAATTATGTTACTGCTAGTTGCATTAATGAGCTCAAAAAGTCTCAAAGAGTGAGTAGAAGAGAGAAGTAGAATGGGCTATCAGATTTATCAAAGCAACAAGATCCGCAATGAGTATTAAATTCTTTAACGAGTAATAAATAATAATTAATCAGTATAAAATTCTAGAAATATAAATGATAGCTCAGTGGTAAGTGACGTCGGATACCGCGGCGAAGGTCGTGGGTTCGAATCCTACAATGAGCTTGAGCTTTCGGTGAAGGAAAACATCGTGAGTAAACCATAGCACGGTGGTAGGGTACCATGTGGTACTCGACTGGCTGGCTACCACCCTCAAGTTGAAAATCTGTCGCCAAGCACCTGTTGGTGTGTTCCGGCAGTTGCACTTGAGAGCCAGTTGCCCTTGCCCTTGAGGCATTGTAATAAGGTGTACAACACGTTGGCAGTCCCCCTGGTATTGCTAATATCTATAGGCGACGGTAGTCACTCACCATCAGGTGACCCGCCTGCCTAGTTGTCACTAGTGACATAAAAAAAAAAAAACAAATAGAAGTAAATATTAGTATTCCATTTTAAAAACAAAATGAAAAGGCAATTTCCTTTTTCAAATTACAAAATTGTAAGCTTCGAATTGGGTGTCCTTCGCTGCCTTAATATTAACACAAAAAGTATTTATAACAATACTTTTTACACCTAATCAACGCTCATTTCTGAACGTTTCGTACACTTGAGTGCACGCTAACAATCAAGTGGGGGACGTAGAGGGAAAGACTCGCAATTTACTCCCCCTACAGAGAAGTTCTGTGGATCTTTTGTGACGGCTCGTCAGCGAGGAAAAAACTCGAATCTCCAAGGAGGAAGTTTCTGCCGCTTTAAGTTTACGATGTGGGCATTTTTACGGATCCGTATTTGTAAAAATGGAGGGGAAAACGCATCGGTTTTAGTTGGATAGCAAATTTATCTTCAGGGTATTTGTTTGTTAGGATATATTTTTATTTCACCAATATTATTTACAGAATGATAAATTATTTAAAGGTTAAATAAAGTTTTTAATCAAATTCAGAAATATATTTATTAAATTAACTCATTAGAAGTATTTTTAATATATTTATGCAAAATCTAAAATCTAACGCACGGTTCGGATGATTGCTATTGCGAAGGAGAGCCGGCAATAAACTCAGCAATTACTCTTTTTAAAAAAGCAACCTTAGGTCTAAGTTGCTTAATTACATTACATTAATGATTATTTATATAAGCTCACTGATAATTTGCGTGTAATGGCAAACAAAAATATATATAAATATAATTTTGTTAGGAGTGATTTAGTAAAAAAACAAACTCGCACAGACCAGCCCCAAGCAGCACCTGTTCACAAGTATGACGCGTGTGGCAGCCATCGCCCTTTTCCCCATGTTACAGTGAATCTCTTCTACAAAACAAATTAAGAAATAATGTTCAATTCCATGATGTCTAGAAACTCCCGCATTTTATTATACTGAGCTCAAAACTAAAAATGATTATTCAAAACACTGAAGCACTTTATACAGTTTCAATTGAACAAAAAGAAAATAATCGAGAAAAATACCGACTAGAATTGAAACTAGACTGGAGTGTTACGTAACGGGTCTTTGAAGATTTTTTCGTGCTCAAGGCGTTCGAATTCTTTCCATTCTAATGTTTATTGTTTCTTTGAACTGAAGTATTCTCGGAGATAATGTAATCTTCTTTTCAATGATATTGATAATGTTAATGGCGTAGTGTTGCCACCTTAAAAAATATCACAATAAAAGAAAATAACTTAAGAATTTTATTGGAGGAATTTTGCAATTATGTTTAAAAAAATCTTCAGACTGACACAATTGTTCTTTTGAAGCACGTAAATATTTTGATAATACTCTGTCACATTTTTTGGTGGCGGGCGCTTAGGGCTCTCAACGAAGAGACCCGATATATAATCGTATGCAATTGAAGGAATTATAGACCTTAGTCACCATAAGTCAGTAGCTTTCCCGGTAAGTGACGATGCATCTTAGTGAATAGGTATATAAAGGCTGGAATCGATTTTATTCTTCTTTTGTTTTTTATGTAGTTTTCCACCACTGAATTCTAAATCTTGTAAAAGATTAACTCGTAACTAAAATTCAATTTGTTACTTACAATTTAGCCATAAAAATGTAAACAGGCATTTTATCAACGTTTAATAATTAAAACAAATGCTTATTTAATTATAAATTTTAACTGTCGCCTAACACGAAACCTAAATAAAACAAACGTTTCGGTTATCAGTTTTATTTTCTATCCTACCCTTTTGTACTTTACACTATAACTCATAATTTAACTTCATTTATTTTCGTTCCTAATCTATAATTTAATGATTCTTGATTAGTACGTTGTTTTTTCGAGACTCCAGCCATCTTAAATGTATTCTATTACTCTGTGTAGGCGGGAATATATCGCGTGATAAGGCTGCCTAAGTTGTTTTCTCTTTTGTATCAATAACAAAGAATATTTATATTGTAAATTTAGATTGTAAATGTTACAATCAAATGAAATGTGACTTCATATCGCTAAAAATCCCTGAAATAACAGTGAAGCGTTTAATTAAATAACGCCAGTGAGTATTACACAAAAATATGGTTATCCGTATAATCCTGTCAACAAAAAAGTACATTCTATATTGTGACAAAGAAAAACAAACCAAATGGGCGGCCGACGGGACGGCGGACGATAAATTACAATTTTGTGGATTCCGCACTGGTTATTCAAATGTAGGGACCGTGGATGAACGCTAATCAAAGCTGGGGGTATGTTAGGATTATATTTTTACATAGCAGCTTCAAGTCTTACAGTAAGGTAGTATTTTGATAAACATTGCTTTTACCATGAGGTACAGGGCTGTCCTCCTAGGTTTCACCTGCTATCCTGATGGATCTAATCTTTTCCTAGGATAAAAATAATTCTCAATTTTAGTCCAGGATATGATGTATCTGTGTGGCAAGTTTCATCAAAATCCATTTACAAACTTTCACATTTATAGTAGGTTTTATAAGATGATAATGCAAATCAATATAGAAATAGAAGAGTGTCCTAATAAAGCGAGTTCTTTCAAATTTATTGAAAACTTTTCGTAGGTTTTAACATGGGTTCAGTTATTTTATTAACTTGAATGGTTTCTGGAATTCTATTTTTTTGTTTGTATTATAGACGGCCGTCTCATTCGCGAGCAATATTTATTTACTTGGTGTTTTCTTCATCACTTTGTTGATAAAATATTGTATTTTTATCTGTTACTTAGTAATCATCATCATCTGCCTGCCCTGTTTTATATTTATTTGGGTCGGCGCAATGTGTAATTTTCTTCCATTGTGTCCTTCTAAGCGTCATAATGGAATTCACTCCTTTCTTTTTCATATTGATTTAATTATAATCCATACGTATAATTGACAAAAAAATTGTTGCAAATTCCTCCCAAATATATTAAAATGACTGTTCACGTAGCTACATACAACGTTTCATTAGATGTATGTCAATTACTTTCTCTTTTTCGATCAAATCGTGCTTTCAAGCTATTTATAGAGATACCCGATTTGTACTTCACAGAAACCGAGATTTATATCAGGTTTTGACAGATCAGTGTATTTTTAGAAGCGTCAGGGATCTGGGCAAAATTGGTGATAAATCTCCAATCTTCTTACACATCTATTATTATTTGACAGAAACAAATTATTTTTCTACTTAGCTATTGGTACATTTGATGAAGGTCTAGATGTTTTGAAAAGAGAAAATAACACACTTTTAAAGATCTATTAGAAAACATCTGAAAATTACGTAGTGAAAAAACATCACATAAAACGACTACCCACCAAAAGTGATATTTTTGGGCTTACTTAAAATACCGAAAAAGCTTAACACCCTTATTAACGGAACAATAACAACTGTGTTACCACTTAACTATCGTTTAACACCAAAAAAGTCTACCGGATGCTTAACAGTAGAGATCGTACACGAAATCTTTTTTTTTCGGCAACAGCTGCGCGGGCGCATCGAGTGAGACAAAGATCTGTTTATCGTAACGTACCATGTGGAGACCGCGTTGATTTGTTGCATTTAGCGCCGGCTGGTTAGCATCAGTGTTTTATTTTATTTATTTTCGAGGTAATGTCAGTTTCGGTTATTTTTGTATTTCAAAATTTTTATGTTTACAATTATAATGGGCATCTCCCGTTATATTTTTTTTCTTCTATTAAAATTTAGGGACTTGTCAATTTTGATCATGCCTGTCACATCGTACCCAATATTTTTTTTTATTCTGGATAAGTTTGTGTTTGACTACAATCTCACCATGGTAATTGATGATTTCGTGGCCGAAGGTGGTAAGCACACAAAGCCTAGATAGGAACTGGCTCTCAAGTGCAGCTATCGGAACACACCGAGAGGTGCTTGGCGACAGATTTTCAACTTGAGGGTGGTAGCCAACCAGTCGGGTACTACAAAGAACCCTTTCACCGTGCTATGGTTTCCTCACGATGTTTTCCTTCACCCAAAGCTCAACGTCATTGTAGAATTCGAACCCACGACCTTCGCCGCGGTATCTGAAGTCACTACCACTGAGCTACCATAGCTTTAAAGACTAATTACAGAAAAAACCTTTGTTATCGTATCTTGATATAATAATATTATTGCAATAAACCTTTTTATTAAAATGTATACCTATTGAGTCTTCTTAGATTCAATTATTGTTCAGTTTTACTTAGAAATGAATAAAATCTAAGACGTCGCTATTTTTATTGCTATTTATCTTTGTCTGGGAGATTTTCCGATAATTTTTCTGCCTTAGTGCTCATTTTTGCGGCACCTTTTATTACGTATAGATACAATATAATTTTACTAGAATACTATTGATTTATGCTGAGGGCGTAAATAAACACCTCATCTTTATAGAATTATTTTACAAATAGAACCATAATAATATAATGTGCTCAATGATTGTGATAGCTCAGTGGTAGTAACGTGGCATACCGCATCGAAGGTTGTGGCTTCGAATCGCTTGAGATTTCGGTGAAGGAAAAACTCGTGAGGAAACCATAACACGGTGGTAGGGTACTTTGTACTACTTGACTGGCTGGCTGCCATCCTCAAGTTGAAAATCTATCACTAAGCACCTTTTTGGTGTGTGTCGGAACACACACCAAAAGCTACACTTGAGAGCTTGCATTTCGACCATATCATCACTTACCATGTAGCACCTCTATCTACAAATAGATATAGTTCGCACGACTCCTGGATAGATGGCGCTCCAATAATCTACATCGCGCTTACGAAGTTTACTATGCGATCTGCATATCAAACATCTAGACCACAGTTGGACCGCTGTCCCCAGACACGATGACTTAGCCTGGAGGAAGATCCTCCCTTTTCAATAGAGGAGTCTAACACCTCGCTCTTCCATAACCATGCTAATATTGCGGTAAAATATAAATTTATCAATAAATATAAAAGTATAAATAAAAATCAGAGCCAGAAACAGTTATTCTAGCCAAACAAGGCCAGTTGCAAATTGACCAAGCATAACACAACATTCGCCCATTAGGCTGCCGCTGCCTGCACCGTCCGTTCTGCATTTTTCGATGGCCGCTGGTAAAATTAACGTTTCGCGGAACCATTCTAATGGACACAAGTGGAACTAACCCGATGCAGCCGGTACTGGATGCCCGTACCGGCTGCATCGGGTTAGTTCCACTAAATTGTGATGTTTCTCAAAATGGGTGGGTGTATGTCCCGTCTTAATTAATTGGGATAATTTACATTCGATGATGGTTTCTTCTGTAGCTCGACCTTCATAAGTGCCTAAGGCCTAAACTGAATAAATGATTTTGACTTTGATCACATTTTTTTTAGTTTTTTTTATTCTGGATAAGCTTGTGTTAGACCACAAGCTCACCATGGTAAGTGATGATGTGGCCGAAGGTGATAAGCACACAAAGCTTAGATGGGAACTGGCTCTCAAGTGCAGCTGTCGGAACACACCAATAGGTGCTCGGCGACAGATTTTCAACTTGAGGGTGGTAGCCAGCCAGTCGGGTACTACCTATAAAGTATCCTACCACCGTGCAAACGATATAGACTTTACAACTACGATTAGTCTTGAAGTTAAATTTTCCTATTGAATTCAGAGCTCGAAAAACTCTTTAATTGTCTTCTTAAAATTATCATTAAAATATAGCATCGCGCAATTTAATCTGAGAAAAGATAATCATAAGGCAAGAAATCTTCCACTATTTTTTATACCACAAGTTTAGTGACAACTAGGCAAGCGGGTTACCTGATGGTAAGTGATTATCGTCGCCTATAGACTTTAGCAATACCAGTGGGATTGCCAATGTGTTGTACCTACACCTTATTACAGTGCCTTTAAGCCATCTGGCTCTCAAGGGTCTTCTCTCTGTAGGATTAAAGGCTTCCTTCTATCAGGTTTCCTCTCAGTGTTATCGTTTACTAAATTATGTAAATTGTCTGACACGTCAAACTGACTGTTGCATGATCATCAAGCATTACTAAGCTCATCTTTCACCAATCATCGTACACAAATTAAAAATATTTTAAAGAATAATGTCTACATTTAACAAAACAAACAGTGGATCACAACTTTGAGAACATCGACTACATTGTTAAAGCGTGTATTTTATGTAAACAAAATACTGATCGTTTCCCGGGATTGGTCGGCGTAGTGTAAATAATTTAAATAGCCGTTGTGAGTCAGTGCCGATGCCGATGCGATGACTTTGTGTTCTCTGTTTATTGTTTACTCTTCGGCTGGAGAAATGTGTGCTCAACGGTTTCTTGATTTGTCTGGACTTGAATTCGACGTATTTATGCCAATCGCCTTTAGGAAAAAATTAAGTTTATTGTTTTTTTTTTGTTAATGAGATAGATATCCTAACCGGTATTATTTCTGATTTAATCAGGATTAGGATGTGGAATGAGATCTCTGTAGAGGTTTTCATTAGAGATTACAGCATGGGGTTCAAAGAGGAGTGAGAAGGTTTATGCAAGGTCGGCAACGCGCTCGTGACGCCTCTGGTGTTGCAAGCGTCAATAGGCTACGGTAACCGCTTACCATGAAAGCGATGATAGCTCAGTGGTAAGTGAAGTCGAATACCGCGGCAAAGGTCGTGGGTTCGAATCCTACAATGAGCTTGAGCTTTCGGTGAAGGAAAACATCGTGAGGAAACCACAGCACGGTGGTAGGGTACTTTGTAGTACTCGACTGGCTGGCTACCACCCTCAAGTTGAAAATCTGTCGCCAAGCACCTGTTGGTGTGTTCCGGCATATGCACTTGAGAGCCAGTTCGCCTTTAAGGCATTGTAATAGGGTGTACAACACATTAGCAATCCCCTGGTATTGCCAATGTCAAATAGGCGACGGTTGTCACTTACCATCAGGTGACCCGCCTGCCTCGTTGTCACTTGTGACATAAAAAAAAACCATCAGGTGGGCTGTAAGATTGTTTGCCACCTAGTGGTATAAAAAATATTTATAGAAAACTCACAGTAATATAAGTATTGCTTGACAAAGATAAAATTAATTATACTATCTACTTAAAAAATTCTGACGGACCTTGATTTTAACCAGTATTTTTAGTAGAATTGTATTCCAAACGAAAAACCCGATTAGTTCCATATATGACAATACTAGTTGATATCAAAAGCTTTTAAATTCGCATACACGTCACGTAATGTTTTTCACATTTATTGTCAAAAACATTGTTCTGTTCGTATTCCGATGCGTCTGTCTGTCTGTACTCTCTTTTTATTTATGTTTTCTTTTTTTCTACTCCCGCTGTTTGTGTAAACGGCTACACCAAATCCGGCCTATTTTTGTTACCGGCCACTGAACCGGGACGTTGGGCCGCTTTGTTTTGATTTCTACAAATTCGAAATTCAATTTTGCGCGGGTAGTTCCGATAATGACCGTTATTTGTTTTTTTTTCTTTATTCACGTTGAAATTGGATAATCGGATTAGTTGTACTTTTTGTCTAGCCTCAGTTGTTACTTTTTTATAAGACATTATAAAAATGTTAACGAAATCTCTTTCTTTTGTTACCAACAAAATATATTAACTTATGGTAACTCGAAAACGAGTGACAAAATTTCTCCCACCAAAAAAATCTTCCAAACAGCCAAAAAGATTCGTCGCTAATTCTGCAAACTTTGCGAAGCCTTCGAGGACACCTGGTGGCCGTTCCCGTAAACTTTTCAACGAGATTTCCCGCATTTTACTACCTTTTGAATCGTTTATCTCAGCGGTGCTTTGGGATGAGTGTTTCCGAAAGTTTGCGATTGGCTATTATGCTGTTTTTTTTTCTTTTTTTACCCCCCTTACAGAAGTTTGTCGAACATCTATTGTTAGGTATTTAAAAACAAGGTAATGTTAATTTTTTCGGTTGCGGAGTTAGTTTGTGACGAAAATAAAACATTTTCCATTACTGAATTACATTCTCATTTAACTTTGGTACCAATTGTAAAATTTATTATCAGGATCTTACTGGCCAGTGACAACTGTTCACGAATAAAAAAAAAAGATCATTTTTGTATTCTTGTAGGTACAGTTCTATTCCTGTGAAGCTTCAGTATCGACGTGATTTTTGCATAAAGATAGTCTATGAGCAGGAGTGACATAGACAATATTGAAAACATAGAAACAGTTACTTTATTTACAACTTAGTTCCAAATCAGTAGGGGTCAGATTGTGCGGCGTTTCTCATTAATCAACGTAAAAAAACTTGTACAGCACAAAAAATATTCCCACGTAAAATAAATGTGTCAGTGAAATTTCAATATAGAACGTAACTGTACTGCGTCAAAGAGAATCGTTTTAACCATAGACATGCAATGATCTTTTGGAATAAAATGGTATTATTATGTATCACAATTAAATAATGATATTATAATAATAAATTGGGTCAGGGTCTAAACCTGATGTAACACTAACCTTATAATATTCAATAATAATAATTTTATGCCTAACTAACCATTACACTTAGCTAAAATCTATCTGGAAATCATGGATATTGAAATTTAGAATTCCACGAGATAGTTCAAAGCAAGTCTAGTGAAACCCAGGTTTAAATATATCCCCCACTTTCTAAAGATATACAATAAAAAAACTTGAGAAGTGTCAAGGGACACCCGGATGGAACGAAGTTATATAAGTCGAGAGAGTATATATATAAAAAAAATACATTTCTATATATATATATATATATAAATAGAAATGAAAATATCTGGCTTGCTTTCTATAAGAGAGAGAGAGAGAGACAGACAGAGAAACATGCGCACGCCGCACAGCGGTCGGACACTTGTCTCGGGACACTTTTGTCACCGAGACAAAAAATCACCGACATTAAAGTGTCGGTGATTTTCGTAAGATTTTTTTCCGTCTAGCCCCCTTTCACAACGCGCGATAAGGAACTTCGTTCCAAAAAGAAACAGGGATATCCTATATGTCACCAAGCACCTATTAGTTTATTCCAGCAGTTACCTTCTCGGTTAAAAGTTATTATACATTGACAATCCGTATGTTTGCTTCAGACTTCTTGCATTAAACAAAAACGGTTACATTCTAAGTCCCCAACACCGTTGCATCGGAGGCGAGATTATGACAAATGGTCGCATAGACCAAACACTAATGACGTTCGCCCAATGTCCATTCGCCGGTCGCCAGTCGACAGTCGACTCAGTTTACGCAACTCTATTCTCGCTGGTCGCGTGCGTAGGCAACAATAGACAATAGATTTGACCTGCACGTCAAATGTCATGTACAGCTATAATGAGCATAGTTTATGGTAAATATTTTGTTGTTACGAATTTCAAAATATTTTGTGTTTATTTTGGTCGATATGGGACCTTTTTTTGGCTTAGAATATCTTTGGGAGTTTTAGAAAATATAGCGCTGAGCACCTACTGGCGTGGTCCACCTTAATAAATTAAAAAGTACTTAACCTTTTTAAAGTTTCCAGGCACAGTAAAAGGGATCTGGCAAACATTGGTAATCCCCATGCAATGGACTTTTTGGCGGGAACTTGCGAAGTGACGGTGCGTTTTCGTTTTATTTTCTTTTGATTGGTGTATTCTGAGTTTTATTGAATATCGGTGGTGTTTTGTCCAATAAATATCAATCTAAGTGCACAAGTGAAGTGAAGTGAAGTGAAAGCGTGTATCGTGACTTTTCAGGCTGTCCCAAAAAGTCCGTGAATGTTT
The DNA here is from genome assembly GCA_951361185.1 of Ochropacha duplaris. Lineage (NCBI taxonomy): Eukaryota > Metazoa > Arthropoda > Insecta > Lepidoptera > Drepanidae > Ochropacha > Ochropacha duplaris. Next base: position 790,194 of record OX592707.1, on the reverse strand, counting down.
TAGTGGAACAGCTACCAATTTCACTAAAACTTGACTGGACATGTATAGACGAGGACTAGACATTACAGTGAATGTGAGAATGTGACTAGAATAAAAAGAAGAAATTAAAACTGAAGACAATGTATGCGACTGAAAGACTTAGTATCTATGGTCATGACTATTTTTTTTTTAATTCCCTCAGCAATGTTTTTTTTTGTTCTTACAAGCGACAGCAGTAGTCATGTAACATCACGTTAACATTTAAATGAATTCTTGTTTTTGTGAGCCACAATTTTTTTTATCTATTACAATTATTATGAATGTTTCTATTAATAATCTTTTCATTGTCAAGTTATTTACGTACGAAGCGATCTAAAGCCGACAAATTGTGATAGGGCTCTAATGTGGGCGTACAACCAACAATACCAATTCCGTTCATTTAAAATTAAATTGTTGTACAACATAATTCCTCAAAATTCAATTTAAATGATGAGCATCTCTCGTATTGTTGAACGAGATGGATTTATTAAGATTGCTTTTGGTGGCAACATTGAACTTGACTATTAATCGAGATTAAGTTGAAAAGGTTTTCTTATATATATAATTTTGTAAAAGGTACACAAATTAGTGTCATGTTTTTGAAAATGTTTCGATTTTATCTCGACCACCAAGCGTGTTAGATATTTTATAGAGAATAAAGGCAATTTTAAATTACACTACATTTATTTACCTCTTCGAAGAAATCACTAAGCCTCTAATCATGACATCAATTAAATATTTTGCTTACTTTGCCTTTTTCCATCTGGGAATTTGACCGCTTGATAGGTTAACTTTTGTAAAAACCCATCTTTTGATACCTACATTATGTTTTTATTTATAAGCAACATGAGTGTAAATTTAAGGCGATGATATCTCAGTGGTAGTGACGTCGGATACCGCGGCGAAGGTCGTGGGTTCGAATCCTACAATGAGCTTGAGCTTTCGGTGAAGGAAAACATCGTGAGGAAACCATAGCACGGTGGTAGGGTACTTTGTAGTAAGTTCACCACCCTCAAGTTGAAAATCTGTCGCCAAGCACCTATCGGTGTGTTCCGACAGCTGCACTTGAGAGCCAGTTGTCCTTGCCCTTAAGGCATTGTAATATGGTGTACAACACGTTGGCAGACCACATGGTATTGCTAATGTCTATAGGCGACGGTAGTCGAAAACGTAGACATAAAAACTACAAAGCATCCAACGTTAACAATGTCATAGATGATTATGATGATGACATTATTGGCCACGTCAAGGGATCAATTAATAATCGGATTACAGTTTGCGTCCTTACCATCATTTGATAATAAATGCAAAGCCTATTTAAGTCTTTAGGCGATGGTACGATGACAGCTTGTCCCAATCGCGTTGTGGCAACAGAATTTATAATTGTTTCAATACGTTTTTAAGTAATTATTGCTCCATAAAGATAGTTGGACATTGTATTGCTATTTTATCTAATAATTGTAATAAGGTGTACAACACATTGTAAATCCCCTTGGTATTGCTAATGTCTATAGAGTACGGTTGTCACTTACCACAGTATAAAAAAAATGGAATAGCATTAATGCTGCACTTTGCGAACTCACCCGTGTTCCCGAGGGATCTTAATTTTCCCGGGATAAAGAGTATCATATGTCCTTCTCCAAGATTTCATCTATTTCTATACCAAAATTCATAAAAATTGGTTCACCGGTTAAGGCGAAAAAAAAACAGACAGGGTTACTATCGCATTTATAATAGGTACTAGCTTTCCGCCCCGCGGTTTCACCCGCGTTCCCGAGGGATCCTATCTTTTCCTGGAATAAAAAGTAGCCTATGTGCTATTCCAGACTATAATCTATCTTTATGCCGAATTTCATCCAGATCCATTCAATCTTTCTGGCGTAAATGAGTAACAAATATACATCCATCCATCCATCCATCCAACCATCCATCCATCAAAACTTTCACATTTATAATATTAGTACGATAATTATGGATAACACACCCAGACCAAAGATTTCATCATTATCAACACTCTAAAAACTGAGGCAGTACAATAGAAAAGCGTTAACCTTATAAAACTAAAAAAGGAACCTACCAAAGACAATGGAAATAATAATCATATATTTGCCACTACAAAGTTAAAACATTAATAGCATTATTATAAACGTTCAGTAAACATAATGGCAACTTGAGACCGACTTAACTGTGCAGCAGTTAGCTGAATATATTGCACAGATAAACCTGTAACAAGCTTTAGAAGTTAGGGCGTCGTTACACGAGACATAATCTTTGAATTAGGGTAGTGGTGGATTGAAAATTTAATCAATTCCTCTTGGTATATATGGAAAATTGATGCTATGGTAAAGGAAAATCTTAAGCTGCAGCACCACTAGAAGATGGCGCAGTACTTTTGTAATTTACTACCTCAATAGTATATTGCGATCGCAAAGCTGATCGAAAATATTAATTTCAGACTTTGATTTAGTGCTTTAGAGAAGCTACAGTTTTGGTATAAACGACTACTTTAACCTTTCATATTTTAATATCATATGTTCAAGAACCCTAAAAATTATTTACTAAGACTTGGCCAAGAATATCCCATTTGAACAGAAAAATCTTTCGAGTGACAAACAAAACTATTAGTTTGATGAATACTAATAAAACGTATCTAACGCTAAGATACGAATAAAAAAATGTACAGACATATATTTGAGAAAATTTGCCTTCCATTGAAAATCTGCCTTTGCTGGCGAATAAAAAGCTGATGATGATTTTATTACTATCTGATATTTTGATAGTAGAACCCCCCACGAAATTGCGTATTCAAGTTTCTATATCATATGCTATGATATGATGGAGTTCTTCAAAATGGGCGTAAAAAGAGTTCTTTAAGGTCGGCAACAAATCGGCAATCACCCTATTATTGCAAATGTCCATAGGCGGCGGTGACCACATACCATCATGTGGACCGTCTGCCTGTTTGTCAACCTATTGACGTGGGTTCGAATCCTACAATGGGCTTGAGCTTTCGATGAAGGAAAACATCGTAAGGAAACCATAGCACGGTGGTAGGGTACTTTGTAGTACCCGACCGGCTGGCTACCACCCTCAAGTTGAAAATCTGTCGCCAAGCACCTATCGCTGTGTTCCGACAGCTCCACTTGAGAGCCAGTTTCCATCTAGGGTTGTGTGCTTACCACCTTCGGCCACATCATCACTTACCATGGAGAGATTGTAGTCAAACACAAGACTATCCAGAATAAAAAAGAAGCTTAATTGTACAGTGTCATGTATTTAGGGCACTTACTTTACAAAGTGGAAGGCACATAAGTGGGGCCAGAGGTGAGATCTCGGAAATGTTCTGATAATGTCCTAACACGGTGCTAGGTGAAGATTTTATTATTATCGCTCTTACAAAATTACGCCGCGCCCTATTTTGACATCATCTTAAACACGAATATTCAGAGCGACAAGGTAATCTCTGAAAGCAATTTAGACTGAGATTTTTATTCAGAAACTTGGAGCAGGAACATCATTAGGAACAGTCTGCTAATTACAAAGAAAAAGGTTTAACTGAATTTGTATTTTTCGTAAGATTTTAGCATAAAAATTAAATTAGGTAGGTACGGAAACTGTTTTTGAAATATTCTACTGATGTATGTATTTAATTATTTTTCAATTAAAGTAATCATATTGTTTTATTTGTAATCCATTATGTTCTATTTCAGTTAATCTCGTGTTGATCCAATAAAAAGATCTATTGACCCTAGCCCTGGGATCTATGTATTTTGATACCCAAAGTTATTCAAAGCTTGACTCAATATGTGTCTTATGATGTTATGTGAACTTCTTATTGTTTCTTTCTTTGTCCTATTTCCAATTTTACGTAATAACTATTGGCTTCATAATACAATTATTATGAAACCAGTAGAATTGTCATTAGTCCTCCATATTGAATATCAGCATATTAATATCCTACTAAGAGAGTAAATCATAATCCATCTTCCTTTATTAAATCCGACATAATCTCAGTGTCATCCCGTGGCCGCAAAGAATTTTTATCTCGTTCAAGATGAGAATTTTAAACGACCAATGAGAACTCGAGGAATTCGCGACTGACAACACAAGGGTGAATATTTGAGATCACTGTGAGATTCACAGGGGAATTATATGAGTCTGAAGCGAAATTCTCGTTGATACACAGTGCTGGGAAGTTTGAGAAGCATTTTAATACACTTGATATTTTGGAAAAAAATGGAGACTAAAAGAGTTCTAAAAGAGTTTTGAGTTCAAAAGCTAGATTTTAACAAAAAATTGCTAAACTGTATAACAATATAAATATTTATACCAAAAACTTACAAGATTTTCAAAAATAAACTATCAAATTTTGCCCAGTATACCCTTAAAATTATCTACTTTTACTTCTTTCCTGCAAGATATACTTTGGACATAAAATATAGTGGGTATAGTAATAATAATGTTTCAATAAAAACATTTAAGAGAAAATCGCAAAAGACACCAAGTCATTGGACTATGGTACCTTTGCTCACCAATAAAAACTGTAAAGTGAAAACTTATAAACGTGAAAGTTACCTCTTCAGGGTTGAACCGCTGAACCAATTTAAATAAAATTTGGTATAGTGATAGATTAAATCTTGAAGAAGGACATAGGATATTTTTTATCCCAAGAAAAGGTAAGATCCCTCGGGAACGCGGGTAAAACCACGGGGCGGAAAACTAGTGCCATATAAAATTTTACTTCACCGAGCAAGTCACCTAATTCTACGGTTAGTATGTCCAACTAAGAAATTCCCTTAAGAGTGCATTCTTAGCAAAATGCAGCCTCTAATCAGGAGTGCAGGCCAAGATGCAATCTCTAAGGTAAAGGCTTACTAACGTAAGTAACTTACGAAACGTAAGCGATCTGAGTCCGCCAGGCTTGGCTTACTCAATCGTATGTTATCTATCGGCAAATTGTGGATAATACGGTAATTTACATTCATGTAAGTGGGCGATTGGGCATGACCAAGTATAATGTCTTTGTTTTTCGTCGGATATTTCCTGGTTGAAGTGTAATGAGGGTGGATTGGATTTGGTAAGTCATTGGTTAGTTCTGTTATGCTTACTCTTAGGTCGTTTAGTTTGGTTTCAGACCTTTTGGAATTGGGATGTTGACTGACGAATCAAATCAGCTTCTTTTAATTAATGTTGTAGCGATATGGAGTTTATACACATATGGAGTTTAAATGAAATACTGTTTACTCTTTTTAGATAAATGTAAAAAGGGCGAATTTAACAGCACTTTTTAAAACATTTATTTTCCATATCAAAATTATATATCTAACTAAGGAGCCTGTACGGACGCCGTGGCTATGTAGGCGGTAGTCGCTCATAATCAGAATAATATTATATGATTATTCATGGATTTATAACACAATATAACTAAGATTAAGAATTAGCTTAGAAGCATGATAATTTTACGTAACGCTTAATTAGGTACTTAATTACGTAATTTAACGTATTCAATATAATCGATAATATTTCGGTCTTTCATACACTGGTTAGAGTTAGATACCAGTCATTGAGTCATCTATTTACATTCATTTTTAAGATTAAATAAAAAAATATATATTATTGGTTTGTTTGAAGATGAAAGCCGAATCACAATAAAAAGTTACAAACATCTTAGAACACTCTTATACAAATTATTTCATTTGTCTTAACAGTTAATGGATCCCACACCTCCATAATTTCACATAACCATGTTAGTCCGAAAATAAATTGGCATTAACATATCGAAACGCAAATGTTAGCGTCACGGCCATAACTCGTTATTCGAGCGAGCACAATAGACCTTGGGATAAGAGAGCCTACACATTTCCCGGATAGGACACGACGACGTGTTTGTGAAGCTTGTGCACCTGGGCTGGAGGGAAAAAGACATTACTCTGAAACTTAATTTTTTTATGTGTAAGTGATAAGTGTTCGAGTGAATATTGATTTGGATGTCTGTTGCTCAATCACGTAAAAATGAATCGACGGCTTTTGATGAAACTTGGCACCCAGGTAGATTATATCCAAGAATAAAACAAAGGATGGGATCGCAGGTGAAACCGCGGAACAGTAAGCTATTAATCTTTATGGAGGTACTAAATTGGAGAGTTCAGTTCTTGGCGAGTCATTATGCGATCAGGTGCTGCTTATTGGGGCTCCTATGCTTGAGTTTGTTGTTTAATAAATCATTCATAACTAAATTCTATTTATTTATTCTTTTTTTTGGCCGCCATGACACGTAAAAATTCAGACTAGATAAATAATTATTAATTGTCTAACTTGCTTTCTTTACAAAGAATAGGTATTTGCTGAGTTTATTGCCGGCTCTTCTCAGAAAAAACAACCTTCCGAACTTTGCATAAATTTAAGAAACATAATGACGATTAACAATACATGTAATGAGTTAATTTAATAAATATATTCTGAGTTTTAGTGATCAATTAACTATATTAATATGAACAAAAGCTCTGTAGCTAGGACCTCCCAGAAATAAGAAAAAGTTAATGATGAACCAAATACTACCTTCACAAATAGTAACCTTCTCATTCGACTTTTAGGACTCCTAAGACCGGTGGTAGGATGTTGTTTGCATATCATACACGGCACTTTTTGAATGAATCCTAGATCCAACTCATCTCGTTTTTGATTTTCAAATAAGATACGTTTTCAGATCTCATGTCGCTCCATCTCCGTCTTTATTGAATGCCGTTTTTGTAAGTCTACCTCGGAGATATTTTTAGGCTGTATTTTTTAGTTTTTTCATAGCAGGCCGAGATTTTCCTGGAGATAACTAGTTGACGTCTGGAACATTTTCAAGCTTTTCTTTAAAAACTGTTATATAAAATAGTTTACTTAGATTATTATCGCTATGGTATCAAAGTAATAAAATGTTGGTTATTATTCTACCTTTAATATTCCATGATATATTGTATGATTTATAGGATTTCAAATAATATTTTACATAACCATAGAAACGGTGAGACTTTTACTAACTGCCCATTTGGCTGACTATTACCTTCAAGTTATAAAATCTGTTGCCAAGCCGGTGTATTCCAATAGTATTTTTCTAAAAAACATAAAAATAAAAAATTAAAAAAGTTTTTTTTTTATTGAAATGTAAAAAGTAGTAAATTTGAAATACGTGATCGACGGTTATTAATTTTCGTTATGAATTTAAAAAAATATATGCCTTAGTTTGACGAACCGATGAATAAACTAAATGGAGTATTTAAATTTAGATCAATGCCTCCAGATACCGTAAACAAAATTGTAATAAATAATGACAGTATCAGTAACTGAGGATAGTAGATGAAAATACACATAGTTTCCAGAAATTCGAGTGGCATGGACAGTCGCCCACCTGTGTCGAGACTAAAGAGAACTTATGCGTTCAATTTCGTTCTGTCTGTAAAGGTGAGGATGTGTTTATGTGGAGATAGCGATTTAAACGTCAAATATTATCTGATATAAATGTTTCATTTTTAGTGAATGACACCCAAAATTTCAAATTCTGTTTAATTTGAGATTAATATCGACCCACAAAATACAGCCGATAAGAATTTAAAAGAAAATAAAGTTAAAACGCTGCGGTAAATTCACTTATTCTACTAATATTATAAATGTTAGTTTGGACATTTGTTGCTCACGCAAAAACGGCTGAATGAATTTTGATGAAACTTAGCACACTGTTAGATCATATCCTTGAATAAAAAATGATATAATTTTTATTCAGTTAAAAATTAAGATCTCTTGGTAACGTGGGCGAAGACGCGGGGCGGAAAACTAGTAATAAATAAAGTTAAAATGAACTATGGAGGCTGAAAAAACATTAACAACAAAAGCAGTATAAATAAACTCAATATCGCTCGCACTTACACTTTGTGCTCTATTTCAACTGTCACAGACTTATCAGGAGCAAATATAGAACTTCTTAAAGGAAACTTTCATGATCTTTGTCCTATTTCAGAGCGAACCTACTTTCCTTAAAGAATATGAACGAAAATAGCTTTTAAATGAAGGTACTAGGAATAACATTACTTTTGAATATTTATGGTTAATATTGTCATTAATTAAATCATTGGTACCTTCTTGATAAAAGCTATTTATCACAGATTTTAATAGTTACTTGGATTGAATCAATTTTATACGCCGTAGAAGAGTCTGAATCCTTCACAGAATTTTGGCTTTATTATTAATACTACTACTACTATAGTCAAAGTCAATTATTAATATTTATTCAGTTTAAGGCCTTACTTATTATAAAGGTCGAGCTACAGAAGTTACCACTGGTTTTAAAGTCAGCCTTCAACTGCGAAGAACCGGCTAAAAAATCAGCAAGGTTAAATTTTTAACATATTTTTAGACAATCTGAATATATTCTTTCTTTTTTATTTCAAATATTTAAATAGTCTATGCTTAAACTAAAACTAATTATATAGAAAAATAAAACAAAAAACCTACTGTTTTAGGTATATAATATAGCAACACAAATTTGGTAATATGCATTCAACAAGTCTAATAAATTTACATCCCAAGTCGTCTAGTAATCAACACAACAATCTCTATATTTGAATCAAACAATTGGTGCCTCGACTCAGAACGATCGTAAATAATAGTTGCGTCCCCGCGGGTGGCGATCATATTCAGAATCGGGTCAGTTAAAATAAAGCCAATTGTGCACTCATGGAAATGGGCAATTCTATTGACGGGTGCCAGGAATTGTAGAGAAGTGATAGCTGCAAACAAGTGAATATCGTTTTGCTAGAAGCATGATCATATTAAAATTAGTCATTCAGAAATCAAATAGTTTATTTTGTACGAAAATACGAAAATGATGATCGTCATAATATTGAAGACCTGTGACGTAATTTCCTACCGTAAATAAGTCCATCGGACCGTCTGGCCAATGTGGTAAGAAATTATATTTATGTCTTCTTCAGTATTGTGATAATTAGATCTATGAAACCGTCAAGCATTACTTTTTAAACTAAGGTGTAGGATTAGTAGTCAGGGCTTAGGGGCTTGGCTTTTCCTAGGATCTGATATTATTTTTACAGTGAAAGAATTACGAGCTGGTATACATGAAATATTTTTGATGGGATTTGTATTAGCACAAATAATGTAATATACTACAACATAATTTAGGTACTTCTATTTATTTATTCTTGTTCTCTATCATCAAGAAGAAAAAGAAAAATGCTGCCTTTAACTAAATGTCTCAATGGCATTCATTATCATAATATATTCTTTTACGCCAGCGTCTCTATAAGCTTACCTAATTAAAACGATCCTTCTTTATGTCTCCACTAATATATGGAACAGCCCTTCTCAAAGTTTCACCTATAAATGAACCCGAAAGATTTATTAATGAAATTGGATGTTAAATTTATCGCTATCAAGCAATTTTTCAAGCATTAAAGTTAATGTTGGTGCGATCTAGTTTCATATCTCTCACCCGCTCATTCATCACGGCCATTATTCTCAGCTCTTTATCGTAACACGCTGACAGAAGGTTTTGGCATCCAATATCTTAGGAACGCTTGCAAGTTATAGACGAAGGCGGGTGAGGTACCGATTTTAGTAGGATTTATAATGAAACAATAAATTTCACAAAAAAAAACCGAAGCGAAACACATATGTCTTCTGACCACCTGATGGTTAGCGGTTACCGTAGTTTATAGATGCTTGGAATACCAGGGCTTTGTGCATGTTGCCGATTCTGCAAAAAATTATTTACACCGTTCATAAAGGACCTCTACTGCACTGTCTATTATTAACAAATCGCACAGTGCGAGACCAATTTGGTCAGTTTCATATCAATATGCTTAGATAGGCAATAGAAATAAAATTATACAAATGAAAACTACTTTTTTTTGTTGTTATGCTTTTAATTGTTTAATCGCTCTCGCGACCTCTTAACAATTAAACATGTCCATTGAACTAATGCCTGTCACTCGGGAAGAAGAATCGCTTTATATAAATTTCTTGGGTGCAATTAATTTCTGTTATGTCGAGCGGTATCGAATAAGTTTAATTAACCTTTAGTCTCAAGAAGGTAAAATTCTTGGAAGTTATAATTCACTGTAGAAATTGAAATGTTGTATGGTGTTTAAGTTGAAGTGTTTTTGGTTTATTAGTAAGATAATAGTTTAGTAAATTTATTTTTCCTTCATTTCATTATTTTGTCATAAGTTATGTACTTATTTTTTGTAAATTAAAGAGGCGGTTGGCGTGGTTGGTAAGGCTGTCTATCGCGCTCAGGTCGTGGGTACGATTCCCGTCCAAGACAAACATTTGCATGAACATGTTTGTTTGTCCTGAGTCTGGGTGTTATTATATATGTATAAGTAAGTATTAAAATAAGTTGTATATCAGTTGTCTAGTTATATTAGCATAAGCTCTGCGTTTGGGAACAGATGGTAGTGTGTGAAGAATTGCTTAGCCTTCTTGACCAGAGTCGCATCGCTGGCATCAACGTACTGTGTTATGAAATATCGTAATGTAGTGTTATTTATGTTTTTTTTTTATGTCACTAGTGACAACGAGGCAGGCGGGTCAACTGATGGTAAGTGACTACCGTCGCCTATAGACATTAGCAATACCAGGTGGACTGCCAACGTGTTGTACACCTTATAACAATGCCTTAAGGCAAGGGCAACTGGCTCTCAAGTGCAACTGCTGAAACACACCAACAGGTGTTTGGCGACAGATTTTCAACTTGAGGGTGATAGCCAGCCAGTCGAGTACCACATAGTACCCTACCACCGTGCTAAATTTGTGTTTGTTTATGTGTGCCTTAGAGTGCCAATACTCGACCATTTTTTAAGATCGAATGTTGTCAAGATAACCTGTCTACACCTTTTTAGTTATAATATAATTGCGAATATCTTATATCCACTAATATCGAGACTAGACGCTTGTCTGTTTAAATTATTCAATTGTGTTCATTCTACATAGTAAAACATTTCCATAGATAGAAGCAAAATTTGTACTCAAATAGGTATATTAGTAAAGTTATTTATGGTGAAATAAGGTAATTCCAAGTAAATGTCTTGTAATGTTAAACAGCGTATTATTACAAATTAAGCCGTAGTTCCTGTAACCACTTCGCTAAATACTAGGTAATCTTAATAAATTGAAGCCAGTATCATTCATTATTACAGTCTTATTAAATATTTATTACTAAGTGATTGACTGAATATTATAAATATCGATAAAATTTAATTCTTATTTGCAACCAATTTTCCCAATAAAAAAATAAATAAATTATAATATTGATTTCATCATCATCAGTCCGTATTAGTTCACTTTAAGTTTAACTAAATATTATTTTCTCTCTACTGTTGGTAGATAGTCAGTATTAGTCACCACATAACATTTATAGTCAAAATTGAAACAAGAATCTGGGTCCTAATTATATGACTAAGCTGATTTCTGACTTGTTGTCTCTCGCCTTCTTGAGTTATCTTATCTTTTCCACGGATAAAAAAATATCCTATATTTTATTTCAAGATATGATCTACCAGTGTTCACAGTTTCATCGAAATCCGTTGAATAGTTTTGCGTGAAAAAGTAACAAACATCATCAAGATCAACATTTTCCTAGAGGCTTAATAGTGTACGGACAAATACCAATAAATACAGTAAAGTTTAAAAGCAAAAAAAAAAAACAAATCGAATCACTATCGACAGTCGATATCACCACAGTCACCACACTACATCCCACATAATATCGCCCGCATTCAAATGGGTAACGAGCGTATAATTGATCGGCGAAGAATTCGATTGCCACAGAATGAACACTTGCAATTATAATAAGCTACTTCCACTTCGTACGTATGTGACCAATCGGATGATTTACTATGATTCTATCATATAGCGAATTAGTTTTAGATAAGAGAGAGAGAGAGACAAGAGAACAAACGTCATAAGCTCATAGAGATAGCTGAAGTGCCAAAGGAATGTATCAAAGTTAACGTAGTAGTACTACCTAACGTTTAATTCCCTGACGAACACAATCTCACCATGGTAAGTGATGATGTGGCCGAAGGTGGTAAGCACACGAAGCCTAGATGGGAACTGGCTCTCAAGTGCAGCTTTCGGAACACACCGATAGGTGCTTGGCGACAGATTTTCAACTTGAGGGTGGTAGCCAACCAGTCGGGTACTACAAAGTACCCTACCACCGTGCTATGGTTTCCTCACGATGCTTTCCTTCACCGAAAGCTCAAGCTCATTGTAGGATTCAAATCCACGACCTTCGTCGCGGTATCCGACGTCACTTACCACTGAGCTATCATCGCCTTGAAATTATCGTGGTGATCTTCAAGTAGACAATGCAACACTTAAAATCCAGTTTCTTTCTAGGCTCATGTGACAGTGGTCTTTTGCCTACCTGCCATTTATTGTTATTAGTATTTTTTAAACCACATGTGGCAACCAGGTAGGTGGGTTACCTGATGGTAAGTGACTTCCGTTGCCTTTCGACATTAGCAATACCAGGGGGATTACACAGATTTTTATCTTGAGGGTAGTAGACAGCTAGTCGAGTACTAAAAAGTACCCTACCGCCGTGCTGCGGTTTCCTCACGATGTATTTCTTCATCGAAAGCTCAAACTTATTATAGGATTCGAACCCACGACCTTCGCCCCGGTATCCGACATCGCTATCACTACCACTGAACTATCATCGCCATCAAACATCTCTCGATAAGTCTTTAACTAATGTGGTAACAATATTTTGGTAGGTAAGTATTGAAGCATTCCACCAAGTGCTTTGATTCCATAAGTCAAAATTTGCATAGAGGTTCTAAGTAGAAACCCGTATTTGACTGAGAAAATCAGTAAGAAACATATATCACAAGACAAATAATTCGTTCAATATTTTTGGCTATTCATTTGTCGGTAAGCTGATACCAACTAAATGCCGTGAAGAATAAATAATGAATCTCATCAGAAGATGGACTCAAGAAAATCAATCACATGTAATGACACACGCTGACCTTGGCTTCAATACTAATGTTTTTGCGTGTACAAGAGTTAATAATAGTAATTATCGAGCTATTACCAAATCCCCTTATGGGTGAATTAAGGTGATAAGCGTAGCGTGGGTGGAAGCATATAAAATCACCGACTAATGTATTTTTGAATGAGTTTCTAGGGTTCCGTACCCAAAGGGTAAAAACGGGACTCTATTACTAAGACTTCGCTGTCTGTCCGTCCGTCTGTCTGTCCCCAGGCTGTATCTCAAAAACCGTGATAGCTAGACAGTTGAAATTTTCACAGATGATGTATTTCTGCGGCTATAACAACAAATACTAAAAACAGAATAAAATAAATATTTAAGGGGGGCTCCCATACAACAAACGTGATTTATTTGCCATTTTTACGGAACCATTCGTGCGCAAGCCGGCTCGCACTTGGCCGGTTTTTTAATTAGGGACTAGCGTTTTTTAAGACTACGTTAGCAAGAAGTTGTATCATTAGTCAACTTGATTCATAAGAGATTACCAATACAAAGGTTGCCAATGTGTTGTTGAATTATGCAAATCTTAGAAGGCACCTGGCTCTTTATTGAAACTCCCGTTACATATGCACATACATTTGCACGGTGGTAGGGTACTATGTGGTACTCGACTGGCCGGCTACCACCCTCAAGTTGAAAATCTGTCGCCAAGCACCTGTTGGTGTGTTCCGGCAGTTGCACTTGAGAGCCAGTTGCCCTTGCCTTTAAGGCATTGTAATATGGTGTACAACACGTTGGCAGTCTACCTGGTCTTGCTAATGTCTATAGGCGACGGTAGTCACTTACCATCAGGTGACCCGCCTGCCTCGTTGTCACTAGTGACATAAAAAAAAAAAATTGTAAGTAATTGGCGACAAATTTTGAAGGGTTAAAAATACTACGATAAAGTCAAAACCATTTTCGGCCCTAGAAAGGCACTTATAAAGTTCAAATTACAGAAGTTACCACCGGTTCGGCAGTCGGCCTTCAACTGAGAAGAACCGGCAAGAAACTCAGCAAGGTTACATTTTTAAATATTTTTGGACTATCTGACTAATATTGGCTTTTTTTTTTCAAATGTTTAACAAATTTTATTCTTTTCTCTAGAAATTAATTTTCTATCGCCAAAAGCTCTATTCAAGATTCAACCTCACCAACTTCATCACAGTGTTTGATGAATCTATCACCGAGCTACTTTACTATTCATTTCATAATCTGGTTACCTAATAATAATAATAATAATTCATTTATTTCAGATATTATAAGATCCATATTTGTTAGTGACAATTTGAACTTAGAACTATGTTAGTTTGACAATTAATCATACAAATAGAATAACATAGAATACAATTACAAAAAATAAATAAGTAGAATAGGCAAGCCGGGCCAGACACACCTACCTACCTAGCAGTGTGCAGGCGAATCCACCTGCCCAGTAGAGGGGAGTCCCACCTGTCTACAAATACATTCAGGACACTGTTGGAGCTGGAACGAACGCGTTTTAATAGTGAGGCGCAACGTTTCCTAATAAGGGCATCAAAGCCTTCAACCCGCTCCACTGTAAACATGGCCGAGGCACTGCAAAACCGCGGCAGCCCCATCAATATCCTGAATGCATTATAATATTGCACTAATGAGTGACCTTTCACGTGGATTGTTCTTTACCTTATCTTCTTAATTAGCTTATTAAGTAAATAATGGTTTACTGCGCCCGGTTTTTAAAATATCTTCATAATTTTTTTGCTGACAATGTGTTTCTGTTAAAATGATTCATTATTTAAAGCAGCATTATAGCTCAAAAGCTATGTAGGCTCTCCTTAGTGACACCAAGAAGAGAGTAAATAAATAAATATCCTCGGACATTTTTCACACACGGCTATCTGATCCCAAACTAAGCAGAGCTTGTACTATGGAAGCCAGATGACTGATATACTACATATACTACTTTTTTTTTTGTAAATACATACTTAAATAGATAATTACACCCAGACTCAGGACAAACAGACATGTTCATGCACACAAATGTCTGTCCTGAATGGGAATCGAACCCACGACCTGCGGCGTGATAGGCAGTGTGTTAACCAACCACGCCAACCGGCCCGTCGGGTGTGGGAGTGGGTGTGATGATTGATTTACCTTCGATAAACGTGTGTAGTGTGATTAAGTTGCTGATGAAATAATCATTGGTTTCAATTAATGAAACATATTATTCGTAGTATATTTATTTGGCAATGACATACCGTTTTGATTAAATAAGTGTTTCATAAAAATGTATACCTCAAGAAATAGACAATGTTTAATGTTTGCCTTTACGGAAATACATTATCTATACTAATATTATAAATTTTAAGGCGATGATAGCTCAGTGGTAAGTGACGTCGTATACCGAGACGAAGGTCGTGGGTTCGAATCCTACAATGGTGGTAGCCAGCCAGTCGGGTACTACAAATATATGATGATAAATGAATGTATTTAAAACCTTGTTAAGATGTATACTTATTTATTTCAGCAATGTAAATTGTTGGAAAAAGTGGCTTGGCAGCGATACAAAATATATTTTTACTAACTTGGCTTTATGTGAAAATGTATGTATGGAAGGCTTTATTATATTAGGTAATGTTTCCCATTTTTAAATGACAGGTAGTCAGTTTCTGTAAGAGTAGGATTAAATATCCATGTCCAGCTAAAACCATGCAAATTAGATTTTGATATCTTAAGGCGATGATAGCTCAGTGGTAGTGATTTCGGATACTCCGCCAAAAGTCGAAGAATAAGAAAATATCGTGAGGAAACTCAACTGGCTGGCTACCATCCTCAAGTTGAAGGTCTGTCGCCAAGCGCCTATCGGTGTGTTTCAAGAGCTGTACTCGATTGCCAGTTTCTTTCTTGGCTTTATGTGCTTACCACCATCGGCCACATCATCACTTACTATGGTGAGATCGCGGTCAAACACAAGCCTATCCAAACGTAAGAAAAAATAAATCAATGGTAGTCCAGCTCAAGACTAACAGCACCATAAAATTATTCTCTGAAAGGCAGAAATAGCATCTACTCCTTTAATAAAACAGACGCTTTGAATATCTTATAGAAGTCGTAGTGTAATAACCGAATTTGATGTTTAGAACAAGGCGAGAATATGCGATGCTAAGCCTTTTATTAGTTTAGCTCTAGGTATTACCTAGGTTCCGTTATTGCTTGAACTCTTACACGTCTATTGTTAGATAAATGAAATCTGTGTAGTAGATTTATGCATTATTGTTTATCTTACTTCATATTTGTATTATGTGTGTAATTGTATTGTAATTTAGAACTGTCAGACAATGTCGAGTTTTGCAAAACCTGCCAATGATTTGGTTATATTAAAATTAATGAATTGTTTTTAAATGCTCAAAAGTTATTCAATGACAAACCAAATAGAGAGCGCATTAAAATCAAATTAGTAAAAAAAAAATTTAGAGGTGTCAAGGGACACCCGGATGGAACGAAGTTATATAAGTCGAGAGAGTTTTTTTTTTTTTTTTATACTGGATAAGCTTGTGTTTGACCACAATCTCACCATGGTAAGTGATGATGTGGCCGAAGGTGGTAAGCACACAAAGCCTAGATGGGAATTGGCTCTCAAGTGCAGCTGTCGGAACACACCGATAGGTGCTTGACGACAGATTTTCAACTTGAGGGTGGTAGCCAGCCAGTCGGGTACTACAAAGTACCCTACCACCGTGCTATGGTTTCCTCACGATGTTTTTCTTCATCGAAAGCTCAAGCTCATTGTTGGATTCGAACCCACGACCTTCGCCGCGGTATCCGACGTCACTACCACTGAGCTATCATCGCCTTAAGTAAATATCGCGTTCAGAAAAAGCTGATTCAATCGTTACTGGATATATACCGCACTATTAGGTACATTGGTCATAATGACAGGAAATGTCGAATTTAATTCTAAACCTACCGTGAACACTTTGACGTAAAGCATGATGCTACTTGGAGTACGTTGACTTAATTCTCTTTGATTATGTCAATGCCTTCATTGGCAATGACATCATTTAAAAAACTTATTGATGAGATCAATTTGTACTCCCCCGTCAGATATGTAACGATTTATTTCTTAAGAACAGCTATAAATGCGTATAATCTTTTATTCATAGTACATTTCATTTAATTACAATATTTTTGGTATATACAATTAAATTATAAACTAAGACTAACTAATATATTACAGATAATCTAATTACACAAATAAAAATAAAAAACTTAAAATTTTACTACACTAAATAGGCCAACTGGTCCAGATCGCTGTCAGGTGGTAGCGTGCCCAGAACACTGGCAGCATTGCCTCTTTGGATGGCAATGCTAATACGTTGGGCAAAGTATTCGCCAGCCCTCCGGTCACGTGACGCTTCGATGATGACACATAATTCTTAGATACAGTTTTTTAAAACATGCAACAAAGGAAAAAAACAATGTATATAATTATTATTCTATATTCGGTCATATTTTTTTACGAACAATAAAACGACGACAATTTAAAACAATTTGTTCCACTTAAGGTCTAGGAGGTCACTTATTAAGCTCGAGTTATTTCAATTGAGAAGAACCGGGCGACGATAGCTCAGTGGTAGTGAAGTCGGATGCCGTGCCGATTTGATTTCTACAATAAGATTGAGCTTCCTTTAAAAGAACTCGACTGGCTAGCAACTTGACCACTGTCAAGTTGAAAATCTGTCGCCAAGTACCTGTTGATGTGTTTTGGCAGTTGCACTTGAGAGCCAGTTGCCTTCATCATCATCAACATGTGAGGAAGACGTCCACTGCTGTATAAAGGCCTACCCCAAGTACCTCCACGATTGTCGGTCTTGCGCTACCAGCATCCAAGGTCGGCAACATGTTGGCAATCCCCCTGGGATTGTAGGTACCTATATAAAAAAAAACGAGTTGTTTACCTTATTTAGAGAATTTTGCAATGGTAATCAGCTTCAGTTAGCTGTATAGTTGTATTTTTTAAATTTCTAAGAACTTATTCCATACTTAAATTAAAACCACAATCCATATTCATATTACCTACGCGTGGATAAAATTCGCAAAATTCCAATTCCAACTTCCACCGGCCCTAAATTAAAATGTCTGAAAAGTTTCTAGGTTAGTATTTCTAGACCACCGAACTTGACTCTAGCACCCTCGTAATTCAATATTACCATTTAATTAACTTGGAAAATTAGCTTCGGATTTGGGACATAAATAACTGCCTTCTATTCGCGACATTCAATTCGTGATTCATCTTTCCCACCCATTAAATTATTATCATTGTGTACTTACTCCTCCTTAGTTACTTTATCGAATCTTTTATTTTTTTGTAAAATATTGGAATCATTAACGTTCAAATAATATTGTTATCATCAATGATAATTATAAGTAAAAATGTGTATATAGGTTATAGAGATCCGAAAATGGGCTAAAAAGTGGCTAATTAACCGACTTTGACTTGTTTCGCGTCCCCGGTATCAACGGATACACATCACGTAGCACCTACCGAGTGCAATTAAAGTAAAAGTGATCCAAAACAACTTTTTTTTTTTTTATTCAATTTTGAAGGGCTTTATCGCTTTGCGATTATGTCACCCGGGTAGTAACAAAGCTTTAAAATCCACATCGCTAATTTCTTATACTTAATCTGTACAACGCCTTGGCGGGACCCGACAAAGGTTCAGCCAAAGTGCTGTTACAGTCTCCAATATTTGACAAGCGTACGGGTCTGAGAGATTCATTCCGAACACACTCCATCAGTATTTATACAGAAAATTACTGACCTACCATTGGATTTCATTTTAGCCAAATTTTGAAGAATTGAATATGCCATCGGAGTACCTCGATAAATAGAGGTGCACCGGGCCAAAAAACAACTAAAAATACCACCATGTATTATGAAATGTCGTAATGTGGTCGTAATGTAGCGTGGATATTGCAATATTAAATATTATGTGTGCATTAGAGTGCTATTTCTCGGACGTATCTAACCTTTTAACTTATAATATCATTGGTTAGCATTACGTTAATCTCAAAATCAGAAATATAATTGACGTATTCCAATAAACTGAGCGCTGTTTAATATGGATTATTGGAATTTTTGATATGCTCTCTGATGATTTATGACCTGGATATATTAATGAAGTACTCAAAGGCTTTGTTAATTTCATTTGTTGGATCAAATAGTATTTCAATTTTGATATCTGGTGTAATGGAAATATGGTTTATAGTAGTTTTTGTAGTCATTCTCAAATGAAAAAACATTTCAGAAAAGTAACCATTAACAGAATGTCGTTTTTGCAAACCATTAGGTTTATGGAGGGTAATTCAGTGTGCCGTGCTCGTTTATAAAATACAGGTTTGATTTACCAAGTAATTTATAACTCGATTCAAACAACTAATCCCAATGGAACTCCATTTCCTGTCGATGAATAAAGAAGACGAAAATATATGTGAGAATGTGTCGTAAACAATAAAAAAAAGATGTTTATTTACAATACAATCAATCTAAAAGTGACAATAAAGAATGTGTGTATTGTAGGCGAATAGAAACCATGTCGTAACGCCTACAACTTTAGGTATTTATGGTACAATCTTTCAACTAAAAGTATAAGATGAAAAGTGACATCAATGGTCTAATTACCGGTAAATAATACGAAATCTAAAGATTATTAAAGTTTGGATAAAATATTGGAATATTGCAAACAATTCAGAAGTTAACCTTAGACGGTTTAACTCAACTTTGCAGAAATATTCCCAACAAAAGGGTTCAAAAATTGAAGCTTAAGTTTCAGTCCAATCTATAAGTTACTAAGGGTTGAAACACGATATTGACTATTGAACCTCTAATTATTGGAGTACGCTCCTCCTCCCACCCAGCCTTTGGAGTTCAACAGAATTGTAATTCAATTTGCTCCGAGTTAAGTCAATGTCCAAAAAGTTGTTTTACGGGGTCAGATTACAGATTTAAGAAATTCAAATGTAAAAGCGGCTGTTTTCAATCATGTTTGTTAGATTTGCTTTTGGAATTCAAATGTGTTAATTATTTAATAAATATTTACTTCTATAATCCTAGAAGAAATAAGGAAAAAAGTTAGTAATATCAACTTTAAGTAGTATAACTATTAATTAATATATACAGACAATCAATGGATAAATAAATCTAAATAAAAAAGTCGTTGTCAGTAGGCAACGTACCCAGAATGCTGGCAGCATTGCCACGTTGGATGGCAATGCTGATTCGTTGAGCGAGGTATATGCCAGCATTCTGGTCACGAGATGCGTCGACCAGTCGTTTTGACATTTCTCAGAAAAGGTGGTGTGCACTCGGCCCCCACGGACCCAGAGTTTCAACCCCAAACGGCTCAAATATGTACTACTACAATATACTACTTAAACTAAATAACACAATGTACCATATCAACTAAAATAAAGCATTTTTTTTATTTTTTTTTATTCTGTATAGGCTTGTGTTTTGACTACAATCTCACTATGGTAAGTGATGATGTGGCCGAAGGTGGTAAGCACACAAAGCCTAGATGGGAACTGGCTCTCAAGTGCAGCTGTCGGAACACACCGATAAGTGCTTGGCGACAGATTTTCAACTTGAGGGTGGTAGCCAGCCAGTCGGGTACTACAAAGTACCCTACCACCGTGCTATGGTTTCCTCACGATGTTTTCCTTCACCGAAAGCTCAAGCTCATTGTAGGATTCGAACCCACGACCTTCGCCGCGGTATCCGACGTCGCTTACCACTGAGCTATCATCGCCTTAAATTAATATCTAATCAAAAATTCTTTAACGCAGTCCAAACATTCTTTTACTTTACACCTAATCACAGATGAAGATCCATACCAATTCTAGACTTCTGATGAAAAGGTAATAGCTAGTGAAGTAGAAAATAATTATATGGCAAGTTGTGAGTTCAAGAGCCAAGTTTTAAATGAAGAAAAACATCATAAAGAAACCATAACACTATAATAGTTGCCACCCTCAAGTTGAAAATCTGCCGGTAACCAGTGAGTTCTGACAGCTGCAGCTGCTTCTATTCCTTTGGCTATATAAACACTGATCATGGTAAAACTGTGGTCAAATGCAAGGCTATCCAATGTTAAAATAAAAAAACTTGAGAGGTGTCAAGGGACACCCGGATGGAACGAAGTTATATAAGTTATATAAGTCGAGAGAGTATATATATATATAAAAAAAAAACTATTAGAAAAAATAGAAAAAAATATCTGGCTTGCTTTCTATAAGAGAGACAAAGAGAGAGAGAGACAGAGAAACATGCGCACGCCGCACAGCTTACAATAAAGTGACACTGACACTAAAAGTGTCGTGACAATTTTTCGTAATATTTTTTTCCGTATAGCCCCCTTTCACAACGCGCGCTAAAAAATAAAAAAATTAACGTCATCATCAAAAGCTGATACGTTCTCTCTACAGGAAAATGAGGTTCCTTTAACAACCAGCAAATAACATAGGAAAGGCTAATAAACATTCCTAACACCGAATACACGTCAACCTTACATTGCGTGCTCACCTTTATTGTAAGCCGGGCAAATTATAAAATAAATAGGCGATAAGCTTCGCCGGTACGTTGGTTCGTGCGATAAATAATCCGAAACTCGGGCCCTGTCGAATTATATGAGTGCTTGTAACAAAATATCGGTTTTGGGCAATTTTCTTCACTGTTCATTTCCAACCGTGCTTGAGGGGTGGCTAAATATTGTGCTGTGCTGGTTTTAGTTAACTAGCTTTTGTCATGGATTTACCAATATTAAGAAAGAACAGAGATCATTAATGCCTACTTGAAATGGTTTTTTGAGTACTCGTCTGACAGGATATCACCCTCAAGTTGAAAATCTGTCGCTAAGCTTCTGCTGGTGTGTTCCGGCAGTTACCCTCGAGATTTATACTTTGTTATATCTTCTCATGTAACTAGATACATAGGTATTTTTAGAGCAGTTTCAAAGATTGGATACGACCTTTTGTAGGCATTTTAATAATCATATTCTCACATAATGTGAACCGATATCAGTAAATAAACAATCTGGGTCTAACGTTGCTTAGTCGCTTACGAAAACTACTTTTCGAGTTGTGGACTATTCATGAATAAAGCGCTTTAAAGCCTTTATTGGAACTCGCTATGTTTGCTGCAAATTTCTCGATTCGTGAAACAATATTTCTCGTCTGAATTTATAGAAAAAATTGAACCAGTTCTATTTTATATTGTTGTCTGCATCACTAGTTGTTTTGTATCAATATAAATGTTTTCACAAACTCCGCATAGATAAAGCAATAGGTATTATAGTTTAATTCTTTATGTATAATATTCTACTTGTGTAGGTTTGTGTCCGCTTAAAGTAGTCGATGTATTAGCTTGAAAAATTACACAATTTAGCATTTTAATAGGAAAGTGTTTTATGTACTTTTTATTTCCTACGAAAACTGTAATTTTAAAACGTTTTGTGAGGTAGAGTATAACGGTTACTATGGCAACGGTTATATTTACTTCATTTAGCTTGCTGTCTCCCGCGGTTTCACCCGCGTTCCCATGGATTTTTTTATTTTATACAAACCTTGTCCTAACAATAACGAATACATAAAACAAAGAATCATCCAATTTGGTGCAGGCATTCGAAAGTTATCAGACTGAGACACAGCGACGCGTGGTTTAGCTAAACATGTTCTATCGAAGTTAAAATAATACTCCCATTGCTAGAGGTATTATGATAGAAAACACTACTTTATTTTTCATATCAAACGAGAATATTCGGAAAGTACAGTTAAAATTGTTTCCTTTAAAACTAAACGCCAATTACAAAAGCTAAAGCAAAGTTATATTTACGTCAAAACATATTATCAAAGCTAATTCAAACATGTCCATGACTTACTCATGTCAGAGAAATTAACTTTTTCTCCAAAGACTACGTGACCAAGTGCGTTATTTTACAAAGCTTTCTATGTAAAGGTATTTTACACTGCAAGACAAACTTTAAGTTATGTAACCTGTAGGAGAGCTAAGGGAGAGTCACGACCTTTTATTTAGGGTGTGGGTTCGAACCTTACAATGAGTTTGAGCTTTCAGTGAAAGAAAACATCGTGAGGAAACCACAGCACGGCTTGGTAGTGATTGGGAGTGGTCCTTAAAGTTGAAAGTCTGTCGTCAAGCACCTACCAATGTGTTTCGAGATGCACTTGAGAGCCAGTTCTCTTCCAGGCTTTGTATTTATACCTTACGCCATCACTTACCATATTGAGATTGCGGTAAACACAAGCTCGCAAATAAAAACCTAGCTACAAAAGTTACCACTAATTCGAAGCCTTCAACTGAGAAGAACCGGCAAGACTCATCAAGGTTAATTTTTTTAATTTGACGATACTGTAATTTTTTTAAAGGTAATTAATGATGTTTGCTATTCTACTAATAGCATCATTACGTAAGGAAACCACTGTGGTAGTACTGTATAGTATAGAAAATTATAGAGAGTGTATATTTACATCTTTCACAGTGGATTATAGCCTTGAGAACTAGCGTAGCGTGTGATTGGACCTATTTCATGCCACCAATTTGTGTATAGCCAATACAAGTTTATGGTAACTGTATAAATAGCCGCTGCGGCCAATTATAGCTGCTATTTTACAAGTATTTAGGACTATAATTGTGTGAGTTGGAATAAAATCGTGTGTAGGCTATTTTTATTTTGATTATGATTGGGGTAGATGCTATCGTTTCATGCATGTGAACTAGGAATTCATGACTCTGACGGTGCAAGCTTTGGAAAAAGTTGGGTAATCATAGCCAAATGACAAGCGAATTATTATGTTAAACACTAGCGGCCCACTCCGACTTTGTTCGTGTGGAACAATTATCTCCGTCGAACGCTAACATAATTATTTTGGCGCGCGGGAGTTTTTATTTTGCGGTAGCTCTTAAGATGTTAATTCAAATTTTAATAATATAATGTATTTTAGTGTAGCTTCTACATTCAATAATGTAGATAGTAAATATATTTATTTAGATAGAGATTAAAAATATATCGGTTAAAACAGCTTCGCAAATATTCATTTTTGGTTACTGTGATTTTTTAAAGATTTTTTTTCTTGAAGAACATTTCAGTTATACATTATATTCATATTGAAATAATGTAGTTTTTAATAGATAAATAATACCATAGTATATATAAACGAACTTATTTTCAATGGAATATAGCATCGTAAATTCGAAAAAGATCATCAAATAATTTTCCATATTGAATGTCACGCCGGTGCCGTTTAATTTAAAAGCTGATAGTAATGATCATTTTAATTTTTCCAACAGTACCAACATCAGACGTGCAAGGAGTTCTCGGCAAAAAGGCATCATTACCGTGCGATATCCAGCCGCTGCATTCAGACGACGACGTCGTCATGGTGCTGTGGTTTAAGGAATCTGATGGTGACCAGCCATTGTACAGGTATCTATTAAAAATTGATCTTTGTTCTCTTATTCTTAACTATGGTCTCTTCTTAAAATTGCATTTGGTTCAAATTCATTCTTAATGTTAACGGAAAAGTTCATGACCAATACACAGATTCCTTTTTTTTATTTAAATTTTTTCTTTTCTTTTGCTTGTCCTTATTTTATGCTGGGACCCTACGTCTACTTCTATACCTATCCACTTCCAATTTGAATTCGCTTATTTTCAAAATAATGATTTAATTACTGAGATGAAACTTAAAATATTATTTATTAAATATTTGAGTTCTATAGTTTCCTCACGTTCCATCATTTCATTAAATGTCTTCATTGTTTTCAAAATTCAAGTCTACAGGATATGTCCCCATCAATTTTATTAATCTTATTGACGTATT
This sequence comes from Ochropacha duplaris, assembly GCA_951361185.1. Lineage (NCBI taxonomy): Eukaryota > Metazoa > Arthropoda > Insecta > Lepidoptera > Drepanidae > Ochropacha > Ochropacha duplaris. The sequence goes on along the minus strand of OX592707.1, from coordinate 765,260 downwards.
TCAAACCTCTCTTCTTTTTCTTTTAGCTACGACATCCGAGGTAGATCCATCAATCAGCCGAAACTGTGGTCTTCTCCTACAGTATTTGGGAATAGGGCATTTTTTCGAGGAAGTGCAACACCTGCTGTCCTGATGGTTGACAGCGTAATGGGAGCAGACGCCGGAGTGTATAGATGCAGGGTGGACTTCAAGAATTCACCCACTAGGAATTTGAAAGTTAATTTTACTGTTATAAGTAAGTATTGCTAAATTGCTTGAAGCACTATTCCTAGAATATTTTCTGAATATGAGCTTATAATAGACCTAAACTTTCTACTAATCTCATACTAAATGTATGGGAGTGTTTAATGTCAAAATTTTGGATACCTCGTTTGATTTAAAAAAATATATTGATGTAACGTACTTTCGATATCAGTTTATTTATTTTTTTGATGTTTGTAATAGTTATGGAATAATCGCCTGGACACACTTAACGAGTAATTGTTAACCTTGTATAGCTTGAGCTTTTGGTGAAGGAAAACGTGAGGTTTCCTCATAGCACGGTGGTGGGTACTTTGTAGTAACCGACTTGCTGGCTCATCACCCTCAAGTTCAAAATCTGTCGCCAAGCTGTGTCTATCGGTGTATTCCAGCTGCACTTGACAGCCAGTTCCCATCTAAGCTTTGTGTACTTACCATCTTCAGCCACATCATCACTTACCATGGTGATCAAACGGTCAAACACAAGCTTATCCATATAAAAATAAACAGATCAATCGACACCAAATTAGAAAAATATCCTTGCAGGGATATTTGCAAAATTAACCCAGTATTTTTTCCAGTACCACCAAATCGACCGACTATATACGATGCCAAAAGAAGAGATAGAACGAAACTAGTGGAGCCTTACAACGAAGGGTCCAATGTTTATCTCATTTGCGAAGTTGAAGGGGGTAAGTTATGGTAACCTAGCAGCTAGTTAGTTAAAGAAATGGATATTGATTTCGTAGATTCCACTGTTATTTTGTGTTACTACGAAAGGCGAGTTTCACGAGACTTTCGACTCAATCCCCTAATTCAAAAAGATGTTTCTCTTCTTACATTTGTTCCTTACTTTGGTCAGGAACCGACTTTAATAAGTTGCGAAGAGTAACGTGAATCTACATAATATTACAACTCAATAAATTACAAAATGAAGTCCATACGTTAAATTGAAATCAAACAATCAAATCTTAGTAGCCTAATAAACTAACAAAAAAATATTTTTTTGGTGTCCGATCAATCTTAATGGATATGTAATTTGTCATCAAACATCTGTGGCCTGACTCTTTTTATGGTGGACAATAAAACTGTTTGACTCATTATAATTATTTCAAATGATATATTAGGCACACCATTGGATTAAATACTGCACTTAAACAATATTAATTCAGAATATATGTGTAAGGATTTGCAAAAACTTGCCTCTCTACAAAATTTTATCCAGCCAGAAATCAAAACATTTTCAAAAATTATGTGTTAAATTGCCAATTTTGCGGAGAAACAATTGCAATTCCTTTTACCAGCGACAACTGATACTTGTATAATGTCATCACCGTACCACACAAGCTTCTATAATGCTTTAGTTCTATCGTGGAGTGTAAAACTTTACCGTTACCCACGATCATTATTGACCAAAGGCACACATTCCATCATTACCGCCCACACTTTGTTTATTTGTCATTACCACGTCTATTGTTCGAACAGACAATTTTGATTTTGAATTGTGGACTGGTCTGTTCTGGGCCTTTATTTCACACTTGAGACTTTTGAAATTGTTATTGCTTGTAATTATGTTCGAGAGTTATGAGACTCGCCTTTGTTATCAATTAAAATCTAATTTATTTGTTTCATAAGACGAATGAATTCGTTTCACTGATTAGTTTTCATTTTGTATATTTATATCCTAGTTAGGTACGGTAGAGTATGAAGGTACTACGAAGATTAAAACAAGATTTAAATTCTAACATTAAAGACATGGCACAAATAAAAAAATTACTTTAATTTAGCTAATTATTTCAATAGAAATATGAATTTATAAGGAACAGTAGTCTTATTTTAAGCAAATATGTCATCCGTTTTTGCGTTCTAAACATTAAAATTACAAATTCTCATACAGGTCGACCCAGGCCAAGAGTAACTTGGTACCTCGAGAATGTCGTCATAGATGATTCGTTCGAGCAGCGACCTGATGGAATAACCATCAACACTCTGACTTTCCCCAACGTTGGACGCCAACATCTCAACGCCAGACTGGTGTGCCAAGCATCCAATACCAACTTGGCGCCGCCAGAGACTAAAGTACTGATCCTTGATTTGAATTGTAAGTTCATTAATATTTAAGGATGTGATATAATGAAATATTATAATATAGGTCCTTACATGGAAAATAACCTACTAATGTTAACATCTAGTGATACAAACTTTGCTTGTAAATGAACAAACAGAAATAAGTAAAGCTCACAAAAATAGGTCAATTCATTCGATTGAAAGCGCTACCTGCTGATGGTTAAGCGCTAGTTTCCAATATTGACAATGTCCATTCACACGTAAGAATTAGGAAAATAGGTCATGTCAAAAATAAAATTGAATACAGACAAGCAAATTTGTTACAAAATACGTTTGAAATGAAAAGGATCGTGTCAAAGGAGCAGAACCAAGTAACAGCGTTAATTTCCGTTTCAGTGAAACCGATAAGTGTGAACATACTGACTAAGGAGAAGCAAATATCGGCTGATAAAAGGTACGAAGTGGAATGCAAGACGACGGGCTCCCGGCCGGAGGCATACGTCACTTGGTGGAAGAACAATAGACAACTAAAGCGAATGGCAAAAAACGTGAGCACACTCCCTTTTGCACTGTTTTCACAGACATTTGTCCCATTCAGAGTCGGTCCCATTGTGTTTTAATTAATAGATTCTTTTCAGTGGGATTTTTTGCGGGTGCGCTTTGTAATAATGAGTGTCGTTTGTTTTGCTCTCAGGGTTCTGTAGTGAAAAGGAACTCGTATGATTTTATGCTCGTATTTGAATTGTTGATATTATTCAATAGTCTATAAATATACTATGTTTGTGAAATTATGGTTTCATCAAAAATACCAAAGTTCAAGTCGGCGAACAATTATTGTACAGTAAGGGAATTCTAAAGAATGTTTAGCATAATCCTATTATTGAAGCAAGCATTTCTAGGAAGCTTTTCCACATTAAATTATAATGTAACGACAATCCACCATCAATTTCTTTATATGGTTATGTTCTAGAAAGTAGCATGTTGCGATTTCTAAATATTCTTAGAAACAGTAGTTGTCGAGAAATAAAATTACACATATATTTTCATAATTCACCAAAAAATGTGAAAAAAATCATAAATCAAAATAAACATGTCAATTTTATTAAGGAGCGAGATAGTATCCTCCATTAAAAAGGATAGATCTCACACTGGGCTTGTTCATCGATCTTGGGGACATTGGTATTATGTGCAGATCGCTGGTATAACTTTAATAGCGTGATGTAGAATTCTATAAAATTTTGGGTCTAGCAATCTTTCAATATAGCGCCATCTATTTAGGAGGAGTGCGAACTATATTTGCGATGTTGATAGATATCGCTACACATTTATCTTGACGTCATTTATATTTATTTACCTTCGTATTTCTGTATCTTATTTTGAAGCAACGGAACCCTTTTGACTCGATGCGTAAGCTCAACTTTTTTGTTTTTACTTTTAGTTCATTATTTTGATAGACACGGTGGGAACGACTTTATGGTCCTTTATTGTACTTGTTGTTTATTTGGTAATTATTTAAGTGTTGACTTCTCAATGGCTTTTATGGGCTGTTTGATGACTTTTATAGTGTTAATTTTGTACAATTTGGAATGTTTTGAGATATTTACAATCCTTTTTTTCTATTGAACACAATTTTGAACAAATCATCTACAAGGTACGTTTTGAATCGGACAGAGCGCTGTGGTTATAAGCATTTTTTTAATGATCGATTCCTGATAACTGTCACCTAATGCTAAGTACATAAGCATGGTCTTTGATATAAGGGGATGACAGCTCAGTAGGTACGTTGGATACCGCGGTGAAGGTCGTGGCTTCGAATCGTACAATGAACTTGAGCTTTCGGAGAAACAAACATAGTTAGGAAATCACAGTACGGTGGTAGGGTATTTTGTAGAACTTGACTGACAGGCTTCCACCCTCAATTTAAAAATCTGGCGGCAAGTATCTCTCTGTGTTCCAAACTTGCCTTCAAGTTATTGTAAAAGGTCAACAACACATTGGTAATGCCCCTGATATTGGTAATGTTTATTCCGGGGGACCGTTGTACAACTGATCGTTTTTGTTTTTTTTGTTTTTGGGGAGGACTTAAAGGTGGAGGTCTGAGGGACCATAGACACCCTTACGCGGACTTTTCGGTGAGCGCTTAGGGCTCTCATACAACTGATCTTGGAAGTTTGTATATATGCTGATCGCTTGGAGAACTTCGTTAGCGCGATGTAGATTATTGTGCCAGATGGCTCCACCTATCTAGGAGTACTGCGAACTATATTTGTTGTTAGATGTGACACACTGGCCTTAGAGTTTATTTGTGATTTACGGATCTACCTCAAAATTTTCTCTGAAAATAAACTTTTGGTATAAAATACCTATGGTACCACACACAGGACATGCTTTGGAAGGATTTACCTACACTACGAGGTGTAATAAAGGGAAAATAATAGAATTGATGATAAAAACCATTGCTATGTCATCCAAGTAAAAAAGTATTGGAAAAACATCAACCATGTTTGAACAGCATTACATACTTTTCACCTAATGACTTACGCAGCAAATCTTCAAGATAAATGTCTTACTTTACGGTTACCCTCTTTCAATTTACCAAATAACTTTCGTCCAAACTTGCCAAGGTCCGTATTTCTGTGACCTTTGACTTCCTGATTTTATTTTTTATAATAAGTAGTGAGAAGGGAGACATTTTTACTGAATTTGTGAGTTTGAGTCTATTTAAAGAAAAGAAGTACCGTACTTGATTTTGTAGAACCTTATAATATAATTATGTTTTGCTCGACTGGCTGGCTACCAGGTTGAAAATCGGCAGTTACAATTGAGGGCATTGTAACAAAAGATCGACAATGATTATGTCTAATGTCTATAATAGGCGACGGTAGTCACTTACAAAAATTACCGCGGATATTTATTTTTACTTTGCCTTATACCAAACCGCTAGTGATTAAGGCAATTTTTCCAGGGAGTATTTTTGAACTCAACGTTCTTTCCAGTTTTCGGAAAACAACGAAACGCTCAGCGTGTTAAGTTTGGTACCAAGTGTGGAAGACGACGGCAAGTTTCTGACGTGTAGAGCCGAGAATAAGCACATACAAGACTCAGCTGTCGAAGATAAGTGGAGACTAAATGTACATTGTAAGTAAAAGTTTTTGTTGTTAAAAGTCACTAAAAACATAAGGATGTAAAATTTATACAGGTCTAAATAATTCAATACATGACCTTTTATTGTGATTCCACTTACTGAAAGCATTTACGGCAAAATTTATTTTTATAAAAACAACATCGCAAACAAACTCTGTTCTTGCATAGTGATAGAATAGCTGAAATTGGCTTGGGTAACATTTTTTTGGGGGGGACAGAAGGCCTAAGCGGCCATTTACGACCTTACGCGGATAAGTAATATATGTATAGTTATATAGTAATTTAAAATTATATAATAAAGACGTCTCAGTATTTTAAAATAATAAATTATATTCCTTTTATTTAACATTGCTACTGTTATGCCCAACTCTGTTCAAATAATAATTAAATCATCTTAATTGGGTCACTTTTAAAGCTCATTATTTACTTTATCAAGTTATAAATTGACTTCTGATTTTTCTTTTACATCAAAGTTAGACTAATTAATTTTAACAATCAGTTAGTATTGTTTAAATACTTTTAGATCTTTAATTAATTTAAATGTTGTTGATACTTAATGTTCAATTAAATCAACAATATTTGTTTATATGAAATTAATACAAACAAATCAAGTCGAATGACAGTAGTCGCATATGGCCGGGACTCCACCAAAGCTGAGCGGAGACGAGCGGAGCGGAGTGTTTTTTAAACAACCAATAGAATAGCTGAGCGGTGACGAGATGTGTGAATAACGAAATTCTATTGATTGTTTAAAAAACATCTCCGCTCCGCTCATCTCCACTCAGCTTTGGTGGAGTCGAGCCTTAGATGTGTAACATTTGACATCTCACCCTTTCTCTTACTCGCAATATACTCGCACAAAGTGTTGATGACAGTACCAACCTCTCGGAAAATGAGTTGTTACCATCTGCGACAGCCAACTCTACCAACGCGCGCGCTCAATAAATGAGTTTTGAGTTTGAGGCTGTATGGGTTAAAACCCTTAGCCTACACTACAATAGAGGAAATAAAATTACACATCTATCTTTAGGGCTATTACGTAACTTGTTTCAATCAGTTTCAATCGTGAAAGCGGTTTATTAAAACACTTTGTTGAAGACACATGCGTGCATATGCAAACAGTAGTTCATTGCGAATGTACCCAATATTTCCATTGTAATGTTTCTATTGATTTAGAGGCTGTTTTCAAGATTGAAACTCATTGAAGCAAGTTACGTAATAGCTCCACTGACAACCCGGCTTCCTGTTCCCTCAGATTGCAGGAAAGATGTTTCCACATCAAAAATGTATTGACCGGATAAAAATTGTATTTTTTTATCTTTCTAACAGATATTCCTGTAGTAGACCTCAAAATGGGTTCAAACCTGAACCCAGACGAAATAAAGGAAGGGGATGACGTGTACTTCGAGTGTACCGTCAAAGCAAACCCCAAGACGCATCGGCTTGTTTGGTTCCACGATGTGAGTCCACCATGTTTTAAATAAACTAGAATTCTTCTTTTTTCAACCGGTTTTTAAATTAACAATAATAATATAGCTGTTAGACAGTGAGGATTTAGCTTTAAAAACAATCCTCTTTATAATCTCAATATAAATTTGTTGCATAGAAATAGATTAAATACTGAAATAAGAGATAGAATACTCTTTACCCCCGGAAAGAAAGATGTCGGGAACGCGGGTGAATCCGCGGGGGGCAGCTCTGCTAGTATTAGTAGGTATAACTGACTGACAGATGACGGTGGACTTGAGTTTCTAAATTTGAAGGAAATATTTCTTTATTACCTACTCTAAGGTTAGATTAGGCAACTATTAAATAAATAGTTGCCTAAAAAAAAAAAAAAAAACATAAAATGAACCTGAATTTTTCATATTTGATTTAATGTCTAATTTGCAATAATCCTACAAAAATCCAGTAACATCTTGTAAACTATCGACTACTAAATTTTGAAACCTTATTTATATTTTTGTTATATAAAAACTAGCTTTACACCCTGCGGTTTCACCCACGTAACCCTTTTTTAAACCTTTAGGGGTTAAATTTAAAAAAATCCTTTCTTATTTCTCGTCTACGTATTAAAAACACCTACGAAAAAGTTCAGATTTCTAGGTCTAAGGGTTTAGGCTGGCGTTGATGAGTCAGTGAGTCAGGCCTTCTCATTATAAAGATAAAGTATAATCCTGTTTTGAAATGTCTTCACTAAAGCAAGAACTAATGTAGATGATACACATACAGAACAATGAAATCTTTCACAACGAAGCAGCGGGCGTCATTCTCAGCGCCCAGAGCCTGGTGCTGCAAAGCGTCACAAGAGCAGCAGCTGGAGACTACACCTGCATGGCTGCTAATAGTGAAGGGAAGGGGACTAGCAACCCCGTCAGTTTGCTAGTCAGATGTAAGTTCCTATATCTTAATTAAACTGTCATAGATAACCAACAGTCCTTCAATAAAGTAATATCTTAAAGATTACAAATATTTTTTGAAGCTGCTCCTAAGTATTCAAAAATAGAATTTGCAGTTCTTGCATCTGTATTGAGAGCAAGTTTCTTTCTTGGCTTTTTGCTTTCTTTTGATGAAGAATTAAGGCACTTACATAATATTAATTCGTAATCGAAATAAGAAAAAGACGTTTACAATGACAAATAATTGTAATACTCGTACTTTGCTTCTGCTAGTTTTGTAATGGTCCATAATATTTTTATTGTAGTTCCTTTGTAAAGAGCTAGATTGTGCCATACATTGTCGTTGCTACAACCCCTAAGCCAATTTATCCTTCAAAGCCGTGGTCGTTGCAAACCGTTACAGAGACAGCACTGTAATATAGCCTACAATCCTGTTTGTGCTCTTTTCTGTGAGGATTTTCTAAACTTCCATTTTTGTTGTACCTTTCAAAGCTAGCATAAATGAACATTACCTTAGCATTGTAAGCCAATCAAAATGAATAATGAATATATCCTCCGTTTCGAACCCAATTTCAATACATTCAGTTAAAAGACGTTGTATGAAATAGTAAACATGTTATTTAAAGCATGAAGACAACGTTTACTATACAATTTGTGCAATTGCAAACTCTATTGCATCCTCAAGAGCACTTAGCACTTAAACCATCTCAATAATACAGCCCCATCTAATCTAAGGTGCCCTATTTGGATTCACCAGAATTTACTAACATTTAGTGTGTGGAAGCAAGTGTCACAGGGGATTTAGTGGATCTACGGTGCATTCCCGTTGAACTAGACTTATACTGTCGCCTAGCGTTCGTGTAATAGTGGCTAACAAAATTTTAGAGCCAGTTAGATTGCTCAGGGACCCAAGAGTTGGTATGAGTGAGTATTTGAACAATGCTATCGGGAATTTCAAAATAATGAGGATTTGTTTTAGGTCTTTAAGTTTGTGGAATGGTTGTTAGGTTCTTTATAACACTTGTATTTTTTCATGTGCAGAGAAGTAGTCTTTTTTGATTTGTTAGTTTACGAATGAATGAGTAAGTTAAATACTGCAATATTGTAAGATAGCGATGAAGTTGCTTGTAAAACTAACCTTCCAGTTAAAAATTCTGTAAAGTTTTCGATATGGTGCTTCCGAATGTAATTTACCTCGTGGCTTATGTTTTATTTCTGGTAATCAAGTAGTGAAACTAAAACCGCTGAAAGTACAATAAGGTAGTCTATTAAGTTTATTGCCTTCATAAAGGACCCTAACTACCTCTTCGACGTTGTAGTGGAAGTGGAATGAAATACGAGTGCCTTAACTGAGCATAATGTTGTGCCTTTCAGAGTTAATTAAGAATAATTTAAATTTTAGTTACAATGTTTAGAAGGCCAATTGTGAATCTACATTATAAGTTCAAACCCCAGAATAAGGTTGAGCTCTATAATTAAATATTGGCAAGACGCAATGTGAAGGAATTGCACTGACTTTTAATACCAAATCATAAAATATTTTTTTAAATATACTATTTTTATTGATTCGTATTCTTTTCAAGTAAAATATCAACGTCCGTAATGTTGGAAACGTAAAAACATGCCAGATATTATGTGCAGGTACACTGAAAGACCTGGCTGTAAGTACATAATTTGTGCATAATGAAAAGAAAATAGCAATAAGTCAAAGTTAATGTTCCATTAAAAACTTCCTGTAAGGAAGCATATTAAAATTTTGCACCGTGTAAAATTCTTTTAATGGCCGTATCTACCATAGCTCATAAAATCATATAACTTTTATAACTAGATTTTAAAATATGAGAATGTAATCTGTTCATAAAACATGTTCAAGAATATCTCTGAAAAACAATTTTCACAGAAATTTATCTAGTAGTAAATCATATAGCGCAGATCCGTCTACAATTCGTAGGTAATTTGACTCTCTGGACAAAACTTATGAGTACAACCGTAGTTTATTTTTTATAACCAGGCTGGCTCTCAAGTGCAACAGAACTGCCGGAACACACCAACTGGTACTCGTCAACTTGAGGGTGGTAGCCAGCCAGTCAAGTACTACAAAGTATCCTACCACCGTGCTGTAGTTTCCTCATGAGTTTTTCCTACACCGAAAGCTTGTAAGGAAGCTTGAAAGGATTCCGACCCACGACCTTCGCTGCGGTATCCGATATCACTACCACTGAGCTACGATCGCCTTAAACATTGAGAATAAATTAAAACGCATGTAAACTGCTGGTAGTCCCGACTAGGGCACCTTTGATAAATGAGGTTAGAATAAACAGAGAAAGGTAATTATGTAAATATCGTGAAGCATTTCTTCACATGAAGCTATTAAATCCTAAACTAATCAGAGCTTTGCTTCATATCCCATAAATCTAACATCAATCTAACTCCAAAATTTGGAGTATAATATTTTTCAAGTTCGATAAAGCGAGTATCAGTCTTAGTTAGTTTGATAGTTTTCTTCCATTATTTCATCGGAGTTTGAGCTAGCTACGTTATCAATAAAACTGAGATTCGCAAGTTCCTTCGACTACAGTTTTATAATGATGATAAGTTCTTCTTGTTAGGAGATTCGACGTAGCTTTATTGGAATGTTGTTGTTCGATATAACTAGCTGAGTGTTTGAATCGCGAGCGATATGTCACGTTTTTGCCAATCCTTGAGGTCGTTTGGGATACCTAACATTTCGTTAGACGTTAGATCAATTTTTGTGTAGATCAGCTAAATTGAATCTATTTTACCAAGATTTCTCATTTTAACAAACCTTACATGACCATATTATACTGTTATTAATGTTAACAATATCTCAAATTAATGTAAAATTATAATTATACTCTTTGAAATACAAATCTATCCCGTGAAAGGAGTGTTCTGAACACTATTTTTTTAAGGATCTAAACACTGAACTATATTTTTTTTAATAAAACCGAGTTTTCTGTTCAAAGATGCACCAATCTGCGCCGAAAGAAGAGACGGTGAACTATTCGGTGCCCTTAAACATGAAACAGTATCCCTCCACTGTTCCGTTGATGCTAATCCAGCGCTGGTCTCCTTTCATTGGACCTTCAACAACTCAGGCGAACAGACTGAAATACCACCCAGGTAAGTAATTTTACAACAGTTTTTTTTTTGGGGAGGACAGAAAGGTGGAGGTCTGAAAGACCATAGACACTCTTACGCGGACTGTACGGTGAGTGCTTAGGGCTCTCAACCGTGATTGCAAATCTTTTAGGGAACTACAGAAATACAACACGGATGTCAAATAAAGCTTCGTTTACATCTCCAGACATCTTACGTGGTAGACTCGTAACAATACTCGCACAGACATAAAATATACTTACACACGTTTCTATTGGCGTATCCAAATAGTATACGTAGATGTAAATGAAGCATAAAACGGTTGTTGTAAATCTAGTATACGATCAAGAAATGTAGAAGATGACATTATACAAAATGAATGAACTTTTACTGCAATGACAGCCAAATCTAAATCCAAATGTCTCCAAAAAGCACGTTTAAATTCCTTCTTCGTAAATAAGGGGTAAAAAGATGACAGATGAAATGAAAGCGTATTTTTAATTCCATACAGGTTATACAGCACTCATGGGCACACCTCCACACTAAACTACACACCAACGACCGATATGGAGTACGGTACATTGGCTTGTTATGGTGAGAATACGGTCGGACAGCAGAAAGTGCCGTGCCTCTTCCAGTTGGTTGCCGCTGGTGAGTCTAGTGTCACATTTCTTGGGATGAACAGTAATTTTCGAAAATTAAAGAGCATGCTCAAAACATGTGTTCCGAATTCATTTTCCATTTCCATGTTTCCATTTTCGACATCGTGAAGGATTTTTTTCAAAATTTCTTCGGTGAAGGAAAATATCGTAAAATATCCATAGCTTGATGGTAGATAGGGTTTGTTTCAAATACCCGCTTGGTAGACTAGTGTTTTTTATCTTGAATTTTGAAAGCCAGTCCAAGCCAAACAGTTAAAAAATATAATAATGCAATATCTTCTATAATAATTTCAAATCTATAAAAGAGTCATTAAACATACTTAATTATAAGTAGTCTACTGGATTTTCCGTTACATATAATCTCTAACAATGTTGAGATGTGAGATTTTGGACAAATGCAAGCACATCCAAAGTTAATAAAAAATCTGCTAAAGCACTTTAATTCATATTAAGAGATAGTACACTACACCCGCTTACTTCCTTTGTACCTGTACATGTAATTATTGCACATAATAATCGGCCCTCAAACGATTATTACACTGCAGATTATTATTACCTGCTATCGACGATTTACAATAATTACTGTGTGCAAGTGGCAAGTGACCAATCAGCGGTAATACAAGTTTTTGACGTCTATCAATCCGTTGCGTGGGTGTTGAACGACTTGTAGATAAGTTTGCTAATCCACACGTCAAAACATGGCGTGTTATTTATGTATACGACAAGTTATTTGTGGCAAATGTGGCTTTCTAATTCTGTCAGAAGGTTGACAACCAGCCGGGCGATCCATCTGATGATATGTGGCGACTATAGACATAAACAATATTAGGGGAATCACTAGTTGCTTTTCTTACTACTATGATAAATGAGAAAGATTGTTTGGATGTGAAGATGTTTGTTACTCTTTTACACAAAAACTACTAAATGGATTTTAAAGAAAATTTGCATACAGATCATATCCTGGAATAAAACATAAGAAACTTTTCATCCTAAGAAAAAATAAGATTTATCGAGAACGCAGGAGACATCTAATCTGCTTTATAATAGGCGGTCTTAACACAATATTATACTTCCCAGTTAACACAGCTTTCCCATAACAATGAGGATATTGCCCAAGCCTCAGGCCGATAAAGTCTTAGTAAGAGTTAGATATTGCTGACTCTAAGTTGTTTCTTCATCTTAGGTCGTCCCTTCCATCTCCAAAACTGCACGGTAGCCAATCAGAGCATTGACTCTTTATATGTGGAGTGTGTCGAGAATTTTGATGGAGGCCTGCCTCAGACCTTTCTGATGGAGCTTCTGGAATTGCCTTCTTTGATCGTAAGTTCAAATTGTATCTCTCAGCAAGATCAAATTATTTAATATCATTTTTATTTTCTGTTTCTTAGATTTTTGGAAGTACCTGTCTGGATGGATTAGAAATACTAATAATAAGTTATTACATAATATCACGTCAACAACAAGCTTACTTAAAAATTGCTATTATTTGTAGAATTTGCCTTTCCAATATTATTTAGAGATATATTACCCAAATTAGCGGGATTTAATTAGAGTCGATAGATTTTTAGTACAGTGCTTTGCTACAAATAGAAAATGTAGATATCATATCAAAAGTATTTATTCAATATTTTTATAAATAATGTTTTCTCACAGGTTCGGTACAATGTATCCACAAACCGAACTCCACCATTCTTTGAAGTGCGAGGTCTTCCACCAGGCGTCAGCTACAGGATCGATCTGTATGCAGTCAATGCTAAAGGACGAAGTGATGTGTCTACTATTGAAACTGTAACATTAAAAGGACAGGCAAAATTTACTGGTGAGTTATTAACTATTATAAACTATTGTATTAATAAAATTATCGAAAATCGTCTTGAGGAGCATTGATGGCACAAAATATATAAAATAAAGAGAAGAAATTATAGTTATTGTTTTCACTCGACAAATACATAATATATGTGATAATATTCTCTAATAATATAATTCTTAAGCATATAAGTTAGGTACTAGTCATCCCCCGCGTTCCCGAAGGAACTCTCTAGGCATTGAATTTTCAAAAATCCCTTCTTAACAGATACCTTTATTGTTCCTTGTTATTAATTAAAAGATGTTATTGGTCTTCAGAGGCTTTTATTATGATAATATTTTACAATCCTTTTCTTTGTAAGATATTACAAGACAAGAAGATTAGTTTAACAGTAATACAGTGACGTTTTATATATCGTCACGACAAGAGTAATGGCAGACAGTGTTGCCATCTCGCTAATACAATACCTTCTCCCTATTTATACTTTCTGAAATTTCATTATTAATCAGTAAATGGTATTTCGCTTTCTATTTCGTAATCTAATATTGATTTTTTAGGTAAATTTGTAGTCTTTAACAACTTAACTTCTTTTTTATTACCCCAGCTGATTTAATATGGAGACCTAAAATCGTACTCAATATCTTGTTACTAGCATCATGATTTAAGTCTCAATTTACCATGAAAATGGAAGCTAATAACCATAGTAGAGTCACGCCATGAACCGCCGCAATGGCGAATAGCTTTATTTGAAGATCTGATAAAAATACCATAAGTGCAATAAATAATTTTTGAACACGATATGAAAGCTGATATTAAGTCCTAGTTTAGAGTATTTGGGTTTATTTGAATCAGTTGTTTATTGCCCCTCAAATACTGTTATTTATACGAGTTTTAATAAGGGTTGATACAAAAACCTTAATATTACTCAAACGATTTTTGGAATAAACTCCATACTATGCACTGGAGTGGCGAATTGATTTTGCTCTCAAGTATATTAGTAATGGATATACTACATCCAACTACATGCTAAACAGAAGATCCTCTTTGAAAAATTATAGTAATATCTCAACTCTCAATACAAGGCTTGCTGAACCGCCCGCTGGTCGGAACCGTGGGCTGGCCTTCTAACGTGGCTATTAATTGACTCCTGAAGATTTCAATAGAATCTCTCGTTTGCCAGCGACTCAATGTTTTCGTCTATTTGGTTTGGCTCTTATTTACAGTAGTAACAAGGAAAACAATCGTATAACTCATGGAAGCAGGGCAAAATAAACATCCCATGCTTGGAAACTTTATTTCCCAAGAGGCATTCATTCATCATTAAGCCCCACAATTAGTTTCCAAAATGGAAATAAAAGAAAACTAATTTTGTTCGCGTGTAACGTATGCTATCGTTCACAAACCGGTGGAGACGATTAAAAGTAGCGTTCTGTGTTGATGGTTTAGACGCAGTGGTAATTAATGGCGTGATTTGCACCTTCGGCTGAGCTTTGTGTATCGTGACATTGCATTTAGCTTTTAATTGAGGTTTTAGGTGTTAATTGAGTATTTAATTTACATAAGCACCAGACTTTTTTCAAGTTGTAGATTTTATGTCACTGCTTGTTATTTTGGGATCAAATCAATAATTAACAACACTAATCAGATTTCCAATTTAACGACAAAAACAGATTTTGGAGGTGTATACGTAGGCACGATATCATAACCCAGTTTTTGTCAATTCATAAAATAATTTGATTTAATAAGTCTGTTAACATAATCTACTAGGTAAAATTATCGCCAAGGACCTACTGGTAGTTATATTCCTGCACAGAACCAAAGAGGTGGGTTTTTGCTTCTTCCTAAATAAGCTAACTACCTTCAATGTCATCATTTATAATGTTGAGTTTGTGGTCCACATGTTAGCATACATCTGTGCTAATAAATTTCGTAAAAACCTAATTTCTTACGTCTTTGGTCCCAGGAGAAAGCACTACCCTGGGAATGTCACCAGTTTTGGCATCAATAGCAGCAATGTCAGCACTGCTTGCTGCTGCAGTGTGTGGCGTGCTGGCCGTGCTGTACCGACGTCACGCGACACGTCACAGGCACTTGCCAGCCAAACACGCTCCCCTAAGGTAAGTTAGGATTTAGGAAATCAGAAATCTCCGTCACTTCTCATTTACTGGGATGATGTTTACTCGACGAAGTTACCACGTTATTTTATTGCTTGTTGATATAATGCCGTTAAATATCTATTTTCTAGTTTAAGAGCGCTCTAATTAGTGAACAATGCGAACTAGTTCGCCGATGATCCCATTCTTAGTTCTTTATAATGAATTAACTTATCTGACCGCCGGTTCATTAAGAGGTGGCGCTGACCATTTGACTGTTAAATTATAAAGTAACATTATTATGTCTATGTGAACTACTTTGCCCAAGACTACTATTTACCCGACTACGACAAAGCAAAAGGGAAGGAATAACCGTGGTCGTATGCTACTTTGCAGAATGTGTTATTTTTTTTGTTACGGTACACCATTATGAAAATGTATGAAATATAATAAAGTATTTATTACATGTAAATTGTTTATTTAATACACGATACATATAGAATTGTTTGTACATAACAATGTCAGATGGGAATATTTTCATGTTTCATACTTTTTAGAGCGTGATTTCTCAGTAGTCGAATTGTAGTTTTTGCTAGTACTTTTTCATAAAACTTCATCGTTTTTAACCCCATTAGTGAAGCAATGTACGTAGAGCGATCTCCAAACTGCCCTACGCCAGTGAAGCAAGAAGTAGAATCAAGGGCCAGCAGTACGGAGCCAAGGGGCGACAGGAGCGAGGGGCGCTCGGAGAGGGGCGCGCGGGGGGCGCTGCTGCATACTGCAGAGCCGAGGGACGCAGATGATGCAGACCCTGACATCATACCTTGTTTGTATGGTGAGGATTTTCTTCAGATTTTTGATAGGAAATTCAATAGTCATTTGAAATGGTCCAGTCGTTTTTGTTAATTGTCTAAGGGAGTAGATCTTTTACTGTGAATAATATCTATAGACACTACCTACCACTACATTAAATACTTTAAAAAAAAGTTTATTTCTCACCACAGATAAATTACAAAGAATAAATTGTTTCAGCCAAGAGTAAAAACGGTATTTTTTTACGTCAATAGTCTTCATAATCATAATCATAGATGAATAAAACGTCGCGCCCCTCCGGAGCGAGGACCAATTCTTAATCTATGCTTGAGATACTAAAATGTATTTCATATCTTATTCTCTTTGGACTATTAATGTAAAGAATATTTCAAATTTGTAGTAAAGTAAAATATAAGTTTGATGGAAACACTAAATTCTTATTATTAACGTTAACCAATAATGTCAAAGTTCCATATTCAAAATAAGTTTTTTTGTGCCAGAACGGAGGCCAGTATCAAACGGCTATATGAGCCTGCAGCGACCTCCGTCAAACAACAAACTAACTAAAATGAGCGGAGAAGATGTTCGCTCAGAGCCTGATGGCGGGGCCTACTATACGGACTTCCGGAAGAAGGACTATAGAATACCCTTAACTAATGTGAGTATTATAACAAACATCAACACACCTGCTTCATTTAGTAAGGTTTTATTCTGATATGAATTAAGATGCTTATTTTTAGGATAATTCCTAACAGTGGTTACCATAAGTTCATCTTTGAAGGCGATGATAGCTCAGTGGTAAGTGACGTCGGATACCGCGGCGAAGGTCGTGGGTTCGAATCCTTACAATGAGCTTGAGCTTTCGGTGAAGGAAAACATCGTGAGGAAACCACAGCACGGTGGTAGGGTACTTTGTAGTACTCGACTGGCTGGCTACCACCCTCAAGTTGAAAATCTGTCGCCAAGCACCTGTTGGTGTGTTCCGGCAATTGCACTTGAGAGCCAGTTCGCCTTTAAGGCATTGTAATAAGGTGTACAACACATTAGCAATCCCCTGGTATTGCCAATGTCTATAGGCGACGGTTGTCACTTACCATCAGGTGACCCGCCTGCCATCGTTGTCACTTGTGACATAAAAAAAAAAAAAAAAAAAAATCAAAACTCTTTACAACCTTTACTATAATTATTTGGAAAGCCACAGCGAAATTAAGCAGTTACGTTTTAACTTTACATTGATATTAATTTTACTAGATACCAGTAATCCATCACAGTGTTATGTAGATTCGATAAGCTTAAAATCGCTTTGGAATATAAGCAGTGGCAGTAGCAATCACTGAACCTCGTTCATTTTTGTTGCAGTCTTATCATAGTTTAGGACGCGTGAACAAAGGTGTAAACGCGTGTAGTCCTAGTTCAGCGACAGGTGTGACGTCATCGCTAACTGCTCACCGACTCCGGCCCGAAGTTGTCACGACCTCGCACCGAGTCCAAGAGAGCTGTATATAAGAAACTACCCTCCGTTGTAAATATATTCATTAAACCATCGACGTAGAAAAAATCAGAATCACGACAATTTACGATTGAAATCAATCAAGGTTGTGTGGTAGAATGTACCTTCATAAATATTTTTTTCTAAATCTTACACAGACAGAAAAAGCATCAATAAATTTCTATCACGGTGCATCTAGTCTATTCTACATCGATGTTTAACACATAAGTATTGACTGTGTTCCTTTGATAGTCTAAATTTTTGTAAAATGTCTTTTAAGAAATTTGTGTACGAATTAATGTTGTAAGTTTGTATGTGATATAATGCGCTTGAAATGAAAACGTGAGGTGTTCGGTTCAAAATAAGAGACGTTATGTCACCATTGACGTCATGTTATGAATTACTGATGTTTAATATGACGTCATCATCATACTCAACCTAGGGATTTCCCGATGAACTTAGACTTCGCACATAGATTTTTTATAATAAACTGGAGCCCATTCTTTAAAACGACATCTTTTATTATTTTTCCGAAATCTGATATGCAGGTTGGCGGGTCACCTGATGGTAAGTGACAATCGTCACCTATAAACATATCCCTCCTGACTCTTACGTGCATCTGCCCGAATACACCGGTAAGAGCTTCGCGACAAAGTGGAGTACTACAAATTACATCCGTGGTATGGTTTTTACAAGATGTTCTCCTTCACAGCTCAAGTTATAGTAGTAGTGCGAGGAGCAGGAACGGATAATCAGTTGTCAGTGTATCTAGTGGAAGTGGCATTCGGCACGCACAAGCATGAGGTTGCCGTTCGAGTATTTCTTCCCTATCTGTTATTGGCTCAACTAGTAGCTTACTTTCAGCTGACTCTGCTTAAACCCTAAAGAGGGTTGTCCCAAAAATTTTGGTCTCTTACAAATTTTCTCGTTTCAATGTACTTTCAACATTGAAACAAACATCTTCCCCAAATTGAGTAACATTTAGTATATCATTCGATGATGTAGATGGTGACATGTCGTATCTTGTAATCGAACTTAGAAATAATATTTGTTAAGAAAGCTTAGTGCCATCGTTAAAGCTCGACTTTATTGCGCACTGCGCTTTAAATTAAAAAGTTTTGTAATTTGTAATTCCCAATGATTCTACGGGCTCATTTTTGTTCGGTGTAGACTTGATCACTTTAGTTAAGTGAAGCTCTTTAGCTTTTGAATTGAATATTTTAACA
The DNA here is from genome assembly GCA_951361185.1 of Ochropacha duplaris. Classification (NCBI taxonomy): domain Eukaryota; kingdom Metazoa; phylum Arthropoda; class Insecta; order Lepidoptera; family Drepanidae; genus Ochropacha; species Ochropacha duplaris. The sequence goes on along the minus strand of OX592707.1, from coordinate 746,200 downwards.
ATATTTTTTTTTAATATTTGATTATTATTCAAAGAAAAGGTCGAAATAAAAATATATGTCATAATAGATGTCAGTGTAAAGCGCTTAATTAAGTTAATTTTGAACAAAACATCTTTCTTTTCAAAGATTCATTAATGATAGGCCATTTGTATTTTATCCATTCTTGTAATTTTTTTTACAAACCATGGTAAGCAATGTTGATGAAAATAAATGTATAAAATCAAACAATTTCTGGGTCCTGCCACTATTCTTTTATTTTTCTGGAGTTCTATTAAGCGCTAAACTAAAAACTGCTCCTAATAAATGATGAATTATAACAAATATTTGAACAAATGTTTGTTCAGCCACTATCCTATGATTTATACCCAGAATTGAGAAACGAAAGTCGCCGAGAAAATTTCTGTCGATCAATCTCAAACAAGTGTTTGCGTTGGGCTTTGCAACGAGCGGGTCTTCAAGCGTCCGCAAACAGTCATCCTAGGAATAAATATAATTTTGTAATAATACTCGAGTTGTTCATTGTTCAGAGCAAAACATCGTTTCAAAATTAAAAAAATTACTCAATCATTGTTATTTAGTTCCAGAATAATAAAAATAAAAGGTATTTATTAAGGTGAAGAGTCGGTATGTAAGGATATCATTAGAAAATTATTTTACGTTAAAATAGGAAAGTCACTAAGAATGTAACATTTTTTTAATTAAAACATTTGATTGTTGAGTGACATGTTAATGCTCATGACATGCCCATACCAAGCCAATCTATTGCGTTTCAACTTTTCAGTCACTGGTGCTACTTTCAAACTTCCTCTGATATACATACATACTCATTCCTTATCCAATCCATTCTCGTAATATTCACACATCAACCTCAGCATTTGCATCTCTGCCACATGCACTCTTCTCTCATCCATCTCTTTCGTTGTCCAACATCCAGATCCATACATTACAACAGATCTTATAAATCTTATATTAAATGTTCCTATCATTAATAAATTAATTATATCTGAAGCAAGGGATAGAATCGTGAAATTTTGCACACAGGTACCTTCTTCATCCTTTTTACACTTTAATACTCAAAAACGTAAGCCCATAAAGCACGTCAGCCCGCTATTTCTATGGCCCAACATGACGCCCTCGCGGCCACACGCGAAGTGTCGTTAAATCAAACGACAACATTTATCTACACTTAACGCCCCAATAGTTCTTTCACGTCGAAAAATCTTTGTAAATTGGTCACCATTCCATATTACCAGCAACTTATGAACTTAACATTGTTATTTGACAAGCAAACACTAGTATTACAAGCTATTACTGACATGTGATATTCGATATTATCTGCCTACTCGAGTATTGTTATGTAAGTACCTACTTGAATGTCGAATGAATAAATTTTAATTGATTTGATAGTTCAGATTGAAGTAATGGTATAGTAGCCTAATTGTTTTGCTATCTAAATGAATATTATAAAGTGATTGATTTGAAAGTTGTTGTTTGTAATGGATAAACTCAAAAAATATTGTAGTAATAGAAATCTAAATTATTAAAGACATTGGGTATATTTTATTTTAATTCCCTTAAAAACGCGGGTAAAACTGCGGGGTGGAAGCTAGTGATTAGTTAATAATAATAATTGTTACTGTGTAAGTTTCTCTTCGGTTATATTACTTTCGTAGATATTTTTGTGCATTTATCTACAAAAATGATGGAATCGTCATACACAATTTCTAAAACTTCAATCTTTTAAAACTTTATTTTTTCAAATAACTTACATCCCCCATAGGAGGAGAATTTAGAAGGTATTATTATTATTCACTTTCTAAGACTATTAGAAGACTAGGGGACAGACTGTTTTTTTTTTTATTAAGATATATTTGTTTAAACCATTTCTAGTTGCAGTTGAAATTTTATTTTGTCGCTACTTAGTAAAAACTAAAAGTTTTTTTTAAATCAAACCACAATGTCCGATTGGCTGAATTCAATTTATTTTTATAATATTTTTAAAACATCCGCATTCGAAATAAGGTATAAAAGAGAAATGTCAAAACGTTTTATTTTCATGAAAAGCTAGTGTAATTGAGTTTCCACTATCATACATTTCAAATAAAACGTTATTTTAATCTGATGCACTGTAAAAATAAGTTGAATTGATGCGATATTGTCAACTGTAACGGATCGTGAAATGAAAACATACAAGAGGAGTACAATTAACTATATTTGAATTCAAATTAAGTAAACCCGATAATATTTATTTTTAATTATTGAAAAGCGTTCTTTTTTTTATAAAATTTTATGTGATCAGTATTATTAAATGGAACTTTTTCGAAAATAGAATTTATCTTCGAATAAATTATTATGATTAATAATGATTATTCTGATTTTGAAATAATTATAAGAATGGATTGAATAACAAAATGCTTACGACATTTTTGTTTACAAATACTTTTGTTCACTTTTTTACATTAGGCGACACGATATTTTTGTTTTTTTAGACAATTGGATTTCAAATGGCTCAGTTTTAAGAAATATTATTAACGACATTCAATTATTGGCGTGATATCGTGTCGCATCGTGTAAAAAAGTACTAAAACCAAGTTCTTTGTAAAATAATCCCGTCTAATTGTAAGTATTGTAAATATTGTAATATAGAAATAAAATCTATAAACGAAATTAAAAAATCTAGTCTAACTTTTAGGTCTAACGGTGCTAAGTACTGTACATTATTAATTAAATAACAATTTTAAAAAAATAGGGTAATGTCAAATTGCCGGTGAGCTCATACTAAGTATGGGACAAAAATATTGTTAAAAGATAAAAAATATTGTTTCTTGTAAATGTTTCCAAATACAATGTCAAGCATTTTTCTTTTTTTTTATTCCGACACCCACAGACCTAGCATGAATAAACGCAGCAAAAAGTCCAAGAAAGTATTCACTCAGTGATGTGCTCAACACAAATGCTTTTTTTTTATGTCCCAAGTGACAACGAGGCAGGCGGGTCACCTGATGGTAAGTGCCAACCGTCGCCTATAGACCCTGGTATTCCAATTGCAATTGTAATAAATGCCTTAAAGGCGAACTGGCTCTCATGTGCAATTGTCGGAACACACCAACAGGTGCTTGGCGACAGATTTTCAACTTGAGGGTGGTAGCCAACCAGTCGGATACTACAAAGTACCACCGTGCTATGGTTTCTTCATGATGTTTTCCTTCACCGAAAGCTCAAGCTCATGTAGGATTCGAACCCACGACCTTCGTCGCGGTATACGAAGTCACTACCTACTATTAAGCTTATGAGTAGTATTTAATCAATAAATATTTGAATAAATTGCAACGGAAATTGATACTTATTTAGTTTTTATAACGTTCATAAAAAAACGAAAGTAAAAAATAATAGTTACAGTATAAATGTTACATTTTAAAACGGAAACGTGAACTTGCATATCAATCCAAAAATATTGTCATAAAACAAAATAATGTTCAACCATGAAACAACTCTATCTTCTGAGGAATAAGAGTTAGAATTTAACAGCAGCGAGTGTGACTCGTAAACGCATTTTGAACGACATCTGTCCAATACTAGAAAAATACATACAGTTGAGAAAAACGGATCAGTTAATTGGTTCCGTAGATTTTTTTTAAATAAATAAAATATTTCTTTTGTGTTGCGTTTTTATAGGTATCTGTACCCCGCGGTTTCATCCGCTTTATTGAGGGATCTTACCTTTTTTTTGGATAAATAGCCTATGCAATTTCAAAACCGAAAATTTAATTTTGATTATACCTACCTGTATTTAAAGATAATTTCAATTTTTTTGAGATACTTTGTACCAAAAAAATTTACCTAATTTTGGATAAGGGGAGGGTAGGGGTAAGGGGAGGGGAGATTCAAACGTTGCCAATTGTCACATCATGTGATAACTCTGTTCATCTGATACCTTGATATAGAATATCCCGTATCATCTTATAAAAGGATTTATAGACGTCCAATGCACTAGGGATCCCTAAAAGCATCGAACTTTATAATGCCCCCTGCGGATAGTGAAACGGTATGTCGAATTTATGACGAGCGAGATTTATAGTGATTTTATATATTTCAGCTTTTACAGCTGTTAAAAACTATAAAAGTGTAATTCTTTATTTTATTATGAGATATACAGGGTGTCCGGTGGGTAGTAATATAAAAATGAACTCAATAGGAAGATCACCAATCTCTAGATCATTTTATATTTCTGATTTTTCTGTATAGTTTTTTTATTTTATTTAGTTTTATTTACAACAAATGTACAAAATATACAAACAAATGTACAACTATAACATATAAAAAACTTCTTCGAAGCTGTCGCTGCTGCCGATCGGCAAGGTTTCCAGAAGGCTGGGAATAAATATAAAAACAACAATGAGATATCAAACAAATATCAAATATAAAACAGATATCAAATATCTCGAAATTGGTGACACTTTTACTAAGGTCATTTTTTATATTCGATAGGTGACCTGTCTACCTATCTCTCCTTTAAGTTAGTCGTACTACTAATAGTACATCCTGTATATGTACGTTGATAAATATTGACTGTGGGAACTTTGATTGTAATATATCACCGCAGTTAACGCATTGGACTTCCTACGCCTAATCAATAATAAGATTATTACGAGCTATTTGGGGGGGAGTAAATCTATACATACTATTTGTCCCCCGCGGTTCCTTTTCCTGGGATTCTATCTCTTGTTCCAGGATATAATCTATTTGTGTGCCCAGTTTCATCAAGATCGGCTTAGCAGTTTCGGAGTTCATCGCAGACAAACATTGTGACACTGGAATTTTATATAATTCAGATAAGCGACATATCAATCGCGATATGTCAGAAAGTATGAATGTAACAAACTTTCTGAGATGAGTGAGATGGTTTATGCAAGGTCAGGAATGTGCTCGTGTCGCCTCTGCATGCATTAAAGTCATTACAGTAATTAGAATCTGACAATTCATAAGTGCCTGTGAAGGCCTATTTGGATGAATAAACATTTCATTTCATTTCATTTCTGGTGTTGCAAGCGTTTTTTTATTTTAAACCGCAAGTGATATCCAGACAGACGGGTCACCTGATGGCAAGTGAATACTGTTGCCGTTACTTATTAGATTTTAAGACGATGATACCTGTGAAAGTCGTGGGTTCGAATCCTACAATGAGCTTGTGTTTTCTGTGAAAGAAAACGGCTAATGTACCTATGTACCTATACTATAAGTGACTGTAGTCACTTACCATCAGGTGACTCGCCTGTGTGATTAAAAATTAACATGAGTTACATTAGTATATAGGGGATTCTTAATTTGGCTTTATTTTTAATCTCTATAATTATACATCATTAAATAATGTATGTATTTGCACAAAAACAATGACGAGTAATTTTATATGAAGTGTAATTAAAACGTAATTAATTTGTTGAATGGAAACTTATTAATACAAGTACCGGCAAGCTCCAATAAGCTTTGTTAAGCTTTACGGTAATTAAGCTTGGAAAACGCTGGGCGCGTTGTCGATAACGTCGTTACAATATAGCTTTCGTTGCTACGCCGTTGGGTCTAGATTATGCAATTGTGAAGGCGATGATAGCTCAGTGGTAAGTGACGTCGAATACCGCGGCGAAGGTCGTGGGTTCGAATCCTACAATGAGCTTGAGCTTTCGGTGAAGGAAAACATCGTGAGGAAACCATAGCACGGTGGTAGGTACTTTGTAGTACCCGATTGGCTGGCTACCACCCTCAAGATGAAAATCTGTCGCCAAAACACCTATCGGTGTGTTCCGACAGCTGCACTTGAGAGCCAGTTCTCATCTAAGCTATGTGTGCTTACCATCTTCGGCCACATCATCACTTACCATGGTGAGATTGTGGTCAAACACAAGCCTATCCAGAATTAAAAAAAAAAAAAAACTGTCACTCACTTTGATATTGTCAAAGTTTTGGAGTACCTAAGGCTTGTGTTTTTTAGGGTCCCGTACCCAAAGGGTAAAAACGGAAACCCTATTAGTAAGACTCTATTATTCGTCCGTCTGTCTATCTGTCATCTCATGAACCGTGATAGCTTGACAGTTGAAATTTTCAAAGATGAACGGGACTTCAGTGCGCGAGTCCGAGTCGCACTTGACCGGTTTTTATTTTTTAAATTATTTCTAGTTTTCCACCCCGCGGTTTTACCCGTATTCACGGGTAAACACAAACTGAGAACTGGTTTTAAAGTTAAATTGCGCAAAATTTAATACTAAACGATCATTTATGAGTTACGTATTTGAAAGGTGAAGATCTTAAAAGCCATAATGAAATTCGAATCTATTCGTTAGAGAAATCATTTTATTAGGTAAGTGCTTAATTCTAACTGATCTTAACGCATAAACATCATGTGTCATCTCGAGCGAATGGTAATTAATCATAGTATTAGTGGTTACATTGTTATAAATATTCATATTTATAGTAAAAGTTTAGGGGCTCCAAAAGTAACGAGTACTTATTGTTCAATTTAAAAAAAATATATAATTTTTTTTTTATAATTTTTTTATAATATAGTAATAATAATTTATTGTTCATAAGAAACGGTTTAACAATAAAAATGAGCCCTGTAGCCTGTGCTAGTTATAAAACTGTGTTACAGGCTGCAGTGTCTTCAGTCTTTGTAGTACCCGACTGGCTGACTACCACCCTCAAGTTAAAATCTGTCGTCAAGCACCTATCGGTGTGTTCCGACAGCTGCACTTGGAAGCCAGTTCCCATCTAGGCTTTGTGTGTTTACCACCTTCGGCCACATCAACACTTACCCAAAAAAATGTTCCGACAGCTGCACTTGGGAACCAGTTCCCATCTAGGCTTTGTGTGTTTACCACCTTCGGCCACATCATCACTTACCCAAAAAAATGTTCCGACAGCTGCACTTGGGAACCAGTTCCCATCTAGGCTTTGTGTGTTTACCACCTTCGGCCACATCATCACTTACCCAAAAAAATGTTCCGACAGCTGCACTTGGGAACCAGTTCCCATCTAGGCTTTGTGTGTTTACCACCTTCGGCCACATCATCAAAAAAATAACAAGTTCTTAAAACACGCTTATCTAATGGCCCCAACACACAAATGACAGGTTAATTAATAAGACGTTACACGTACGGTAGGCACCTACATACAAGGTAACCGGTAGGTCATCAATTAAAATTTAACTCAATGCATATACAATTAATTATTTCTCTTCAAGTGTCTACATACACACGATAAATCCTATAGATCGAATCTTCAATTATTTTTCTAGATTTTCTCAGTCAGTATTTGGTTGTGAAGATTTTTTTGCATAACTTAAGGTAACTTAAGGAGATAGGTGTGCGAGTCACCTACCCAATATACAAAAATTATCTAAAAAAAGCCACCATTTTCGAAATATTTAATAACATAAATTAAAAAAAATAAAAAACAAAAACCGACTTCAAAACTGTAACCTATACCTATGTACAAACATAAACTAAAAAGTAAAGAATAATATTTTAATTTCAAAGCAAGAAGCCTTAAAGGACAATCAACAAAATTATTGATATTTATATATCTATTTAATATTTATAAACAGTTCTTTTTGGAGTCGGTGCCAGCCAAGAAGAAGGACAGTTTTGAACTGGACACGAAGTGTTCATACGAGAAAACGTCTTACGACACCTCTCCTTACGGTAATGTTCCTTAGGTCTGCGCCGTCGCTCCCCTACTTTTCGAAAGTTTGTTACAAAGGCAGAATTAAACTGTCCTTCTTGGCTGGCACCGACTCCAAAAAGAATCGTTTATTAATATTAAATAGATATATAAATATCAATAATTTTGTTGATTGTCCTTTAAGGCTCTTGCTTTGAAATTAAAATATTATTCTTTACTTTTTAGTTTATGTTTGTACATAGGTATAGGTTACAGTTTTGAAGTCGGTTTTTGTTTTTTATTTTTAAAAATAATTTTATTTTTTAATTTTTAAAGTTTATTCCTTATTATATGTTATCCTAGGCAAAACTAGTTTGTCCTGAAATCGGGTCTGGCCGGTAAAATATAATATATAACTAGCGGGCCCGGCAGACGTCGTCCTGCCCTGAAATTAAAACAAATCTTGGAACTCGATTCCAGCGCCACCTACCGGGTCCAATTGTATTTTAAAACCATCGAAGAACCCATTGAAGTATACACACGAAATTTCATCCAAATCCAAAAAGTCACGCTCAACGACTCAGTTTGATTCACTAAGGTTTATCAAACGAGATAGATTTTTTTTCGTTTTTGTTGATTTTCTCAAAAAGTGCTTAATCAATTACGACAAAATTTAAATGGGACCACCTCTGAAGTAGGATCTACCAAACAAAAAAAGAATCATCAAAATCTATTCATAATTGGCAGAGAAATCGAGTAACAAACATACAAAAAAAAAAAACATACAGACGAATTGAGAACCTCCTCCTTTTTTTTGAAGTCGGTTAAAAAATAATACAATCCTCCAGGCTGGTGGACACCACTGGTGACCGGAGGGCTGATAGTTACCTCGGCCAACGCCTCAGTTTGGCTATTCAACGAGTTAACGCCGCTAGGCGCACTTCCCCGGGCAGCAACACCAATTCAGTTTTTTATTTGCAGTTTAGTTGTTATTTATTTTTAAGTTATTTAGGTTTTAGTTTTAATAAATTAATTAATTTTCTAATAGACAGCTTATAATCTTTAAAGTTATTAAAATTACATATTAGATTCAATAAAATACATAAAAATCTGAAATATCGAAATTGTGACGATGTTTGTTCGGCGGTTTTTTATATTTGATATGTATCCCACCCATCTATCTCCTCTTAAAATTGTCGTACTCCTTACCTGTATATAAAAGCGAAATACCACTCACTGATTAGTACCTAATTATAAAATCTCACAAAGAATAAATACTATAAACTTGAAATTTGGCACCTACATCTTTAATAGGTGGGCACTAAGAAAGGATTTTTAAAAGTTATACCCCTAAAAGCCTCCTTCGGGAATGGAACTAAATATATACTTACAAATATAAACCAAACATTGGGACGAAATTAAGTTGGTCTGAAAGTTAGTACCAATTTTTTTTTATGAGTTTAAAGTACGTCCTACTCTTGTCCTACTATATAGAGTGGAGAGATGGCAAAAATAATCCCTTACCAAAAGTTTTCGATACAAAAAAAGCTTTTGTTTACATTCAAGACATTTATTTGTCTATTATGTAAAGGCTGGTTTAACGGTCCGTCCCGCGGTTTCACCTACGTTCCCGAGGGATCTTATCTTTCTCCGGGATAAAAAGTATCCTTTGTTTTATTCCAGGATATGATCTACCTGTGTGCCAAGTTTCATCAAAATCCGTTCAGCCGTTTTTGCGTGATTGAGGACAAAGATCCAAACATTCAAATATACAAACAAACTTTCAAATATTAGTAGGATGAATGCGTAAGTGATGAATGAATATTAAATATTAAAAAAATATGATATCATTATTATCTTTTTTAAAAGCTCTCGGGTTCCGATGGTACACCCCCTATAAAGATCCCTTGTGATAAATTAACATTTAGAGCATCCTGTACCCCGGTTATAGGAGTCATTTGCGTAAGTAGTACCAGGATACCATCAATTTCATACAAGATTTACTGACGCCATGGCAATGCATTGTAATTAGGGTGTTGTATATTTTCTGCCTTAAGGCTTATGTGGGAAGGTATAAAATTTGGTATTTTTTATGGGTAATATGAACTCTAATCAGTAAATGGAAAATATTTTAAATTCAAGGACGGTTCAGTTTGTTTCAGCAGACTCAAATTTAGAGATCTAGTTATCATGCTATGGAATCATTTTCAACGACATCATAACTTACCATGATGGTCAAATATAAACTTTATAGAATCATCATCAACTGCTTAATAAGAAGTATCAAAGTACCTTTCAAAGAAGTATCAAAAATATAACGAAAAATGACGAGAATAGGCCCTTCGCCGCCATTCCAAATTGCGATTTCGAAATTTACAAGCTTGGGTAATTTCTTTGAATAATACAATATTTAGTGTTCTTTATTTGAATTATTAATTTTATTTATTAATTGATAAATAAATTAAAGTAAGAAAGATCCACTGCTAAAAAAAATTTCCTTGCTGAGTTTCTTGCCGGAGTCTTCTCAGTTTAAGTGTATATTGAACCGGTGGAAGAGTCAATTGTAACGTTCATAAGTGCCTTATCAGGGCTTAAACTGAATAAATGAGTTTTGAGTTTGAGTTTGAATTGATATGAATTCACAATGAAAGTAGTACTACGAGTTATTATAATCGCGGAGAGTTCAAACATAATTTAGGATTCCAACGAATTTAATTCGCATTTTCAATATCATCCTCGCTTAGAAGTATGTACTAATTGGTACCTAATTATTAACACTTTAGAGTCGATTTTCTAATGCAAACAGCTATGTAGTCAAATAAATCATTTATTAAAAGATTACTAAACTGTATAAACGTTGTAGTATACAGTTTTATGATACAAAATCGTAAATTATTAGATAAAACAAATATTTGGATCGTAAGTAACTATCATAAAGAAGCAAATAGCTAGACGGAAAAAAAATCCCCGTCATTAAAGATGTCGGTGATTTTTTGTGTCGGTGACAATAGTCACCGACCGCTGTGCGGCGTGCGCATGTTTCTCTGTCTGTCTCTCTCCCTCTCTCTCTCTCTCTTATAGAAAGCAAGCCAGATATTTTCATTTCTATTTATATCAAACAACATACATAAGTCATTTTAAGGCGATGATAGCTCAGTGGTATGTGACGTCGAATACCGCGGCGAAGGTCGTGGGTTCGAATCCTACAATGAGCTTGAGCTTTCGGTGAAGGAAAACATCGTGAGGAAACCATAGCACGGTGGTAGGGTACTTTGTAGTACCCGACTGGCTGGCAACCACCCTCAAGTTGAAAATCTGTCGCCAAATACCTATCGGTGTGTTCCGACAGCTGCACTTGAGAGCCAATTCCCATCTAGGCTTTGTGTGCTTACCATCTTCGGCCACATCATCACTTACCATGGTGAGATTGTGGTCAAACACAAGCCTATCGAGAATAAAAAAAAAAATAGTTTAAGCAGATGTTAATTCTTGTAACTGACAATACATTTAAGACATATTGACATAATGTTAATGGCTTTGTTAGAACTGTCACCTGCATTTTAAAACACTAATCATTTTCATATCATAAAAAGCCGATTATTATAGTTGTGGTGCAAGTGTTGAGCGATAGCGATTTAACAGCAAAATACGTTTCACAATTTTAACTTTTATACGGTTAGCAGTCTATATACTAATATAATATAGAGGAAAGATTTGATTATTTGTTTATATTGAATAGGCTCTGAAACTATTAGATCGATTTGAAAAATGCTTAGCGATCTAAATTCTGTGTTTTATTTATAATTTAGTTTTATTTATAGGTATTTTAGTTTTATTTCTAATTTAGTATGTATATATTTATGAAACCAATATCCTGTTTTTCTCTCTCGTATGATGGTGATTATTCTGTGTTTTCAAACTTTGTTATTTAACTGTATTTTTAATTTTATATTTTTGCATGTGGTGCTTATCTTTAAAAAGTATTTATGTTTAGTTTATAATGTATGGTTGTTTGTTTCAATGTATTTCAACAATGTAAATACTTTTGATGAGCCTAATAAATAAAAAATAAAAATATATTTCGTGTATTTTTTTATTGAATACTTCAATGTATTATGTAAATAATATTTTATCAAATTTATTAAGGCGATACCTAAAAAATAATTGAGCTTTTTGAAATAGTTTTATTTTACTATGGCATAATTAATAGATTATTTTTTTGATAATATGCTTATTGACTATTTGATTAATTTTCTGGTAGACGTAAAAACACGATTGGATTATATTGCCTCGATAGATTTTAATTCCGAAAAGACCTCTTCTTTCTTTTATTTTTGCATTTTATCCTAAAATCATAACGAATTTCATAGCTTAACTCCATTCAAAATATGGGTATTAGGTATTTGAAAATGCTGGTCGAAAATCTTTTTCGATAAATAGCGTAATTAATTTTTAATAAATTTTTATTTGTATTTTTTTGGCGCTTACGTTGTTTTATTTTGGGAGCGAGCGCATTGTTGCGCTCTCTTTCTTCGCATATGGAAGTAAATAACTCTTGTCACTTTCGTAGCTCCACCTAGTCTGCCTGCCATCAAGCTTTTTTACGTTTTTTATGTCGTACCTTAAAGTAAACTTGAAATTTACATACATTTTTAAAATACATTAGCTATTAACATATGCAACGCAAATAAAATAGCATTACATACGTAGTTCAATAAAAACAAACAAATATCGTACATGGCAATTTGATACGACGAGCCCCACGTTTAATTTAAACGCCAAATCTCATAACTTGTGCCACACGATTTAAAATTAAATACACTTCAAACACAATGACGTGCTGGCACGCGTCTGTGTTTACTTAAACATGTTTTTTTATAACAAGCTAACAATTAATAATAACAACTTGTGCAACAAATTGCGCAAACGTGTGTTTTTCATCATAAAAAGACAACTAAGAGCCCTCATACACGTTTTTTTTATTAAATAAATAACAAATAATAATATAATATTTATTTGGCACCTTAATACAGAAAACATAAAACAAAAAAGTACATAAACAACATCATAATTGTTAACTTAAGGCAGAAAAGGGTTAGTTTTAGTGTAACAACTGATACCTAAACTAGGATAATTTATACCCTGTATGATAGGTACCAGCGCCCACCCTCGGATTTTAAAGTTTGTAATGTGAGTTAACAGGATTTATCAATCTTAATAAAATGTATGATTAAAACTATACAATGTAAAGAATTTAATAAGCGTCTATGTATTGTGTGTGTGTGAATGTGAATGTGCGTGTGAGTGTGTGTGTGTGTGTGTGTGTGTATGTGTATGTGTGTGTGTGTGTGTGTGTGTGTGTGTGTGTGTGTGTGTGTATGTGTATGTATGTGTGTGTGTGTGTGTGTGTGTGTGTGTGTGTGTGTGTTATCATTAATGAAGTGTTATTAGTTAGATTTTTTTTTTACTTGTATCTAAGTAGTATGCATGCCTGCTTGTAAACTTGCATCATAATTCCTGATGTACGAATTTAAATTTTACCTGTGGATAATTTTGTTGGTCTGGCATTTATTTAATGTAATACACTCATTACTTGTTTTTGTAAATTGCAATGTAAGACTGTTTGTTGTCCCAAATAAAAAAAAATAAAAACTAAAAATATTTATAGAAAAACATCACAAAAACCTATACGAGTATGTATAATATATTATTTCTAGTTGTCCGCCGCAGTTTCCCGCGTTCACGTGGGATCTTATCTTTTCCCGGAATAAAAATATAGCCTACAAATCTATTCCACGGGGAAAACAATCTTTCTTATATTCTATCTCTGTGCCAAATTTCATTCAGATCCGTGCAGCCGTTCTGGCGTGATTGAGTAACAAACATCCATCCATCCAAACTTTCACATTTACAATATTAGTAGGATTAAAGTACCTTTAAATTAATTAAGTAATTTTTAATAGTTTTAAAACTAAGCTTTAGATAAAAGACTATTTGAGTTTAGTCTGATAGTATTAATGCTCTATTTGTTTAAAAAATATAAACTATCTTAAGAAAGAAAACAGTTATTCTTATAATAATATAGGTATTTATTTTTTAAGAGTCTAGACTAATTTACAGCTTAGTCTGATATTTATTTTAAAAAGCTATTGTAATATAAAAACGGATTATGATTTTATACAATCTTGAACAAACTAATAAAGGAGCTTGACAAACGCGATTAGGCAATGATAGATCAGTGGTATTGACGTCGGATGCCGCGGCGAAGGTCGTGGGTTCGAATCCTACAATGAACTTGAGATTTTAGTGAAGGAAAACATCGTGAGGGAATCACAGCACGATGGTAGAGTACTTCGTAGTACTCGACTTGCTGGCTACCTTCAAGTAAAAAATCTGTCAAGCACCTATCGGTGTTGCCCTTGAGAGACAGTTTACTTTATGGCATAGTAATAAGGTTTACAATACATTGGCAATCCCCCTGGTATTGCTAATGCTTATAGGCAACGGTGTTACCACCAGACTTTTGGCCTTAATAATGCTAAATCCACAATTTTTTTAACACACTAATATTAAATTAAAATAACAAGTCATATCCACTCGCACGGTGGTAGGGTACTATGTGGAAAATCTGTTGGTGTGTTCCGGTAGTTGCACTTGAGAGCCAGTTGCCCTTGCCCTTAAGGCATTGTAATAAGGTGTACAACACGTTGGCAGTCCCCCTGGTATTGCTAATGTCTATAGGCGACGGTAGTCACTTACCATCAGGTGACACGCCTGCCTCGTTGTCACTAGTGACATAAAAAAAAAAACATACAAACAACGCGGACATCAATTATATCCAATGACTGTCGTAGTTCATTGCACTTTAATTTGCTTGTAATTGAAGCTAATTGCGTGCCACTGGATAGATAACATGGATTTTGGTACACACGGCTATCTGATCCCAAACTAAGCAGAGCTTGTAATATGGAAACCAGATGACTGATATACTACATATACTACTTTTTTTTGTAAATACATATTCAAATAGATAATTACACCCAGACTCAGGACAAACAGACATGTTCATGCACACAAATGTGTGTCCTGGATGGGAATCGAACCCATGACCTGCAGAGTCATAGACAGTGTATTGACCAACCACGCCAACCAGCCCGTCAAATTAGGAGTGTAATAAAAATAAAATTGATTGAAACTATCTGTATATTATGGTTCACCCTCATAACTATTTAGTTTTCAATCAAAGCAGGTCAATGTATAGGAAAAAAATATGGAACAAGATGAAAATACGAATGCAAAAGACTTCACAAATATTATTCGAAATCGGTAAATATAAGTTTAATAGATAAAATTATATATATATATATATATATAATATTATAGATATATAGATAAAATAATATTTTGGATGAGTTAACCTACTTTTTGAAATAGTTAGATCTTTTTTATTTTCTTGCTCATCCCTCTAAAATGATTAGAGCATTTGTTGACTAATATTTTTCTTATTATTTTTATACAACTTATTCCTATCTTATTCTAAGGTATAATAGGTACCTACTACTAGCAATATTTAGACTTCTTAAAGAATCGATTAAGGTAGCAAAGTTTTTTGAGTATTTATCGGATCTAAGAGTTCAACTTAGAACCATCAAGGCAATTTGAAAGTTTGTGAGCAGAGGTAAATAACTCGACTTGCAGTTTTTAGACATTTTGTATGTTTATAAACGAGAGCGCCCTCAAATAAGTTATGGAAAGTATGTTAATTTATTTATTTATTCTAGCCTATCGACTAAACCAGGGGTCGGCAAACTTTTTAGACGAAGAGCCTGATTCCAGAAAAATATCTACTTCTCGGAAGCTCACAGAGTTTTCTGTTTTAGGTTTTTCACTGTATTCCAAATATTAATAGGGCTGTAGTAAAGTGTAGTAAACTGTGTTTGGGTTCGAAATAAAGACAATTATTTGGCTCGCGGTATTTACGAAATACCTATTTGGTCTCATATGCACCTAAAAAAACGATTTTGAGGGGAACTTGAAGAGCTGCAACTGACCTTTCAAAGAGCCGCATGCGGCTAGCGAGCCGTGGTTTGCCGACCCCTGGTCTGAACTATACAATAAGAATCTTAAGTAGATGCCAGAGAAGTCAATAAGACGTATCCACTGATAGAAATTAGAGTAGAACATGCATTAAGAATAATTGGATAATAGAAAAGCTAAGAACTAGTGGATCAATAATAAATTAACAATGCACTTTATATTCAATCCCTAGGGTATTGCTAATGTCTATTAGGTGACGGTAGTCACTTACCATCAGGTGACCCGCTTGTCATTGTCAGTTGCGGCATAAAAAAATCCTAAGCACTTAAAAACTAGATAAACTCAGGATAGAAACAGAATAAAAATTCAGTTCCTAAAACCAGTAAAGCGTTAAAACAACAGCCCCATTAGAAAAATAAAGCTTGAAATAAAATTGGAGTCCCGCATTTCGTTAATCTACGCGCAATCGATTGAGCAGTCGGCACTCTCAATAATGCAACGGGAAATGTTTAAAAAGCATCTCGAGACTCGATAGAGCGCTGCAAGCGGCTGCTCTACTTTTGTTTAAAGGTCCTGCAGCAGTCATGGGAGGCAGAGGAAAACTAGATTGGATGAAGTCACTAGCCTTTACTAGATTGACTAATTCTAACACCTATTAAGGTCGGCAATGCGCTCGTGATGCCTTTGCCACCTAGTGGTATAAAAAAAGTATTATTAAGGCGATGATAGCTCAGTGGTAGTGACGTCGGACACCATGGCGAAGGTCGTGGGTTCGAATCCTACAATGGGCTTGAGCTTTCGGTGAAGGAAAACATCGTGAGGAAACCATAGCACGGTGGTAGGGTACTTTGTAGTACTCGACTGGCTGGCTACCACCCTCAAGTTGAAAATCTGTCGCCAAGCACCTGTTGGAGTGTTCCGGCAGTTGCACTTGAGAGCCAGTTGCCTTTAAGGCATTGTAATAAGGTGAACAACACATTGGCAATCCCCTTGGTATTGCTAATGTCTATAGGCGACGGTAGTCACTTACCACCAGGTGACCCGTCAGCTTCGTTGTCACTTGTGGTATAAAAAACAAAAGTCTCGTTTTCTGATTTTGGACAATTTTGCTTTCTTCTGGCAGATGGGTTATCTTAAATTGTATTGTTTAGAATGAATAATCAAATTGGCCAGACACGGAAATAATTATAAAAGTTGTTTTTATTATGACGATTATTGTTTTTTATGTTTAATTTTAAAAAGTCTTGAAGCAAAAAAATATGGTAACTTTGGGAAGTCATCATATTTCTCTTTAGTACAGCAATTGAGTTACTATATTAATGGTTGCATTTGATTTCATTCACACTGAAGTGAAGACTGCAAGTTAAACTGCAAAAATAGAAAACCTCTTCCTTTTTTTGAAGTCGGTTAAATCTATACTAATATTATAAAGAGGTAAGATTTGTTTGTTTGTATGCATTGAATAGGCTCCGAAACTACTGAACCGATTTCAAAAATTCTTTCACCGTTGGAAAGCTACACTATCCCTGATGAACATAGGTTATATTTTATCCCGGGATAAGATAAGATCCCACGGGAACGCGGGTGAAACCGCGCGGGACAGCTAGTAGAAAATAAAACGCCCGCTACCTTTTATCAATATGTCACCTATATGAGTGTGCCAACGCTCTGAGAGCCTCCAGCTGATTACATACGTACTGAGT
Organism: Ochropacha duplaris; assembly: GCA_951361185.1. Lineage (NCBI taxonomy): Eukaryota > Metazoa > Arthropoda > Insecta > Lepidoptera > Drepanidae > Ochropacha > Ochropacha duplaris. The sequence continues at coordinate 728,807 of OX592707.1, read as the reverse complement.
ACGAAATTCGATTTAAAATTAAAATCAACAAGCTATCGTTTTGTATCGTGGCTAGAGCGTGTTTTGTTTAATTAACTTTTGATTAGCACTTCATAACTAGAAGGAATCTTGTAAGTTCTGTATATGGCAGTGGTGATGAGATCTATACAGCTCTATTATATGAAATTTCACACTTAAAATCTAATAACAATATTACATTTACTGACTAGCTGTCCCCCGCAGTTTCACAAGCATTCCCGAGGGATCTTATCGTTTCCCGGGATAAAAAATATCCTATGTTTTGTTCCAGGATATGGGCTACCTGTGTGCCAAGTTTCATCAAAATCCGTTCTGCCATTTTTGTGTTAAAGAGTAACAAACATCCATCTAGCCATCCAGTAGTGGGATTAACTTTTTTGACATGGCCTGGAGGACTGCCGGCCTAGCCCCGACTGAGGCCTTTCCTCTCCTCCAATGAGATCAGTCTTAAGCCTCACGCTTCACCTCACTCTCTCACCTCACCTCACACTCACATATTATACAATCTGATAATATTAGTAACAATAGAAATAAATATAGTAATCCCACTAATATTATATATGTGAAAGTTTGGATGGATTATGTTTGTTACTCATTTACGCCAGAATGGTTTAACGGATCTGGATGAAATTTGGTATAGAGATAGATTATAGTCTGGAATAGCACATAGGCTACTTTTTATCCCGGGAAAAGATAAAAACCCTCGGGAACGCGTGTGAAACCGCGCGGAACAGCTAGTCTTACTAATATTATAAATGTGAAAGTTTGGATGGATGTATGTTTGTTACTCATTTACGCCAGAACGGCTGAACGGATCTAGATGAAAAGAGATTGACCAGATCCAGTACTCTTGAGAAACGTATTGTGCCTCAAAATGATAATTAGTATACCAAAGCTAAAAATTAAGCTGAACTAGATAGAACACAAACACAAAAAGAGGTCGTGGGTTCGATTCCCATCCAGGACAGACATGTGTGTATGAAGATGTCTGTTTGTCCTGTGACTGGGTGTAGGTAATTATCTATTTAAGTATGTATTTAAAAAAAAAGGTCGTGGGTTCGATTCCCATCCAGGGCAGACATGTGTGTATGAAGATGTCTGTTTGTCCTGTGACTGGGTTGTAGGTAATATTAGCACCCTGAGAAATCAGATATATTATTATTATGTACCTAGTAACCAGATAGTATTTCTATGGCCTTTTTTATTATATCACTAGGGACTTGGGAGGCATACGCCTTTGTTTTGTTTTGATTGACGTCAAATGTTTGACAGCTGGGGACAGAGTGGTTTGTATGGGAAAAGAAAATTGTTGTTTTTACTATTTTCCTCGTATTTTTAACGTTTTTTCTCCCCATAAAAACCTTCCTCAGACTTCATCAAACACAACATAAAAGAAATCAGCCAAATTGGTTCAGCCGTTCTCGAGTTTTGCGCTTACCAACACATTTAGCGATTCATTTTTATTTATATAGACTAGGTGGCAAACTGGCTTACGGTCCACCTGATGGTAAGCGGTTACCAAAGCTTAAGATCGCTCTCAACATCAGAGGCGTCACGAGTGCGTTGCCGACTTTGACCACCTATATAGATAAAAGTTGCAGGCCTCGTTGTTAGCTTTTTTTTTATTTATTGTTGATCAAGATGGTTTCAAGCTCCATAAAGAATTAAAATAAATATATGTAATGAAATTAAAGTATAAGACCTAGGTAGATAATAAAAAAACAAGAAAGATTATAATCAGTATTAATCGAAGAAAAATTCGATGCATTCGTATTTTTATTGGCATGGGTACAACTCTATTTGACATTTATTTTCCAGCTGTCACATATTTTTACAGGTCAGTCAGACAGACATAATGTTTATAAATTCTGTTGGTCTTGGTTCGAGGTTTTAGTTCCTCATATGCTGCAGCTGAATCATTGAAAATAAAATACTTCTAACGCCGTTACACCGTGTTTGTGTGTGTTGTGTAAAAATAGGACGTTTTGTGATATGTTCGAAATGGCGACTTTGAGGCGATGTCTCAACTGCTCCTTGTTGGCGCCCTGCAATCGAAACAATGCCAAGACAACAAGCCCATGATGCTGCTGATGCATAGTTCTGTTATCCAGGACTCCTACCAGGAGCATACTGAACAAGAAATTAATATTCCTATGCCACCCCCTCTGCCGCATCTGAATTATTTATTAATCTGCATTTGAACAGGATTATAGTCTGGAATAGCACATAGGCTATTTTTTATCCCGGGAAAGGATAAGATCCCTCGGGAACGCGGGTGAAACCGCGGGGGACAGCTATTATGAATATAAAACATTGCTTAACTAAAAAACTTGAGAGGTGTCAAGGGACACCCGGATGGAACGAAGTTATATAAGTCGAGAGAGTATACATATATATAAAAAAATAATTTCTATTTAAAAAATAGAAATAAATAGAAATGAAAATATCTGGCTTGCTTTCTATAAGAGAGAGAGAGAGAGAGAGAGAGAGAGAGACAGAGAAACATGCGCACGCCGCACAGCTTGCAATAGCTTACTATAGCAAAAAGTGTCGTGACAACTGTTCGTCTAGCCCCCTTTCACAACGCGCGATGATTTGGACAAGTTTAGTTTGCAAAAAGAATTTACGACAAAAACACCATTTGATGTAGAATCTGAGATAGCAGTGGAAAATTATTAGATGACAATGAAATATAATACTTGTACCTATATCGTGAAAGCTTAATATAGGCAGGCAGAACGTTCACTTCACCAAAACTAATAAATGTTGAAAAGCTATTTGTAAAAACAAACAACTAATGATATGAGGCACAATCAACGGCCGAAACATTGTTTACAGGTGCCCCCTTTCATGTAACAGTTTTTCAGTCTGGCAATACTGAGTGCTCCCATAGTTCCGACTGAAACAATTGTAATTACCCAAACTCTGGTGTTAGGGGTGGCACGAGCCATCGTTTAATACAGCTTTATTTTTCCAAATGGTTTCGCCAACGAATGTATTTTTCAGGAGATTTTGAAATGGCATTGGACTATATTTTGAAAGTCTACCATATCAATGATGTTTTAAATCTTCCTAAAAGAATATAAATAAAAATCTGTACACCTATCTATCTTTACAAAAGCGTGTAAAAATAAAAAAAAACTGTTTTTTTTTTATTTTTTTATTTATTTACAAACTGGAGTTGATCAAGAAAATATCATCGTACTTGCATGATAAGTGGATAGTGTGTGCGTGTGTTTATTTGTTGTCACATAGCTCCTTAACCGGTACTATTAGTCCTAGAAAAGAACATAGGATACTTTATTATGCTAGGAAAATATAGAGTCCTTAGGGAACGTGAGTATTACCGCGGAGTCACCTAGTATTGCAAAGTTTAGCCATTCAAATCTAGTCTATTGTAACGTTTGACTCGAGTACGTATGTCATAAAATAAAATAGCAATATTTAATCATCCACCCTTAATTAGGTCACATTTTTTTTACCCAAATAAAGTGACAACCCTATATCAACTACACTGATTGCGAAAGTTTGCATGATATGTAACTCGCATATTGTTGTTTTTTACATAACTATTTTCATCAACATTTTTTTTTAATTTTTGCATGGTTAAAACTAGTTATAAAAACATTAGATATAGATAATTAATATTCAGTTAAGTCGGCATAGTCAAGGATCTAACCAATGCATCTAATAGTTAGCTAGTTCTGCTGACATCATGCGGCGGCGTTGCCAGCTCGCACGTCCGCGTCGCACCTTGAACGTGCAATCGACCGATCCGACAGAGAACGTCCGATAAGGCAACCGCGCACTGCGCGGATGTCGGTCGCTCGTTGTGTCGTGACGCACGGAGCAAGCGGCCATTTTAGTTCACGATTTGTTGTGCCAACCGGTACACGTTTCGTTTGTTTTATAAATTTTTTTATAGGTCACAGTTCGAATAGAGTGAATCTAATTGCGATGCCATAGTGGAAATAAACAAAATATACGTTATAATCGAGTTTTACTAAGTTAAATACATCGTATCGCACGACAATGTCGCTGTTGGACTTCAATATGCGGGCTACAGAAGAATTGATTGAGGAGGTGAAGAAAAGGCCAATATTGTGGAATAAAAATGTAGAAAACTACAATAATCGATCTTCAATGCGTGCTGAGTGGAAACAATTGGCAAACGTACTGAAGAAAGATAGTAAGATATTTTTTGTTAACTAAACAACAGCTTGGGTTTTTAACAGTGTGTTCACTATAATTTTAGGGTACCTATTAAAGTCATACAAGGAACCCTAACATTCGTCATATCTGTGTGTCTGTATGGCACAGTAAATTTACTTGGAAACTATACGTCCGATGTCGTTAAAATTCATAATTATTTAAATTACTATACCTAGTTTTTTTACGAAAGCTAACTATTTCATTTAGCTCCTCAAAAGTTATCATTGAATAGGTTTTGAAAATTAACTGTTACCATATTTAAAGGGCTCTGCTAGAGTTACGTGTCTCCACTCTCCACCACCTACAGCTAAAATATTAGTTTTGAGAAATCTTGGTCGGTTTTTTGTATATTCATATCTGATAAATAATTGGATTATTTCTATTCCTTATTATATAAATCAAAATATAAGTAAAAAGTGAACTCATTACAAGTATTTTTAATCGTCACATGTTTGATATATCATTACGTTTTATATTATATATTCAGTACTGCGTGCATGCTGGTACGTGATTTCACCAAATGGCTCCAACGGAAGATCAGCGCTGGCGAACAGCTGGTATTATGCTGAGTTGGAGCCAATTAGTTAATGTTTTGTGCTATTCTTATAGTTTTGATTTGTTTTATTTTTTCCTGTGTAATGTTGTGTTATTGTAATGTCGCAAATAAATATTTTCTATTTTTCTATTATTTTTTTTACTCTAATAAAATAATATAATCTTGGCCTCTGGGGCTTGAAAGCTAGAGATTTTTTTGCTGTTCAACGGGGCAACGCTTTAATTTAATTTATCTTTAGATTTATTTTGTTCAAATAGCGTAGGTAGTTTAGATTTAATTTAAATTGTAAAATTGAATAATTATCTTATTTAGGTCAAGCTCGAATTCGTATGGTTTTGTGACCAACACCAAATATGACTTTGCACTTATTTCAGAAGACCTCATCAAACAAAAATGGCGGAATTTAAGGGATCAATTCATAAGAGAGCTAAAGAAAACAAAAATTCCTCATGAATGCGAAGACCAACCTTTGATGGATTATTATAATGGCCGATGGATCTACTTCAAAGATCTGGTATTCTTGAAAGAGTATACGACAGAGAAAAAGAAAAAAAATACTAGCAATGACTCTGAGGATGTAGATAAAATAACCTACAATGATATTAAAGAAGAGATATTTTTTGAAGAACCTACAAGCTCTTCATCCATAGAACCTGAAGAACACAATGCGCTTGAAGACGAATCAGTTGCTGAACCAAATGTAGAAGTAGTTGTTTGGCCTCAAAACCTTTATCAAGAAGAACACAGACAGAGAAAGAAGAAAAGAGAAACAGATAGGTTAGGGCAATCTAAGAAGCTTGCTGTAGAAATCGATGAAGACATTGATGAAGATTTGTATTTTGTAAAATCACTTGTGCCATTCCTAAGAAAACTCAATCCGGTCAGGAAACTGATAGTGAGGAATGAAATACAGAGTTTACTGATTAAGGAAATGCTATGCGAAAAATGCAGAGTAAATGGACCGCAAAGTATGTGTAAATGCGATGGGACTTTATAGTAAAATAAATATAGTTTTTGTTATAAATAGAAAGTTTCAGTTTTATTTGGCTCTCAAGTGCTGAAATACAACGGTATATGCTTGGCAATAGTTTTTCATGATTAGAGTGGTAGCAAACTAAGTATGACAAAGTACCATTACATATTCTTAAGTTTATTCACGATGTTTTCATCGAAAGCTCAAGCTCTTCGTAGGTTTTAAATTTTCAACCATTGTCTTATATGCTTGCGGCGGCGTCGTGTGGCGGGTCGTTCACTTCCCTACAGTATTTGCGAGGAGGGCGGTGGCTGTCACACGAGTCATACTTGTGTATAGGTGCTACTTGTGAGGGCAGGTCTGCTTGAGTTTGTTGTTTACTAAGTCAGTCATAATTAAATTCTATTGATTACTCATTTTGCCGCCATAACACGCAAATATTGTCGGTGAGACTAGATAAATAATTATTGAATGTAAGTACATAGGTGTAAGTTGTTTTTGAAAATAGTAATTGCTGAATTGATTGCCGGTTCTTCTCAGCAAAAGCAACCTTCCGAACCGTGCTTAGAGTCTGACTATTCATAAGTGCCTGTGAAGGCCTATTTGGATGAATAAACATTTCGTTTACAACCCGGAGGAAATTCTTGTACTAGACAACAAACATAATTTACCCGAGTCAATAAAACAACGTTAATTAAGTAATGCCATTCAAACTTATACAGAAGTTAATCAGTATCTCGGAATGGGTCGTAATCATGTTGAATAAACTTTTTTATGATTAGTACGCGATCCATTAAAACACGGCATTTATTGAACAACTCTTTTGTTTAACGATGGCGTAGGTAAATAGAGCTGAAGCAGTAAAACTTAGCTAGTAGCTTATTTCAATATAATAATTTTGGGGCGATGATAGCTCAGTGGTAGTGACGTGGGATACCGCGGCGAAGGTCGTGGGTTCGAAACCTACAATGAGTTTGAAGGAAATCATCGTGAGGAAACCGGTGGTAGGGTACTTTGTAGTACCCAACTGGCTGGCTACCACCCTCAAGTTGAGGGCAGTCGCCAAGCACCTATCGGTGTGTTCCGACAGCTGCACTTGAGAGCCAGTTTCCATCTAGGCTTTGTGTGCTTACCACCTTCGGCCACATCATCACTTACCATGGTGAGATGGTGGTCAAACACAAGCTTATCCAGAATTAAAAAAAATATATATAACCGTCCCTGTGGTTTTACTTGCACTCCTGTGGGATCTAATGTTTATTGTTGGCGTAAAAAGTATTTTATTTGTAATTTACGTAATGATCTAACTATGTTTTATCTTTAATCCGAATTGTGACTATTTCAAGTATCACCATCATTTTGAGGGTTCCGTACCTAAAGAGTAAAAACGGGACCCTATAACTAAGACTTCGTTGTCTGTCCGTCTGTCTGTCACCAGGCTGTATTTCAAGAACCACTTTAGCTAGACATTGAAATTTTCACATATGATGTATTTCTGTTGCCGCTATAACAACAAATAAAAACAGAATAAAATAAATATTTGAGCTCCCATACAACAAACGAGATTTTTTGCTATTTTTACGGAACCCTACGTGCGCGAGTCCGACTCGCACTTGGCTGGTTTTTCAAATTCCTGAAACAATGACTTTGAAGATAAATTAAACCTCGAAAAAACTTTGAATGACTTAATTATTAGGATTTATAAGTTTTATTGCTATCTTATGTACATATTATTTAGTAGAATCTCTTGCCAGTTTTTTCAGTTTAAACGTATTCCGACCCGGTAGATTCAATTGTGACGTTCATACGTGCCTTATCTGATACTAAACAGAATAAATGAGTTTTGTGTTTGAGTATACTTATGAAGGTATTAGCATTCGTATTATCTCAGATACTTCAGGATATAATTTTGAAACTAAAAGCCATATTAGTTATTTTTCAAGGGTCAGTTTCAAAAATTTGTATCCTATTTAGTCAGATGGTTAGTTGCTTCAGCAGGAAAATCTGTCAGCAAATAACTACTGGTGGTAAATCAGTTATGTATATTAGGGAACGAGTTGCCTACAAGTTGGCAGTCTTCATGATAATCCTAAAGTCCTAGGTAACAGAGGATATTGCCAAACATGACCCAACTAAAAATATTTTACCTACAAGTACATAGTTCTATGTTAAAATCTGTGTGGTCTAAAGCCCAGCCTCTCAATTATATTTTATCGAGCATAAATTACCCCATACTAATATCACGCACCCATTAAACAATTTTATAAACAAAACAAATTGTAAAACAAAATAAGAGCCACTATAAATAAGGCCGCCTACACGTTCACATAATTTTCGGACTTTCTCCCACTATTATCTCAAATGCGATTAGTATAACTGGTGATGGTGGCGTAAAACTCGGAATGTCATAAAGACACGAAATGTTTGGTGTGTTCTGGTACAATAAAATATAGTTGAGGTAAATACGTCAAATTGTGACGTTCTTTTATTTTGGGAAGTGTTTTAGACGAGTTTAGCGTGGGACGATTTTAATTAACCACTTTTTTATTTTGAACATAATTAATCTTTACAAATTATAGTAATCATAGTTGGAACAGCCATTAATACTAACTAAAAAGTACCTACAAAGCAAAAATCCGAATCTTGCTTTAGTAAAAAAATCTTAAATAATATATCAAACATGTAACGATTAAAAACCATTAGTTTTCCGCCCCGCGGTTTCACTCGCGTTCCCATGGGATCTTATCTTTTCCCGGGATAAAATGTATCCTACTTTTATTACACACAGGTGTGCGCCAAATTTCATCAAAATCGGTTCAGCGTGAAAGAGTTACAAACATCTTCACATACAACTTCACTCATATCCATCCAAACATATGTCCACATTTATAATATTAGTAGGAAAAATTTGCATTCCAAATTGAAATCTGTATCTTCAAATATACTTCGTAATTTTTCTTAAGTCATCAGGCTTTTCGAAAAAAGATCGCAAATAAATTGTTATCTGAACGTGCAGCAAGATTTTCCATCTTTTTCACAAAAGTGACAATCTAAAAAAACTTAATATATGGATGGCGATACCTGTTTTCTTGTCGTTTTTTAATGAGCTCATCTGCGAGCAGAGTTTAAATATTTCGAACGGCTTTATATGGAGATCATTTTTGGTGACATATTTGCTAAAGGTGCAGTCTTCCAAATGATAACTCATAATGAAATGAAATGAAATGAAATTGTTTATTCATCCAAATAGGCCTTCACAGGCACTTATGAATAGTCAGACTCTAAATGCTCGGTTCGGAAGGTTGTTTTTGCTGAGAAGAGCCGGCAATAAACTCAGCAATTACTCTTTTCAAAAACAACTTACACCTATTACATTCAATAATTATTATTTATCTAGTCTCACTGACAATATTTGCGTGTTATGGTGGCAAAAATAGTAATATATTTATGTACAGATCTGTCATTGCTTGAACCGTATTTTTCCACAGACGCCATCAAATATAACGTAACTAAGTGAGCACACAGCCCGCATCACTAGTGTTTGATCAGCATTAGCCGACGAGTTCGGTCGCTGGTTCCGTACCCTGTTGACATACTTATCGATTCGCTGATTGTTGCGTATCAATGAGATACTATTGCAACTCGATTCTGAATTAGAAACTCGATCGTGATGGTGATAAGTGTGATAAAACTTTCTTGTGGAAGAAAATTCTTAAGGCTCAGCTGGGCTTTCGGTGAAGGAAAACATCGTGAGGAAACCATTTTTTTATTCTGGATGAACGTGGGTGAAACCGTGGAGCGGAAACTAGTCATATATAAACTCACGTTTTTGTTCTAGTCTTTCAGACTTTATGGTTTTTATTAAAAGTCAAATAAATTATTGGTTGTTAGACTCTTTCAATTGTGAAGATATTAGAACCTTTTACCACTACTCTAGCGCCATCTGCTGTCGCCCGAAGCGAAGCTAAACTAAGCACCGAGGCCTTGACAAATAAAAGAAAAGATAGAAAAGAAAGATTAACGTTCTAACCACTTACAATTTATATAAAAACTTATCTATTTATCATTACCGTGACCTATACAATTTGTGAGAAAGACAAATGTGTTCCTTTTACTATACCGCGGCCTTATTCTGATGTTTGTAATTCGAAATAACTTTTTTTTCTTGTGTGATATTATCGATATGTTTGTATGATATCTAATCCGAGATATTTCAAAATATTTATCTCAAACAAAACGTTATAAATAATACATATACTCAATAACCGTATATAAAAACCGTACCACCTTTAATTGACCACTTTGCAAATCAAGTCTCGCACAACATGCCCCTATCTATAGAATGTGTTCCTCTAGTAACACAATTCGATCGGATGTCGATATCTTTGTTGCTTCTGAGACCTCAAATAAATTTAAGAAGGATGTGTTAAAATGTTTACTTCAAACCATAACTGTTTAGATACATTTTGTTTTATTTTAAGTACTAAATACTTTGGTAATAGTTTTACTGTAATAACTTTCAAATTTTAAGTTCTAACTTGTACCTACTATCTTTATCTATAAGTATTATACATGCGGTGTCTATGGCTTGAAGGGTTGAATCGATCTGTGTAAACATTTTGTATCTTCTTTTTTTTAAAGCATGTTTATGATTGAACCTAGTTTTGTAGACCAAATAATAAAAATAAAAAAAACGTATGTAGGTACTTAAAATTAAGTAGTTACAGTTTACCTATGTATTCACAACATGCTTCTTCCACTCCTTGGATCATCCAATTTTTTTTTTATACCACAAGTGATAACGAAGCTGACGGGTCACCTGGTGGTAAGTGACTACCGTCGCCTATAGACATTAGCAATACCAAGGGGATTGCCAATGTGTTGTACACCTTATTACAATGCCTTAAAGGCAACTGGCTCTCAAGTGCAACTGCCGGAACACACCAACAGGAGCTTAGCGACAGATTTTCAACTTGAGGGTGATAGCCAGCCAGTCGAGTACTACAAAGTACCCTACCACCGTGCTATGGTTTTCTCACGATGTTTTCCTTTACCGAAAGCTCAAGCTCATTGTAGGAATCGAACCCACGACCTTCGTCGCGGTATCCAACGTCACTACCACTGAGCTATCATCGCCTTTAAAACGTTTATCCATTTTGAAATATCGACACAAACCCATATATAGTTCTGATAACGTGTGTGTAATAAATATGAGTGGCATGGCCGTATCACAATTTAAAACGACATCCGCACTCGAACATCAGTGAACAAAGTCCCAAGCGTGCTCCTCGCGGTTCCAACTTGCACGATATACTAAGCTTACTTACGAGTTTTATCAGCAACGTACGAGTTACTAAAGCTGTAACTGAAAGTGTATTTACCGCTCTTGTTCTTGTTATGTGTAGTAATTTAGTCACTAGTGGGTATGGTTTACATTCTACATTCATTTAAACGCTAGCATCATTATTATCATTATATGTCAGCAGTAGTGCCGATCAGATACCTTCTGTAGGTATATGTATATGTCTGTTTTTGACTAGGTCTTTGATTAGGTCATCAGTTCACGGAAGTAAGTCCCGTTTAGTTTTATTTTTATTAAATTGAAAAATATTGGCTTTTTTTAATTCAATATTTTTTTTATTTCAGACATTGTCCATATTTAAAAAGATACAAAGTATGAGAGTCAACAAATACATGAAACAAATAAAATTATAAATTACAAATTAAATTATGTTAAAATTTAAACTATAGATATATTAACCTTGCTGACAACATCTCGTAGTACGAATACACTCAGTGCCTCAAAATGGAACTATCAAATTTGTTGGCATTAGCCAGTATTAACTGTCATAAGAAATCTATAATATTTATACGTCCTTAGAATAGGTAATTTACTATTTACAAAATTATTTTTGTTTTTTTTTTTATACAACAAGTGACAACGAAGCTGACGGGTCACCTGGTGGTAAGTGACTACCGTCGCCTATAGACATTAGCAATACCAAGGGGATTGCCAATATGTTGTTCACCTTATTACAATGCCTTAAAGGCAACTATAAGGCTTTTAGGCGATGATAGCTCAGTGGTAAGTGACGTCGGATACCGCGGCGAAGGTCGTGGGTTCGAATCCTTACAATGAGCTTGAGCTTTCGGTGAAGGAAAACATCGTGAGGAAACCACTGCACGGTGGTAGGGTACTTTGTAGTACTCGACTGGCTGGCTACCACCCTCAAGTTGAAAATCTGTCGCCAAGCACCTGTTGGTGTGTTCCGGCAATTGCACTTGAGAGCCAGTTCGCCTTAATAAGGTGTACAACACATTAGCAATCCCCTGGTATTGCCAATGTCTATAGGCGACGGTTGTCACTTACCATCAGGTGACCCGCCTGCCTCGTTGTCACTTGTGACATAAAAAAAAAAAAAAAAAAAAAAAAACTGGCTCTCAAGTGCAACTGCCGGAACACACCAACAGGTGCTTGGCGACAGATTTTCAACTTGAGGGTGGTAGCCAGCCAGTCGAGTACTACAAAGTACCCTACCACCGTGCTATGGTTTCCTCACGATGTTTTCCTTCACCGAAAGCTCAAGCTCATTGTAGGATTCGAACCCACGACCATCGCCGCGGTATCCGACGTCACTTACCACTGAGCTATCATCGCCTTAAAAATATTTCGTCATTATTATTGCTTTACGATCTTAATGCCGACATCAAATCGATACAGAATACGGACGCACAAAAACGTCGTAAACCAGTTTGGTAAAGTTTCGATTACTCGAATGTATTTTATTCGGCGATCGTTGTTTTGTTGTCGATTTGTTTGTTTGTGTATTGTCCCATATTGTGCTCGCGGTGTCACTTGCTGCGTCATTCGTCTTGTTTATTGGATTATAGCTATTGGTCTTTGAAGAGCAACATGCCCCAGTTTTTTATACTTTGGATTGGTGATTCCAATAGTTGTAAATCGACCTCCAGGGATCTACTACCTGTACAATTACATTACTTTCTCAATGAGCTCAATAAAATGTAGCATTTATTTGTAATTCTATGATATTATAACTTGCGAATATCAAAACGAATCAAACGCTAGAATTCCTGTTAATAGGCGTTGAAATTGACGGTCAAATTCAATGAAGTTAAAAACTAATATAAGTGGACTGAGTTCGTAAGAATTCGTCTATGAAGTTCGTAAGAAACTCCTTATGAGGTAGTACTGCCAGTTATTTGGGCTAAAACTTTGATATCTAATAACTAAATATACACAATCGGCGACAAAAAATGGCCTTACCGAATGTCTACCCACTCGAACATTTGGGCGGTCTTTTAATCTAGTCTAGCATTCGAACGCTCCGACGGGACAAATTTGGGCTAGCAGGTATGAGTCGTAAAATTTTATTGTCTTTGTACATAGCATTGTGAATAAAACTTTAAAAAAAAACTAGTATTACCCAACACAATTTGAGACAGTTTTGAGATAACTTTTGCTTGGGATTGTTTATCTTTAGTTATTAGATAGGTATCAATGGGTTAAACGCTAAAACATGTGTTTTTTTATTTCTAATTATTAGCTTCAAAACACAGTTTCATGATTCTAGCTTAAAAAATGAGGGACTTCCATACAAACTATCAACCCCTTTTTCTCCCCCTTAAGGGTCGAATTTCGAAAAAGCCGTTCTTATTCCTCGGTTACGTCTTAAAAACAACATCTATCTACTTTCTAACGCCATTCATCAACGCCAATTTAAACCCTTAGAGGTTTAAATTGGCGTTGATGAGTCACTCAGGACTTCTCCTGTTATCTTCATATGTATATAGATTAGTGGAAATGTAGATATAACCTTTCAAATCTGTCAGATGTTTTTAAAGTCTGCTTTGCAAGTTTGTAAACTTCAATATCTCCTCCAGCTCGGTGAGTGCGAAGTAGGAAATCGAACTCAGGAAACCGGCAATGTATTTTTAAACGAGATCTCTCTTTGTCATTTTTAATAGAGTAATCTTTGATGTGTGTTTTCCTTGGTGCTTAAGTTTGAACTCTATTGTAGAGATTCTAGATATTACTATTTTTGCCGCCATAACACGCAAATATTGTCAGTGAGACTAGATAAAGCTGAGTTTATTGCCGGCTCTTCTCAGCAAAAGCAACCTTCCGAACCGAGCATTTAGAGTCTGACTAGTCATAAGTGCCTGTGAAGGCTTATTTGGATGAATAAACAATTTCATTTCATTTCATTACTTAAATTTTTCTGCAAATTGTGTATTAATCATCTGTATTAGATAGGTAGTTCCATCTACAAAGATGCGCCCTACTCTTATTTCTAACCCCTTGCAGTGCAAGTGTGCGTCGTTTTGCCAGTGTTTAACATAAAAATCTTCCCATTGATTGATTAGTTATTAATCAAATGACAATGAGCCTACAAAAACATCATGAATAAAGACTCGACTTATTACTATTTCATAAAAAAAGAACTTCATTTTAATTTTGAAAATGGAACTAAAATCGGCGATCTCTGGTAGAATGCATGCAATGTGTTGCGGTTACAGAAGAAACAAAAAAAAAACATTATAAACTACATATTTCATATTGTATTGGATCGTTTTATTTTCTCGCAATCGTAGTGAAAAGTTTAGTGTAACACACGGCGCTAAAACCCATTAAAACATGGTTTTTATTTACTCCCTCGCTAAAGCTCGGGAGTAAAACTACCTCTTGTATAATGGGTCATTTTAGCTCCTTGTATAACAATCTACTATTTTATTCTAGCTTGTGTTTGACCACAATCTCACTATAGTAAGTGATGATGTGGCCGAAGGTGGTAAGCACACAAAGCCTAGATGGTAACTGGATCTCAAGTGCAGCTGTCGGAACACACCGATAGGTGCTTGGCGACAGGTTTTTAACTTGAGGGTGGTAGCCAGCCAGTCGGGTACTACAAAGTACCCTACCACCGTGTTATGGTTTCCTCACGATGTTTTCCTTCCGTCACTACCACTGAGCTATCATCGCCTTACATAATAAATTATTATGGTTTACATATTATTGTATTGAGAAATTGAATCATGTCACTCTAAAAAATACTCCCACGAGATCTTTGACATGACAATGATAGTAATTACATTATCAGATGACAAAACAATGCGTGCGAGTATGGCCAATAAATATTAATGAGAAATTAAGCGGGTCAGGATACATTGGTTCTATAATGACGATTTACACTATCGGTTTTTTCTGCAATGTTCGATTTTAAAAATACTAAAAAAAGTTAATAGTTTTTAACCTTAACCTTCCATACATTTCGTCTATCTAAATTTAAATACCAAAAAACAATATTTTAAAGGAATGTTTCCGTATATCCTGGAATAAAACATGGGATAATTGTTATGCCGGCAAAAGATAAGATCCCTCAGGAACGTGGGCGAAACCGCGGGGGATAGCTAGTAATTCAATATAATACTACCTAGAGACTAATGTACAAATTGTACTTACTACATACACATGTAGCGACATCTATCTACAAATAAATATAGTTCGCACGACTCCTAGATAGATGGCGCTCCAATAACCTACATCGCGCTTACGAAGTTTTCCATGCGATCTGCATATGTACAAGTTTCCAACATCAACAGTTGGACCGCGGTCCCCAGGCACGATGACCTAGCCTGGCGGAAGATCTTCCCTTTTCAATGGAGGAGTCTAACACCTCGCTCCTCTATAAACACTTCTGTACAATTTGTAACAGTATTGTAACATTTTACTGTCCAGTATCATAAATCAAATAATTAGAACAAACAAAATCGATGCGGCATTTAACAAATTGGTGGGTCGAATCAATTCCAGTGAATGTGATTAGACCAGTAGGGCAGCTTGATTGAAAGAAAATTGTGTGTTTTCGGTACACAAAAAGGTTAGACGTTCAATGAAATGTTAACATTTCGGTATCAATGGCTGTGCTTTAACCAATTATTTTTAAAATTGAACATAACAAAAAGGATAAGTGTATTCATATGATTCGAGGATATTTTTATAGCAATTTTGCCAACCTTTAGTTCAATTTCTTAAATAATATATAAAGATGATTTAAAAAAAATCAAAAACCCAAATTGACAAAAAAACTTAAGAGGTGTCAAGGGACACCCGGATGGAACGAAGTTATATAAGTTATATAAGTCGAGAGAGTATATATATAAAAAAAAAAAACATTTCTATTTATATATACATATATATATATATATATATAAATAGAAATGAAAATATCTGGCTTGCTTTCTATAAAAGAGAGAGAGAGAGAGAGACAGACAGACAGAGAAACATGCGCACGCCGCACAGCTTAATAAACATACATAGTGACATAAAAAGTGTCGGTGACAATTTTTCGTAAAATTTTTTTCCGTCTAGCCCCTTTCACAACGCGCGATAAGGAACTTCGTTCCAAATATATGAAAGCGAGATGACTTATTTCCAATACTGTAAACAATCTCATGCAGTCGGAGGTAATAAGTAGGTCTTTCCAACTACATGAGATTGCGGGTATGCCAAGTGCGAGAGAGATAGCGGTCAGGCGAGAACGCCGTCTTAAATTTTTAACGTAGTTTACATATAATAGTAGATTTTTATACAAGGTGCTAAAATGACCCATTATATACGAGGTATTTTTACTCCCGAGCTTTAGCGAGGGACTAAATAGAAACCGAGTTTTAATGGGTTTTAGCGCCGTGTGTTACACTAAACTTTTCACTACGATTGCGAAAAAATAAAACAATCCAATACAATATGAAATATGTAGTTTATAATTTCTTTTTTTTTGTTTCTTCTGTAGCCGCAACACATTGCATGCATTCTACCAGAGATTTTCAAAATTAAAATGAAGTTCTTTGTTTATGAAACAGTAATAAGTCGAGTCTTTATTCATGATTATTCTACTTATGACTAAAGACTTTTTCGTTTTTGTAGGCTCATTGTCATTTGACACACAAAAATAAAAAATAAATACTTTTTCCCCTAGAGGATGAATTGCTATTTTTTCACCGCTCTGGTACACTACAATGACGGTCTTTTTGAGCAAGAGGAGTGAAAATAATGTGTTACAAAAAAAACTAGTGGTAGCTAAGGTATTTTGTTTTTTATGAAGAGATCAATGTCGAGAACTACTTAAGCAATTCATAAAAAAAATCTATCACCTTATTTCTTTTGAAATTCGTTTTATGAAAAAAAAAACATAATAAAAAAATCCGGACAAATTAAAATGCCATAAAACTCCAATTACATTTCAACTTTAACACCGACTTAGAGAACACTTCACCACACTTCAAACACCTACAAGTAAGTAGTTAGCGGAAATCTTTGAAGCTAGGTCAGCAAGGTATACCGGACTTTGGAATCCACGACCTAAGTTCCTCAAGAAATAACCGCCGTTCCACTGAGTTTGCAAACACTCTGTGGAGACTACTTGAAAGTTCTATTTTAAAATTGACTGTTTGGTTTCGAAAGAACATCCCACCAAAAACATAGATAGATAACTCTTTATATAGTCAGATGGTCAAAAAACATTTAAAAAATGTAACCTTGCTGAGTTTCTTGCCGGTTCTTCTCAGTTGAAGGTTGACTTCCGAACCGGTGGTAACTTCTGTAATTCGACCTTTATAAGTGCCCTTCTAGGGCCTAAACTGAATCAATGATTTTGACTTTGACTTTGACTATTGGTACACCATACAAGAAAAATAACAAATTATAAAATTATTTTTAAAAATAAAAAACAAAAACCGACTTCAAAACTGTAACCTATACCTATGTACAAACATAAACTAAAAAGTAAAGAATAATATTTTAATTTCAAAGCAAGAGCCTTAAAGGACAATCAACAAAATTATTGATATTTATATATCTATTTAATATAATAAAAAAAACAACATCATACAGTCGAATTGAGAACCTCCTCCTTTTTTGAAGTCGGTTAAAAATTTAAACAGTGACAATATTGTCAGTGTCACAATGGGCGGCAACCTTTGGATGGAGAGAACTACAAAGAAGAATAAATAAAGAATAATTTTTTTATATAGAATAATTGCTCTCCTTACAGAGCGCCATTCCATAAACACATCAAGTCCTACCTTCCTCATCATATTGCTGTCATTTTCAGTCATATTCTTACGTCACATGCACATACAATTACTACCCCATTTCCATAAAATACCATATTCAATTAGACCCGGTTCTTTGGCTTCTTTTTGTACCCTCGTCAAGGGAATCCTACCCGGATAACCAGCTATGTTAATAAATTTCCCGCCTTTGTAAGGAACTTTTCTAATCTGTGGTCTCGACGATACAAAAGCTGTTATTATGCAGGACTGGTTTTAATTTTCGAAAAAAAAAAAAAACACAAAAAGTTTGAGATGCAAATCTTTTAATTTGTTCGTGGTATTGAAAATTGGAACTTTGGTCACGTTTACCTGAAACGTTTTTGTATAGAGTTCCTCATAAAAAACAGTCATATAATCCGATTATCAAGTTAAATGATCAATTTGCTCAATTAGTACAATTAAAATAATGGCAAAAGAGTTTTCTTTCGACGTAACTTCGTTTGTTTCATCATCTTTCTAAGTAAGTTACGAAAATTGAAATTTCGCATGAGTTTTATTACCGAAACACCGGAGAAATTGTTCTTTAGAAAATTAAGACGGTAACCTATCAGTGCCTTATACTAATATGACGGGAACGCTACAAGACAATTTAATACCAGATAATGATAGATTAATCAATCATCATGAATGAAAATTAATTTATAAGTCAATTCATAAATTAAGACTGCAATAAGTAATACACGCAATATTTTTTTTTAAATGATGAATTATTTTGATTTCATACATAATGATAATAATATTAAATTTTCTTGACAATGCACTACTTTTCCTAATACCTAGTATTAAAGCGTGGCTTACCTTTTCAAGTAAGCATATTTAAACATCTTTTTCCTTCTGCTCTACTGCTACTACACCGTTACAGCTTTTTTTGACTATTAACTTAATGAGCGCGGTTCCCCTGGTAAGTTAACGCGGCGTCTTTGTGGTACAGGCATATAAGCTTTGCTTTCTGCAATCAATCATCGACTGAAAGTCACCGAGTCAATAAGTTTGTTTGTTTGTCCCCTGAATTTGTGACATAGATAAATTGGCAAGGCGATGTATTAAAATAATTAATGGTTATACAATGTTTTAATACAAATTCTTACCTTGTATATAGTAATTGTTGTTTAGGAAACACGTCTATACCTAGCTAGGGTTCCGTACCTTAAAAGGAAAAAAATAAAACCCTTATAGAATTATGTCACTTTGTAGTCCGTCTGTCAATACTCTTTTTTTCAGAAACACATGGGTGTATTTCTTTTTTTATATTCTGGATAGGCTTCTGTTTGACCACAATCTCACCATGGTAAGTGATGATGTGGCCGAAGATGGTAAGCACACAAAGCCTAGATGGGAACTGGCTCTCAAGTGCAGCTGTCGGATCACACCGATAGGTGTTTGGCGACAGATTTTCAACTTGAGGGTGGTAGCCAGCCAGTCTCACGATGTTTTCCTTCACCGAAAGCTCAAGCTCATTGTAGGATTCGAACCCACGACCTTCGCCGTGGTATTCGACGTCACTTACCACTGGGCTATCATCGCCTTGTATTAAATTGAAATCAATATTAAATATTCAAGTCTCTAGGAGCAGTGATTAAATCAAACATCGAAGTCCAAGCAATCAAAAGATACGGCCGTTTATGTTTTGTTTATGCCCCATATTTTGACTCTCGCAAGGGAATCAAAACCTATAGGGTACTTCCCGTTGACCTAGAACCTTCAATGTCATGTAGCACAAGTTGCAGCCGTGAAGTTGTAGTTACATTAGAACTAGAAACAATATACAGTAGAATCCGGTTATAACGACGCTCAAGCAACCGGTGACTTACGTCGTACTATCCGGACGTCGTACTACAGATTTCTTTTTTAAATTTGTACATTTATAAACATATGCCTATACTTTCGTCGCTAAAAGCGGTCGGTCATTATAAGCGACGTCGTATAAAACGGATTCTTTTGTAATCGAAACACATACGGAAAAAAATCTTCGAGTCTCGATTCCCGTGATGAACGAACTATTTACATACGTATGTACCTACAAGTTTGTACAGAACCCTCGGTGCGTGGGTCCAAATCGCACTTTTTTTTATTTAAATTGTTTATTATTTAGCTATTGAGGTGACTGATTTGGATTTATTTTTCTACTTTGTGCTCAAATGTATATTCCTCGGCCATTTTTCACACACGTTGTTATCTATTCTGATCGATCCCAAACTAATTAGAGCTTGTAGTTAAGTACTATGTAAGCTAGACAATACCTACTATAACACTTTTTTTTTTGTAAATACGTACTTAAATAGATAATTACACCAACCCTCAGACATGTTCATGTCCTGGATGGGAATCGAACCCACGACCCTTGATGTGATTGATAGGTAGCGTGTTAACTGACCACGCCAACCCGCCCGTCAATATTTATTGTATTTTTTATGTCAAGTAGGCATGCGAGTCGTTTGATGGTAAGTGACTACTGGCGCCTTAGATAAATTAGTGTTAGTGCCGGGCCAGTTGACCTGGTTGGTTAGATCTCTGGAGTAGCCACAATTTTCTGGTTCGATTCCTACCTAGGACAGAAAGCATGAAATCTCTGTCTGTCCGTCTGTTACCTCTTCACGTTTAAACCGCTGAACCGATTTAGATTAAATTTGGTATAGACATGGAACCTTGGAGAAGGACATAGTATAATTTTTTTCCCGAGAAAAGATAAAACCGCAAACTTCCTCGAGTCTGCCACTGCTGGATATTAGCAAGGTGCCTAGCAGGCTGGCAGCGTTTGGATGGACAAAAAGAAAAAAAAAATATTTTCGTGTATAAACTTAATCTTACTGGACGGACATGTTGAAATATTGTTAAACTAAAAGCAATATTACCTACATAGTAATTTATATTATACTCCCAGATTACTTCAGCATAAAATTATTTGCCAGATGATAATTTATCTTATTATAATTATACTAAGGTATGTTGTTAGATTATGAACTAGTCAAATGCTTTAGAGGCCCATTTGAGTTTAAGATTGATAAGCAATATAATAATACCATAGACTTCGTGATAGGATGAAGCGATAGCGGAATTGCGCTTGAATAATTAAATAAATACAAAGCATTGAAAATAGATAAAATTTTAAATTACTCTATTTTAATCCACAAGCAGGAGGGGCCACCTTAGTTGCCTGAGGATTGCCGATATTTTGTCGATCTTTTAAAGCCTTTTAAGGCGACCCAAAGTAGCCGACATTACCCGGTAAATTGCCAAACTGAAGTGGCAGTGGGTGGGGCACAAAGCTCGTAGAACTGATGACCAATGGGGCAGGTCGGTTCTCGAGTGGCGACCGCGAATCAGAAGACGCAGCGTGAGCAGGCCTTCAACACGGTGGAGCAACGTTCTTATGAGGGTCGCGGGAAGCTACTAGATGCGAGTAGTGCAAGACCGGCCATCGTGGATATCCTTGGGAGAGGCCTTTGTCCAGCTGTGGACGTCTTCTGGCTGACATGATGATGATAATCGTGACCTTCAGGCAACTGCTGAAACACATCAACACAGGTCGAGTACTCAAAGTAGGTACCTCACTATGGTTTCCTCACGATATTTTCCTTCATTTTAGAGATCTGACACGCCACGGGTCATGGGTTCGATTCCCGCCCAGGAAAGAAATTTGTTTGCATGAACATGTCTGTTTATCTTGAATCCGGGTGTAATTATTTATCAAAATTAATTTATTATGTCAGTTATCTGGCTGGCAGGTGCCAGGGTATTATAGTAGCTCCTATTTTGAATCGTCAACTCGCCCCCGCTTCAGCCCATCACACACTTATAACCTAATTCCATCACGCACAGTGGCAATTTGTAGCGTTTTTTTGGTGCGTGCCTGTCGATTAATTGTTAGTATTAATTCAGAGCCGTGTTATAATGTAGAGCACGCGATTGAAATAATATTATTATAGGCAATAAAAAGTATATTTCCTACGCCTGGATAAGTATTTCTAGGGCATGTATTGGCACAAATCGTAGCCCAGTAGTGACGTTGGATAGGGTGGTGAAAGCTTTCGGTGAAGGAAAACTTAGTGAGGAAACTACAGCACGGTGGTAAGGTTCTTTGTAGTACTCGATTGGTTGTCACCTTCAAGTTGAAAAGGTCGACAACACATCGGCAATCCCCCTAGTAGTCCTATAATGTCTATAGGCGACGGCCCGCGGTAATCACTTACCATCAGGTAACCGCCTGCCTGATTGTCATTTGTGGTACAAAAAATACAACGGGTTGCACTCCGGGAGTGCCGGCAGAAGTGAAAACTTGAACATTAACGATGTGCATTTTAGAATATTTTGGAATGGTTAGAAGTCCAATACCAGCTACTGCTTTGAACGTCTAAAGTATTTTTCACTCCTCTTGCTCAAAAAGATCGTCATTGTGGCGTACCAGAGCGAAGAAAAAACAGCAATTCTTCCTTTTATTTGGAAAAAGTTTTTTTTTTTTAATTTTTGTGTGTCGAATGACAATGAGCCTACAAAAACGAAAAAGTCTTTAGTTATAAGTAGAATAATCATGAATAAAGACTCGACTTATTACTGTTTCATAAAAAAAGAACTTCATTTTAATTTTGAAAATGGAACTAAAATCGGCGATCTCTGCAGAATGCATGCAATGTGTTGCGGCTACAGAAGAAACAAAAAAAAAAGACATTATAAACTACATATTTCATATTGTATTGGATTGTTTTATTTTCTCGCAATCGTAGTGAAAAGTATAGTGTAACACACGGCGCTAAAACCCATTAAAACTCGGTTTCTATTTACTACGGTTTAAAACTACCTCGTATATAATGGGTCATTTTAGCTCCTCGTATATAATGGGTCATGCGTCTCTTTGTGACCCAACGTGATCAGAAAAATAACGTCCTAAAAAAATTACTAAGATTAAATCTTTTTCGTTATTAAATTTTAAATTTATTTTCAATGCTTTAGTTGTAATATCTAGAAATATTACCAATTACCCATTTTCCCCTTTATTGCTTATTATTTTTATTCATGCGTGAGGAAATAGGGCGATCAGGCAACCTCGTTAGGTCTAGACCTGAGAACTAGACGCAATTTATCAAAATCGCGTGTTGTGACTTATAGAAATAGTTATTTATTTCGCCCTGCGTGTAAACTTTATTGGATTTAGGTATCTTTGATATAGGCTTTTAATTAAAAAAAATATCACGCAAGAATATGTTTTAGAAAAAAATAACCAGTGACAGTGGATCATTCCATCTTTACGCACGAAAGAGTGGAACTCCTCGCCTGAGTCTGTGTTTCCCGATTGTTACAACCTGGGAGTCTTTAAGGCTCGAGTGAATAGGTTACTTCTAGGTAAGCGTGCACCATCATAGACCACACCGTCATCTATCAAGTGTGATAGAGGTCAAACGCGAATAAAAAAAAATTACGCGATGTGATGATATTATTTTAATTCTTCTAAGTACTACTACTAATGTTATGAAGAGGCAAGATACTGACAAGTTTTTAAAAAAATCAAAAAAATGAATACTTTATCCTCGATTGCTATAAACTACTTTTCAATTTGAAAATGCGTATGAAACTATGGAGTGGTAGCTAGTCTAATAAACAGTCAGATTGTTTAATAATTTTTTACCGTTTCTTTTTTGTTTAACAAACAAGATATACAGTTGAATTGAAAACCAACAGAAAATAATATGTACAAAATAATATATTGAACCGTCATTGCATTAAAACAAAAGTATTGATCATACCCATAGGCACGTTTACCCCCAACTTACCCTCGTGGGGAAATATTGCCCGCTTCTTGTAAACCAATTTCATGAGGATTATCGTGCCGACAAATATCCAGGGATATGTATCTGGATGCAGATAAATGAGGAAATTTTCGACCTTCGTATTGTCGTTTCTCGCATCTATTCTTTCTGTTTTATTTTGTATCTGAATGATTTGTGTTATTATAAATGAATGTTGGATCGATGGTTGGGCTCATTGAGTACCCTGAATGCCGTGCCACAGGTTGCAAGTTTGATTGTCATTCAGGACAAACTATTTTTTATGCCTGATAGCTGACAATCAGGCTGTCTTCCTTATGGTAAGTGGATAGATATTTTATATTAAAATAGGCTAAAGAGTTGCTTGCTTGCGTCACCTGATGGTAAGTCCGTCGCCTATAGACATTAGCAATACCAGAGGGATTGCTGCAAAACAAACCATCATCCTCGTCTTTTCTCACAATACACACAATGGGTTCGGCAGATCTATCAGTTTACCTACCTACCTCAATATTCTTTTCATTATGTTTTTCCTGGAAATGAAACATAAATTTATTTAAAAAAAATACGGCAACGGTTTATTTACATGTTAAAACCAAATAAAACATGAATGACATTAAGCTCCGTTCCGGTACATTACATTGTAATTAATTACACAAAATGAAACTCGTACATAATTGCGGATTCAATTTGAAATTGTAGGTAAATATGAAGCGTTGAATCTATAAAAGAAATAATTCGATGCCGGTCAAATTAACGCTAAATAATCCCCATCCTTTCATCTGCCGGGATCAGTTTTGTCTACCACGCTTTCATTGGTACATCAAACAGATCCGCCAATCAACAGGGTGTAGGTAAAATGTTACAGTACAGCTTCGGTAACGAACGTGAAACAAATCGTAACCAGATTAATCCGGTGCAATCCGGACCGCGCCAGAAAAGCGTTGACCGATACCAAAACCAAAACCGTTTGTCACAGCGGTACGTCGTGATGCACAGGATTTCTGAAGATTTGGACGATAAGTGAGACGTTAAGAGATAAGTCTTTTTAAAAGTCACATTCGCCTGAAAGTCAGATAGGTAAGATAGGTAGAATTTTAAGTGACGTCGGATACCGCGGCGAAGGTCGTGGTTTCGAATCCTACAATGAGCTTGAGCTTTCGGTGAAGGAAAACATCGTGAGGAAACCACAGCACGATGGTAGGGTACTGTGTGGTACTCGACTGGCTGGCTACCACCCTCAAGTTGAAAATCTGTCGCCAAGCCCCTACACACCAGGTGTTCCAGCAGTTGCACTTGAGAGCCAGTTGCCCTTGCCCTTAAGGCATTGTAATATGGTGTACAACACGTTGGCAGTCGACCTGGTATTGCTAATGTCTATAGGCGACAGTCACATCTAATGGTATAGATGACCCGCCTGCCTCGTTGTCACTAGTGACATAAAAAAAAAAAAAAAACGATTTTAATTCCGAATACCGGGACGACTTTTTTGAAAAAGATCCTAATGGTTAAAATATCACGTTAGCCCTTATACCGCTTCCGAAATACCATTGTAACTGTCACAGACCTATTATTTAACAGATATCTAACAGATGACTTTTTGGCGGGAACTTCCGAAGTGACGTTGTGTTTTCGTTTTATTTTCATTAAATTCGTATATTTTGAGTTTTATAGAATAATTTCGGTGGTGTTTTGTCCAATAAAGATCAATCTAAGTGCACAAGTGAAGTGAAATGAAATGAAAGCGTGTATCGTGACTTTCCAGGTTGTCCCAAAAAGTCCATGAAATGTTTTAGTGGAATTGCCGCCAATTTCACTAAAATTAGACCGGACTTGTACGGACGAGGACTAGACTTTACAGTGAAAGTGACAATAAAACGTGACTAAACATAAAATATGAATATTTAAAATAAAGAAATGGCTTAAAGGTCTCGATACCAAGCCAAAAATCTTTAAAAAAAAAACTAACAGATAATAGGTCTGTGGTAACTGTAGTATTTCGGTAGCGGTATGTTTGGTGACATATAACTAACTTTGCATGGTAGCCAGATATGCCTACAAACGGCTTTATCTCAAGACACATAAACCAACCAATTACTCGATTAAATCTCCTATTACTAACGCATTAAGACCCATGCTGTAATTTGATACCGCGTATAGGGTGTCTCGGTAGTCAGTATCATGCCGTGCGGCCGCGTAATTACCATCGTTAATTCAATTCCATAGCACCCTGTACACGCGAGGTGATTTTTACGCGTTCGAGACAGCCGCGGTTGGCTATAGCACTTTAATCGAGGTTTGATTTGACATTTCTCAAGCTGGGGTGGGTAATGGAATAGGAATTAACAATTGTAATCGAGTTTATGTAGGGTTTTTATTGGCGAGGTTATATTGCTTTTTTTATTCCATTACCCACCCCAGCTTGAGAAATGTCAAATCAAACCTCGATTAAAACAGATTGTTCAATAATTTGACTAACATAGCCTATCGTCGCATATCCTTAACTGCTGGGTAAACTTCACTAGAGATTAAGTTATGTATTTAGGAATGTATGATTTTGGCTAAGATAAAATATAAACGTCTGATCCCAAACGAAGCAGAGCTCCCACTATTGAAACTATGTCTAAGGAGTAAGGATGCCGAAAATGGAGGGTTTATTCCACAACCATTATTGATAGAGTTTTGTATGAAATAACTACTTGTGACGTCAAAAATCAAAATCAAAATACTTTTTTTTTTTTATGTCACTAGTGACAACGAGGCAGGCGGGTCACCTGATGGTAAGTGACTACCGTCGCCTATAGACATTGGCAATACCAGGGGGACTGCTAACGTGTTGTACACCTTATTACAATGCCTTAAGGGCAAGGGCAACTGGCTCTCAAGTGCAACTGCCGGAACACACCAACATGTGCTTGGCGACAGATTTTCAACTTGAGGGTGGTAGCCAGCCAGTCGAGTACCACATAGTACCCTACCACCGTGCAGACTTAGTCTTTGTCATTAAACTGGTAATAAAAAATCATAGAATGGTGGAATTTTACAATTTATATATAATAATAATAATAATTCATTTATTTCAGATATTATAAGATCCATATTTGTTAGTGACAATTTAAACTTAGAACTATGTTAGTTATATATATAGTATTATATAGTAGTTAGAACTGTGTTTGACAATTAATCATACAAATAGAATAACATAGAATACAATTACAAAAAATAAATAAGTAGAATAGGCAAGCCGGGTCAGACACACCTACCTACCTAGCAGTGTGCAGGCGAATCCACCTGCCCAGTAGAGGGGAGTCCCACCTGTCTACAAATACATTCAGGACACTGTTGGAGCTGGAACGAACGCGTTTTAATAGTGAGGCGCAACGTTTCCTAATAAGGGCATCAAAACCTTCAACCCGCTCCACTGTAAACATGGCCGAGGCACTGCAAAACCGCGGCAGCCCCATCAATATCCTGAATGCATTATTATATTGCACTCGCAGAGCGCTGTATGCCCTCAGCGTAAACTTGACCCACGGGCTGCACGTGTAGAAGGACTGACAGTAAGCTTTAAAAAGAGTCACCTTGACTTGTTTACTACATCGTGCAAACCTGCGGGCCAACATGTTGCATCGGACAGTCAACGCTCTGCGCTCCCGCTCGATATCTATGATATCTTTACTATCATCAGAGACCCAATGGCCCAGATACTTAAATTGTTCAACTTTATTAAGAACATTACCACTAAGAGTAATTGGAGTCTGAGATGGAAAGCCTTTGGGGCCAGAGTTAAAAATCATAAAATTGCTCTTATTGGTGTTGTATCTGAGCCCATGAGCCTCCGCATATGACTCACAGATTCTAAGCAACCTGCACAAACCTCCCGCCGATGGACTCAGCAGTACCATGTCATCAGCATAACTAATATTGTTAACACAAACTCCATCTATGTGACATCCAACATTGGTACCGCTGAGCTCGCCGATCAGTTGGTTGATGTACAAGTTGAAAAGCCTAGGTGACGTCAAACCCCCCTGCCTCACCCCACATTCCAACCTATACACATCTGAATGACAATCCGCCCACTTCACAGCATTATCTTGATGACTGTACCAGTACCTAAGTAGTGATGTGACCTCCTGTGAATATATGATATTGATTATAGTGTTAGGTATTTTTGAGTATTTTTAGATTATAGTGTTAGGTATTTTTGAGTATTTTTAGATTATAGTGTTAGGTATTTTTGAGTATATTTAAATTATAGTGTTAGGTATTTTTGAGTATTTTTAGATTATAGTGTTAGGTATTTTCGAGTATATTTAAATTATAGTGTTAGGTATTTTTGAGTATTTTTAGATTAAAGTGTTAGGTATGTTTTTCTTGAATATATTCGTCATCCATATTACATCCCGACTCAGGATTACAAACTTGTTCATGTAAGTAAAGTACCTACACAAATGTCTATCCTCGGTGAGAATCAAACCCACTACCTGTCAAGTGACAGATATCTACAAAGACAACCAGCCCGCCTATAATAGTACATTACGATACGCGTGACCTAAGTAGGCTATTATTGCACGGTGTGAAGTTAGGGCCCGAGCGCAGCGAAGATGCTAAACGCCGTGCAATAATAGACAACTTCGGGCACAAGTATCGTATACTATTTTATAGCAAGTGTGACATAAACCCGCACTTTACGCACACTTCTCCGTGCAGAAATAGGCAACTTAGGTCACGGAAAAGCGTGCGTAAAGTTCGGGTTTAGGTCACACTGTGCTATAAAAACTATTGATTATACAAATAAAACCAAACTGTAAGTTAACATTACCACGCAAATATTTCACCACACTGCAGCGAGCGTGTAACTTCACAAAGTTATCTAGTCAAGTAACCGAGGCATGCAGTTATTAGTCGCTCACTGAGTTACAGGACCTAGCTGAGTTGAGTCACTCAAATACCTGAGAGCTGAGGACAAGTTTTAATGAGCTACTGCTAGGTGGTGCTACTGAACGAATATTGACTTGTGATATTAAAATTCATGAGGATACAGTTCAAATAACACTCGCTTCTAGCTGAAACTTGTAAGTGTTTGGAATTTCACGTTTATGTGACTTGTTGTCCCCCGCGGTTTCACCCGTTCATCTTTTCCCGGGATAAAAATATAGCCTATGACACTTACAATAATGTGGCTTTCTATTGGTAAAATAATTTTCAAAATCGGTTCAGTAGATCCAGAGATTGTCCCCTATAACCTCACAAAATTTACCTCTTTTTAATATTAGTATACCGCATCCAAGGTAGTGGATTCGAATCGGTTAAATAAAAACATTGTGAGAAAACCATAGCACGTAGGGCACTTTATAGTACTCGACTGGCTAGCTACTACTCTCAAGTTGAGAATTTTATCGCCAAACATCAATCGGTGTATTCCGATACCTACACTTGAGAGCCAGTACCCTTCTAAGCTTTGTGTGCTTACTAACTTCGGCCACATCATCACTTACCATGGTGAGATTGCGGTCAAACACATGTTAATCCAAAAAGAAAACAGGTAATACTAGCTGTTCCCCGCGGATATGTCACACCACGAGTCGTGAGTTCGATTCCCATCCAAGAATATTTGTGTGCATGAACATATAATAGGTATTTGTTATGAGTTATTTAGCTAGCTGGATATTTTTTATTTTAGTTTACTATGTAGGTAACTAATGCGGGTTATAATTTTTTATGTATTTTTGTATTACTTTAAGAATAAAATTGTTAAACATTTGAAAAAAAAAGCCAATATAGTCAGATGGTCCAAAAATATTTAAAAAATGTAACCTTGCTGAGTTTCTTGCCGGTTCTTCTCAGTTGAAGGCTGACTTCCGAACCGGTGGTAACTTCTGTAATTTGACCTTCATAAGTGCCCTTCTAGGGCCTAAACTGAATAAATGGTTTTGACTTTGACTTTGAGTTTGAGTTTGGGCGTACCTAATTATTAATTTAAGTCAGTTGGGATTAGATGACTGTGTATAAAGACCTACAGAACCTGCCTGCGGTAGTGAGTCGTGTGCTTAGAAGAAATCGGGCTACAAGCTCTCTAGTGGTATATACTCTTTGATTGTAACGTTCATAAGTGCCTTACC
The DNA here is from genome assembly GCA_951361185.1 of Ochropacha duplaris. Classification (NCBI taxonomy): domain Eukaryota; kingdom Metazoa; phylum Arthropoda; class Insecta; order Lepidoptera; family Drepanidae; genus Ochropacha; species Ochropacha duplaris. Next base: position 699,032 of record OX592707.1, on the reverse strand, counting down.
AGGACCTAAACTGAATAAATGACGTTTGAGTTTGAAAGAATGTTTTTTTTAAACATAATTACATCCAGCGCCAGGCCACAAATATATATTCACGCTCACTAACATCTGTTCTAGATGAGAATCGAACTCACTTTCAGGTTCCGACTTTCAAAAGAACTTCGAGGGAACCCAAGGTAGATATTAAAAATCCGTAATTTAACAACTCATGTTCCATTTTCAAAATCAAAACAGACCCTCTAATATGATTACACAATGAAGGCTCCAACAGAAAAGCGCAATACCCGAAAAAGTTATCCACTTCCAACGGTACCCGAGTACCTGTAATTACCGTGTACCGTACCCGTGTTTTCCGGTACATAACAAGCTTCGACGGGTCGCGTGACGATCCTGACTGGCCGGGTGGCCGGGTGGCCGGGTGGCTGGGTGGCCGGGTGGCAGCCACATGGTGTCCTCCGATGGTTGTGGAATATCCGTGGCGTATCTCTTCTAGTATATACCTACCTACAATAGGTTGATTGTTATTTGGAGGAATGATTTTAGAATGAGACGTATGATTCAGACTATATGTGAATCTGATGATAAATTAAATATCTCACTTACCGGTGACTTGTAAAGCCGCGGGAGCGGCTGCGAAAGGTGCGGAAAATTCAAAATTCAAAAAGTACGCCTGTATTGGTCCAAATTATCTATTTATGCCTTTTGCGGTTGAGACCATGGGTCCGTGGGGGTCTGAAGCTCGTCGTTTCGCAAATATTTTATGTAAAAAATTCATCGAGGCCTCGGGTGACCGGCGGGCGGGGAGCTTTTTCCGCCAACGCATCAGCTTGGCCATCCAAAGAGGAAACGCTGCCAGCCTTCTGGGAACCTTGCCGATCGGCAGCAGCGGCAGCCTCGAAGAAGTTTTTTATATATTATAGTTGTACATTTGTTTGTATATTTTGTACATAGGTTGTAAATAAAATTTATATATATAATTAATGCAAATAAATTACTTATTAATTTAAACTACCTAATATCAAATTGAAAGAACAATTATAAACTGTATACCTACCAGCTTAAAAAATTGAGAAATTTTAGTTGAATTTGACGCAAAATTAAATGACACAAAATTTTTTACAAAATCAGATGGCGATGATAGCTCAGTGGTAGTGACGTCGGATATCGCGGCGAAGGTGTTGGGTTCGAATCTTACATACAATGAACTTGAGCTTTCGGTGATGGAAAACATCGAGATGAAACCACACCACCGTGGGTACTTTGTAGTACTCGACTGGCTGGCTACCACCCTCAAATTGAAAATTTGTCGCTAAGCACCTGTTGGTATGTTCCGGCAATTGCACTTGAGAGCCAGTTCGCCTTTAAGGCATATTAATAAGGTGTGCAACACATTAGTAATCTCTCTGGTATAGCTAATGTCTATAGGCGACGGTAGTCACTTACCATCATACCATTTAAGGCGATGATAGCTCAGTGGTAAGTGACGTCGAATACCGCGACGAAGGTCGTGGGTTCGAATCCTACAATGACCTTGAGCTGTCGGTGAAGGAAAACATCGTGAGGAAACCATAGCACGGTGGTAGGGTACTTTGTAGTACCCGACTGGCTGGCTACCACCCTCAAGTTGAAAATCTGTCGCCAAGCACCTATCGGTGTTCCGATCAGCTGCACTTGAGAGCCAGTTCCCTTCTAAGCTTTGTGTGCTTACCACCTTCGGCCACATCATCACTTACCATGGTGAGATTGTGGTCAAACACAAGCTTATACAGAATAAAAAAAAAAAAAAAACGTGACCCGCCTGCCTGGTTGTCACTTATAGTATAAAAAAAAAACTCAACTCTATGGAGGTAACTAGCCTTCTAAGTACTCTCCTACTGTGTAATGGTTTCCTGAAATTTTACATCACCAAAATCACAAAAAAATATTGTTGTATTCAAAGTAACGAATTTAAAGACGATATCGTTTAAATATCGTTCCTTAAAATAGCCTATCACCGTATTTTCTACACCGCACAGTGCTCCTTTAAGTAAACTTCCGACGTCGCTTCCTGTGTCGGAAGCTCCGGTCCTACTGACCGGCTCAAAGCTCCGTTGCAATATTGTAACATATTCTCGATATGAATGAAATGAAGTTAAATGTTTATTCATCCAAATAAAACTTCACGGGCTTTTATGAATAGTCAGACTCGAATGCTTGGTTCGAAGGTTGTTTTTTTCTGAGAAGAACCGGCAATAAACTCAGCAATTACTCTTTTTACAAATTACACCTATTACATTCAATAATTATTTATCTAGTCTCACTGACAATATTTGCGTGTTATGGCGGCAAAAATTGTAATCTATAGAATTTAATTCGGACATCGGACATTTTTCACACACGGCTATCTGATCCCAAACTAAGCAAAGCTTGTAATATGGAAACCAGATGACTGATATACTACATATACTACTTTTTTTGTTGTAAATACACACTTAAATAGATAATTACACCCAGACTCAGGACAAACAGACATGTTCATGCACACAAATGTGTGTCCTGGGTGGGAATCGAACCCAGGACCTGCGGTGTGATAGGCAGTGTATTAACTAACCACGACAACCGTCCCGTCAATTATGACTGACTTAGTAAACAACAAACTCAGGATTGTTGTAAGATTCACTAACTTCTGCCGCGCCTATTCAAGATAAAAATCCTATATCACTTAGTAATAATGCAGTTACGTATATTTTCCAAAACTTTTATACGTATCATAATAATATATGTATGCCAAAAAGTGTCATAGACCTTATAGTTTACAAGTAAATTGTCTGTGACATACAGATGGAAAGACTAATCGACATGACTTAACGATAAGGTTTTTTTATGACTACGTAACCATAAAAGTATTAGAAGACAAAAGATTTAGCAGGGATGAAAATTAAGCTCTAAATAGCGGCTATTACTGTAAAACTATGCGATCAATCCATAATTTATAATATAAGCAAGCCTAGGAGATGAAAAGTTACAATTCCTAAAGAATTTCAATCAATTAGCATGCAAAAACTATGAATAAAAATAAAATTTTCCACGATCAAGAACTTTTTAAAAACGAAACATTGCCAAAGACTGGGAGAGATGTAGTAAATAAAATAGGCATTGTAATATAAAAAGAACCTTCCCGCCTTCAGAATACAGTTCAATGAATAAATCAGCGCCAATAAATCAGCAAACATCCACCATAACCGGGATAAAGTATTAAGTAGCCTGGTAAAAGCTAAGGACTTCAGTTAACAAGGAAAGGAAAAAGTAAAAAAAAATACAAGAAAGAAATCGGAAAGAAAATCACAACTAAAACGAAATAGGACTACTATAAAAGTATTCGAGTTCTTGGAGATAATGAAAAAAGTTGGTCAAATGATCGCTCGCCTTCCGGCTGAACTGGGAGCGTATTTTAAAAGCTACAGTTGAAGTGCTCTGAAGTGTAGTAGACTTTGAGATAACTTGAATCACGATGCCGATAATTTTATTATTTTTGTAGAAAACTTCGGGATGACCGTTCCATCCGCGAGCCAAGGGGTGTAGAATAATTAAATATTTGACATCGATAAATAGACTATCAACCCAATGTATGGGATGGATGAGAGAACGATGAAGTCACGTGACTATCACATGAGTCTCCAAATTATAATCTCTCATACATAAGTTGATTGTCTAGTGACTCTAGTCGATGGCATTATCTATAACGATGACATTATTTTCATCTACATCCATATTGTCAAAGCCCCGCGTAATGATAAAATGTTTCTGAAAAAAAAGTCAAGTCAAGTCTCAGTTTAAGTGTATATTGAACCGGTGGTAGAGTCAATTGTAACGTTCATAAGTCCCTTACCAGGGACTAAACTGAATAAATGAGATTTTTATTATGATTTTTTCGTTTTGTGAACGAAAAAGTGATAAAAACCTGTTGCACAGAAGTTTTTCAATGTGTAACAATTGCTCTGTACTTACAACAAATAAAATATTTCCATGTTTTGTAATAACGCATCACAACTTTGTCCGTCGTGATTCCTTACAACTTTACAGAGATAATTACTTCCTAGATGTTAAAAACTGGCGTCTTTTATACTTGATACAAGATAAAAAAAACTGTTTTTTTACAGCTAAGTACACCCCTAGTTTAAACTAAAATTGATATACCACTTATGGTAGTTAGGTGAGAGTTTAACACAATGTTTTGTGTAAGTTAAAGCTAGTGATATTAAAAATGTATGGGAGTTAATTTACCCCATATTATAGAGTTTAATACTTATTCATACATCAATATGAATTTAAAAGTCCTTGCAAATTAATAAATTTTAAGAAATAAATTAGTGTAGTAACTTATTACTAAATTAAAAGTCAAAATAACCCATTTTATATATCTAAAAGTATTTAATGAATAAAACGCAAAGTCTAGTACAAAAAACCAAAGACAAGGGCCAAAAACCAATAAAAATCTGAGCGTTTAAAATAAAGTCAAATTTAAACAAAGCGATTCGTTTCGCCGTGGCAGCCACCGGACGGGTCCACGGAACCAAATCGTGTGGAAACCCGACGACAGCTATTGGTCCCGATCGCGGGTCGAATTAAGCTCAATAGCGTTCGGCCCAAAGAACGGATTTTCACGGGTCAATGTGTACGTGGTTTTACAAATATCACGATTCTGTACGGTCAGGTGTTTCAAATGAATTGAAGCTGACATTAGGTTCGAGGGATTTAGGTTGCTACGGAGGTACGAATATGTGATTCCACTTTATTTACTTGCCACTAAAGCTGGGATTGTTAAGTTAATTCTGGGGCAAGATTTTGAAATGATGATTAGTCTAAATAAATTTGTTAATATAATTTTGAGAAGTTTTTGGAGTCATTAAATATGTTTTGATAGAATTCGGACTCAAAAAGCTTATTTTTTATGTGAATTCATAGCAAATATTTTTAATTTTCATTCGTGTCAAACTAATTAAAAGTACTTTAATAAATTTAATTTACAAATACAAATTGAATGTTCAGTTCTCGATTTTCTACGTGTATTTTAATAAACAAATACGCATTGCCTCTCAAAAGACTCCTTAACTTAATAATATTAATGAAATATAAGAATTAATTATCTGAAGAAGAAATAAAATTGACGCAAAAACAAAAGCGTCCGAAAAACATTTTCAATTATAGCACCTCTGAAATATCAACAACGGAACAGAACGATGCCGCAGAACGATTGCGGATGTGCTCTCCGTTACCGCCAAATGGGAGAATTCACATCCGGCGGATGTAGGCACCGGCGGAAGTTTACTTAGCCGCCGCGAAACCGACGGCGACCCGCGTCACCTCCGGTTATGTGGATAAGGCGCGGCCTGGACGGTGCGATTGTGGCTACCAACTTTTTTAACGTTTTTTATTATCTGAATATTGGATGAATTTTGTGGTTAAAATTGTGTCATTTTTATGTTGGTGAGTGTATAAAAGCTTAACTAAAGTCCATCCAAAATAGCGGTGTTATTTACCCGCGACTGTGCGGAGACGGTTTGGGGTGAGAGGATGTTTGTGTGTACAAACTAATGTTGCCATTTATCTTCAAAATTACTGGTCCAATTTTGATGCGGTTTTCAGTGATGGGTTCGGATTTGATTGGTGCATGTTCTTATATAGTATTATGGTGACAACTCACCAGGGGGCGCTACAGAAAACATTTGTTTGTGCAAAACCGAACCTAGTAGTTCGTTTGCATGCGGTTTTCAATAATGGGTTTTAGTAAGATGTATTGAGCTGTCACTGCATGCGTGCAGTGCAAGACCGGCCATCACGGAGATCCGTGGGAGAGGTGATGATGATTGAACTGCTGAATGAAGAGTACCTAATAGTATATTCTAGCCATAAGATTAAATAAATTAGCAGCAAGTCGTACATACACAAACAAATATTATGACAATGTATGCGTGCAATGGCAGTAAACATAAATAAATCCTACTAATCTACTTATATTATTAGAGTGAAAGTTTGATTGTTTGTTCCTCAATCACACAAAAACGGCTGAACAGATTTTGATGAACCTCGGCACACAGGTAGATCTTATCCTGGAATAAAAATTTGATATTTTTTATCCCGGAAAAGATAAGATCCCTCGGAAACGCGGGTGACCCGCGGGGCGGAACACTTTTTTCATATAATTTACGTACAAACAAGTTTGTCGGCAGTAGTTCCCGTGGATTCTATTATTGTGCATACTTTCATAAAAGACTTTATAATGACTTATCATCATCAGCCCCCACAAGCAGCACCTGTTCACAAGTATGACACATGTGGCAGCCACCGCTCTCTTCGAAGCGAGCGATCCGTCACACGACGCCGCCGCAAGCAACTAAAGCAAACAAAAAAAAATCTATCTATTACTACGTACTAACTCATGACTTTGGTCGCAAAGTCGGACCATCTATTATCAGCTTATCTGCGTACGAAGTGGATTCTTGCGTGCGCCCCCTAGTTACGGTTAAGTGAAACACACAAAAGAAACGATAAGCCTCCAGCATTAAAGGGCATCCTTCTTTGATAATGTATAGAAATTAAGCCAACATGCAGGAAGGTCAGAGAGAGAGGAAAGATAAATGAGTGGTTTTAGTGAGAAATGAGGCGATTATTTCAGTTATTGTGAACTGTTCTGAGGGTAGGATATAATGGAATTGGATGAACTACGAGTTCTTCTGCTGGTGTTTGTTCAGATCTGTGTTTATTTTTAGAACCATAGCATTAATATAGAAAAATAATTATATACCTATGGTATTTCTTTAGTGTCTATCTGTCACAATTTACTATCTCAGAAACCACTTGGCGTAAATTTAAAAATTATGTAAACCATAGATAATTTAATATGATAATTAATTTCAAGGTTAATTATGATTTACTAAAGCTTCGGAACTAGAAGAGACAATTTAAATCTTGAGAAGTCGCGAGAAGAATGTGTATGTAGTTCAAGGGCAAGGAGACGAGTGCCTGTGTGCTGGACTGATCAAATAGAGCAATAACTGATACTAGAATTGCAACAAGGGAAACAGTGGCTAGGTTGTTAAACTCACACAGCACCAGATATGACACCATTGATCTGCAAAGGGTAAACAGAAGAATAAAGGAAAAGTTAGTCTAGAGCTCCCTGTAATAAACTTCCAAAAAAATACGAAACAAAAGAACATAAACAGAAAAAAATGGGGTAGACCGAAATTAAAGATCACACTCGTAGACATGTACCATTTGTCCGTCTGTCCATTTCCCTTAACTCGAGAACCTCATTCCCTTAACGCTCACCTGGGGATCTATGTCCGAAAATATACGCATAAATATTTCGAACGGAACTGATGCGACGTTTGAGTTGTTTTAAAAAAACCTATGAGTAATGCGGATTGCGAAAATCTATGAGGAAAAAACCTATGAGGAATGCGAAATTATTTTTCAAGCACAAAATATGGTCACTACATGATTATATCTATAAAATAGAGGTTGTTTTTGTTAAATACAAAATTATAACCAGTACGTATTTAAGTCTAAAAATTACACAAGTAAAAAATAACAGTTAGATAATAAATAAATACTAGAGACCAGGAAGATTCGAGCTGAGAAGTGAATTTGTAAAAAAATAAACATAAGCTGAGATGAATAAAAAATTATAATACTAGTTTTCACCTTGAGGTTTTATCCGCGCTCCCGTGAAATATTGTGTTACTGTGTCTTATACGGTTATTTAAGGTTAATTATATTCTACCTACGTACAAAATTTCATGAAATACTGTTTGCCCGTTACAGAGTTCAGTGGTCAATAGGATTTTGTACTGCCTTCTACAGAGTAATAATATAAGATTATATCAAAGGAAGATCCAGGAAAAATCTAGAAAAATTTAACCAGCGAGCACGGTAGTTTTATAGATCCATGTGTACACGATCTAATAGCAGCCCTTCTACCTCTTAGATTAGATGAGATTAGATTAAGCGTTCCAGCCAACAATACCCATGTGACTATATTTTTGGCGTTTAAAAATTTTTATGAGGATCGTCTATTCTTTGATTTAGGAAAACTTCAGAAAACTCAAAAGCTCACTTTAATATTTTACTCAAAATTAAAACTTATTTCTTCCAATTGAGGCACAGTTTACTCTACCACTACTTTGTTATGAGAACATTCCAGCAAAAAATTCCGTTAGTTAATTTCTATTATTTCTATTTTAATTGAAATAGCAGTATGTTATTCTCATAAAGTGGTTATGAGAAGCGGCTCGGATAAAAATTGTTTGTTGTATAAATCTATACGGAACTCGCAAGTTTAACAGGAAATCCCTAATCAAATATGATAATTGGGATAATTATCAATAAAAAAAAATATTTTGTGTTGAAATGCTCTGAAAGTTTAACACAATTTTAGCAATCTCTCGTATGTATCATCAAAATGAAACGTTGCCATATTGAAAAAAAATAATAGATTTGTACCAGACTGACAACTACGTCGAATCCATATCCAATGTAACCAACTATAAATCTTCAGCATGATAGAAATGGATATAATAAAAAATTCATTGCTTTCCTTCGATTTATTCGAGTGTTCTTTCCATTGTGTGAGTATTATTTTATTCACCCTCCAGCGTTGAGTTTTTACTGCGTTTTGTGCTGAGTTACGGATTTGAAAATCGAATGAATTCTGTTTTTAAAACGCTCGTATGTGAGCTATGATTAATGAAACAAAAGAGTGATGCGTCTATATTACAATTTCATATCCTGCGGCGATTCTATCCGTGCAGATATTTTTCTCTGGACATTGAACCTGATATCTTTAGGAATGTTAACAAGTATTCCACAAATATTTTTTTGTCTACTATAACTTCCCGCCCCGCGGTTTCAAAAGAATTATAATAAAATATAGCGCATGTAATATAATAATGTAGCTTTCTATGGATAAAATAATTTTTAAAATCGGTCAAGAATTTTTTGAGTTTAGCCATTACAAACAAACATACAAAAAATCTTTATAATATTAGTTTAGAGAAACGATCCGTCCTTTTAGAAACAAAATGTATAGTAGTTCAATCAGATAATATTTGCCAAATTCTTTCAAGAATAAATGTATTTCTTTCTTTCTTTCTTTTCAACGTATAATAGTGTTGAAATAAAAATATCTATTTTTATTTTGTTAAGATTTTATCTATGATCCTACTAATATAATAAACGTGAAATTTTGGATGGATGGATGGATGCATGGATGTATGTTTGTTACTCATTTACGCCAGAACGGCTATATGGATCTAAATGGAATTTGGCATGGAGATAGATTATAGTCTAGAATAGCACATTATGCTACTTTTTATCCCGGGAAAAGATCCTTCGGGAACGTGGGTGAAACCGCGCGGAACAGCTAGTGTTTTTATAATACTTTGTTCTTACATAAAAATAGGTCCGAAGGTGTAAAACGTAACAACAACTAACGGCACGGCTTTAAGGCAAACATTTTACAATCTTTTAACGGTATATTACATTTTACGTTCCAATTTACGGAATAAGCAGGCTTCGTGTCTCAATTGAACCCTAGTCCCAGCGATTTGCATAATAACCGTTATTTTGTTGCTTTGCCGTTGGGTACCTTATAAAGTGGCCGTTTGGAAACAAAACTCGCCGTTTATACGTTTCGGAACTTCATTTGAATTCTACACTTTTAATGTACCTAAGCAGGATTAGTAATGGTTGTTTTATTTACTGGTTTTAGTATTAAAATTATTAACTATATTTAAATCTTGGTGGTTTAGAAGTGGGTTTTTATTCTTACTTATAAGGTCTTAGTATAAAAATTACATCGCTTATTATTTTTAAATCTTGGTGGTTTAGAAGTGGGTTTTTTTTTATTCTGGATAGGCTTGTGTTTGACTACAATATCTCCATGGTAAGTGATGATGTGGCCGAAGATGGTAAGCACACAAAGCCTAGATGGAAACTGGCTCTCAAGTGCAGCTGTCGGAACACACCGATAGGTGAGGTGAGAGGTGAGAGGGTGGTAGCCAGCCAGTCGGGTACTACAAAGTACCCTACCACCGTGCAAAAACTTACTTGATTCTTACTTATTACTTCGCTTATTATTTTTAAATCTTGGTGGTTTAGAAGTGGGTTCTGATTCTTACTTATAATAGTTATAATACTTAGGTCACTAAAACTTGCACTTTAAATGTTCATTGACCCTTTGATTTGCAGTTGGAACGGTCGTCCCAAAACTAACTACAAAATTATTGAATTCCAGGATGCATCTCTCATATGCTTTAAAACTTTGAAGTCGGAGCAACAAAAAATAATTAAATTAATCATTTCACCCCATCAAAACAGCTCTCAAACAGCCCGTCATTCTTTTTGCATATTCACACCTGAGCGTTTTTCGTTTAAAGCGCTGATATGTTAATGCAGCGTTATCATTAGCTGTAAGCGCTGCAGGGCATAATTATACAGATCGGATCCTTTGGCACGTCCGAGAGGCTTGTTTGATATTACAGCTATTTTAATACTTTTTTACTTTGTTGTAAAATGTAATAATTTGTTCTTATTATTGATTAGGTGCCACTCTGTAGTTTTAGCCGCGTTCTTGGAACGCAAAGTAGCACATGACAATGTAATTTAAATCCGTTAGAAGTGTTTGAAATCCGACGTGAGCGATAAACCAACAAAATGATAAATGCAATTTGTATATATAATATTAGTAAAAAGGATGGTTATTATTTATTTAAGTACCAAAGAGAAAACTTGAGAGTGGTAGTCAGCCACTTGAGTACCACAAAGTACTACCCTACCACCAAACTGTGGTTTACTCACGACGATTTCCTTCTCCAAAAGCTCAAGCTCATTGTAGAATATGACTTTTTTATTCTGGATAAGCTTGTGTTTGACCACAATCTCAACATGGTAAGTGATGATGTGGCCGAAGGTGGTAAGCACACAAAGCCTAGATGGGAACTAAATACGTGCTTGGAGACAGATTTTCAACTTGAGGGTGGTAGCCTGTCAGTCGGGTACTAAAGTACCCTACCACCGTGCTATGGATTCCTCACGATGTTTTCCTTCACCGAAAGCACAAGCTCATTGTAGGATTCGAACCCGCGACCTTCGCCACGGTATCCGACGTCTACCACTGAGCTATCATCGCTTTAAACTTACTTATCTTCTCGATACTTTAATTTTTCCCATCGGCCCTTTGATAACTAATAACTAAAGATACACAATCAGCGACAAAAAATGGCCTTACCGAATGTCGACCTACTCGAACATTTGGGTGGTCTTTTAATCTAGTAGCATTCGAACGCTCCGACGGTAAACATGCCTCAGTGCTCTTTGGCTAGCAGGTATGAGTCGTAAAATTTATTGCCTTTGTAAATAGCTTTGTGAATAAAACTTTTAAAAAAATAACTAGTATTACCCAACACAATTTGAGACAGATTTGAGAGAACTTTTGCTTGGGATTGTTTATCTTTAGTTATTAGATATCAATGCATCGACCAATTGTTTCATCGACCCCGGGATAGTGTCGGAGAATCAACACACACAGATCAACTATCATTTGCTCCGGTATTGCGTTTACCAAGGAGAATAGCACAGGTCTAGTTTCGATTTTCGCGTGGTATCTGACGTCACTACCACTGAGCTATCTTATCAACAAAGTTTCAAACAACCCACAAACATGTCCCAGTCGCAATTGAAATGCGAAAACATAAAATAGACATTCAATTTTAAAACCATACAAAGTTTTATTTTACATCACATCGCTATAAAACTTGCACAGTGTTACCACTCGTCCCAAGTGTATTGTGAAGTGTATATAAAACTAAATAATATATAAATTTGTGTTTTCTTAAAAAAAAATGTGCCCCGCAAATAGTTGCCTTTATCATTGTCGATTAATTGTTCTATTGCTGCACTTTTGCAATTATAATATACTAGCTTTCCGCCCGCAGCTTCACCCGCGTGGACTACACGATTTTGGCTATTTCGTTTTTTACAGTTCTGGCGGAATATTTCCAATTATCCAAACACGGTGGTAGGGTACTATGTGGTACTCGACTGGCTGGCTACCACCCTCAAGTTGAAAATCTGTCGCCAAGCACCTGTTGGTGTGTTCCGGCAGTTGCACTTGAGAGCCAATTGCCCTTGCCCTTAAGGCATTGTAATAAGGTGTACAACACGTTGGCAGTCCCCCTGGTTTTGCTAATGTCTATAGGCGACGGTAGTCACTTACCATCAGGTGACCCGCCTGTCTCGCTGTCACTAGTGACTTATTAAATTTGAAATATTACTATTATTTGAACTGAACTGAACATACCCTGAAAAAAAAAACATAGGATACTTTCTATCTTGAGAAAAGATAAGATTCCTCGAAAATGCGGCGTGAAGAACTAGTACCTAAGTCCTATCGTAAAACAATGAAACAAGCCCCTTAAAACCACGTTTAAAATGATTAAATCAAAAACTTTCCTCACAAATCACATTTGAATCACCTATAAGCATCTCCACAGTATTAATGTGCCACGAACCCAACCTTATCCTGAAAACGGTCCACTAATCAAGGAAACTTTGGAGACCATGTCCGCCTGCAGGAAGAGCGCAATCAAAAGAAAATTAGCGTCGCGACCCTTACAATTTCAAATGGAAAAACTTTGGTATACGGAACCAATTTGCTCGTCGCTTGGGACACACTTGGATTAATTAAAAGCCAAGTTTAACTATAGACTTGTTAGGGTTCTTTTGATACATTTAAGATAAAAGTAAATCATTTGTATCTTCTGACTTTTGAACTTGTGCGAGTAGATTTTGTCAGTTTATGTTTAGGGAACAATGGAGTCTATATGTCTACTTGAATTTGTAAAAACATACAGTCGAATTGAGAACCTCGTCCTTTTTTAAAGTCGGTTAAAAAGACATGAATGATGAGTAGTACCTAAACTCATCATTCATGTCTTTTTTGTGCCGTTTTCATCATCATCATCATCATAAAATCTGCCGAAAGACGTCTGCTGGACATTTGTCCAGACCAACCATCGAGGCATTTGGATCGATGGATTTCCCCGATGGTTGGTCTTAATAAAAGTCAGAGAGACTACAATATGAATATTTTCTAAAAGTAATTGCCGAGTTTATGAAATGAAATATTTATTTCATCCAAATAGGCCATTATCCCAGCAATCTTTTGAACCAGTAAATTATTCTCAAGTATTTTATTAGTGCTTGCTAAGGGTAATTTCTTTAATTTAACAATAGCATAATTATTTGATTTTCTGTGAATCATAAAATTTACATTAAACTTCTTGACTAATACTTTACAGAGAAAAATATGTTTTATTTTATTTTAATTCCCCGGGAACACGGATAATAGCGCGGGATGGGGTGCTAGTAAAGCATAAACAATATCTAAAGAAACATTGCAGGAATAAAAAATAACTTCCCTCAGAAAGATCAGAAGTCAACAATGATAAAAAGAAATCACACTTAAGTAACTACATACATATTTCTATATCAGCAGACAGACACGCTAACTTTAGCAAACGGAAGGTCTATAGCAGAGGTTCTCAAACTTATTTCGTCGATCCCCCCACTTTCAGAATCAATTATTTTCTAGCGCCCCCCGAAATTCTTAGAAATACCATATTAATAACAATCGCTATCACTTTAATAACTTTCTTTCATTATTGACTAGTGGGCCCAGCAGACGTTGTCCTGCCCTGAATTTAAAACAAAACATAGAACCCGATTCCAGCGACACCTATCGTGTCCAATTTGTGAATCTAAACCATCTGTTATCTGTCAGCCCGATCTCGAGACATGTCAAAAAGTCAAAAATAATTGTGTATTTTTTTTTGTGCATTTTTCTTATTTTTTAATAGTTATTCTGCTATTTCGGGCGGAGACGAATCTAACAAATCAAAAACCATGAAAATTGGTTCAGTCGTTCTCGAGTTATAAATAGCGTAACTAACACGACTTTCTTTTATATATATAGATTTATTATAGCGTGCCATACGAGTATACAAGAGTGTAATATTTATATTCTTGTCTCTATGATCAAACTTACATCTATACCCTAGAACCTCACAAACTTTCTGGATCTACTAAACCGTTTTGAAAATTCTTATACCAATAGAATGCCACGTTATTTGTTAGTGCCATAGGCTATAATTTTATCCCGAGAAAAGATAAGATCCCACGGGAATTCGGGTGAAACTGCGGGGGACAGCTAGTGTTAAATAAGTCTCACGGGTTAGAATAATCAAAGTGGGCAGTAATAAAACGAGATAATCGATGTAGTGTAAAAGGTAGGTTTTCATTTTAGTTTAAAGTATTAGAATAACATAAATAAGCCTTCCCCCTAAACATCTTCGATGCCCCTAAATTCCATCTGGGCCCTTTACCCCCGGTAGGCGTAGGGGGCATTATCGGCCACTTTGAGAAAGGCTGGTTTATAGAATACGAGATTAATCGATTGCAAGAACAAATAAGAGGGTTGCTGGAAACACTCAATGCGTATCCAATTACCGGGACAAAGTTTCGCAAAGTGACGCGGGAAGTTGGAAGATATTATTATGGGTAGCAGAAATGGTTTTAATGGTGTGATTTTTAATGACACATTTATTTTGGAAATTAGGTGTGTAACGTTTTCAATCTAAATATAGGTACGCGGTAGGGTGGTAGGGTACTTTGTAGTACCCGACTGGCTGGCTACCACCCTCAAGTTGAAAATCTGTCGCCAAACACCTATCGGTGTGTTCCGACAGCTGCACTTGAGAGCCAGTTCCCATCTAGGCTTTGTGTGCTTACCACCTTCGGCCACATCATCACTTACCATGGTGAGATCGTGGTCAAACACAAGCCTATAGAATATAAAAAAAAAAAAAAAAAAAAAATAAAAATAAGATTCTATCCCGCCATTTTACCCCCGGTTTGGACTTATAAGTCTATGTCATTATCCTATCCATAGACTATCTCTATGTAAAAGTCACATCGATTTGTTGCTTCGTTGCTGAAAGAAGGGCAAATGAATAAACACACTTTCGCATTGATCCATAATCACATAAGATTTTTCTCTGAATTTTCATATTTATATAAAACTCATTGTTACTTAAGACTTGGAACCGACTCAGTAAGGAGTATACAACTTTGTTGAGTTTTTCCGAATGGGAGACTACATCCGGTTTCCGGGCGTCGCTCGTACCGGAAGTTTGTCCGGGGATAGAAGGGCGAAAGGGGGCTTCCGGTAACGTCGCCCTTGGCACTGCGGCACGGCCTTCGATTTTTATTGCTTTAGTATCTAGTTTTGATATTATCATTGTAGTGGTAATGATTGTAGATTTTTTTTTAAGTTTTGCATGTTACTAATGGTATCATCATTAACGCAATTGTTAGGAATTAAAGTAAAGAGAACTTTGTTTCTATGACAATAAGTTTCAAGTTAATAATACAAATACAATTTAACTGAGGATTAGCCAACTTGCAGATTATTTAAGCCGTAAAGAAAGAATATTTAATGTTTAGGAAAGAAATGGTATCCATGACCTTCGCGGTCAAAATATCCTACAGTAAAAAGCTGTAGGGTAGTAAATTGAAGTAAGTGAACCAAGAGCAAGGTTCGCATAATTAGGGTTCTGTACCAATATCTCATTAGGCAAATCTACCATCGACGTATTTTAGTTTAGATAAATTTTAATCTTTATGTGATAAGATTGTCATAAAAAAATAAACTCTTTTATTTAAATAAATGTAGGAAATGTAGTAAGAGCGGTAATTTCTCTCAAGTAGATTTTTTTATTAGGACAGGTCCAATCATTAAAATAAATATTTTAGAATCACTAATAGAAGATAATTTTGTTTATGTAGATAAACCGAAATAACTAACGGTTAGGACAGTATGTTGTAAGGGTTCTGGTTTTGCCTAAATATAACGAGACATAACATGATTTAGAAATACGTATCTTGTAAGATCATATTATTATGATCTCAATAATAGGTATTGTTGTTTATATTTTCTTATTTTTGAGCATGATATCAATAAATTTTATGATATAACTAAGCTAGGCCAGGTTATCCGCTAATAAATCACACACAATTACTTTTTCTAGAAACATCGGATGAGTGTAAGGCAGCAAATATATTAGAACTTTTAGTAAGACATCCTAACTCATCAAGTTTTTTTTTGTAGTTTCTCATCGCGGTCATGTAATTTTGTGATCAAAGGTAGATTCCTATTAGGAGCTAGCACTCAAGTGCAGAAAACACTTGGTATAAATGTTGTTGGTGATAAATTTTCAAATTCTTCGAAAGCTCAAGCTCATTCATGGGACTCGAATCGATAAAATGAGAGATATTATAAAAATGGGCGGGTTGATAATAATTGGATATAAGATGAACACAGTTATAGTTTTGAAAGTTCAAATTAAGTAAGATCATAAGTGCCATTCTATCGCCTAAGCTGAATATAAATGTTTTGGTCTTGGTTAAGAATCCAAATCGAAAAACAGTAAAATCTATCGAAACATTTTTACACCTTTGGCTACCCCACATGCGTGCTGCATTTGAAATATTGCGTAGAACCCCAAATATTTACCAAATCTGTTAACGAAGAGAAAAATATTATATTTTGAAGCGACAATAACACCTCATGATGAATGATGATGGCTATCAATACTTAGATCCCAATACTTTCTGTACTAATTTGACATTTCACTGACAATGACGGATGAGAGATTTTTTGTCCAACTCATGTTTTCGCCTCGGGCATTATATCTTTCGATTCTAGACACAGATGCACATTTGAAGGTATTTCAAAATCAAGGATAGAATGCATTACAAACCAGTTACAGAATATACCAATACAGTATACCTATGAAAACCAGATCTTAAAATAACAATTAGGTATTGGATAGCGATCAGAAAATATTGGTAAGGTAGTACAAAAACTTACTCAATGATATTTCCTCTATCTATAATAAATAAGAATATTTCTTGATTATTGGTATGAAGAGTCTTGGTATGTTTTTTTCTCTAATTACTGCTGCATTCCTAAATTATGATGAAACGATGGTGAGTTGTCCTGTGTACAAGGACCACACTTTGCATTGCAATACATGCCGGGAACAGCTAAATGAGAAACTGATTGCATTGTATTAGCACAGCTTAAACCGCCAGGAGTAGAAAAGTTAAATTTTGTACCCATGTTCCGTTTTTAACGCAAGAAAGAAAGGATTTTAAAAAACCAATCCTTGAGTTGGTAAAATAGAAGATTCGATCAGGTGAAAGCGTAGAGCAGAAAGCTAAATATAATAGAGATGTTCTGTCGGACATTTCAATTCAGCTTTTAAGAAAATACTCATGAATCACATAATAAAACAACAATTTAAAAGGAGAATTTAAGAGGAGGATAACTAACATCGATAAAGCTCTCGGCCCACTTCCAGAAAATTCGTGTCTTATTTATTTTTCCCATACATCTGTCAGTGGAGGTACTTGCGAGGAAAAGGTCCATGATTAATAAGTACTGGTACTGTAATGGTAGCGTTTGTTTTATTGCACAAAGCAGTCTTGACGTGGGCCATTAGCCGCTCCCGCCCATTCGTTCGTGGCCCTCAATTCGTTCACTCATTCGTCCAACGATCACCTGGGGACTTGGCAGGTTTCGGATAATCGTCCGGTATTATTGTTGTTTTTCTTCCCTTGTTTTTTTATTTACCTATTTGGTTTAAGGAGTTTTAAGAAATTTCGGGATTTTGAATAAAAGTCTTAGATTTATTGTTTTTTTTTGTTGATACGTACCTATATGAAAAGTACTTACATCGATAATTTAATTTAAATAAAAAAAAGTCTTAGATACTGATGTAAATTCAAATTTTGACCTAAAACAGAATAGAAATTGACGTAACTTCCTTCAATCCATCAAATCAAACATTCAAATATTAGCGTATGAAATGAGAGGGTAGAGAGCTATCCGTTAATTATACCCACCACTTACGCAACGGTTTCTAGATCTAAATAACAAATGACGCGACTCTCCTAATGATAAATGAATCAACACCCAAAAAGGGAAAAGCGCCCGAACACATTTTAAGGTAACATCGTAAAGACAAAACAACATTTCCCTACCTCAATAAATTTGGAATTTGGTCCCACTCCCTAATTAGGGCGGCGGCGTCGGCGGTCGAATCCCGTACTCCGTAGACGCAACGTAGATAAGCTAATTGCCAATCCGGCTCGCTTTACGTCCACGATACGATCACGACTGTGACAAAATTGTAATAACAATTATAATTATCATGGATTATTTTATCTACCGCAAGGGAGATAGACAATAGCCTAAATGTAAACGGCAAATGTTTCTCATTTGGAATAATTCCTTGTTTAATTGAGGTAGTTTCGTCATTTTCAGAGTCACCAACCAAATGTTATGAAGATAAAATAAAAATGTTTTTATTGTATAGAATTATGATTGACTTTAATTTTTATTTTTACATAATTAAGATAAATTTTAATAGACATTAAACTAAGTAAAATGTAAAAGGTATTCTGAAGCTCACATTAGTTTTAATAGTGTCAATGTCGTAAGGCGAAAACGTACGACCGAACGCAAGATAGATCTTAAAGCTTTGTCTAACCGATACTGATGCAACTTAAGCAGGTTGTAACGGCGTTACAAACCAAATTTAATTTAAGCCGCCGCGCTTCTAGGAGTTAGATTGATTACTTGTTCTACTTTAGTCTTATTGCCAGCCCCATCAATAATAAACGATTTATAATGAAACACTTGGGTTTATTATTGTTATTTAAATAACGATATTAAATAGTTATTGTTTTAATATGGCACCCTGAGGAACCCTCACGTTTTTACGTTTCTATTAGTCATAATATTGACTGATCATAGTATTCTCACCCCTGTTTATATTCGTTAATAAGTAAATCACTAATAAAACAAAGAAATGAGAATATTTTATTCAACCAAAAATAATCACGTGATGGATATTGTAAAAGACATCAATAAAATCCTTGAAGCTTCACATTTTCTTATCACTGCTAAAAGTCAGACAAGTCAACATTATTTAAAAAAATTACAATAATAATCGTAATAACTAAAAAAATACGACGCACAGTGAAAATGAGTCACCAGTAATCTTAAAGAAGTTAATCGACGAATTAAACGTCACCAGATGGCCTCAGCGAGGCTCGATGGGGCATTAAAGTGTTATTTTACAATAATTTTAATTCACTAATTGGAGTTCGCACAGGCCTTGCCAGGAGGGATAATCAGCAAATTGGCTAATGATATTATTTTTAGCGTCCTACAAAAGGTCGACCCTTCGTATTATGGTGCAAGTCTGAAGAGAAAGAGTAAACAATTACTGCTAATTATGCATTCTTAATTAGAAATATTTTCCCGTGTTTTGTTTTCTTTAATTGTAATAATTCTTTGAGTATATCCTAAAGTTACATGATCATTATGTCCCAGTTTAAGCTTAAGTTTACTGCAACCAAATTTTATGGTTATAGCTAACTTTACAATTTTGTAAAAAATTCAGTAGATACTAGACCGTTTTTTTAATATCTGGATAAAAATGGATATTTGTAAAGAGTTCCTTGCCAGTTCTTCTAATTTAAAGGTATCTTCCGATCCTATGTTAATTTTAGTAGCTTCGTTTACATTTATTCCATAGCCTATAGATTACTTATTTTAGAAAATATAATTTACACATTTAAATAATAAATATTTCTTCTTGTGAGATTTGATCGCTGCTCGCCTCTATTCTAAGACTCAGTCAAATGGCAGATGTAGTTCATTACGAATTAAGCAATTCAGATATCGCTTATGAATATCCTTCCAAATGTGGAGGGTCTGGTTAGATTAATTATTTATTAATGTTTTGCAGATGTTCGGGATTAGCTATAATAATCCTAAGTAGCATGGCTTTACAAATCTTGGCATGTGATTTTGAATATATTAGGTGTGGTTACAAATTACTTTTGAACAATGGAGATCTTAATTTAAACGATTTATTTTCTAATTATTAAAAAATATATTCTATTTACATAGTGTCAAAGTTAAATTTGTTTAATATTATAAATGATGATTTCATAATGTTGATACAATAGAATAATATTTTTATTTCTTCTTGATTTATTCTTCTCAGGTTGACGGATGACTTCCGAACCGGTGGTAACTTCTTTAGCTCCCCCTTCATAAGTTCTTAAGCCGTCCTAGGGCATAAAATAAATAAATGGTTTTGACTTTGAGTCAGTAATGTAATGAAGCAACGTAACAAGCAAATAATGGTGATCAATTAAAATTTAATTCTTCACACAGACTAATAAGTAAACACTTAAATTCTTGAATTTACTCACAAATATACTCTGAAAAATAAAAAAGAATTCCCCTAAATCACCATCATAGGTTGATCCCTACGTAAAGTAAATTAAGATACGATTGAAAACGTAGGTACAACGGAATTATGTTAAGTCGACCTAATTTCAGATAACTCTGTAGAAATTTATCTGTCGTTAACAAAAAGAGGAACACAAAGGCCCACGATACCGGTCTTGAATTAATTCCCGTGCCCGCATTTCGTTCAGATTTAACCTAGATTTAACATTACTATGTGTATGTTTTACTTTCTAAGGTTTTTCTTGGTAACTCGATTGTGACTCGAAGAAATATTAATTTCGCTTCGATTTATATTTTGTTCTATATAATATTCATAGACTTGTCTTGGTTCATTATTGTTAATGTTTATGGTCATCTGACACAAAAACTACGGTCGACTTTGGCAAGTCTTTCTTGCGGGGCAACGCCTGTCATAGTGTGGTTTTTTGTATATTTTTTTTGTATAGAATAGATTGAATATAGGTTGTTGGTAAAATAATATGTACCTACATATCATACGAAAATATATTTAATAGAAGTAAATGTAGAAAAAATCGTTTTAGGTACGTAGTGCAAAGCATGCTGTCTTTTCAAAATTTCTAAATATATCAGCTGTACAGAAGAGAACTACAAAATAGAATACCTAAGTATATTATTATAAAAAAAAAACTCATATTTTTTCCCTTTACCCAACCAAAATGGTTTCACAAATAAAATAAATAATAGTATCCATAGTAAGGACCACCCACGTAGCTCCCGATGCACGACTCCTGATAAATTCCTCTCTATCTATAAATTCGCGAATGTCCATTATTTGACGTCACGAGCCAGGCCCACGCCCAGCTCAAGTGAAACCCGACATTATGGGCCGGATGACTTATTGTTATCGTTTTATTTTTGTTTATTTGCAGCATAACGGTAAATAAGGGTTAACGGATATTGAATGTGGTTACTTTGACTATAATTATACCTACTAAAGTTTCTTCAGTTAATTCCTTTTTTTTTGTTACTGAAGGAGTGTCAAGGTATTCCCAATGATTGATTAAACTTGGACCATCAAATGCAATTGCTGGAACACACTGACAGTGTTTGACGACAGATTTCCAAAACATCATCATCATCATCAGCCCGTGTTAGTCCACTGCTAGACATAGGCCTCTCCTAAGGCGCGCCACTGAGCCTGAAGACCTAAAAAGAAACTGGTGTTTTTAGTCAATTTTCCATTATGATGAGATACTGTGTTTTTGATGTGTTATCTACAATTTATTTTTAATTACTAAAATAGTTTTGACTTTAATTTAAAAACAATATCGCTTTTTGATAAAAGTTATTGTTAAATATGTTCCTTCTGCGGACCATTAGGGTGTGGAATGAGCTCCCCATTACGGTTTTCCCTCCGCGCTATGATTGGGGTTCTTCAAAACGGGCGTAAAGAGAGCTCTTCAAGGTAGGCAACACATTGGCAATCACCCTGGTATTGCAAATGTCCATAGGCGGCGGTGACCACTTACCATCATGTGGGCCGTCTGCATGTTTGTCGACTTATTAACTTAAAAAAACAACCAAATGTATTCGTAAATGTTTGAGCTAAATTGTGACCATTATGATTGTATATTTCTCGGAGTAGCGCTTTTTCTTATAAGGACGAAGTAAAGGGCGTGGATACACACGATTTCAAACTTCTCGGATATAATATTATACCATCAAGTAACTTCACGACATTTTCATATATAGTTTAAAAAAATCAGTATTATGAATTATAATATAAATCATTCATTATCAAAAGACAGAAAACAAATTCGACGGTTTGATTACTGCAAAATTAAACAACATAAACTATGTCTCAATTATAGAAGAAAAGCCTACACGAGAACGAGAGTTAATTTAGTGTTTAATTTTTTTAAAACTTTAGTTAATTAAAGGTATGGCCTGGTATTTACCGTTAGTCGTGAATCAGCTGTATCCAACCTATTTCAGAAATAAAATCCTTCCACAATTAAAAGGCCCAATAAAATGAATTTTTTTTTTTTTTTTTTTTTTTTTTTTTATACCACTAGGTGGCAAACAAGCTTACGGCCCACCTGATGGTAAGTGGTTACCGTAGCCTATGGACGCTTGCAACACCAGTGGCGTCACGAGCGCGTTGCCGACCTTGCATAAACCTTCTTACTCCTCTTTTGAAGAACCCCATGCTGTAGTCTCTAGGGAAAACCTCTACAGGGAGCTCATTCCACAGCCTGATCGTACGCGGGAGAAAATGTCTCTCAAAACGCACTGTACGCGACCAATTTGGTTCTAAGGTGTGAGGATGAACTCCCTGTCGACGGCGGGCGGTGCGATGGTAGAAAGTTGCCGTGGGCATCATATCGAACAATTCCTCTGAACACTGCCCATTGTACAAGCGGTAGAACACACATAAGGAGGCAAAGTCTCTCCTTAGATTTAAAGGCTCGATACCGCTTGTGAGCTCAGGATCGCCGACAATTCTCACAGCTCGTTTCTGAACCGAGTCAAAAGGTTCAAGTTGGTACTTAGGTGCTCCGGCCCAGAGGTGACAGCAGTACTCCATGTGGGGGCGGACTTGCGACTTATATAGTCGCAGTCTTTGCACCGCAGTGAAGTACCGCTTAGCCCTATTGAGCACACCGAGCTTTTTAGCAGCCAACTTGACCTTCTCTTCTAAGTGACTACGGAACTGAACGTCACTGGAGATGTCGACACCAAGGATCCCAAGGCTCTTTGAGATGGAAAGGGGTGTGTCGAGGAACTGTGGAGCCACAGAAAATGGGGTTTTTTTGGCGGTGAATGTGCACACTTGTGTCTTGTTGGGGTTAAATTGGACCAAATTGGCACATCCCCAATCGGAGACAGTGGACAAGGTGGTCTCAATTACGGACACAAGTTGTCTGCGACTTTCCTCCACACTAGTTCGAGGGATGTTAGCTCGGCCCGTATAATACGTGTCCACAGTACTGTCGTCTGCATAGCAATGAATGCCATCAATAGATAACATGTCATTGATATGCAGAAGAAAGAGAGTCGGGGACAGCACGGAGCCTTGTGGGACACCAGCATTTATGTTCATGTTATCAGAGCAACTACCGTCAACCACGGCTCTTATGCTTCTATTTGACAAAAAGCTGGCAATCCAATTGCACAAACCCTCGGACAGTCCAAAAGATGGTAACTTCGACAGAAGACTCCGGTGCCAGACCCGATCGAACGCCTTCGCTATATCTAAGCTTACAGCTAATGCCTCACCTTGACTCTCAACGGCTTGAGCCCAGCGGTGTGTAAGATACACCAGAAGATCACCCGTCGAGCGACTATGGCGGAAGCCGTATTGGCGGTCGCTGATCAGTTCGTGTTCTTCCAGGTATCTGAGGAGCTGTGTATTAATTACACGCTCCATAACCTTAGAAAGAAGGGAGGTTATAGCAATAGGCCTGTAATTCGATGGGTCAGATCTATCACCCTTTTTGGGCACTGGGTGCACGTGGGCAGTCTTCCACGAAGTTGGGACTGTTTGTGTGGAGTATGAAAGCCAACCTTTTTCAACCACAGAGCAATAAAGCTGTAATTTTCAATAATCGCAGCGATATTTATCGACGCCCTCTCGAACCATTAGCTATGGTGGGGCCGGATCCAGTTTCCGTTCAAGACACTCCGGAAACTAGTGAGAACATATGACTTGATGTTATGTATTTATGTACCTCCAAAAACTTTTAAAAATAATGGTAAAACTGCTGCCAAATGAGCTAAAGTCGTAGTTTAAGCCTAAATTTAAATAGTTTTAATAAATACAGCTTCCAAAACACACCAGTAAGTGCATAGCTACAAATCAGCATAAGCAGCAAGTTTTATTGCACGAATAAATCTCCCACTTTGATCCTACCTGCACAAGTAAAAGTTTTGTCCAATAATCCTTTACAAATTGTACAAAACGCAAGTTTTGGCCACTTAATCATGCCCAACAAAATATCTATATTGTTAACACGAAACTAAGTTACCGTCTGACCGAACAACTAGCGCCATTTTCGGACTGACCCTATAAAACTTACTCCTGTAGTTAATCAAATGTATAGTTTTGGGACCGAATACGTAATCGGGCGTACTGGACGAAGATGTATTATTTAACAGATGGGTCTCGAATCTCGGGGAGCAATTGGCAAATCATGTTGCCCACGACATATTTTATTTATGTATTATTATGCATTGGGTGCAATTTATATTAAAGAGGTTTACGCATGATGTATGAAATCATCATTGGACTTCTAGAAACCCATGTCCCTTTTAAAAGATTTAAATCTTCAATTTCTTGGTATATGTAACTTTAACCATGTTCCACAGATTTTGAAAGGTCTTGTCTCAAACAAAATCAAGAAATTAAATGGCATAAGATTGACCAATATAAATCAAAATTGTAAAAAAATGGAAAAAAATTTCGTGTCTTCGGTCTCACCATGGTAAGTGATGATATGGCCAAAGGTGGTAAGCACACGAAGCCTAGAAGGAAACTGGCTCTCAAATACTGCCAGATGAGTACAAAGTTCCCAACCATCATTTCAATTGAAGGCAGACATTCGAACTGGTAATTTGCGTACCTAGCTTCTACGTGCTAATTATAAAATTACGGAAATTTAAATTTCTTCTTATCCATAAGAGTCACATCTGTGTGGTGTCTCGTCCTTCGTTAATAACAACAAAAACACGTACCTCCAGGCGTGCAATAGTTGTGTATAATTAGTTTAGAATGTCCGACGTGATTTGTATGAAACTCTGGAAGTTTGCCGTTCAGCTCTGCCGCATGTACACTTGTGTCTAACTACTTTGTAAGGTTATGTTTGAATGTAAGTAGGTTTTTGGTTTTTGAAGCTACATATTTTTTTGTCAAATGGTAAATATAGAATATTGCTTTAATATCTATTCCCAAGTTGATAAAGTTTATTTTATGTAAGGAGGAGCGAATTGGCAATTTTTTATTGGTTAGCTAAAATAGGAAACAGAAGATGTGTTTTGTTCTAACTAGGAACATAATTACTGAATTACTACAAACTTTCAGTGAAAGATAACATCATGAAGAAAATAGTCACCAAACAGTACACGAAAAACAAAAATAAAAGATAAGGAACTGCTAATATGGAGCCCGCAACAGGCCTGCTGTTAAATCATCTGTCGAATAATCAACTCTGGATCCCTAGCAATTGTGATGGGTAATATAGAAGAATTTCACTTTTTTGTCAATTTGAGATTGCCTCAAAATCACTGAACAGTGGTAGTGATGTCGGATACCGCGGCGAAGGTTGTGAGTTTGAATCCTACAATGAGCTTGAGCTTTCAGTGAAGGAAAACATCGTGAGGAAACCACAGCACAGTAAAAGGGTACTTTGTAGTAGGTACTCGACTGGCTGGCTACCACCCTCAAGTTGATAATCTGTCGCCAAGCACCAGTTGGTTTGTTCCGGCAGTTGCACAAACCCCCTCGTATTGCTAATGTATATAGATAGGCGATGGATGTCACTTACCTTCAGGTGATCCACCGGCCTGGTTGTCACAGGTGTGGTTTACAAAAAAAGATATCCCAAGATATTGGTATGAGTTTCAGTATGATAAGTGATAACATATAGTAATTGAAGGAAACAAAACACGGAAAAAAACTCATAGTACAAAGCGCAAAGCGAAAAACAAGAAGGTGTAACTAAGCCGAAACAATAAAATTGATAAGTTAAAGTCGCCGTGTCAGTTAAGTTTCCAAGTTATGCGGGGACAGAAGGAGAGACAAGAAGTGCGAACTTCCAACATATATATTGATACGGAACCCTTAACTTACGGGGTGTGATCGTGGGGTGAATATAGGATAGATCAATGGTGTAGAGTTGAAATGGATTGGATTGGTCATGTCACACAATAATAGTAGTAGGATTAAATAAATTATTATAAAAATAAAAGTTTGAAAAGGAGAAAGACAAATCAAGAAGAGCAAAAATGGAAGAGAAAGCTAGTTAGTATTTTTTTCTTCCGTTTCATACTGAAAGTAGTCATGTCTAAACCTTTATTTAACTTTATTTGTTTTATGAGATGTAGAATAGATCTCAATCTTTAATTTACTACTATTATCTTTGTCTGTACCATTTAACGAAATCATATTGTGGTTATTATCTTTGTCTGTACCATTTAACTAAAGATTGAGATCTATTCTACATCTAATAAAACAAATAAAGTTAAATAAAGGTTATTTGAAGCAAACTTACTCCGAACTACAACTTTTTAGGTTCAATAAAAACATAAGCATAAATGCATGATGATTACATGAAATTGTCACCATGCCAAATTGTTATCATTGCCCTTTTCTCATTTAATTCTAAAAAGAAGAAGTTGGCCAAAACAAACTGGCGTGACTATAGAAAGTTACACGTTAAGGTCAGTGAGTGACATTTATTACGCACATACGCTTGTTTTGAACTTAATTGTACTTTACAATTTCCGGGACCCGTTTATTTATCGTTTGTTTACTCCTTGTTTTCTACCTTGAGATAACTTGGTACTATAGAAAGATGCCGTTTTTAACCACTTGGTTCGGGATGATCGTTAAAAAACTACTTAAAAGAATATTTCCAGGAATTGCGATTCGTGAATGTTATAGGTTACAAGTATCTCCCGTCTCACAACTATCTTTTCATGCAAATGTTTAATTTGAGATTAACTAAATACAAAAAAAATGCGGGCGGAGCTTTTTCCGCCAACGCATCAGCTTGGTCATACAAAGAGTCGATCGGCAGCAGTGGCATCCTCGAAGGAGTTTTTTTTATAAATTATAGTTGTATATTTCTTTGTATATTTTATACATATGTTGTAAAAAAATATTTCTAAATACATAAATAGTGTTTTAACATTAGCCAACCTTAACCTTAGCTCATCAATCCGACTAGGAAATTTATCACGCTCGTGACTCGTGTCTCAAGACTTATTCATATGTAACTAGCTTCTATCACGGAGTTTCACCCTTGCTCTCGAGCCTTTTAGACATTACAGCGTGATTTAGTAACAGAAATCCATACCTTTATAATATTAGCGAGATGTTCGTGAGTCTTCAACATCATGCATAATGAAGAATCCTCGAATTGTCTTCGAAAAGTTATGATATAATAACGTCATAACTAACGCACCAATGACGGCAATAACAATATTTTAACGTACGGCACTCAGAAATCTTTTAAGGCAAGTACACACAGTGTTATTTCATGTCGGGGCAAGCATCGTATTTCACGCCCCCCGGCAATAAGGAAGGAAGTGTAATTTCTGCGCGATGGTTATCGCGCAACGCAACGCCGGCTGGGATGTTACGAATGGATCGCCATTAAAAATATATTCAAATTTGAGCATTTACTGTGCTCGGGATTTTCGTGATATGCAGTAAATATGTTTTTTGTTGTGTGGAATCTCTGTATCTTTTATTATCATCAAGCCATCACCTTCTACGGTTCAGTATTTATTCATGTTAAATTCTGTCGTTAAGGCGATGGTAGCTCAGAGTGCTGAGTGTGAGATTTTGATGTTACTAAACGCAACGATCGCGATTGCGTTTACAATATTTCTCTATAGGAATTGGCACAGCGCCTCTTGCGAAATACGAATGGAACTAATTTCTTCCATACAAATCATAGTTTACGTAAACGCGATCGAGTACGAGTAAAAACTCACACTAGGCACACAGTGGTAGTGACGTCGGATACCGCGGCGAAGGGTTCGAATCATACAATGAGCTTGAGCTTTCGGTGACCCGACTAGCTGGCTACCACACTCAAGTTGAAAATCTGTCACCAAGCACCGACTACTGCACTTGAGAGCCAATTCCCATCTCGGGTTTGTGTGCTTCGGCTACATCGTCACTTACCATGGTTAGATTGTGGTCAAACTCAAGCTTATCCAGAATTTTAAAAAAAATGTATTCTTCTACATCAACCATCTTAAGCAGCTCTGTATGTTTTATACTTGCTCCCTTTCAAAACTTTGCAAATGTTTGAATCAAATTGTCATTATTTTAATCAATAGTACGTAAACAAAATATAAATTTTAATTAGTGCGTTTTGGATCCCTCAATAATTACAAAAATTTAAATAAAATATGATGATAAAATATAAATTCTGGTAGATAATTACATTTAGGAATATTTATTGTATAACGTTTCTGCGAAGACAGAAAATACTGTGTTAAATGAAATACAAAAGAAAACAATAAAATGCAAATGAATCACGACTCAATTTAAAGCCAACCTGCGTCGAAGAAAATTGTGATTTGCTAATTTAAACGCAAATGTCGAAGGACGGAGCCATTTCTCATTCCGTCTTGTTTGTTACATAGAGATTCAACATTTTTTTTATAATACTTTTAGTATTGTGTCTGACCATAATCACGTGTAGTATTTTGTATTGTGTCATTTCTGTCTTAAGTTATTTTTAACCGACTTTAAAAAAGGAGGAGGTTCTCAATTTGGTTGTATTTTTTATTTATGTTTGTTACCTCAGAACTACGTCATCGAACATACTTCGAACAGTTTAGTGAGTAAAAAGAAATTAATAAAAATTAGATAAAAAGTCTTACGGTAATTTTTGTCTCTCGGATTAAATCTTTCTTCAGTTATTTTTCGCTTTTTTGTGTCTGGTTTTTGGTAATATTATTTATTGTTGAAGTCACTAATAAAACTGATAATTATTTAGGTACACCATATCATTAAATATTCCAATTTATTAAAAAAGGATGAATTCTGAAATTCTTAGCCGTTGCAAGTCAATTTGTGTCGGTTAAAGGCGACTAATTGGCAACAAAACGTCGCGTACGAGTCGTTTAGCGCTAACCACGGTGAGTTCGCACCTCGACACGTTTATGCATGTTTTAAAGTTGTCAGGTAAAGTGCACACGGTAGATTGAATTGCGTGTGCTGGTTAATATTAGAGGAATTAATACTTTGAATGGTGTTTAAAAATGACATTCTGCTTGTCTCGTAAACAAAGACATTCTTGAAGTGGATCATTGGCTAAGGATAATGTGTGTGGATCATGTTGACTTACATGTTAAATCACCTTCATTTTTATTAAAAACGATAGTTTATATGGAATTCTATGCACTTGGAAATTAAAAATCACCGGAAAATACCGATAGTTTGTTCGATGTTTAAATATATGTATATTATTATATGAGATGAATAAATCGCCGCCCTCATCGAATAGTACCGTAATCGACTATTACTATAGAAGTGCTTTTATTGGGAATTATTGTTCTAGAGGGTCGATTACACCTTGTGAATTTTTTTCAGAAGATTCGTTCGAGTACTTTTCAAGATAGTCATTTTGTAATGAATTTACCAGTACTGTTCGCCTAAAAATAAAAACACAGTATTATGACGAATATCATTATGATAGGTTATTACTAACTTCTCAATGTCTCATCTTTTACAGCAAACTGTTAACACAATCTTATTCGTGTACAAAAAATTAGACGAATTTCGGTGATGTATAATTACCATATTATTCGGGTAATCATTCGTATTTCTTTTACATTAACATAACATTGCGATATTTAGTTTATAAGAGTTGCAATCGTTATGTTGCATACTGTTTAACACGTGCCAATAAAAATAAAGCAATCCTATCTCACGATAATACTTTGCGAGGATTTCAACATGTATTGACAGGTTACGATGTATCGTCTATTTATTCCATCAAATTCAGCATGTGAAAGAAAGCGATAGCCTTAGTTTCAGTCATACCGGATAGTCCTATTGCAAAATAAAAATTAATAATTTATCGAATTCTTAAAATAAAACATGTTTTACGTTTTTTTTAAACTTATTTTAATCAATGTATGAAAAAACAATATAAAAAAATTTGAGAGGTGTCAAGAGACACCCGGATGGAACGAAGTTATATAAGTCGAGAGAGAATGTATATAAAAAAAAATAAAAAAAACATTTCTATTTCTATATATATAAATAGAAATGAAAATATCTGGCTTGCTTTCTATGAGAGAGAGAGAGACAGACAGAGAAACATGCGCACGCCGCACAGCTTAATAAACATACATAGTGACAAAAAGTGTCGGGACAATTTTTCGTAAGACTTTTTTCCGTCTAGCCCCCTTTCACAACGCGCGATAAGGAACTTCGTTCCAAAACATAATTATTAATTCATTCATAGATTCATTTAAATCACAATAGGCATCATCTAGGTCTGGCCCATCAAGATCGTCTGAGTTTTGCTGTTCCGAATTTCCACAACATCCAAGAGGGTTGTAAAAACCATGGTAATGTTTGGGTATAGCTTCACTAGCACACAATTTAAGTAAATCGTCATACAGAGGTTTAGGTATGGGGATAGGTCGGTGGTAAATCTGTGTCAAGTTATCGACGATTGTAATTTCTACAGGATTTTTCGGTCGCCTCTCACGTTTTGATTTTGAAGGATCCGGGTCAGTGTCCAAGATGAAATATTCTTCCCTAAAATTATATTTTAATTGTTAGACACGAGGTCTATCATGAGATACTCTAATTTTAATAACCTTTGACTACGAAATGTTTCTACCTTGTGTATCCTGAAGTCAGTTTTTTCCAGAGATGAGACATTTTAAATCATAAAGACACTTTGCTCCATTTCTTTTACATTATATTTCTCACCTTTTACTTTTGCATTCAATATAACGCTGTAGATAATACTTTATTCTTCATTGCGCGTTCCACACACGAATGCATGCTGTCACTCTCACGCTGACTATGGCCAGTCTAAAATAAACGATGGCATATAGGTACATACTTTCCAGTCCGTAAGTTTTTACATGGCAAAAATAAATCTATTTTGTTCTGCCCAGCACAGCCATCAGAATAAAATGATACATTTTTTATGCCTCTTTGTATTTCCTGTTGTATAAATTTTAATAAACAGCTTCCAATTTCGTTAAGATCGCATTCAACTATTATTGTGTAGATAAATGTCGATAATTTACCCGAATAAAATCGTATTGTTGCTTTACGGATGACGATTCTATTAAAATTTTGGTAATATACATTTTCGCTTATAACGTCTTTAATATAGTATAAATTTTTTTTTATTATATCACTTTATTCAGACCAAAATCAGCTATCTTTTGGTATATAAATGATTTTTCTTTGTAAACCTGGTAAAGAGCTACAAGCAAAAAACCGTATTTTATTTTTCCTGTAAAATTTAGATTTTTCGATTATGGTATTATTCGGTGAGGGCGGCAAAATATATTATTATTATTATTATTTGTAGGCAACGTTACTTTTGAACGATAGAAGCATGGCTTATACAAATTATATAATCAGAAGCTTAAATTCGAGTAGCCTCTACTTCAACAATCCACATGACTCCAAAAAACAATACATCAGCTTAATCTAAGAAAATAATCGGCCCATTCATTGGGCGAACGTGCCATTACCATCTTGTCGAACCTGTTGCATGTTGATCGGGATTATTGGAAGCGATTTGCGAAGATCGTCGTGTCATTATCGCCTCGGGCCAGCAATTTGTACGCAAAGTCGTTAATGAATGGGCATCCTGCAATTTTATTCTTATTTTCATAATACCCAATAAGGTGTGATTTTATGCGATGTATAATTTAAATCGTAATTGAGGTAAATGCGAGTTAAAGACTGGCTTCGTCGTATTTCGAATAATTTATTGGGGGTTAATGGCAATTCGGATTGGGAGATGTAAAA
Organism: Ochropacha duplaris; assembly: GCA_951361185.1. Taxonomy (NCBI): domain Eukaryota; kingdom Metazoa; phylum Arthropoda; class Insecta; order Lepidoptera; family Drepanidae; genus Ochropacha; species Ochropacha duplaris. The sequence continues at coordinate 666,894 of OX592707.1, read as the reverse complement.
AATGGGCTGTTATTTTTTTAAATATTAAACTTATCAATATTATAGGTCCTGTGGCATGATGTTGGTCTGCGACGAACTCCCAAACACTTTGAAAAAATAGGTTATATCCTGGAATGAGAGATAAGATATTTTTATCCCGGGAAAAGATATGATTCCTCGGTTGCGCGGGTGAAGCTGCGGAGCTGCGGAACTGTATCTATATTGTGGTATGGCCAGATGTCTTTATTTGACTTGTGGCTATAGAAGCAGTTTCATCTATACTAATATTATAAAGAGGACAGATTTGTATTTTTGTATGTAACGAATAAATTTAAAAACGACTGGACCGATATTAAAAAATCTTTCACCATTAGAAAGCTACATTATCCCTGAGTAACATAAGCTTTATTTTTATCCCGGGAAAAGATAAGATCGGCTAGTTTAAACATAAAATAGTCCGACATGAGCATGTCTTGTTTATTATCGATTTATAAGTAATCCTTGAGTCATATTTAAATAAAATATTAGCTTTGGCATAATTTGCACCCGTTACACGTTTGAACGTTTACTTTTTGATCGATGCAACTGATTGTATGATGAAATCCTACCATCACACCGTTCTGTAACAATAGGGATATTGATTGACGTTTCAGCTTTTTGTTTAATGTCAAAACGATAGTTTACAAGGAGTTATGTATGGAATACTGGCTTGTGACGTCATAAATATTAACCATCAAAATATCTGGTTTTTTTTGTTAAATTGACAGTTAGAAATAGTTAAGGATGAATCAAATTCTTCAACTACCTATTTTCGAGTATTTTTAGATGTTTTATACACTTGTTGGTGTTAGATATTTTTTCTTGAACATAGGCAATATCCATTTTGCAAAAAACTAAACTAAAAAATAAAAAAATAAGAATTTAGTCTTATTTTTTTACCGCCATAACACGCAAATATTGTCAATGAGACTAGACAAATAACTTTGATACTGCGATGTAGAATTCTATGAGATTTTGTCTCGTGCCAATGTCGTTCATTATAGCGCCATCTATCCAGAGTAGTGTGATACTTTATCTGGGAGGTCTGTACAAAAATAAATTGGGAGATAAACTAAAATATGTAAGTATCTCACATAAATTCCATTTTTATATACCTTTATTACGACACGGTGTAAAAAAAACACAAAAGCAATCGACGAACCAACGTCCGTTCCGTCTCCCCCGATTAATATTGATTAATACTTATTAATATTCATAGCCCCGCGATCGCGCCACAGATACGTTTAACTACATTAAATGTTAATTTAACTTTTTAAAAATGGAACAAACAATTAATGGCTTGGTGAACTCTTTGTGCCGCGGTCATTTTGCGATTTATCCCACTCTTTTATTTCGCTCGTGTCGCATTGTCAGTAACGGCGATGGTGGAATGGGACGTTTCACTGCCTTGTAGAGGATTTAGGTATGTAGATTTATTACTTTTTAAGAATGCTTTGAATCATAATATTAATATGGAATTTGGAGGAGGAATTAGGAGGAGTATGAAATTTGGCACAGTTAAAGTTTATATGGAATTATACTTCACTGGTTCTTCCGAAAGATTATTTACTTGTAGTAGTTTCCTTGTACTGCCGTTGTCACATATTTCAGAGCCTTCTCTGTGGATTTTAAAACAAAACACCTGGCAACACTAAACTTTCTCCTACCCCAACTATCGAACACGGACCCGGTGTCTTGTCATTCTTTTTTCTTGTGCGCCGTTGTTCACACGCAACATGAACAACTCGGAACTTTGGAAAGAAATTCGTCAATTGAAGAAACAGTTAAAACGAAAACGTTCACGCTCGCAGTCGGATACCTCTTCGACGCGATCAGAATCGCCACCAGCGCGTAATAATTCCTCGCCACCGCGCAATGATGCACCGCCGCGAAGGCGAATGCGTCGCCGCATTATTTCGAGTGAATCCAGAAATTCCTTGGATAGCGAAGCAAGTCAAGGTTGGTCAAGTAATTTCATTAATTCATGCAACTCAAAGCTATTGAATATAAAAATAATGTAACAAATATTATTTCCGTCTACCCTCAATATATTTCATTTTTTTAATGAGGTTGCAAGTAATGTCTGTATGGCTTACGCAATTATCAAAATAAGCATTACAAGTGTTGGCTGAATGTCACACGTAATGACTGCATAACAACGTTACAATCACGTTGATAATACATTGCAAGTGCTGACTGTATGTCCCACGCAATGACAATTACTGAATATAGTAATCGGGAAACCTGTTTTTTCCAATTTCAGTTACCGCAAATAATCAGGACGATATAATTTCAATACTAGGAGATGACCCGACTCTTGACAGACAGTTTAGTGATGAAATTCACTCTCATATGGCTGTACGTTGGAACAACGTTTTACAAAAGGGTACCAAGAAGGAAAATCGGTCTGATGTAATTAAAAAATATCTTCCACCGAAAAATTGTACCTTTCTTAAGCCACCTAAATTAAACGACGAAATAAAAGCTGCTGTTCAAGAGTCGTCGGCAAAAAGAGACTCAAAACTAGAGCAGAAGCAATCCCAACTGGGTGCTGGAATCACATGCATCGGGAGAGCTTTTGATGAAGCTCTTAAGATTTCCGACAAGCAGCTCCGAGATAATATTATAAAATATCTTAGCGACGGTGGCCACATTTTAACCGACCTTCATTTTTTGGAATCCATCACAAGAAGATCACTTCTAGCTCAAGGTTTAAATAAAAATACTAAAGATGCCATTAAAGAAATACCAAGAGACCATTTACTCTTTGGAGAAAGTCTAACTGAAAAATTAAAGGCCATCAAAGCATGTTCCAAATCAGCTGTTGATATTAAGACAAAGCCGCCTAAGGCGTCATCAAGTCGTTTCAGATCCGAAGTAAGAAGTGGCACTAGCACGGCAAATTTCAATTCTTTAAACTGGAGGGGCTCGTCTCGCCGTGCAACGACAGCGAACACATACAGCAACATGACGGCAGGAGCGTACCGCGAGCGCCGTCCAGCGCCCGCGCCTGTTGCCACTCTCCCGCGCCGAGCGCAGGCGAGCCAACGACTTCCACAAGCCAGGCGAACCTAGCCAGTGCTCCACAGGTAACACGTCACGCAGGCAGATTAAAACATTTTTATTTCCAATGGCAACAATTAACTGATGATGAAACAATTCTGTCATGGGTCAGAGGTTACAGTATTCCTTTCTCACGAAAAGTTTTTCAGACACAACCACTCATAACTTATCCTCATAATAGCGAGGAACATATTTTTTTTGTAAAAGAAATCCAAAAACTAATTTTGATTGGTGCTGTGTCCGAATGCTTACCATGTAGAAACCAATTTGTGTCTAAAATATTTTTAATAGATAAACCAAACGGTGACAAACGAATGATTTTAAACCTCAAATCATTGAACAAGTTTATAGATACTTCTCACTTTAAATTAGAAGACCATAGGACAGTCATGAGACTTTTAAATAAATATTCTTATATGTGTTCTGTGGACCTAAAAGATGCTTACTTTTTAATAAACATACATAAAAATGACCGCAAATACCTCCGATTTCAGTACAAATCTAAACTTTATGAGTTTTCTGTATTACCATTTGGTCTTAATGTAGCACCTTTCGTTTTCACTAAATTAATGAAGCCGGTCATGCAACTCTTACGGTTTTCAGGACATTTATCAGTGGTATATCTAGACGATATATTTTTAATAGGAAATTCTTATACCGAATGCAGGAAAAACCTTATTGACACAAAAAAGATATTGCATAATCTAGGTTTTGTTATAAATTTTGATAAAAGTTCATTGATACCAAAGAAAATCTGTAAATTTCTCGGCTTCGTGTTTGATTCAAACAATCTAAAAATCTCACTTCCATATGAAAAACGATCCCGAATTAAATTAGAATTATTAAAATTAAAAGATAAAAAATCATGCAGTGTTCGGATGTTTGCCCGACTTCTAGGCTTATTGACGTCAGCATGTCCCGCCGTCGCTTACGGCTGGGCACATACCAAATTATTCGAGAGAGTCAAATACCTTAATCTGAAACGAAATTATGATTATGACAAATCAATGAAAATCCCTCATTACCTTCAGCATGAATTTAATTGGTGGTTAAGTCACATCGACTCAACATATAATAAGATTCGTCATGATAACTTTATTTTTGAAATTTATTCTGATGCATCAAAAACCGGCTGGGGAGCATCTTGTGGAGACAAGAGAGCAAGCGGTCTTTGGTCACATACAGAATCCACAAAACACATAAATGAATTAGAACTTTTTGCTGCTTATTTTGCTATAAAGATTTTTTTGAAAGATATTTATAATTCCGAAATCATTATTCGAGTTGACAACACAACTGCTGTATCATATATAAATAGAATGGGAGGCGTCCAATATCCCCATTTAAATAAGGTTGCAAGGGAAATTTGGGACTTATGCGAATCAAAAAATAATTTCATCTTTGCCTCTTACATATCGTCAGCAGACAATATTATTGCTGATGCAGAGTCTCGTCGATCATATGCGGATACTGAATGGGAATTACATGATTCAGCATACCAAGAAATTGTTACAAAGTTTTCTTTACCAGACATTGATTTGTTTGCAAGTCGCTTAAATCATAAGTGTCCTAAATACATATCCTGGCATGGTGATCCAGATGCTTATTGCATTGATTCTCTTACTGTGAATTGGAATAGCTATTATTTTTATGCATTTCCCCCATTCTCACTTATTTTAAAAACCTTATCAAAAATCATAAACGACGAGGCAACAGGAATCGTAGTTGCTCCTCACTGGCCTAACCAGCCGTGGTTTCCGTTATATAACAAACTTTGTGTATCTGAAGTGCTTATTTTAAATGCTGATTCAAATTTATTAACATCTCCTTCCAGGGTACGCCACCCTCTGCACAGAAAGCTGTCTTTGATGGCAGGAATTTTGTGCGGAAAGCGTTCATGAAGAGAGGAGCACCTACAGAAGCATTAGATATCCTATTAGATTCCTTATCTACAAATACTTTTAATCAGTATAAGGCAGCCTTACGAGAATGGAATGATTTCTGCACTAATAAGGGATATGATTGTTTTAATTCATCTACTTCAGTTATTTTAGAATTTCTCACGTTAATTTATAATAAGGGTGCAAAGTATGGTACTATAAACAGTTATAGATCGGCTTTAGTTCTAATTCTAGGCTGTCAGCTAAACGATGAATTAATATCTCGATTTTTAAAAGGTGTATACAGGAGAGTCCCAGCTCTTCCTCGTTATGATACCACCTGGGACCCATCACTTGTTCTTAATAAATTAAGTATGCTTTATCCTAATGATGATGTACCCTTAAAAGATCTGTCTAAAAAACTCATAACGCTGTTGGCTTTAGTTACTGCTCACCGTGTTCAAACATTATCGTTAATTAAACTTTCCAATATGCAGATTACTGATACTAGAATTATAATTAAAATACCTAATATGATAAAAACTTCTGGCATCAATAGATCCCAGCCCCTTTTGATTTTGCCTTTTTTTGTCGAAAAGCCGGAAGTATGCCCGGCCAAAACATTAATGTCCTATCTTCAAAAGACAGAACCATTGCGAATTAATAACGTTGATCAACTTTTTGTTAGTTTTAAAAAGCCACATTCTGGAGTGACCTCTCAAACACTAAGTCGGTGGATTAAAAATACGCTGGAGGAAAGTGGTGTAAACACAGAAGTGTTTTCAGCTCATAGTACTCGCCACGCAGCCACTTCGGCTGCTAGTCGACAAGGTGTCAATGTACAGCTGATTAGAAAAACAGCGGGCTGGAGCGGTTCCTCCAGGGTGTTTGCCACATTCTATAACAGACCTGTCGTGGAGGATGCTTTAGGTGATGGTTTCGCTAGGTCAATCCTAAGCTGAATAATATATTATTTTGTTTACCTTAATTTAATTGCAATGTGCAATTTTCAATTACCCTTTGCTGATTTTTGTAGAAAAACTTACTTTCTTGTTCTAATAAAGAATGTTTTTTCTATTATATTAATAATTAATTTATTTTCATACTCTGAACATCTACAAGTAAATAATCTTTCGGAAGAACCAGTGAAGTATAATTAACTATTAAAAGAAACTTACCTGTAAGGGAAGTTCAATAGTAATTATACGAGCTGGTTCTTCCGAAAGATTATACTAAAAACCCACCCATCCCATACCCTTGCTGGATGAAAATAAATGATGGACTGGCTCTATACTTAAATGACAAGACACCGGGTCCGTGTTCGATAGTTGGGGTAGGAGAAAGTTTAGTGTTGCCAGGTGTTTTGTTTTAAAATCCACAGAGAAGGCTCTGAAATATGTGACAACGGCAGTACAAGGAAACTACTACAAGTAAATAATCTTTCGGAAGAACCAGTGAAGTATAATTACTATTGAACTTCCCTTACAGGTAAGTTTCTTTTAATAGTTAAAAAGAGTGCAGAAAGCTAATGTTTTTATAAAATATGCTTTAGAAATAAATTAACATGCGTATGACACACACACACACACACACACATACCTATATCATTATCGTCATCTGTTTGTCAACCGATTAACTTTTTTTTATTGACAGTTATTGAAGAGACTTTTTTCCTAAAAACTTTTTGTTCGAATTTCGATCAGAGGGTTATTAGTCATCTTCGGGCCCATCAGCGTCATGCGAACTAGGGGTCGAAGTGGTCGACATGACTGAAAACGGTCGGAGTGAATCATATGAGATATACCTATAAATTAAACCTTCACCTAGTCTGGACCTCTGGTGTAAGTATGTACATTTGTATTAGTTTTTAAAAGAAAAGAACATTTTCAAGGCTGAAAATGGAATTTCACATGTACGAAGTTGTGGACAAAATCTAGTTTATATATAAACGGCATTTGCTCCCGCTATAGGTAACAAAAAAAAGAGGTCGACCATACAAGAGATGGGACGACGATATCGCCAAAATAGCTGGCAAGCTTTGGCCTAGAAAAGCAGGAGACAGAGACGGCTGGAAAAACTTGGAGGAGGCTTTCACCGCCCTAGGCGGTCCTTTCACTACTTAGTTTATTTTATTTAGTTATTAAACTTTAATTATTTGATTAAGTAATTACCTTTATATATTTAGTTAGCTGTAAGATACAAACAAATGTTAAAATAGTGATAAGGAAAATAAAGCTGTTTTTATTTTATTTTATTTATAGGTAACAAAATTGGTATGCCCTAGCCGCGAAATTTAATACAAATATTTTTCGATACCTACACCGGATATCGCCTACTGAAAAGACCTCACTTTTTACGATGTAAACCTATATGAATTTTTATAGCTACTTGAGATTTTCGTTGAATAACGTAACCTGGTAAAACAAAGCAATGATAATTGTCACTTACCATCAGGTGACCCGCCTGCCTCGTTGTCACTTGTGACATAAAAAAAAAAAAAAAAAAAGTCTTTGTAGTAACCTCTATTTACCACAACATTATCTTGGTGACGGCTAATGAAAATTAAGTTTTCTTTTCACACTCATGATGAAAAATCTATGAAGCAGTACAAACTCAAAATTCTTTGATTCAGTATTTATGCCCCGATAAAGTACTTACATAGTTACATACAGTTGATATTGACACAAGTTGGAGTCACATTCAAAATTCAAAAAGTACGCCTGTATTGGTCCAAATTATCAATTTATGCCTTTTGCGGTTGAGACCATGGGTCCGTGGGGGTCTGAAGCTCGTCGTTTCGCAAATATTTTATGTAAAAAATTAATCGAGGCCTCGGGTGACCGGCGGGCGGGGAGCTTTTTCCGCCAACGCATAAGCTTGGCCATCCAAAGAGGAAACGCTGCCAGCCTTCTGGGAACCTTGCCGATCGGCAGCAGCGGCAGCCTCGAAGAAGTTTTTTATATATTATAATTGTACATTTGCTTGTATATTTTGTGCATTTGTTGTAAATAAAATTCTCAAGTTAACTGAGAATACTCCGGCAAGAAACTCAAAAAGTAATTTTTCTAGAGTAGATCTTTTTTTTTAATACAAGCATCAATGTTTTTAATCAACTTATTTTTTATAATTTTATGTTACATTTTGTATGCGCTTTGACATGTGAAACTAACTAACGCTCTGTTTGGAAGGTTGCTTTTGTATCAATAGATGTATCTCAGCAGTTGCACTTGAGAGTAGGTTGTGTAAAAGGCAACACACTCTTAGAATTTTGCTCATTAGCAATAATATTTTTTCGAAAATCTAATGATGCAGTTTTTGTTTTAATCAAAATCGGCCTCGAAACTCCTTTCAGCATTTTTATTATTTTAAGGATTTGGCCATCCACGCCGACTTGAAAAATTCATCCTGTATACATATAGGTATACAGGATGATACACCAGCTAAAGGATGCACACTTGTACCGTAAGGGATTAGGAAAAGGAGTGGGGCACTTCTTCGTGGATTACACTATCTATAATATCTCTACTATGACCATACCTCATGTCCATAGGCGATGGTAGTTGTTTACTATCAAGTTACGTCATTAAAAAGTATACTACTTTTAAGGCGATGATAGCTCAGTGGTAGTGACGTTGAATACCGCGACGAAGGTCGTGGGTTCGAATCCTACAATGAGCTTGAGCTTTCGGTGAAGGAAAACATCGTGAGGAAACCATAGCCAGGTGGTAGGGTACTTTGTAGTACCCGACTGGCTGGCTACCACCCTCAAGTTGAAAATCTGTCGCCAAACACCTATCGGTGTGTTCCGACAGCTGCACTTGAGAGCCAGTTCCCATCTAGGCTTTGTGTGCTTACCACCATCGGCCACATCATCATCTTACCATAGTGAGATTGTAGTCAAACACAAGCCTATGCAGAATAAAAAAAAAAAAAAAAACCCCTGCTCATTACAAAATATAGTTGTTGGATATATTATCATAGATACCGCGATAAAGGAAGATCTTTCACCCGGCTGGGTTTCAATGCCCGGGACTGCAGTTAATTTTTTGATGAGAACTCGTATATACTAAGTTTATAATAAGTTGACATTAAGATATTAATTTCTAAATGTACTAAATTTAATTATGCAAATGTATATGCTAGTAGACAAAGTTATGTGTTAAGCTTGTATAAAGTGATATTTAGGAAAAATCATGATGACTTAATATTGTATGAATTAGAGACTATTTAATCATTCTGTAAAATTTTGCATGCCAGTTACTGGTGAAAGGTGAGAACGCATTATAAATAACACAACAGCTAATTGTATACCACATTTTCATGCAAAATAAAGTATTCTATTCTATTCTATTCTAATAAAACTTTGTTAGTGCGATGTAAGATTACTGTGTCATTTTTCATTACGTCAATTTGTAGTGATGAGGCGCTTCTATGACTTTTCCGCTGACTCGACTCACATGTAGCACTGTTACTATAACCGCTATATATTCAAACCAGGGGATATAAAAATTATCTTATTAGGCAACTTAAGATTCGGATGCATAGAAAGTCATCCATAACGCGTAGAATTAAAGTAAGTATTTCAAGAACGTAATCACACGTACCAAAGAATAATAATGCCGGTCTCGTCGTAAAACTTGGAGCCGTTAGAAAATTTTCCAACAAAACGTAGTATAAAAACATAGTTAGACTGTCCGACTGTATGACAACTGATAACAGTGGAACTCCGTAGAACTCCAGTTGGCACTCGGTGGGCCGTGAGTTAGTGCACAAGTTTTCACAGAGGCCAATGGTGAAGGAACTGACGTGGTGTCCGATTTTATTTAAATGTTATATTTAATTTTCAAAACTACTAATATGAATCGACAATTGACGGGCCGGTTGGCGTAGTTGGTTACACTACCTATCGCGCCGCTGGTCGTGGGTTCGATTCCATCTAGGACAGACATGTGCATGAACATGTGTGTTTGTACTGAGTCTGGGTGTAATGTATTGCTATTAAGTATGTATATACAACAAAACAAAGTAGTATATGTAGTATATCAGTCATCTGGTTTCCATATTACAAGCTCTGCTTAGTTTGGGATCAGATAGCCGTGTGTGCAAAATGTCCGAGGATATTTATTTAATTATTAATCATATATTTATTAGTAGCCAATTCAACATACATTTCCATGTTCAAACAAAAAAGCTGTTGCAGTTTTTCCCCAATTTACCAAGCAACTTTTTCTTACAATCATAATTTTTCTCTAAAAATCTAATTCATACTATTCTATTATATAAAAATGAATCCCTATTTCCTTGGTCACGGCATCACGCGTAAACGGCTGGACCAATTTCGCTAATTCTTTTTTTGTTGTATTTGTTATTGTAAGGAGAAGGTTCTTACATAAAAAAAAATAAGAAAATTGCTCAGAAACTTCGAAATTTTAAGAAAACTTAACGACCATATTCAATTTTCTAAATATTGTTTAAAACTGATGGTTCCAAGTTTCTTTTTATTTTCATTTCATGGCAGGATAACGTCCGGGCCCACTGCCTGGCAGACGTTACTAATATTTACAAAAAAAAACCAAATAGGTCAAAACCGTCCTCAAGTAATGGGTTTACTAACAAACAGCATTAAAAAAAAATTATTTGCTAGCTTCAGTCTACAAATGAATGACTAAATGCAATGCTAAGCATAAAACTCGAGATTGGCTATTTTTTACATTGAATCGGCTGGACCAATTTGAATATTTTGTTATCAACGTTTGCTTTTGCTTTTAGAAAAACTATATAGCCTTTTTTTTAACAGGACGAAGTCTATTGGGTCAGCTAGTAGACTAATAGCGATTTTTTTAATTTATGATTAATTATTACAAACCCCAAACAAAGTTATTTACAAAAATCTTTTCTAATCCTCCTCACGTAGCTAATTTAATTCAATTCCCCATGCAGCTTCACCCCATAAATCCTACGTCGCCAACAATTCTCGCAAAACTTTTGATATAACCCGCACGAGCAAGCCTACTGAATATTTCATTAAGATTGGACATTTTTTTGCGGAAACACTTGAATTTGCATGTTATGAGTTAGAAGCCGGTTTTGGTACGGCGTGTTATGTGATCTTCGCTTCCAACATTGTTTTTGAAGCTTTATTAAGGGAACATAAGGTGCTGCGATACACACGTGGCATCATTGTATTCAAATATAAAGTTTTTGTAAATTAAACTCCATGTAAAAAGTAATACTACTAATACTAGTGGCTCTACGAGCTTTTTTTACGTTTTCAACCTCCATGGCTCCGCCATTTTGAAAATGTCCAAAAACAGAATCGACAATAAAATTTCATATAATGGGGTATATATAATAGGGTTAACTACAATGAAAATATAGATTAAAACTGTTGTTAGCTTAACAGTAAACATTTTTCTAAACCAATTTAGTCATCTTAATATTTGAAAATACACTGCAAAAGTATTATGCTATAATGAAGAATTTTCTAAGACCCATCAAATACCTTATTACCGAGTTTCAAAACAAAATTTCACGAGAATCGGCTAAAAAAACGACCTTTAGAGGAGAACAGCTGGACAGACAAAAAAAGCATTTTTGTCCAAGCAGAAATGGAGACGCTTCGCGTTCGCTCGGTCAAATACGAGTATAAATAAATTAGTATGTTTCAATGTTAGGTCGTATCCTGGAATAAAACTTATCTGATAATTATATAGTTTATTCCACGATATAACTGGAATGATACTTTTTATCCTGGAAAAAGTTACGATTCCTCGGAAACCATGGTTCTTTTTAAGTAAATAAAGTTTTGTCCATCAAGAAATAAAGTCTAAATTAACTTATACGGAACTCGTGAATATCTAAAAATACAGTTTGGAAACAAAAACACTTTCTCGATAATATTATCTCGAAATACAAAGGGAACATTCAATTATAACAATAACAAGAAAATATCACGCCTACTGGTTCAGTAATTGAAATCCCATTACGTCCTGGTGATGGAAATGAAGGGGCCCTGAGGCGTCGGAATCAGATGGCAAATAAAATGTGAATCGACCTTTTGTCTCGCCCAGAGCGGACGAGTAAGATTCAATTTGTCAGCCATCTGAGCGTGGTGCAAGTAACAACGTTTAGCGGGTATAATCAAATGGCCAAGCTAAATTTAGTCAACAAATTTTTAATACAATCGTACTAATAAAATAGTTTTTTTTTAATTTGTATTTATGGAAAAAGTAAAAAGCACCGAGGGTGCCGTAGAAATTTTGTAGTTTTTTTTTTTTCAAATTTTTGTGGTTATAGCGGCAACAGAAATACATCATCTGTTAAAATTTCAATTGCCAGCCTGGTGATAGATAGACGGATAGTAATAGGGTTTCCGCTTTTAACTTTTGGGTACGGAAACCTAAATATGACAAATTGTTAAAATAATAATGATTATTTTTCCGACCCAAATATCGACCAATAGAATTGCACCATTCGACGTCACGTGGTACAACCTACATGGTATTATACTGATAATTTTTTGAAAATTTTCTCTGGTCGTTGCTATACAAAACATGATCCAGTCAAATTAACCTTTTCGTATTTGTTAACTGTACATTTCGTCTCATGGTGCAATTCTATTGGCCGACATTTGGGACGGAAAAATAATCCCCCGAATACCACACGAGCTTCAAAATTATCTGGCATTTCCCTCAAGGTTCCCTGCAAACAAATAAAGTCGTCAAGTTTTTCAGGAAAAATCACGAGCGCAAAGCGCGAGTGATTTTTTAACCTGAAAAACTTGACTCCTTCATTTGTTTGCAACGAACCTATCGGGAATTAAATCTCCGATAATTTTGAAGCTCTTGTGGTATTATAAGTGAAAATATTATTATGTCTCCTTGTTCCATTAGAATGAGCGGTCATCGACAATAGTCACTTACTTACTTGGTTAATCTACTTGATGTTTAGTTTGGGATCAGATGGCCGTCAGTATGACTAGAACGTCCTATACTAAGTTTTTTTAATTTAAAAGCCAGAGCCATTTTAAGTGTCTAATTTTTTTTTTACCCTGGAACAAAAATATGAAGTGGTACAAACCATATTTTCAAAATCGTGGTTTAAATAGATCATATTTGGAAGGGTGCACATTACCTATAAATTCATGGGATTGATAAATTTTTATAATCTTTCTTTTATTTGTAAACATAGTCAAAAATTTAAATAAAATAATTATATTCAGAATAAATTAAAAAAAAAAGTCAGAAATTGAATTTGAAATCATGAATGAATTCCGCTTATCGCTCCTAGCTTAAACAAATAAAATTGGTGACAAGGAGAGGACAGCCCCCGGGGATCCTGGGCTTTTTGTCGTCCGACACCTGCCCGAAAGATCGAGTTTCTTGTTTGTGAATTCTTACTGTGGACCTCCGATAAACCAATGCTTAGTTTACACGATTTCCGTGTCGTTGCCCCGTCTGCACAACACTTTACAGAACATCTTTTATTTTATTTGAATTTAGAATTTATTTCCGGGTAGAAATTGTTATATTTTTTTTTTGCTGAAGAAGGCAACGGAACTAAGGCAATTATGACAGTAACATCTGTGGAAAATAAACAAAAAATATTTTGTAGAAAAAAGCTGGTAATAATATTATAATCTGTCGAATAAATTATTTACCAGTTTAATTTCACACACAAGCATTATGAAGGACTAGTTGTTCCGCGCGGTTTCACCCGCGTTTCCGTGGGATCTTTACTTATCCCAGGATAAAATATAGCTTATGTTAATCTGGAATAATGTAGCATCCAAAATAATTTTTAAAATCGGTCCAGTACTTTTTGAGCCAATTCGTTACAAACATACTTACATACAAATCTTTCCTCTTTATAACTTATAGTATATTGCGTTGACAGTAAATTAAGTTAAAAAAACCAGTCAAGTGCGAGTCGGACTCGCGCACGAAGGGTTCCGTAAAAATGGCAAAAAAATCACGTTTGTTGTATGGGAGCCCCCTTAAATATTTATTTTATTGTACTTTTAGTATTTGTTGTTATAGCGGCAACAGAAATACATCATCTGTGAAAATTTCATGTGTCTAACAATCACGGTTCATGAGATACAGCCTGGTGATAGACAGACGGACAGACATACATACGGACAACAGAGTCTTAGTAATAGGGTCCCGTTTTTACCATTTGAGTACGGAACCCTAATAAAAAACAACCTTAGCAACTTTCAATATAAACTCAAACTCAAATATATCTTTATTAAGTAAACTTATTACAAGTATTTTTAATCTTCAATTTGATTCATGTTAAATTCTAACGCTCGATTCGGAAGGTTGCTTTTGCTGAGAAGAGCCGGCAATAATATAATCTCGAATACAACAAACACGTCTACAATTTCATCGCGAGCAAACTCAATCGTACAGTATAAACAAGGTGAGCGGCGCAATTCTTGTCGATTTGCACCGTATAGGTCAGAAGGGAAATCTATTAGCCAATGGCACCATGCCGCATGCCGGGACCGGGGACACGTATCGAAATTTACTGTTCCTATTGCTATTTTGTACCAACAGTCTTTGAAGGAATTCTTTAATAAAATGAAATTGTAGGTTGAAATGTTAATATTCTGGGATATTCTGATCCTAAACTAAGTAGAGGTATTTGTACTATTGATATCAGATAACTTATAAAGATAGTGAGTGCTATTTAGTTTTTATCTTCATATATAAACTATTAAACAATTCCGTAATACATGATTGTTGAGCAACTTTAACCGTTTACCGCACGCAACTGAAGCTATAATAAAATAAATTAAAAAAAACGTTTTTGGAACATTTTTCATTGATGCTGCGCTCCTAATGATCATAGCGTGATATTATAACCTTCCTCGATAATTGGGCCATGCAACACTGAAATATTTTTTCAATTCGAACCAGTAGTTCCTGAGATTAGCGCGTTCAAACAAGCAAACTCTTCAGCTTTAATGTGAAGCTACACCTGTATCGTACGAGGCTATTAATTACCGAGATACCACGGTAAATATGTACATACATGTAGTACCACACAAACACCACACTCTCTGGAATAATCACAGTGTACAATAATCAATAAAGCACTTGAGCTGTCGGAAAGCACATTCATTATTCAGCGCTACACGGCAGATAGTATCTCCGAGTGTAAAATTAGACTTCCTTCCCCTTGTTATACGGGCGAGGGTGAAGCGCTTAAAGCGCTTGAGGTGAAAGGGCCTTCGTTCACGGCTGTTTGAGCAAACAACTGCTGTAAAACTGTTGAGTAATAGAAATGCTCTTTTATTTTATTAAAACAGATATCTTAAGACTCGTTAGTTATTTACTGCCCCTTCGATAATAGCTGCAATGTTTTATTTGTTCAGAGATGGCGGAAAACACGTATCGGATCATCATACTGAACCTAAATGTTTAGTTTGTTTTAAAGTAGTTTAGTTTGTTTTCAAGCACTGAAAATAAAAATATTCAAATAGGCCTTATGAATAGTGTATGGAGGAGCGAGGTGTTAGACTCCTCCATTGTAAAGGGAAGATCTTCCGCCAGGCTAGGTCATCGTGCCTGGGGACCGCGGTCCAACTGTAGATGTTGGAAGCTTGTATATATGCAGATCGCATGGAAAACTTCGTATGCGCGATGTAGGTTATTGGAGCGCCATCTATCTAGGAGTCGTGCGAACTATATCTATTTGTAGATAGATGTCGCTACAAGTGTAAGCACTTATGAATAGTCTAGACTCAAACGCACGGTTTGTAAGGTAACTTTTGCTGGGAAGAGCTAGCAATAAACTTGGCAATTACGCTTTTCATAAATTAATGAATGTAGTACATTTATTAATTTATTTATATACTTGTAGTCTTACTAATTAATATTTGCGTGTTAAAATGGCAAAAATAAATAGAATTTAATTATGAGTGACTTTTAATTATGAGTAAACAATACTCGAGCGAAACATAAATATACTAAGTTTGAAAATAGAATCTCATATTTTTAAAATAAAATTCATATTGAATTTCGAATTTAGAGCCATAGATTAATTACATTTGAAATAGCCAGTACTGTAGAATGGCAACTTCATTGGTAAAGACCTGTTATTAGGACTTACATTCTATCTAATTAAAAAAAAAACTCAACCAATATGCCTTGTGCAATTCCTGAACATAATCAAGATTGGCGTATTAACAAACACCCGAAAAACATTGCCGTCCAAATACGTCGTGTTAAACGATAAATAACACAGAGTATTCTTCACTTTATTTCTTTTTTTTATTTACGGGCTTAGATATCTCGAGCGTTCCGTCTTGTCGGGCCAGAAGAAATATGGCGACTACGTGGCAACTTAATCTGTCCGAAAGGAGTTGACTTACCAACGAAATGTGTAAATAATTTTTATGTGCTACATTACGGTGTTTGAGATATGGGTACTGAGTTTATTTTTTGTTCACAGTGTTCGTGAAAATATTGGAAATTACGAATGAACAAAAATAAAATATTTTTTTAGGATTTCCGATGATCAAATTAGAATAGATCATAGAAATTAAATAGAATTTTCTAAATTTAACCTTATTCTGAATGTACATGAATGGACATTTTTATAAAAATTACTGTAATTTATTATAAGTAAGCAATTTTTTTGGTATATGGTATTTTTACGACAATCTCGCCATAGGGTGACTGCTGATGCACCAAGGTTAAGTAATAAAACTGGCTCTCAAGTGTAGCTGCCGTAACAAGCTTATTAGTGACAGATATTTCCCCTTAAGCTCCTCACCTCCTCACCTCACGATGTTTTTCTTCATCGTAATCTCAATTTCTCAATCCCATGCACAATTAGTTCAAAAAAGTACATAATTTAAAAAAAAAACGTCTAAACGAGAAAATAAAAACCCGACAAAAGCAACAAGTTTCTCAAGCGCACAGAGCAATGCAGCAAACAGAGTAGACAGAACAAACATCCTCAAACGATCCGCACATTTTTGACATACAGAGTCTTTGCAATTACCAACGAAAACAGACCGCTTTCTAGACCGAACCGCCCGCGCGTTGCGAGCGCAAAGAGCTTATTTGGCCTTACGCGTCCCATTCAAGGGGCGCTCAGACTGAGTAAGGAAAAATCGGGCTTCCTTCTTTTTCTTTCGCTTTTCAAGCTACATTGAAAGGGGTTGTCAATATTTTGAGCGGTATGAATAGGCCTCTGTAGTAGATGTCAATGAAGGCTTAAGTGTGGCGGCCGGGTTTCCATTTGGCTTTAATTGAAATGCGTTTTTAATATATTTTGGAATTTTATATTCAATTTAGTTGTAAAATAATATGATAAATTTATTATCTAATGTAATTACTTGCTTAATTAAATACAAAAACATATTTATTTAATTAAAGTACACATAAAATTTAATTTTTACATTTACAACCACAAAATAGTATGACGCAAATAAACTCATAACTTAATAATCGTTCAACCGGGTCACCTGATGGTAAGTGAATACCCTCGCATATGGATATTAGTAATATAGGGGGATAGGAACCGCATTGCCGACCTTTCACACTGCCTAGAACGCAACTGGCTCTCAAGTACAACTGCCGAAACTCACCGATATGTGCTTGGAGATTTCAACAAGAGTGTGGTAGCCATCCAGGTACTACAAAATATACTAAGCGAAACAAGATATTGTAAAAACACGATTTTCATTTGATTTTTTTAAGAAATGTTTTATAAAATTCTGGCTGTGTCGGAACCAATGGAAATCCGCCTATATCGCATAGCCCTCTTTTGAGATAGCTCAAAGCCAATTAGATGCGGCGACAACCCGAGTGGCAGCCACCAGGATAGCGTCGAACACTGAATGGAGATGTTTTTACTCTTAGCACGGTCGTCGGCTCTTTACAAAGTTTGTTAGGCGTGGAGAGTTCTGATATGGATCGCATTAAGATTTGAGCTTGTTTTTCGCGGTAATGGAATGAAATCTTTGTTTTATGGAGACTTCAAAGGCCATGGGGGGAGGGGAGGTTAGTAAAAGTGTCACTACTTTCCAGATATTTATTATGAAAGATTCAAAAATCTTAAATATTTCGAAAATACTGACAGCTATCGAAACACACCGATAGGTGCTTGGCGACAGATTTTCAACTTGAGGGTGGTAGCCAGCCAGTCGAGTACTACAAAGTACCCTACCACCGTGCTGTGGTTACCGCAAAATGCTTATTGTAGTGCGAACCCACGACCTCCGCCGCGGTATCCGACGTCACTACCACTGAGCTATCATCGCCTTATAGATACATACATCCATCGTCCACTTAGGCTCTACTTGATCCCCAACATGCTCCCAACCGGCTTTAATTAAACAATAACTAAACTTCCGGACGTAAGTCAAATTTGACCAAGTTTCAAGCACCTATTCAGGTGTTGTTCATAATAAAAGCCAAGTTAAACCGCCGCCGACCGCAGCCGACCACAGCCGACCACAGCCGAACTTTGTACTACAACTCTTGATAACTATATTCTGATAAAGGTTTTGAAAAGAACACGGAACGGAACGTTTTCTAACCGATTTAATTTTACGGTTGGGCTATGTGATTTTTAAGTGATGAGATATTATTGCGAAACAATTTAAGAATTCAATGAAAAACGTTGACTAAAATAATATTAAAATTATTAGAATATGATATGAGTGGATATAGAGGTAGAGGAAGGCCGAAGAAGGTATGGATGGACTGCGTGAAGAATGATAAGACGACTAGCGATAGAGCGGACTGAATAAGGACTAGAAAAGGAAAGAAAAAAATGATATTTAAATTTAATCAATCCCAATCCCAAGGTTTTCACCAATGGATGGAATTATTCATGAGGAAGGTTTTAGTGTATCATTCATTAAGGTTTTGTGTATATTGGTTGAAATAAGACGATGATTGTTGAAGATGTCAGAACAAATCATGCCGACGGCAGCTTTACCGGCGTGCGCCGCAAAAACCAATATAGTTATATACCCTAATACGACCCTACGATAGAAAAAAATTGGCGTAAATGCTCTACTACTCGTGCAAAGCCGGGGCTAGCCGGGTCACTAGCTTTTTTTTATTCTGGATAAGCTTGTGTTTGACCACAATCTCACTATGGTAAGTGATGATTTGGCCGAAGGTGGTAAGCACACAAAGCCTAAATGGGAACTGGCTCTCAAGCACAGCTGTCGGAACACGCTCAAGCTCATTTTAGGATTCGAACCCACAACCTTCGCCGCGGTATCCGACGTCACTACCACTGAGCTATCATCGCCTAAAAGCTAAGCTAAATATAACCTGGAGATAACTGAGGAATCAGAAAAATACTTGGAGTATTTATCCTCGAACTTAATATTACACAGCTCATTCCTGACCACTTCTTTATGAACTCCCGTCCCGAGAGATAAAGTTGAGTACACTTTTTCTTTTGGAGAATCTTTCATTAGTAACTTTTCTCGAGTCAGCTCCTAATTAGATGAAAAGCTAAGATTGATTAGTTCGGAAATTGGATCTAGCGTTTTCTGAATATTTTAAATGACTAAGTCGGTAAAGTTTGCTTCATAAAATTTATACTAGACTGCTGATCGGCGGCATAGTTGGTTTTTACTTTAGCTTATCCAAACGGGATTTAAATTTGACTGAATATCCTTAGGTTTTTATGTATCTGAGATTAATGTTATTTATTTAATTATAACTTTTTTTTAATGGAAATATTTTAGGGTAATCTAAAGAGAGAGTATTTTAGTATCTAACTAAAACACGTAAATTAAACATAATAATAACTACAACAATATTGCAAATGATGAAATAGTAAGTATGCAAAATTTTACAAGAAATAAAGCGCTTTCGACAGCTGGAGCAAAAGTGATGGCTGGTCCCTAGTCCCCGTTTTCAATGCAGCTAACCGTCAATATCTTCTGGTAGATGCAAGATGAAGGCGGTGAGTTTAGCTCCTTCATTGCACAAAGTGGCTTAATCTCAAGCATGCTCATGTTTAATAACCTGTTATTGAACAGTTTTATAACTATCAAACTATTTACAACTATTTGAATCTAGTTATGAAGTTCAACAACTATTCAACAGAACAGAGACATTAAATTAATCCCATCAAAAACATTAATGTAAAAATGAGCCCAGTTCAATATAGCCTATGCGTAGGTACTTGCCGCCAAAATAATTGAGATCTAAGTGGGTGCCAAGTTCTGGAGATAATCCTGAAAATTATTAATACGAACATTAAAACATTCCAAAATAAATATTTATTTATACACCAATTAGATCTATCATTACAGGAATTTCCTAATTCAATAGAATAAGTCAATTAATTAAATTTGTAAATACACATTATTCAAAAAATATTTAAAAAACACGTTATGTTTGTAACTTAATATGGATAGCACTGATTTCTTAAATTCAGTTACTGAGCATGAGAATAAGTCAATTTTTTCGGCAACCAGATTCAATGTGTGCAAAGTTCTCGTCAATGGCGACTTCGATAATAAATGAGTCTTCGCGCGGGGCGCCGCAAACAGACGTGGAGGCCGCCGCCGCGAAACGTACCCGTCCGGCACAAACAGTGTCAGTATCTCAAATATGTCCGGATTCGAGATGCTGCCTCGGAGTACTCTCATCATATAGGTTATAGGCGAGCCCCAAGTCCCTTCTTGATTCCAATTTATTGTATCCAACCATGCCCAAAACGAATAGAGTTGTATATAAAACTTTCTTGTTTTTTTTCTGTTACAACAATGTTTGGTATTTAAAAAAATAGCATCTAAAATTTCAACAGTCGAATTATCTACATTAAGCAGATAATTTAGGATAAATTTAAAGTGGCTGCAAATGGTTCGTGTAAAACACACGGCTGCTGCGTCGCCAGGTTCCAATTTTGACAATTGAAATATCTTGACACGCTACCGCGTGTCTAAATATGGCTCAAACCCATTAGTCCTCGCGCATGCCTAATAGATCACCACTTAAACTCACACAGCTTAAAGCTTTAAGAAAACTGTATTTTAATAATAGTTTATTACGAGAAGATAAGACATGAGACATTGTCCCGTTTAAAAATAGAGAAAACTTTCAGTTTTTTCTAAAAAAAATATTTTTTCTAGCCAACGATTCAATTTTTTTATACTTAAGTACCTCATTTGGACTATTACGGACTTTTTGAGACCAAAAATAGCCAAATCGGTATAGCCGTTATCACCTGATTACGAACGAACAATACGTTTTGAATTTTTATTTATATAGATGTACGTGAATAAATTGTGTCTTTATGGGAAACTATTCTCTAATTAGATAAACGATTACTCTAAATAAACAATACCTACCGTCAAATCAAACGATCTTTGAAACTGGCGAGTAAATGAAAAAGGACCGTAAAACCGTAGTGATGCCGTCTAGAGCTTCGGAAGCTGTTGGCACTCGGCCGATATCCGGATATGCGGAGTGTCTACTATTGTTACACTACACTACTCGAACTGTACTCGATAATGTAGAATACTCTCGATGTATTATATGAAAGAAGTTTATGCAGAATACAAAAGAACTTCTGATGAGTGAAAGATAAAAAAACAAAAATATGTGAGTTATTCATGCTACTTCAGAAGTTTAGATAGTGAACTTATATGTAGATCAGCCAAGTATTTTTCTATCTACCTATAGATAAGCTTTCGGTGCAGGCAAACATCTTGAAAAAACCATAGCACGGTGGTAGGGTATTATGTAGTACCCGACTGGCTGGCTACCAACCTCAAGTTTAAAATCTATCAACAAACACCTGTCGGTGTGTTTCGACAGCTGCACTTGCCAGTTCCCATCTAGGTTTTGTGTGCTTACCACCTTCGGCCACATCATCACTGCTGTTGGAACACACCGGTGCTTGCCGACAGACTTTCATCTTGAGGGTGGTAGCCAAGTACTAGGTACTAATGATGAAAAAGAGGAAATCGTGATTAGGATATTTTTTAATACTTGATTTTTAAAAATTTCACCTATAGAAAGCTAAGCACAGTGACGGAATGAAAAGGTTCGTCGATTTTCAAATTGATTCGTTCAACGTATCGCGAGCACATATTACCTTTTGAAACTATGTTACAGAAGAGACTCGAGTTAGAGAAAATAATGTTTAACTGTTCGTTAATAAAGCTCAAAATTATTCAGATCAAAGTTGTTTGACTATTAACTTGTCAACAAGATTATTATGTTTGATAAACTAAAACTTTCTTATTGGTTCAACCTGCCATTATTATTTCAGTTGAAACTATTGTCAAGCGGTCAATGTCATCATTGCAAAATATCATAATTGATTCTTGCAGTAGGTACTAGTGCAAGCGAAAAGCGACTCTAAGGTGACGAACCTTTTCATTCTGTGACTGTACATAATTATCAGTAAAGTTCATGCGAGTAGCATGAACTATATTTTATTTGAATCTTCGGGATCGCGAGAGAAAGGGCAAAAATTAGTACTAAATAACTATAGAATACTTTCCTCATCCACAAATCTTCATATTTCCTAATCAAAAACTCGAAACAACAAGCTAACAATAGTACAGTCCCCGGCAAGATTAGACGGCACCGAGACAGTTTCATTTGGCGTGTCTGCACCCGGACAGCTCCTGAATAGCAAGGAGCCAGCTGAAACCGGTTCCGACCGGATCATCCGGACAAAATGGCCGCCGGATTGCTTTAAACCCATCCGCACTGAATTGTTAGGAATGGCTGATTCTATTTAATTGAAAGACGGATTTGTTATGGACGAAACAATAAGACAAAACGTATGATAGAGTTATTTGCAAAGTGCAACGCAAGGCGCCCCAGTTCCAAAGTTTATTTATAGTTTAATGATTTATGTGGTAATGGCCGTTGAAATATCACTGTATATATAAGATCGGGCATTAAGTTTGTTCAAGTTTAATAAGAATGAGTCAAACTGCTCCCACGGTGGTTGCTTGGGAATATTTAAGGGGAAGCTGTGTTTCACTAGAAAAATTGGCCAGTTTATTTAATAGAAATCTTTAAGTAATAAATTAAAAAATACTTAACTAGGATATAAATCTTGGTCCAAAACAGATGCGGGAATATTTTTAATATAAATAAAAATAAATAAATATTTTTATTGTTCAACCAAATACCATATTCATAATGTCTTCTAAACTAGCGTGAGTGGTGTGTCAGAAGACAGTTCCCTGTTCCCACCGACCATTTGTGGACATTCAATTTTGATTTGACAAAAGAAAATATTAATAAGTGTCTGTGAAAAATGTACAACATTGTAAATTCTTAATTATTTATTACACTATTGTTGTTATAAGAACAGTAATTAAAAGGTGACCGAACCGAAATAAGTTTATTACATGGCAATATATTTGTCATTTTGTACATACATGAAAGTGAATACTTTAAAAAAAAAAACATTTAAAAAGAGAAATAAACATTTAGATACCACTTTTGAAACCCGAAATTTATTATGAAACGTATAATTTCATATCAGATCAAATATAGGTCCGAAAATTATACAGGATGTCCAGTTAGTAGTACGAAAAACATTAGGGGGATATAAAAATGACCTTAGTAAAAGTAAGGCCGGCAACGTACCTGTGACCCCTTGGGTGTTGCGGGTATGCATGGGCGGTGGGGATCACTTAATATCAGGTGACCCGCATGCTCTCTTGTCCCCTATAACATAAAAAAAAAAGTGTCACCATTTTCTAGATATTTAAGATCTAAAATTAAAAAATCAATACATAAAAACTAAAATATCCAAATATTTCGAAAATGGTGAACTTTTTACTGAGATGATTTTTGTATATTTGGTAGGTGACCCAATCACCTATCTCCCCCCTAAGTTTGTCGTACGAGTACTACTTACCGGACACCCTGTATATGAATAAGACTGTATATGATTGAGATTGTACGTACCTTGTTTGGTACTTCGCCACAGGCGAGCCTATATTGCCGGAGGGCGTTTCTGTTTAGCTTTCGAAAAACAATAAAACATTGTGTAGATAGCTTACTTGCCTTATCTACATATAGGTATGCATATATAAAATATATAAAAATGAGAAGGCCTAACTCACTGGCTCATCAACGCCCAGTCTAAACCGTGAACCTAGAAAGTTGAATTTTTCCACAGGCATTGTTTTTAATATGTAGACGAGGGATTTTTCGAAATTCAACCTCTAAAGGGGTAAAAAAGGGGTGTAAACACGGGTGAAACTGCGGGGCGGAAAGCTAGTAAAACTACTATCACATCAACGTATAGCCTAAACAAATTATATTCCGTTTAGGTACTATAAATAAGCTTATGTTTGACCGCAATATCACCATGGTAAGTAATGATGTGACCGTAGGTGGGAAGCACTCAAACCCTAATAGGAAACTTGCTCTCGAGTGTGAACTACTGGAACACACCAATAGATCCTTGACGACAGGCTTTCAATTTGAGGGTGGTAGCCAGCCAGTCGAGTACTACAAAGTACCCTACCACCGTGCTATGGTTTGCCACTACCACTAAGCTATCATTCACCATAAAAACTTAGGTAACAACGAAGATAGGGATATTTTAAATAAAACATAGGATCGCGGGTAAAGTCCCAGAGCAGAAGACTAGTTTACTTATTTTCTAAATGAAATAATTAAAAAAAAAAGTTTATTCATATCGGGTTAAATTTATTTTAAATACAGCATACCCTTAATAATTTTATAATATTGTTCAGATACGAAAATAACTAGTTCGTTTGAAAGTTTTCCCCGGAGACTTCAATGTCTATAAAACTATGCTACGTTTCTTTATTTGTCGAGGGTTATAATGAGTTTATGGAGATTATCAAATAATTTTATTTGAATAATACTTAATAAAACATTAAGATAATTTTACGAGTTACAAAATGCCACATCAAATAACTGACCCAACAAACGTTGTCATGTACCCAATTTTCCAATTTTTCGACTAAATTTTCTATTTTTTCGTTAAAAATCCCATTTATTCTGCCAAAATGGTCTAGCTGATCTCAAATTTTACGCATAGCAATATTATTTTGTTATTAATATAAAATAATCTAGTTTATGCACAGAGAATAAATATATATCAGAATAAATAATATTACCGCTCTTCAATTTTCCTATAAGTGTATGCAAATAAATTTAAAAGACGCTCATGTACCGAGAAATATGGCGATAAAAGGATTTACTGAGGTCAGGGACCGCGTAGCTCCACTACGAGTGTCGTAGCGCTACGAGCTACGATATTTGTACGTGCTCGTCGTAGTACACTGAAATAGTTTTGTATTGAAATTGAGGTATTAAGATATTTTTGTAGGGATGCTTTATGAACAGTTAAATACAAAAAAAAAAGTAAACTACAAGTTAAAAAAAAAACATTGATTGAATAAGGAATTTACCTTATCCAACATCAAAAATGAGCTCACAATATATCCAAACACTAACGAGGTGAAACATTAAAACTAGTTAAAAAGTAAAGTGAAAATTTAGCAAGTTCACAGCAACAATCGCTGAAAGCATCTATTAAACAGATAACATCGCAGTAGCTTCGCTGCTTGCTTGCTAAACTGTGCTACATAGCATAGTACACATACATACGAGCATCTGTACTGAGCTAGTGGGTAATGTTACTTCACTGTTCTCCATTCAATTGGAGTGTGTCAATTCTTATTATATTATTCCTAGCTGCTCCGCGCGGTTTTACTCGCGTTCCCGAGGGATCTTTTTTATTTATTTATTTATTTATTTATTTATTTATTTATTTATTTATTTATTTATTTATTTATTTATTTATTTATTTATTTATTTATTTATTTATTTATTTATTTATTTATTTATTTATTTATTTATTTATTTATTTATTTATTTATTTATTTATTTATTTATTTATTTATTTATTTATTTATTTATTTATTTATTTATTTATTTATTTATTTATTTATTTATTTATTTATTTATTTATTTATTTATTTATTTATTTATTTATTTATTTATTTATTTATTTATTTATTTATTTATTTATTTATTTATTTATTTATTTATTTATTTATTTATTTATTTATTTATTTATTTATTTATTTATTTATTTATTTATTTATTTATTTATTTATTTATTTATTTATTTATTTATTTATTTATTTATTTATTTATTTATTTATTTATTTATTTATTTATTTATTTATTTATTTATTTATTTATTTATTTATTTATTTATTTATTTATTTATTTATTTATTTATTTATTTATTTATTTATTTATTTATTTATTTATTTATTTATTTATTTATTTATTTATTTATTTATTTATTTATTTATTTATTTATTTATTTATTTATTTATTTATTTATTTATTTATTTATTTATTTATTTATTTATTTATTTATTTATTTATTTATTATTTACTTTACAACTATTTTTACAGGATTATTTTAACCTAAAGCAATAGTTGTCTGATCTACATTATTCTAATTTAAGTACCTAATGTTTATAATGTATATGATATCACATAATATGCTGTCCTTGTAAATTCACTCAGAGTACAATAAAAAACGTCTGTCTCAACCGCGATGAGATTAAGGATGTGAAGCGCGCGCGTCAGGGGCGCCTTGTTCATCAGGTTTGTTCTTCATCTTATCTTTTCCCGGGATAAAAAGTATCCTATGTATTATTTCAGGATATGATCTACTTTATAAGCTGACTAGCTGTTCGGCGCGGTTTCACCCGCGTTCCCGAGGGATCTTATCTTTTCCCGGGATAAAAAGTAGCCTATGTGCTATTCCAGACTATAATCTATCTCTATGCCAAATTTCAAGCCACGAACTTCGCTGCGGTATCTGACGTCAAAATCTTTTGATTGCATTTCTAATGATTGCAGACTTGACTATTTGATATTAATTTGATACCTTCACGCATTCCTCAGGGAAGGGTTTTGACAGACGGACAGACTAACGGACAACAAAGTGATCCTATAAGGGTTCAATTTTTTCCTCTTGAGGTACGGCACCCTAAAAAAGGAAAAATAAACAACAAAGCAGCTAAACTTATTCCATCTATTGACCTGAAGCCAAAACTTATACAATAAGCTTGACATAATAATGAATAACACCACCCGGTACCATCAAATAACGATGTAAATCCCCAAACTTCCACACCGAATTTTAGATATCGGTTAAAAACCGCCCGTGTGTCATCAAAGAAAGTAAACTCTGAATCGCTTGCTATTTACATAATTGCATTACCCGACCCGCGGTGTTTCATAAAAAAATATTAAAGGACACCTGCGTGGTAACTTTTGCCTCTAAAAATTATTTATTTCAAACTTCTTTCATAAATCAGGATAAACTTGTTTACAAAGTTATCATGGAGGCGACCCGTTTTATGGCAACGTATATTTCTGGGAACTGTGCGTAAATAAATGGCACTTGTAAGGTTTTTTTTTGCAGGTGTATTGCTAAAGTTTGTCAAACTATTCATTTGGATAACTTACCATAGATATGAAGAACAATAAATAGTTTGTCAAGTTTTGAAATATTTTTTTCGTTGTTTACAATGTATTTTAGAAGTGGGCGAGGTATGTAGTTCGTAAAACCAATGGCCGATTGAGCAGGTCGGTTCTCGTCTGACGACCACGAACCGGAAGACGCAGCGTGGGCAGATCTCCAACACGGTGGAACGACGATCTTTTGAGGGTCGCGGGAAGCCACAAAATGCTGGTAGCGCAAGACCGACCATTGTGGAGATCCTTGGAGGAGGCCTTTATCTAGCAGTAGACGTCTTCCAGCTGATATAATGACAATAAGTTGACTTTGTTCTTACTGTAAATCGGCAAGAAAGGTCTTAATCTATTTTTAAGAGATGCGAGACCACAACACTGTAACTAGAAAATAAAATGCTTTATACAAAAATAAATC
Organism: Ochropacha duplaris; assembly: GCA_951361185.1. Taxonomy (NCBI): domain Eukaryota; kingdom Metazoa; phylum Arthropoda; class Insecta; order Lepidoptera; family Drepanidae; genus Ochropacha; species Ochropacha duplaris. The sequence continues at coordinate 639,010 of OX592707.1, read as the reverse complement.
TCTTAAGTCAGCAAAAAATATATATTCAACACATGCTACTCTTTTGCTGACTTATCTAAAAACCACGTAAGATTATTCTACTGACTTCGTTATTTTTATTTAAAACATTTTAGAGCAATCCTTTTTTGAAGTCGGTGTTATATCGATACCTCTCAATATTAGTCGGTAAAATCATTTTACAATCGGCGAAGATATCACCTAACACGCAAAAATAAACGTAGAAAGAAATAGATTTTTTTTTTTAATCAGACGTATAAATGTGTATTTTTGAATATGATAAAAAATTCCAGTTAAATATATTTTTCTTCATTTACCCAGAGAATATCTTTTGAAAAATGTTAAAGTGTAAAGTCACCGGTGCTTTTATTCGAGATATAAATTCAAATCGAGTGGGGAACACTCCTAGCTGGTCCCTAACTGGCAACTTCACGGCTCTCCGAACGATCTGAGTACTACAATACACTGCACTTTAGTGAGAAAATAAGAAAATTTTATTTCTCTCCTCTCGTGCTCGCATCGTATCGATTTTGCGTAGAGTACGTATCGAATTGAATCAAATCGAGCGATGCTGTCGATTCAGACTGTATTTGATGGGCATTATTTTTATTTATAAGCAGATTTTATTACGGAACATAAAATAAAATTAAATATTGTTTGGTTGTTTTTTTTTAATTCTGCATAAGCTTGTGTTTGACCACAATCTCACCATGGTAAGTGATGATGTGGCCAAAAGCCTAAATGGGAACTGGCTATCAAGTGCAGCTGTCGGAACACACCGATAGGTGCTTGGCGACAGATTTTCAACTTGAGGGTGGTAGCCAGCCAGTCGGGTACTACAAAGTACCCTACCACCGTGCTATGGTTTCCTCACGATGTTTTCCTTCACCGACAGCTAAAGCTCATTGTAGGATTCTAACCCACGACCTTCGTCGCGGTATACGACGTCACTACCACTGAGCTATCATCGCCTTAAACATCCCTTATGTTTCACCAAGATTTAATGTAGTCTGTTACTATTTAGCAGATATGCTAACTGTAACCTGCAAATTAAATTGCAATTTCACAAAATTAATCTAAAATCCGAAACAGGAGCATAACCCAAACTTCACACCAAGGAAATTCCCACGAAATCTGGCACTATAGATAGCTCAGAAGCTTTACTATCATTATTACTACTGATATGACGTGATCAAATGAAAATATTAGCTATTGAAAAGTTTTGAGGCTTAACATAATGAATAGTGTAGGATGGTAAAATATCCAAAATCAATATAAAATCCATTTAAATTCACCTGTAGAAAATTTCTTACTTACAGGCTAATCGTGAAAAGTGGTATATTAACCAACCGCTCTAACAGGTCCTTTAAAATAGAAAATTTAAATAAATAGAACGTTATTTTAGTAACGCATATCATGGTGATTGTTCAAAAAAATAACTGCAAGCTAAATTCAACCCTATTTTCAGGCTTGGAAATGAACTAGGAATTCATATAACATCATTCTCACAAGTGCTACACAATATGAGCAGGCAGAGTGGTGCAGCGCCACTTGATGCTTCTCGGGTCCACAGTTTAAAACAATAAACGCCAGAGGGCGCTGGCGCTGCAGTTTAGATGCAAATGTAAACTATAAATCAAATTGTACACAGTTGGTGTGAAATTATTAAATAAATATATTAAAAAGTTTATGCTTTAATCACAGTGATAAACACTACCTATTATGCCACTTGTTGTGAGTTTAATTTCCATCTAAGACATTTGTGCAACAACAATAGGGATGGTGACTGACATCAAATCAGCTTCTTTTTATTAAATGTCTGTAGCGACATCTATCTACACATAGATATAGTTCGCACGACTCCTAGATAGATGGCGCTTCAATAACCTACATCGCGCTTACGAACTTTTCCATGCGATCTGCATATATACAAGATTCCAACATCTACAGTTGGACCGCGGTCCCCAGGCACGATGACCTAGCCTGGCGGAAGATCTTCCCTTTTCAATGGAGGAGTCTAACACCTCGCTCCTCCATATGTCAAAACGATGATTTATATGGAATTTTGTATGAAATACATACTTGTGACGTCATATAAAGATCTACTCTTTGTCGTTCAATTGGTAATTAAAAATCATAAAAGGCGGAATTTTACAACGTGTTAATTAAACTTAGATTTGCACTTCGCTTTCTTTATCAATATTGCCTAACGGGTAAATTATATAAAAACGGTTACGGTCCACAAAACTTAGTGCTTCATTCGTTTATGTCCATCAATTTCAAATCAAACAAAGTCAAAGTCAAAACCATTTATTCTGTTTAGGCCCTAGAAGGGCACTTATGAAGGTCGAATTACAGAAGTTACCACCGGTTCGGAAGTCAGCCTTCAACTGAGAAGAACCGGCAAGAAACTCAGCAAGGTTACATTTTTTAAATATTTTTGGACCATCTGACTATATTGGCTTTTTTTTTCCAAATGTTTAACAATTTTATTCTTAAACTAATACAAAAATACATAAAAAATTATAACTCGCGTTAGTTACCTACATAGTAAATCAAATCAAATAAAACAAAAATCGTTTATTCACATGGGCCTCAAGAAGGCACTTATGAAAGTTACTGACCCTACTGCCAGATTCGCAATTTTACAGGCATCTGGCAAGAACCTGGCAAGAAACTCGGCGGCGTTATTTTTTATCAATTTATTCCTTTAATCTAATTTTTAAATTACTTCTGGATAAGCTTGTGTTTGACCGCAATCTCACCATAGTAAGTGATGATGTGGCCGAAGGTAGTAAGCACACAAAGCTTAGATGGGAACTGGCTCTCAAGTGCAGCTGTCGGAACACACCGATAGATGCTTGGCGACAGATTTTCAACTTGAGGGTGGTAGCCAGCCAGTCAGTTTCCTCACGATGTTTTCCTTCACCGACAGCTAAAGCTCATTGTAGGATTCAAACCCACGACCTTCGCCGCGGTATCCGACGTCACTACCACTGAGCTATCATCTCCTTATTAAATGTTTAACGTTCGCTTATAAATTTCAAATATGACAAGTATAATTTCATGCTCACAATAACTCCAGCGTACTCCGAGGTGCAGTGCTCTAACAGTTTCCGTGATTATTCTCTCGACCTGCCCCCTAGTGCATATTGTTGGTAACTGTTGACACGACACGGCGTCGTGTCGCGTTCCAGATACTCTATTGTGTAATTATGAAACGTTTTATGTCACTTACTGTGAAGCATTTTGAACAAAAAAAAACAAACAGTAAAGATCATGACGTCTCACAATTCCATTACAAAATTTCATACAATCCTTTCATAACAATATAAAACGTTGCCAAGCAAAAATAGCTTTTCTAAGCAGCTCAAGCATTCCAATAGATAAACCTATTCCACTCCAGCAAATCGCTGCAAAGTCACGAGAGCACAGATATTTAATAGCCCCATAAACAAGTGCTCAAGTGGTCAGAGCACTACCCCACTGTTTATACACCCAGGAATAATGGCCGCTCGTTCAGATTGTCTTTTATTTTTAAAATAACCCTTTTTGTATGGAAAGGGTGCTTGGGAACTCGTCCAGTGGAGTGCTCAATGAATGGGCTGATATTGAATTTGGGGTAGAATGGTTGAGTTGTTTTGGAAGTAGGTTTCCTTATTTATATAATGATTCAATATAATATATATTACATCTTAGCATAAATTATTGTGTTAGTTTGGTTCTGCAATGCCATTTTATTCGAGATGAAAAGTCTATACTAAGTTATAAAACTGGATCAGTAGTTTCAGAGATCACCTCTTACATCCAAACTCTCAAACTTTACCTGTTAGATAACACAGGAGTGTTAGTTAAGATTTTTCGAAAACCCTTTACTTAATGGGTTTAAAAACCGGTCAAGTGCGAGTCGGACTCGCGCACTGAGAGTTCCATACTTTTGTAGTTTTTTTTAATATTTTATTCTGTTTTTAGTATTTGTTGTTATAGTGGCAACAGAAATACATATTGATTCTCCCTACAAACTAGTATAGCAACTCAGACAATAGACATGGTTTTAGCATTTTAAAGTTTGTAGGAGAAACTGGTATCCAAGCAGAGCCGATGCCTGTGTTATGAATAACCAGCCTCTTCCACCACGGACTATTGTAAATTTTATAACAGATGCATGCATTATGTGTCCAAACATGATATATTTGGTATTAAGAGAAAGATATTAAACACTAGCTGCTCCGCACGGTTTCACCCGCGTTCCCGTGGGATCTTATCTTATCCCGGGATAAAATATAGCCTATGTTCATCAAGGATAGTGTAGCTTCACAACGGTGAAAAAATTTTTGAAATCGGTCCAGTAGTGTCGGAGCCTATTCAATGCAAACAAACAAACAAATCTTTCCTCTTTATAATATTAAGTATAGAAGTATAGATTGAAAACTGCGTACCTATCTAATATATTAAATACATCATCTGTGAAAAATTTACGGCCATTAGAGTCTTAGTAATAGGGTTTCCGTTTTCAACCCTTGAGTACGGAACCGTAAAAAGGAGATATCGAGTGAAACTGGGCGGGTAGCTAGTCGTGCATTTCCACGTACCCATTTAACGCTCATTGTGTCTCACACAAGCCGATGCACTAGTGTGGTGGTATGGTGCACTAACGAGAGCTCAGTTTCTTTCACATGACATTTTACGCGTTAATTAAAGTTTTCAGTGCAGCAGAGTTACGTTTCGCCACTAGGGAAACGTTATTCAGATTAGATCTACTTTTTTGTTGGCGTATTTTACTGTTGTTATTTTTAATTACCATGGGGGATATTTTGCCAGATTTGCTCAATGTAAGTTTAAGTTTTAGATATATATTAGACAAGTTTTTCGCCCCGCGGTTTCACCCGGGTACCCGAGAGACCTTATCTTTTCCCGGGATAAAAGTATCCAATGTTTTATTCTAGAATATGATCTACCTGTGTGCCATGTTTCATCAAAATGCGTTCAGCCGTTTTTGCGTGATTGAGGTACAAACATACACACTTTCACATTTATAACATTAGTAGGATAGCAGAGCTTGTACTATGAAAACGACATCTATGTACTACCAAATAACTACATAATAATAAGGATACAACTTTTTTTGTCATAATACTCAGATACAGGACAAACAGACATGGTCATGCACACAATACACATGGAATTTGAGAGCTCAAGTAGGATTCGAACTCACGACCTCCACCGCGGTACCCGACGTCAATACCAATGAGCTATCATCGCCTTAAATATAGGCAATATCCCCTTCCTCCTAGTATTGGCTGGCTACCACCCTCAAGTTGAAAATCTGTCGCCAAGCACCTGTTGGTGTGTTCCGGCAATTGCACTTGAGAGCCAGTTCGCCTTTAAGGTATTGTAATAAGGTGTACAACACATTAGCAATACCTGGTATTGCTAATGTCTATAGGCGACGGTAGTCACTTACCATCAGGTGACCCGCCTGCCTCGTTGTCACTTGTGACATAAAACAAAAAAAAAAAAAAAAGTATTGCAGGCAACAATAGCCACTTACCATCAGGTGGAATACACCATGCAACCTCCAAACACAATCAGATATTCAGAAACTTCTGGCTATTAAATATAAAAGGTGATACTCGAGGGAGTTACAAAAGAACTTGTTACCCCACGCAGGCCATTCAAGAATTACTTTTCAAATAATCGTAAATTCACATGGGCCCTTTTGAATAATATTCTAATATCTTTGTAACTTTGAAGAATTGAATTAAAAGTTTTTCACAAACATATTTACTTGTACGCGTAGTTTAGGAGCTAAAATTGCATCATCACCTATTTACTTTTTTTTTTTAATGTCACTAGTGACAACGAGGCAGGCGGGTCACCTGATGGTAAGTGACAACCGTCGCTTATAGACATTAGCAATACCAGGGGGACTGCCAACGTGTTGTACACCTTATTACAATGCCTTAAGGGCAAGGGCAACTGGCTCTCAAGTGCAACTGCCGGAACACACCAACAGGTGCTTGGCGACAGATTTTCAACTTGAGGTTGGTAGCCAGCCAGTCGAGTACCACATAGTACCCTACCACCGTGCTGTGGTTTCCTCACAATGTTTTCCTTCACCGAAAGCTCAAGCTCATTGTAGGATTCGAACCCACGACATCCGCCGCGGTATTCGACGACACTTACCACTGAGCTATCATCGCCTTTAAATTTACTTACATAGATATTATACCTAAAAATGTGTAGATAGCTTATGAGCGCTCCGAAAGCGGCAAAAAAATTGCCGGCATTAAAAGTAAAAGTGACCCAAAACGACCAAAAATGTCATCGTGTGTTGGCACCGCAGCGAAGGTTTCGGAATGTAGTGTGGATATTGCAATATTAAGTTCTTTATGTGTGCGTTAGAGTGTCATTTCTTGGCCATTTTTTAAGATCGAATGTAGTTGGATCGAGGAGTTGTACAGGTAATCTATCTACACCTTTTTACAAGCTTTATATTAACTTGAAATAATGATAATGCCAACCTTAATGATATCATTCGTCGGTCGCTTGCAAGCGCTAACTTATCGGCCATTCTCGAACCGAATGGGCTGGTGCGTGATGACGGCAAGCGACCCGACTTTGATTCCTTGGAAGATGGGTCGGCCTTTAGTGTGGGACGCTACCTGTGTCGACACTTTGGCACCGTCTCATCTTCCAGAGACCGCAGTTAAGGCAGGCGGCGCCGCTGCTTGCGCTGAGAATCTCAAACGGCGCAAATATAGCAATCTTGATAGTTGCTACATATTTGAGCCGTTTGGGGTTGAGACAATGGGGCCGTGGGGACCAGCTGCTCACCGCGTTTACCGTCTCATCGCGAAACGCCTTATCGAAGCGTCACGTGACTGGATGGCTGGCGAATACTTGGCCCAACGTATTAGCATTGCCATCCAAAGAGGCAATGCTGCCAGTGTTCTGGGCACGCCAGACAGCGATCGACAGCGATCTGGACCAGTTGGCCTATTTAGTGTAGTAAACATTTTTGTTATTTATTTTTATTTGTGTAATTAGATTATCTGTAATATATTAGTTAGTCTTAGTTTATTTACCCATTTACATTTTAGATAGTAAAATGATAGCACTTGAAATGTATGTATGTTTTTCCGGGGTGAATCTTGCAACTCAATTTTGAAGCAGATATCTTTAACCGATTGAGCTGATATTTTCAGTTGATCATGGTTATCTGACGTCATTCTAAATCCAACATGGCGGAACACATAAGATAGCGGGCTATTATTTTTCAAGTGCAATCCTACAATAAAATAAATAAAATAAAATAAAAAATAAAAATAAAAAAAATAAAAAAATAAAAACAGCTTTATTTTCCTTATCACTATTTTAACATTTGTTTGTATCTTACAGCTAACTAAATATATAAAGGTAATTACTTAATCAAATAATTAAAGTTTAATAACTAAATAAAATAAACTAAGTAGTGAAAGGACCGCCTAGGGCGGTGAAAGCCTCCTCCAAGTTTTTCCAGCCGTCTCTGTCTCCTGCTGTTCTAGGCCAAAGCTTGCCAGCTATTTTTGCGATATCGTCGTCCCATCTCTTGTATGGTCGACCTCTTTTTCTTTTACCGTCTCGGGGCACCCAGTTGGTAACTACTGGAGGCCACCTGTTGATGGGTAATCTTTGTAGGTGACCAGCCCATTTCCACTTCAATCCTACAATATGGGTATCAAATGAAAGGGCTTGCTGAGAATAACTCAAAATATAAAGTGACGTCACTCTGAATCCAAAGCTTGTTTTGATTTTTTTTTAAACTTATAATATCATTGCCAAATTAGACAAACGCTGACATTGAACGACTGAATTGAAATATCAGGTGATCAGAGGGCTTCCTCCTAAAATAAGTTTTGTTATTCAATCTTCTTCAGACCTGGCGTCGCACAGTGTTGGCAGAAGCGACGAGCATCGGAATGACGTGGAGTGAGGTGAAGCGAGAAGCTCAAGACCGATCGCGATGGAGGAATACTGTGGACGCCCTCTGCCCCATCCAGGGGACATAGGACATTAAGTCAAGTAAGAAGTAAGTCAATTCAATGAGGTAATGTGGCCAGTCTTCTTACTCTTTATTTTGAAGTTTTCATGTCGTCAATTAATCTGATATTTATTATTAATTTTAAGTACATTTATAAATTAAAAACTGATACCCATTTATTTTATCTGCAGTATTTATTTATTTTTTAATGAGTTCATTTAAAAAAAAATACTTTGAGTTAGAATTTTTTCATAGAGTATTTAAAACACCTCGGTAAAATTCGAGATTTTTATGAAAAATTATTGTTAGGACAACAATTTTTAGTATCAGAACTTTGTTTCAGAAATAAATTAATCCTTCAAATTATTAAATGACATATTATATTTGATTATGAATTGTAGGTATTCTTTGCTGTGAGAGCAAATTATGCTTTTAATAATTATGGCTATCATCATTATCACAACTAAGAAATCTCCACAGATGAACAAAAGTCCTACCACATAGCTTCCTTCACCAATCCTCGTAACGGAATCTAGTTAAATATAAAACAGCTAAATAATATTGTTACAATGAACTCGCACACTAAAAAAGTGTAAATGCACAACATATTAAAAGTTTAACTCTAAAATAATAGTTTAAAGTATTATTAATATTTTAAAACTTCAGCGGGCAATTAGCGGCGTTTCCGCTAGTTGGTAATTCAGCCGGAACGATGCTACTGTGCTGTGAACAACTATCGTGGCTTAGTGATAAGCGACAGCGGGAGCGGAAGCGGGAGCGAGCGAGTGACAATGATATATGCCAAAAGATATGGCTTGATCTCACGTCAAATAAAGGTCGTAGCTCACTTACATGCCTCCGCTCCCATCCGACAAATAAAATATCATTCAAATATGGGCTTCAGGTCGTGCTCTTTAGATATAGTTTATATTGGCAATATAAATTAGCAGACAGCTCGAGCTTACCGCCATCAGACTACTCGGTAGTTGACTTTTAGTATAGGGCGGTGTTGGAGCAGAGTCGTTTAAATGGGCTATGACCTTCAGCCTTCACTTGCACTTAATTGTCAAACTCTAACGCATGGTGCGGAAGGTTGTTTTTGCTGAGAAGAGCTGGCAATGAACTCGGCAAAGATTAAAAGGAGCCTCTAAGTTTAATGTCTTGAACACATTAGCAATCCCCTGGTATTACTTAGCTTTTTTAAACCGAAACAAAATTTCAGAGGTTGGAAACTAAACAATTTCTATCCTTCATAATGTACAAAATATTATTTCTTTGTCATGTGATAAGTTTAATCCTCCGTAAATCCTTTTTGGTAATATGAAATTAAAACTTATTGGTGCATTGCTTACAAATTCTGCTCACGATGGGTGTTAAATATAAAATATTATCAAAATAACCGTATAAGCTAGAAAAACGGTTCGACTTTAGCGGTCATTCACAGTCTGTGATGGAAGATATTTTTATAATAATTGCCTGAAATATTCTATTAAGAGTAATTCTACATCTAAAAGAGTTATAAAATTGGACGTGTAAAAAATTGTTATGTTAATAAGACAACAGAGAAAATAAATGGTGTTTTCTTAAGAACAAAGATAAAATTGAGTAAATAGCTTTATACATCAGAAATATGATAAGATTAATAAAGTGATAATATTTAATGTATGCAAAACAAAACAAAATTGATAGGAATATTAATGAAAATAAAATTTTATGGTGTGGTAGTAATATCATGCTCTATGTAATCATCAGAGGAGGTGTTAGACTCATCTATTGAAAAGGGATGATCTTCCGCCAGGCTAGGTCATCGTGCCTGAGGACCGCGGTCCAACTGTACATGTTGGAAGCTTGTATATATACAGATCGCTTGGAAAACTTCGATAGCGCGATGTAGATTATTGGAGCGCCATCTATCTAGGGGTCGTGCGAACTGTATCTATTTGTAGATAGATGTCGCTACACACACTTTAACATTTACATTGTAACATAACCGCTAAACGCTAACTCTTCATTAATAAGTCCGCTCCAGTAAAACACGCATTAAAAGGGCAACATCATCTGCAATGCAGATAAATGTCATATTTCGTATTTAATTTAATTAACGCGTCTCGTTTATTGCACAGCAAGCGGAACCCCTTAATTTTATACATGACCCTCTATTCAACAGTTATCAGATGCTAATGAGATTCGTTACCAAGTGGTTAGTTTTTTAATTTAATATTTATTTTCAGTAACATGTGTAATTTTTTATAATATGTAAAACAATTTTTTTTTTATGTCACAAGTGACAACGAGGCAGGCGGGTCACCTGATGGTAAGTGACTACCGTCACCTATAGACATTGGCAATACCAGGGGATTGCTAATGTGTTGTACACCTTATTCCAAATAGTTGGAACCAGGTGGATCACCTGATAGCAGGTGAATACCGTCGCCTATAGTAATACTAGAGAATTGCTAGTGGTTGTCGACTTTTCACAATGCCTCTCCACAGGTAAGTGTTTGGCGATTGATTTTCAACTTGAGGGTGGTAGCCAACCAGTCGAGTACTACAAAGTACCCTACCACCGTGCTGTGGTTTTCTCACGATATTTCCCTTCACCGAATGCTTTAGCTCATTGTTGGATTCGAACCCACGACCTTCGCCACACTATCCAACGTCACTACCACTGAGTCATCACATCTTATTGTTTTTATGTTACTGAAATCAACGTAATATAATTTATGATATAAAAGTTTTAACGTTTTGTTTTACAATATGATCCGTAAATAATCTACCTTATATAATCAGAAAGTTGTTAACACCTCTCATTAAGCTGTACAAAAAATATTTTCGTTAAAATGAGAACATTTTCAATTTTAATCACTTACCATGTGGTGAAGTTCCTGCGTGATTTTCATACTTTAGTTAAAAATATAAAATTAAAAAAAAGTTCACCTATGTGATGTGGGTTTTATTTAGAACTAGCTGTCCCCCGCGGCTTCACCTGCGTTCACGTGGGATCTTATTTTTTCTGGAGACAAAATATAGCTTATGTTAATCAGGGATAATGTAGCTTTCTAATGGTCCAGTAGCTTTCAAATCGGTCCAGTAGTTTCAGAGCCTATTTATTCAATGCAAACAAACAATCAAATCTTTCCTCCTTATAATGTTAAGTATAGAGTAATAAATAAATATCCCCGGACATTTTTACTATAAAAACTTTTTGTTTACATCTTCTTTTCCAAATAATCAATAAAAAATAGCTCCAAATATCGCAAATATTTATTAAAACACGCTTCACAAAAATTCTATAACATTGTCATCTTACTAATCCTACTAATATTATAAATGTGAAAGATTGGATGGATGTTTGTTTGTTACTCATTTACGCCAGAACGGCTGAACGGATCTGAATGAAATTTGGCATAGAGATAGATTATAGTCTGGAATAGCACATAGGCTACTTACGCGGAACAGCTAGTCAGCTTATAAATTAGAGTACACTATAACTACGATATTTGGCCCTTCCAAGAGCCATAAGTCAGGCGAAGTAATGCAGCCATAAAACACTACCCGCATCCTGGATGCACCAGATTAATCAACGTACAGCTCGACCGCACTCTGAGGCAGCACCTCACTTCAGCAATGAAATATCACGTTGCTGACAAAAACAACTGACAGGCTCATTAGGTATCATTAAGCTACATGTAGGTTAAGACTTTTACATCAGTTGGGATGAAAACTCAAAACACACCATGAAAAAAATATGTTTGATATATCTAGACAAATGGCAGTGCGTAGAGCAAGTTCGAAAAAATGCAATTTGTAAGGTATTATAAATAAAAATTTAAGGTGATGATAGCTCAACTCTAGTGACGTTGGATACCGCGGTTGGTAGTGGGTTTAAATCCTAAAATGAGCTTGAACTGCCCCTGGTATTAATGACTAATAGGCGACGGTAGTCATTTACCCTCAAATGACCTCTGCCTATTTATCAGACTTATAACTTACTTTCAACCCCTCATTACTCAAAAACTATTAGACCTATACTATTAGAATCTCAATTTTCTGTGCAATGCGCGCTCCGATTGCAGTCGACTTATTAGTATGAAAATAGGTGAAAACAGTAGTAATAACAAAGTTCCTTTGTTTCTCTTCGCAAGAAATAAATTATGCAGATAGCTTATTATCTGCTGTGATTTGATATTAGATAACGTCTATACGACAAAATGTTTTTGTAGTGAAAAATAGACCTTATTAGGGTGTGTTCTGGGTATATTCTAGTCCAGCATTTAAATATATAATTTTAGAAGTATTTGTGTTTTTTCTCACACTTAAAATAATCTTGACACGGTCTTTACGTACTGCTATCGGATCCCAAATTAAACGGAGCTTTTTTAATTCTGGATAAGCTTGTGTTTGACCACAATCTCACTATGGTAAGTGATGATGTGGCCGAAGGTGGTAAGCACACAAAGCCTAGATGGGAACTGGCTCTCAAGTGTAGCTATCGGAACACACCGATAGGTGCTTGGCAACATGATTTTCAACTGCAGGGTAGTCAGCCAGTTGGATACTACAAAGTACCCTATCACCATGCTATGGTTTCCTCACGATGTTTTCTTTCACCGAAAGTTTTAGCTCATTGTTGGATTCGAACCCACGACCTTCGCCACACTATCCGACGTCACCACCACTGAGCTATCATCTCACTACTTACTATGGACACCAGATAAATGATTTCACTCCCAGAATCCTATAAATTTAATCAGCCATTCATTTAGAGGTAAAATTGAAAATGACCATTTCACCAATGGCATAACTTTACACAACAACGGTATTTGATATTTAATTTAAAAATACTTAAAAAAACGAAAAAAATATAAATAAAAAGCACCGACAGCTCATCCCAATAAAACCTGACATATCTCATTGTCGACTCGCAGTGGAAAGTAGGAAACACGTCCTCACATCCAGGTTGTCACGCTAACACGCCGCGTGCGGGCTTCACGTCACGTGACACCTAACACGTAACACGTCCTGATCGGGTACCTGCCGGCTGCCGGGTCTTTATGATCCGATGTCACGTTTTAAACGATGATTGTTGGAATTATGGGGATCATTTGGAAAGGTTCTGAGTTCTATGAAAAGGGACAGTGTAAATGAACAAAGTATTATCATATCATTTATTTACTAGAGTCGAAACATCACTTTTATTAGAGCTATTTGCATCTTTTCATCTAAATGTTTAATGTATCAAAATAAATGTAAGGTTTTTATTTAATACTAGCTGTTCCGCGCGGTTTTACCCGCGTTCCCGTGGGATCTTATCTTATCCCGGGATAAAATATAGCCTATGTTCATCAGGGATAGTGTAGCTTTCCAACGGTGAAAGAATTTTTGAAATCGGTCCAGTAGTTACGGAGCCTATTCAATGCAAACAAACAAACAAACAAATCTTTCCTCTTTATAATATTAGTATAGAAGATAGAGAACTGAAAAGCTACACAAAACTTGATGCTTCATCTGATGTTGCGATTATATGGAGAGTTTAATTAATTTTATAATACAGGGTGTCCCGTAAGTAGTACGGCCAACTTAAGGGAGATATTTAAGCGGGCGGGTCACCTACCAAATACACAAAATTCAGCTCAGTAAAAAGGTCACCATTTTCGAGATATTTAGATTTTTCTGAATTTTTGATATTAAATTTGAAAATGTCACTTTTACTGAAGTCATTTTTGTATTTAGTAGGTGATCCCTATCTCCCCCTTAAGTTCGTTGTACTACTTACCGAACATCCTGTATAATAGGTATCAATCACAAAACTTGCCTGATCGAAATAAGCAAGTAAAATAACATCAATTGCTATCTCTGAAACACGAAAACCGTCGAATGCCATCAAAATTATAATTCAGCTCGTCCAAAAACGATTCGAACGCAGTTCCTCTGACCTCCCATAAATCTATGCCGAAAGGAATGCCAAACAAGTATTGGAAACATTTTTTTCACCGATACTAATCAATTTTCCGTAAATAGCAGCGTTCTTTCATATTAGGGTGAGACTATACTAGTGTGAACGCCTTATAAGGCAGACGTGCTTATAATTTATTTTATCGATAGCCATTTCAAAGTACTATTATTTAACATTTTCACATTTTACTAAAAAGTTACCTTTGTTACAATTACATTGGATTAGCCTTTACAAGTACTTAAGAATAGTTTTAATCTAACGCATGGTTCGAAAGTTTGCTTTTACTGGTCGGCGAACTATTACATAATTATGTAACTTAGTAAATAACAAACTCAAGCACATAAGCCCTACAGGCCTACAAGCAATTTGACGTCCAAAGCTAAAAAAACATTAGCTATAATATACGCCAATAAGAGTTTGACGATTCCATCTTTTCCAGTTACAGAAATTAACAATGGTTTTAAGACAAAAATCAAGGCACAGAAATGAAGTTGCCTCATGCCTCATATTCAATTGACACAGTGTATACCCAGCCTTGCGTGTACGTAACTCAGGCACGAGTATTAGGGCAGACATACATCAATTCCCGATAAAAGATCGCTTATCTTCGGCAGCGGTCGAGCTGCGTCCGCCAGCCCGACTCGTTCGGTATGCCGGCCGCGAGTCGCCGCCAATCTTCCGGACGCGCCAAATGAAACCGTTCACGTCCGGCGCCGTAGGGTTGACTTGTAAGTCTCTTTTTTATTTTGTGTATAGTTATTTTTGTTGCTAAGAGTCGACGGGAAAAATAAAAATACTGCAGTTTTAAAGTTATATCATAAAAAAGCTTTTTTTTAAATTCTGAATAGGCTTGTGTTTGACTACAATAAGTAAGTAAGTCATGATGTGGCCGAAGGTGGTAAGCACACAAAGCCTAGCTTGATCCCTTAGTACTACATGTTGGAATAAATGTACAGGTTTTAGTAAATGTTCTCTTAGTTTCATTTACGAATTACATGGACAGATAAACAAATACAACTACATTAATACCTACATACTAAAGAGTTGTAAAAATTGCAACCTTTTCAGAAATTGGCAATTATCACAGAAAACAACTGTAAACACAAGTCACTATTATTACAACAAACAATAATAATTTAACAAGTGAAAATCGATCGTACTCAAAACATAACGTGACAACCCTATCGCAATCTGTAATCCCTCCATTCGTCTAGATACCACCCCTGATCGAAAGGTGTACCTTAATCGCTCAATTGGAATTTATTTGTTTGTTTCTTGGAGATAAAACAAATTGTAGCGATTGGTGCGCTGATTCTGTGTAAGCAAGGGATTCTACTTGTGCTCATTTGCGTTGCAAATCTGTTTTCAATTGGACGAGGGGGATCTAAGGGGATCTCTACTAGATATAGACTGTAGGGATTTCAATACAATATCGTTTAATGCAGTTAAGACACGATTAATACAAGCCTTCTTTACTTATTATGAATGAGACTATAGTGTTATAGACTGTTACTAGTTAGACCCAGTTTCAAGACACGTTTTTTTTTTTTTTTCATGATAACCTTGTGTTTGACCGCAATCTCACCATGGTAAGTGATGATGTGGCTGAAGGTGGTAAGCACACGTACACATAATTATCCTAGATGGAAACTGGCTGCTTGATGACAAATTTTCAACTTGAGGGTGGTAGCCAGGCAGTCGGGAACTACAAAGTACCCTACCACCGCAATTTTGAAATATACCTCTCGTTATTGATCATTTAATAAATATGGTTATTAAATACAACGAACCGTCTGTCTGTTTGGCAACTTACTATCATTAAAAGGCAATAATATTAGTTATAGAATATCATTGAAAAAATCTAAAGCATTATCTGTATTTTTGAAAGCGCTGCCTAAAACTGGAAGCATTTAACATTAATTACCACAACGCAATCCAAATTCTGTAGTATTACTCTGGAGACATACAGTGCGATAGGCCGGCGAACTAAGGAAGCTTGTAAATATACATTTTTTTATTTATTAGCTTTGCTTTTCGGTTTTATCTGCCTTTTACGAGATAACCTGTAAAATGAACCTATTTGTAAGGCCAGATTTTTCAGTGGCTCGATAAGTGACTAGCTGTCCCCCGCGGTTTCACCTGCGTTTCCGTGGGATCTTACTTTTTCCTGGGATCAAAATATAGCCTATGACACTCAAAAGTAACGTGGCTTTCTATTGGTAAAAGAGTTTTCAAAATCGGTTCAGTAGATCCAACCCTACAACCTCACAAACTTTACCTCTTTATAATTTTGTCACCAAGCACCTGTAAGAGAGCCAGTTGCACTTAAGGTATTGTAAAAAAGTCAATAACAATTGTTAATGTCTGTAGGCGGTATTCACTTACCATCAGGTGACACGCCTGCTTGATTGTGACTTGTGGTACAAAAAAAATATAAATAAAAAACTGGATCAAGAAATGTTCACCATTCTTCCAGATCGTGAGTTTCCCACACAAGCCGTTGCCAATGCGGCGCTAGGCTGCATCCAAAATTTATAGCACACATTTACTTCACATATTTTACACGTTGCTCTCTTAACGGGACACTACATTACGGGCTCACAATGTCCCTGGACCAGCCCCTCGTATTCTGAATGCGTGTTGCATCGGTAATTGGGTTTTTAATACGGTTGTAATTACGCGAAGGTAATGAGGCCTTTATTTTATCGACAGAGAACATCACTAGACAACGATGCGTGAAATAAAATTGCGAATTGTGTAATTCTTGTTAACATTCTGTTTTTTAACTTTATGATTAATCGTATAATTTTTTTTTTTTTTTATTCTAGATGGGCTTGTGTTTGACTGCTGTCGGAACACACCGATAGGTGTTTGGCGACAGATTTTCAACTTGAGGGTGGTAGCCAGCCAGTCGGGTACCACAAAGTACCCTACCACCGTGCTATGGTTTCCTCACGATGTTTTCCTTCACCGAAAGCTCAAGCTCATTGTAGGATTCGAACCCTCGACCTTCGCCGCGGTATTCGACGTCACTACCACTGAGCTATCATCGCCTTAAAATATATCACCTTATATGAATAAATAGCTGTCCTCCAAGGATTCAACCGCATTCTCCACGTAACCCTTTGGGGGTAGTTAAAGCCTTTCTTAGCCGATAATTACTCCCTATGAGGAATCTGCCGGAGAAACTTGAAGTATTCATTATACTTTCCTATTTAAATCTGATTTCGGTGAAAATTTCATGGGTTGCGCGATGTCTTAATAATTTTTATACGCCTTATAACATCAACTATATGCCATTTAAAGTCTTGTCAGAATCGGTCTAGCTATTTTGGAGATTTGCCGAAACAAACAGGCAGATAAAAAAAAGTAAAAATAATTTTGTATGCATTTAGTAAAATGCTGTTATTTTGACTTTGTAAACCGACACTTCAATTTAATTTATTAGTATAGATAAACGTAGTTCGCAAAAACATCTAGATGCCTAGTTAGACAATAGACAATAAGAACAAGATGAATGTTGCACATGCTAGCAGAATACATACGTACAATATGTAAACCAGAGACAATGGCGCTGTCATAGAGCTTGTCGAGCAAGCGAGACTCGGCATTGTTTTCTTCATAATAATACAATATTATAGCGGCTGCGAAAGGTGCGGAAAATTCAAAATTCAAAAAGTACGCCTGTATTGGTCCAAATTATCAATTTATGCCTTTTGCGGTTGAGACCATGGGTCCGTGGGGGTCTGAAGCTCGTCGTTTCGCAAATATTTTATGTAAAAAATTAATCGAGGCCTCGGGTGACCGGCGGGCGGGGAGCTTTTTCCGCCAACGCATCAGCTTGGCCATCCAAAGAGGAAACGCTGCCAGCCTTCTGGGAACCTTGCCGATCGGCAGCAGCGGCAGCCTCGAACAAGTTTTTTATGTATTGTAATTGTACATTTGCTTGTATATTTTGTACATTTGTTGTAAATAAAGTCTACTGCCTAGTATAATTGTACTCTATGATTTATAGTTACACTTTGTGGAAGTTAGTTAAGTGATCCTAATGGGGTTTTACTGGAACAAGAGGTTGTATGATGGTTTTTTTTTTTTTTTTTTATTCTCGATAGGCTTGTGTTTGACCACAATCTCACAATGGTAAGTGATGATGTGGCCGAAGATGGTAAGCACACAAAGCCTAGATGGGAACTGGCTCTCAAGTGCAGCTGTCGGAACACACCGATAGGTGTTTGGCGACAGATTTTTAACTTGAGGGAGGTAGCCAGCCAGTCGGGTACTACAAAGTACCCTCCCACCGTGCTGTAATTTCCTCACAACGTTTTCCTTTACCGAAAGTTCAAGTTCATTGTAGGATTCGAACCCATGACCTTTGACGCGGTATCCGTCACTACTGAGCTATCATCGCCTTAACTGTAAATGTGTAAAGTGTGTAAACTTAGGGTTGAAATTTTATGTTCCAATATGTGTGGTACTATGTACATAATTATGGTAGTTTTGGCCCCAGTTTCAGTTTCGTGTCTATTTAAGTTGAGAGCCCTAAGCGCTCGCCGAACAGTCATTATTTTTTAACTAGTTTAGTCTACCCCGCATTCTGGAAGGATCTTATATTTTTGCGGCATAAAAAGTATTTTATCTTTTATTCCAGGATATAATCTAGTTGTGTGCTAAGTTTCATCAAAATCCATTCAGCCGTTTTTGCGTGATTGACCAACAAACATCTTAACATACAAACCCTCAGCATTAGCCCTTTCACTTGAGTTGTCTGAGAGTACTCCAACGAGTATTTTACCATCAATCTGAGAATTTTTTTCATTTTTTTTTCATAAAAATATTTATTAAGTTCCCTTAAGAACGTAGACAAAACTGTGAGGTAAAAGTTAGTCTGAAAATCAGTAAACAAACTTTTCACTACATCACCGGGCAATAAAAATTCCAACCTCATCGCGGCCAAAAATCCCGTGTTTTTTGCCCCGTCACTACACCAAATGGCACTACGGAGGACGTATCAGGGCCTACATATTCAGTAGTTAATTCACCGTTAGCCTAGCTCAAAGTGTAGGGATTGTCTGTCAGTAGTCAACAGTCACCAGTCAGCGGTCAGTTTTCATTTGTCACCGCCCGCCAAGTTGTCGCTACTGGACAGGTCCGGTTGGGCCTAGGGTTGGCATAGAAGAATTTTATTAAATCCGGATCTTTAACCTTGGTACCTACCCATATTTTTAAGGAAAAGTGTTTTTGTTATGTCAGTCTCAGTACAAAATAAGATTATAACTTTTAAAACCCCTACAATTTGACAATTATTTTTTTAAAAGAGTAATTGCTGAGTTTAACGGCGGCTCTTCTCACCAAAAACAATCTTCCGAAACTTGCATAAGAGATTTTAGAAAAGCATATATGAATAAAAAAAAAAATTTTTTTTAATTTTCAGGTTCAACTTGTTTACAAACATACACAACACATAAAACAGAACATTCATAAAGTGACTACATACATCAACAACAGGTATACACAGCATTTAAAGGGATTACATTAGGGTATGGTAGGGTAATCAACCAAAAACGTGAAGTTAAAACACACTTCAATCTAAAACACTTAATAATATATTAAAAAAAACTTATCTTAAGATGAAATTTTAAAGACTCTCAAAAAACTAAATCATTTTTTGGGAATCCGGATGGATGGCAGCCCTAGTCGGGGCGGGTGACGCAGCGGCTGTTAATTACTGAATATTTTATTGAGGATTCATGTTCCTAACTCTGTTTTGTCTTTGTGATATTTTGGGTTCACTCGTTCAATGGTAGGACTAGTTTGATTGATGCATAAAATATTGCTCTTTTAAAATCTCTTTTCATTTTTATTAAAGCTCCAATTTTTTTTACTCTAATCTCACCATGGTAAGTGATGATGTGGCCGAAGGTGGTAAGCACACAAAGCCTAGATGGGAACTGGCTCTCAAGTGCAGCTGTCGGAACACACGATAGGTGCTTGGCGACAGATTTTCAACTTGAGGGTGGTAGCCAGCCAGTACAAAGTACCCTACCACCGTGCTATGGTTTCTTCACGATGTTTTCCTTCACCGAAAGCTCAAGCTCTTTGTAGGATTCGAACCCACGACCTTCGCCGCGGTATCCGACGTCACTTATCACTGAGCTATCATCGCCTTAAAATCGCAGAAAAGATATGTTATTTATAATCTAATGTTAATATATTAAATTCCCATGTCACGATATTGGTTCCCAATGAACACCGACACTACTAAACCGATCTTGATTAAACTTGGCACACAAATATATTATATCCTGGATTAAGGGATAGGATAATTTTTATCCCGGGAAAATAAAATACTCCTCGGGAACGCCCAGTTAAAGCCGCGGAAGAGAGCTAGCAGGTATATAATTATATTCAAGTACGAAAAATGCTATTCTACATTCATTTCTATATCAGATGAGAATCAAATCATAAGAGAATAGGTATACTCTGTTAATCAAAATAAATATTTTATCTATTATCAATAACAAAAAACTTGTATTTAGTTTAACGTTCCTTTCAGCTATTTTCAATTTTTATGAAAATAAGTGTCATTACTCAATTACAAACGTTGTCAAAATCAAATTATTTACAAAACTAAAAATAAAACGATACCATACATAATAAAACATCAACGAACAAATCAAAGTTCTACAAATCTTTTCATTTATCCGTTCTCGTGACGAACCTATCCTCTGAGGACAGAATTTTGTAGGTAAGCATTCAACTGTTGACAAAGGCCAGCCACTCGGCGTTGGTCAACATGCCCTGTTGACACGACGGTGGGTGTCGTGCCGACTTGACATGAGTCCGGTTCACCGGGCACAACCCTACATTATTGCCAACACGCAAAAAAGGTCTGACACAATGTCATGTTTGTAGCTGGAAATCGAATCCATACTATCCATTCTAATCTTACTAATATTATAAATGTTAAAGTTTGGATGGATGGATGGATGTATGTTTGTTACTCATTTACGCCAGAACGGCTGATTGGATCTGAATGAAATTTGACATAGAGATAGATTACAGTCTGGACTAGCACATAGGCTACTTTTTATCCCGAGAAAAGATAAGATCCCTCGGGAACGCGGGTGAAACCGCGCGGAACAGCTAGTAGTATTATAAATGTGAAAGTTTGGATGGATGTATGTTTGCTACTCATTTACGCCAGAACGGCTGAATGGATCTGGATTAAATTTGGCATAGAGATAGATTATAGTCTGGAATAGCACATAGGTTATTTTTATCTCGGGAAAAGATAACGCGGGTGAAACCGCGGGGCGGAACACTAGTATTATAAATAAGAAAGTGTGTCTGTCTGTCTGTTACCTCTTCACGCTAAAACCGCCAAACCAATTTAGATGAAATTTGGTACAAGGATAGTTTGAATTGCGGGAAAAAACAAAGAATGGTTTTTATCCCAGAAATCACCCTTTAAGAGGGTGAAAAGGGGGGTGGAAGTTTGTATGGGAAATCAATTACCGCTGAACTAATTTATTTTTGTCTGTCTGTTACCTCTTCACGCTTAAACCACCGAACCGATTTAGATGAAATTTGGTATAAGAATAGTTTGAATTATGGGTAAAAATATACGATAGTTTTTATCCTAGAAATCACCCTTTAAGGGGGTGAAAAGGAGGTAGGAAGTTTGTATGGGAAATCAATTACCGCTGAACTGATTTATGACCGTCTGTCTGGAGATTTATGAAAAAACCACGCAAATTACTAATTCCACGAGGACGGAGTCGCGGGCAAATGTTAGTTTCAAATAAATTCAAAACGTTCGATATTTAATTTCCATTCCATATTGTGATTGGTCCGCGTGCTAATCATACTTTTGACAAAACAGGCTTACAATACATTGTAATCCGCGCTTGCGTTTAATTTCGCCGAGCTGAATTCATGTCATCATACATTGAATTGTAGCTCCATCAATTTGCTAAAATTACATTTAGGCTAAAATAGGAAAATCTAGTTTAACTTGACATTAATCGTCACATGACCTGAATGAGATGAATTATATGAGGTTTATTCGTTTGAACATAGATATAATTAGAGTTGCAACTAATATAATAATGAGTTTCGTTATACTCAAATCATACTTTGGACCCTATTACCTCAGCTTAAGCCATCGTTATCCAATGGCTCTTAGTTATAAAAATGTCGAGGTTTATAGTTCTTACAATAAGCCGCATTCAATTGTGTAGAGTAAGTGACAAATTACACATCACACGTCACCCAGCAGCTAGCAACAGCCAGTACCAATCTCTTCTAAATTCAAATAGTAAAACCTTTTTTTGTTATATTCATAATTTTTTATGGCATTTGTATTTCAAAATTCGAATCAAACAATTCAAACTGGAGTGGGGTTTTAAAATCATTAATCTGAACGCATGGCACTGCGGTCGACCGGCATGCACCTGTGCCGTTCCGAAACTGTTGACATGTTCTAACACGCCATGTCCGGGCTTGTTGTAATTTCTGCTAACAGCAGATTTGCTTTGACAGACAATATTATCCTTTGGTCTATTCGAGAAGGCTTGATTTAATCAGAAGGATGACATCCAAGCGTATATTGTATGCGTTAACAGACTGTTAAGACACACACCGATGATAATTCAATTGTTGTAGGTACTAAAAGTCTTTCTAAAGGATTGAAACATACGGCCTTTTCATTGTTAAGTTCTATTGTACGGCTTAGCTGACATTAATGTAGATAATGATTTCAGTTAATTTTATTTTTAAATGTGAGTTCCTACATGCAGGTGCGACTGACGGACGTACAGAGTCACGGCACAGGAGTTACCTTTTTAACTTTTTTGGTACGGTACCCTAAAAAATTATACAGACGAATTGTGCAAATTCTCTATTTGTTAAGCCTGTTATAAAAATTCAGTACCTTTGCAATACTTTTCATCACCTTTTCATTTCAATATAACAAAACTTCAATATAAAAAATAGATCAATTAATTTTCAAAATATAGTCGACAAACATATTGTAAGCCCGCACAACTCCACTTTGATTGACGCCGTCAGAGGGCGCTGCGAGTTACAATGCAACTTTTGCAAGGGGTAGGAATGATGATAAGTTGACAAATCCGATTGTATATTTGCTATTTCATATTTCCGCTGTTTTTAATGATTGACATTGACTTTTCTGTCAACAATAATATCTACTCTAATTTGGAAACCTACCTCGCATACCAAATAATTAATGTGGCTAATGGCAGTGGCTTGCCAGGGTGAATGAGATTAATTTATTGATACAAAATAGATATTTTATTTTAAGCGGATAAAATTATACAATCCAAAACCATATCGCCTCAATTCCCGATCATACCCAACAATCCAACAAATCAAAATTTATCAACCAAATAAAAAATAAACGCACTGTAAATTCATCACATTCATCAAATGCTATCTGCATCGAGATATTTTTTTGCATTCAATGAAATTTCCGTCATTAATTTGCGCTGACAATAAATCATTTGTCCATTTTTAAACGTCCGACCACTATCGGGACGTTTATTAATAATCGGTTATTTTCGTCTGCAAGAGGAAAATGTCGAAATGTCGGAGACTATCTGTTAGTCGGTTTTCCGGCCAGCGCGGTAAGCGATACCAACTGACTGATAAGCACTTCGCTTTGAACTCGCATTTTCAATCTAGTGATGCAAACACTTTAGTTTGGGACGCTCGATAAGAGCTATCGAAATTCATTAAAGTTTAAAACTTGTACCTTTTAAAACGTTATTTATCTAAAACACTGTTTATGCTTTCAGTCATTGTCAAACATTGTGACTGTACTTGTGTGAAAGGGTATTTTAGTAAAATCGCATTTTGTAAATAAAGTTTTGTACATAAGGCTCCTTTTCATTTAATCTAAGGAGAAGAGAAATTCATGTTTGAAGAATAATAAAAGTGAAGATTTTTTGAAATACCTATTCAAGACCACATTCCATCTATACTTAGACCATACGCAAAACCGAAGGTTGTGATAACATAGTGTAAGAAGATTGTAGTTTCGATTTCAATAGTAGCTGGTTACAGATGACAAATAACCTTACGTAAAAGTCTGATATGACAACCAAAAGACCTATTCAAAGGAAAATTAATCAAAATTTTGAAGCATAATTTGCAGAACATCACTATTGGACTGGGCATTAAAAAATACATGTTTTCTGTCGAATGCAATCGGAAACCGATTTAAAGAGAAATTAAAGTTAATATGCTCTGATTTTTTGACAGTTGACAGTTATGAAATACAGTTCATGCAGATAGGGGAGTTCATCATTTATCTTGGAAATATCTACTTCTGCTCATTTCCCACGATCATTAGCAACGAACTTTTCTAAGCCTATTGCGTTCCATCTTCATCTACCTACCCCTTGGTTTCTCATAACTCTAAACAGGTTTCCAGATCTAAATTAGCTTATTCTTATATGTACGTACCATAAATCAAAACCTTTGGATAGGCTTTTGTTTGACCGCAATCTCGTTATAGTAAACTAGTTTTCTGCCCTGCGGGTTCACCCACTTTCCCGAGGCATCTTATCTTTTCCCGGGATAAAATGTATCCTATGTTCTATTCCAGGATATGAACTGCCTGTCTGCCAAGTTTCATCAAAATCCGTTCAACCGTTTTTGCATGAAAGAGTAACAAACATCTTCACATACATCTTCACACACATCCAAACATACTTTCACATTTATAATATAAGTAAAATGATAAAGAGGTCAAGAATGGTGAGCCCAAAAATACTAGAAGGAAAATTTTATCAGCCAAAACACACCGGTAGCTTGGTGACAGATGTGTAAGTTAGCTAGAATACTGCACCATGTATTCCTTCACCTAAAGCTTTATCTCATTCAAGGATAAGAACAGCTAGGCTTTGATCACCACTAAAACCCTATTCTTCATCAGTTTTTACTTCTGTAACTGTCACTCATGTTTACTTCATTTTACTTCTACTACTTATATCCAAAATTAAGTCATTTCATTTTTATCAGCTCTCATCAGATGCAATATTAATTGGAGCACAATCAACATTGTCGCAAACAATGTTTACACTGACCTAATGCATTAGCATAGTGGGGCATAGAGCAACGAGAGCAAAGTGCAGGTGTGACCCACGTAGCTCTGCTGATTTATGTCCCGATTTGTCATAGCGCCAAACCGCGCGATCTGCCCTTTAAATGTACAGTCAGCATCAATTGGTTAACAATTAAAAAAAAACAATAATATTATGAACTACGATGATATCAAGTAGGAAGCCACAGCACGGTGGTAAAAGTATTCGACTGACTGGCTAATACCCTCAAATTGAAAATTTGTCGCCAAGCATCTTTTGGTGTGGTCCGGTAGTTGCGCTTGAGATCCAGTTGCCTTTTAGGATTTGTAATAAGCGATCCGTTAGTATTTCTAATGTCTAAAGGCAACATTCACTTACCATCAGGTGACCCGCCTGCCTGGTTGTCACTCGTGGTATAAAAATAATATTAGCGTCTTAACAAAAAAAAAATTGATAATGATGGTAATTTTTTTAAGAATATGATTTTTCCGACCAAACTTATACAGAGTGTAATCGTTAAGTGTGTCCAGGCGATTATTCCGTAACTATTACAAATATCAAAAATCTTTAAACTGATATCGAAAGTACGTTACCTAATCAGTAAAATGACATCAATAACTTTTTACACATTAAACACTCCTATACATTTAGAATGAGATTCGTAGAAAGGTTTCAGTTTCTTTTTCACTTTCCATAGTAGTCATACATTTTTACAAAAAATCTTTAATACGTGGACTTCAAAATTGGTCGCGATGCACTTAACTATGCTTTAAAATTGGGTTGACTGTAGTAGGTAGTTCAGACAGTACAGCATTGCGCCCAGCCTCGTTCGAGGAATACGGACACGATGAATGCAGTTTTACGTGGTTTGAATGCGTTATTTTGTGATCAAATGACTTATGTTTACGTTTTGTTTTGCTTCCAAGTCGATCTATATATTATTCATGTGAAAATGAACTTTAGTGCCAAGATAAAAAAAAAGTATTTTAGTATGAATTTGACTCTTAAATAAAATTTTGCTGATTTCTCCGTTCATAAGTGCCTAAATGGAAAGAACGGATTTTGAGCTTGAGTTAAATTTTAGATAATATTTAGTGATATTATTGTCACCGTAGCCCATAAACAATACTCGCACTTGAGAGCCTTTGGCATTGTAATGAGATGTACAACACATTGGCAATCCCCTGGTATTGCTAATGTCTATAGGCGACGGTATTCACTTACCACCAGGTGACATGTCAGCTTCGTTGTCACTTGTAGTATAAAAAAAAAATTTGCAGTGAAGAAACTCAACCACGTTGGCAAGGAACTTTGCCGTAGCTACCTGACTCCTACTGTTATTATCCAACTAGCAAATGGCGCTTATTTATTGAAAAAGAGGTTACAGACTTAAAGGACTTATTATCTAGTATGTCATTTTAGCACACAGAGTGAAGAATACTAGTGCCAGCGGGTAATTCGACTATTAATCATGGGACCGCGCGACGCCATATGCACCACTCATACTGCACCATATAATAGTGATTCATTTAGTGTTTAAGTTACGATAACGATACGACTTTCAAGGTGGCGAAGGTCGTGGGTTCGAATCCTACAATGAGCTTGAGCTTTCGGTGAAGGAAAACATCGTGAGGAAACCATAGCACGGTGGTAGGGTATTTTGTAGTACCCGACTGGCTGGCTACAACCCTCAAGATGAAAATCTGTTGTCAAGCACCTATCGGTGTGTTCCGACAGCTGCACTTGAGAGCCAGTTCCCATCTAGGCTTTGTGTGCTTACAACCTTCGGCTACAACATCACTTACCATGGTGAGGCTTACTTACAAAAGCGTATATTAATAAATGGCGTTGAGTTTGTCTTTTCCCAAGAACACCAAATTGTTTTTTTGTATCGAGTTTTCGTTATATGTTTTTCATCACTCCTCATGCCATCCCCATAGTTACTAAGCCTCTCAACTTTTCAATCACTGTACTTTTTTCAAACTTCCTCTGATATAGGTACTCATTCCTTATCCTATCCATTCTCATAATACCACACATCCATCTCAGCATTCGCATCTCTGCCACATGCATTCTTCTCTCATCCATTTCTTCCGTTGCCCAACATTCAGATCCATACATAAAGACAGGAGTTGAATAGATTTTCTTATTGAATATTATCTTTTAGACTAAAAATAAGTTAAGTCGTCATATATAAATAACGTTTGGTGGAAGCTTCATTTTTCACAACACACATGCATAGTTCATGAGGGAAATATTAGCGGGGAAATACTGAAGTTACATATTAATGCCCTGTTCTCGAGATTGAATTAAAATTGCATGAGACACAATGTTTATTTTAATTAGTTCTTTTTTTTTGTTGTCCTTTTTTTCGTGATTCACTTGTTTTTATATATTTAGGGGAAATGAAATGAAATTATTAATTTGTCTCAAACATGGTTCAAAATAGGTGGATTACAATAATTATGGTGCAGCATGTTGCACCCAACTGGCTGGCTACCACCCTCAAATTGAAAATCTGTCGTCAAGAATTTTGATGTCATCTATCGGTGTGATCCGACAGCTCTGATGCACATGAGGGCCAGTTGGCATCTAGGCTTTGTATGCACCTTTGGTTACATCATCACATACCGTGGTGAGATTGCAGTCTAACACATGCTTATCCAAAAGTAAAAAAAGGCTTATAATTCACGAATGTTGTCAACAACAGATTTTTTTTTTAATTCTCGATAAGCTTGTGTTTGACTGCAATCTCACTATGGTAAGTGATGATGTGGCCGAAGGTGGTAAGCACACAAAGCTTAGATGGGAACTGGCTCTCAAGTGCAGCTGTCGGAACACTCCGACAGGTGCTTGGCGACAGTTTTTAGCTTGAGGGTGGTTGCCAGCCATTCGGGTACTACAAAATACCCTACCACCGTGCTATGGTTTCCTCACGATGTTTTCCTTCACCGAAAGCTCAAGCTCATTGTAGGATTCGAACCCACGACCTTCGTCGCGGTATCCGACGTCACTACCACTGAGCTATCATCGCCTTAGACATCAGTCAATTGCACTATAATGAAGTATAAACAAAACAATGAATCATTAAAAGCGCTGTAATACCCCGCAAGGCGAGCGTACCCCGCTGCATTCCCGCTTGATTTATATGGCGATTTGTCGTCGAGCCAAACCGCCCCTGATTCACCGGCCGGCGCCCGTTATGTTGTGTTTAACTATAACAACCTCCAATGCGGCACCTTGCCGTTTCATTTGTTACTATTATTCATGGGGTGCTGACCTGTTACTGTGTCATCTTTTTGTTAGATGTCTTGGTCTAGTTTTATAATGGAGCTGTCTACCGCGGTTTCATCTGCTTTCCCGTGGAAATTTATGTTTTCCCGAAATAAAAGTATTCTATACTTTATTCAAGGATATTATCTATTTGTGTGCCAAGTTTCATGAAATTTGGTTTAGTACCTACTTTCGGAATTCATCGCGGACAAACACGGGGATTTTTCGTTTTCTTTTATGTGCCGTATAAACTAAGTAGACAGAGTTATTCACATTATACTAACGGCACATCCTTCTACCTGACAAAAAGAGACAAGCATAGCAAGTTAAAAAGAGACACCCTCTTGTCAAAACGGTCAACATAAGGTGCCGCTAGTTGAATCACGTTAGGACTTATAATAAGACGTCCAACAATTTATACCCAGTAGATAAATTACATTCGATAAAAATATGAAGTGAAAGAAGCGAACAATAGCTGTAGTATTTATAATATAATTCCACTTCCTGCCACGTTTCAGCGGTCTAAACACAAGTTTAATTCAGAGAAGCAATGTACACAAGTAGTTTTAGCTGCAATCTGCGCTCCCAATGACTAATAGTGGTATATACCATTGTGCTGGCGGTCACGTGCCATCCCCAGTGGTTTATGGCTGTCTTACCTACCCCGCCGCGTGTGACTAAAATACCGCTGGATTTTATAAAGCTGCTGAAATTTTCGCTGTTGAAATAGCATGCTTATTTTACAGTTAAATTATTGCGGTAGTGATTTTTTTTTATTCTCGATAGGCTTGTCTTTGACCACAATCTCACCATGGTAAGTGATGATGTGGCCGAAGATTGTAAGCACACAAAGCCTAGATGGGAACTGGCTCTCAAGTGCAGCTGTCGGAACACACCGATAGGTGTTTGGCGACAGATTTTCAACTTGAGGGTGGTAGCCAGCCAGTCGGGTACTACAAAGTACCCTAACACCGTGCTGTGGTTTCCTCACGATGTTTTCCTTCACCGAAAGCTCAAGATCATTGTAGGATTCGAAGCCACGACCTTCGCCGCGGTATTCGACGTCACTTACCACTGAGCTATCATCGCCTTAAAATTTAAATTATGGAATATGGAATAAGATTTTTAATTCATTTTTTTTACATAATAGGCTCTTGTTCTACTACCTTACCATGTAGACACTGAAAACCTATATAGGAACTGGTTCTCAAATGCAATTGCTGGAACACATGGAGAGGTGCTTGGTGAAAGACTTTTAACTTAAGGATAGATACCCAAACAGATATCAACCTTATCGTACTTTAGTTTCTTGTAAGATTCGAGCCCACGAACCCCTGGTCTTGGCTTCTGAAATCAATACCACTGAGCTATCATTGTCATACGGCCAGATGGTAAACGGTTAACGTAGCGATAGAGTATCCAAACTAAACCCACGGGCTGAGCTCTTTATTTTATTTTTAAGTGAGATAGTGGTCAAACGCAAACCTATACTAAATTAAAAAAAATGTTTAAATATTTGAACATTTTAAAAATACTTACAGAAGTTAGGTGTTCTGAATAGCTATTAAACGTCCGCATGTGGAGGTCCAATATGGAGGTTAGAAAGACTTGGTATAAGAGGAAGAGGAGATACTCAAAGGTTACACGTTAAGGGATTGTAATAAGGTGTCCAACACATTAGCAATCCCGCTCGTATTGCTAATGTCTAATGTCATGATTTTTATGTTTATCGTATGATTTTGGAGCTACTTTATCTTAAAATAATAATTTATTGATAAAATTAAATAAAAGTATCAATTTCAAAAATGGCAACACCGTCATTAAAAGTATTCCAAAAAGTAGTGAAAAAAAAAGAAGGAAAGATGGCGATGGAAGGGGGAGCGTTTTAGCGAATGGATAGCAGGGCCGTAGCTCGGCATTCTAACTCCGGCAGCTGAAGTTAACAATAGTAGGGTGAAACCTCTGCCCAAACTACATTCTTCACATTAGTTTGTTAGATCTTCATTTATACAACACTATAAACGATGGTATACTGTTTAAATATATTCACTTATCATCAGGGGACCCGCATGCCTGGTTATGACTTGTGATATAAAGAAAATAGGTCTGCTTGAGTTTCTTATTTACTTAGTCAGTCATAATTAAATTCTATTTGTTTAATACTATTTTGCCGCCTTAACACGCAAATATTGTCAGTGAGACTAGATAAATAAATAATGATTAAATGTAATAGGTGTAAGTTGGTTTTGAAGAGAGTAATTGCTGAATTTATTGCCGGCTCTTCTCAGTAAAAGCAACCTTCCGAACCGAGCATTAGAATCTAGACTATTCATTAGCAGTTGTAAAGGCCTATTTGAATAAAAAACATTTTCAAACATTTTCATACAATAAAGGTCAAACAAACTTCTGCCTTTGATGTCACTACCTTTATTTTTTTCTATTTTTTTTTTCAGCCAGAAGTTCAATTTCTATATCTTGCATCTATCATCTATTTGCAGTGCCATCTATAACAGGCTTGTTTAAGTGAGGAGATAATTTTCTATGCGAGGTTAATAGATGTCGTTACAGATTCTTTCCCATCGCTCTGTGTGTCCCATTTAACGTCCAAACAAGACCATAAACAAGCAAAATCACTTTAATATTTCAGTATGAACTAACTTAACACTAATTCATGGTGGAATTTCAGGTCAAAAACCCTCATTTCTGGTAATTCACGTTCCCAATTCGGTGCTATAATTTACAATACGCACAGAGCTTGTAGTTGTATGCATAATTCATTTTAATGAGCTATTACAAGACATCAGAACACGGCGCATGGTGCGCGGCATGAAACGTGTTGTGCCGTCAGATAATTTTAATAAGTGGCAATTTGCAGGGCTTTGTACCTGAGACTGTTTTAATGAAAATAATTAAGCGAGCGATGTACTTAGTTAAGGATAGCTAATTGCGTTGAAGAGACATTTTTTGTCTAGTTAACGTCAGTTTTTCTATTACGCGGCTTACGGTAGAGTGACTGGCAGAAGTCATGTAAGAAAACAACCGGCCAAATGCCTGTCGGACTCGCGCACGAAGGGTTCCGTAAAAATGGCAAAAAAAAAACACTTTTGTTGTATTGGAATCCCCCTTAAATATTTACTTTATTTTGTTTTTAGTATTAGTTGTTATAGCGGCAACAGTAATAAATCATCTGTGAAAATTTCGACTGTCTAGCTATCGCGGTTCTTGAGATACAGCCTGGTGACAGACAGCGAAGTCAGACAACAGGGTCGCGTTTACCCTTTGGGTACGGAACCCTAAAAAGCATCATGTTATGTACCAGGACCATATAAATTTAAAGGAGTAATTTTATAAAGGTAGGTGCGCAATCTCGTAGCACTGGTAGCATCGTAACTCACAGCCCGTAGCGTGTCGTAGCGATGTCTACAGCGCACTTTGTCCGTCTTTGCTACGATGTGTCGTAGCACTTGTAGGTCGAAATACTATCACCGTGCTATGGTTTCCTCACCATATTAACCTTCACTGAATGTTCAAGTTCATTATTGGATTTCAACCTAGATTTTTTTGAGGTACTGATTTGGGTACTCAAAAACGGAGATGAAACCGCCAAGCGGAGGCTAGTTTAGATAAAGTAAACAAGTGTTTCGTAAATATGTGTATACTAAAACCCAGAAACGACTATATGCTGACCATACGTGGTACTAAAGTGGCCACATGGTAAAAAGATAACTAACTCAAAACGAAGCTTGAAATCAGAAGGTACAAATTAACATAGGGGAGAGGTGGCATGAAAGGGACACTTCGAATTTCCCCTTAACGCCTCACACATCGGGGTAGCCATAGAACAGAAAGAGTTCTCAGGGAAATGTGTAGTGTCCCTTTCAACAAGTGTCCCTTTTAACACGTGTCCCTTTCAATACGTCCCTTTCATGGATTATTATTTCAGAACTCTGACACGCACCTGCCTGTGCTACATTCACATATAGATTCTGATACTAGGATTGCCAGAAGAATTCGTCAATCGTCAATGATTTAGTGTCTAGATAATTGATACCTAAAGTGGTCTAAATGTCGACAACGAAATACAAGGAGTCCAAGACAGCGAAAAAATTAGAGGTCCGTAAGATGTAAATAGGGATCAACGATAATGGGTCGCGAATTACTATCCGACGAATTAAAGAAATAGAGGGTTTACCTATAACTGAAAAATATGGTAGTAGGCATGGGGTCGTCTGGTCTAGATAGAAGAACGATGGTAAATCGTAAAGCATTTTCTCTTCTGAGCCTTGCAATTGCAACTACATTCATTGAACATTGGGACGTTTTTTTTTTAAAGTTGAACAAAAAAGCAGACCAAAGCTAGTCGGTTTAACTGCCAATATCAGTGTCATTTGTCTCCAGCCAGCTTTGTGGTGCAAAAAATCATTTTACGCATCGAAAACTGTATTCTAGACTTTAAAACACGGCTGTTACAGTTCAGTTTATGTCAATTAATGTTGGAGATAAATTTGCGTGCCAATAACCGGCTCTCACTGACATGTACAGTTTTGAAAGCGTTTCGTTTTATGCTTCTAATTGTGTTAGGCACTAAAATATTTTTTGAGTGTTCTGTATAAAATAATTTTGACTTGTAAATGGTTTAGTTTTAAAAACGATGATATAACAGTATGACACATATTTTGATGACAGCGGGGTGATAAACAAAGAGACGGTCTACCTGAGTGGTCACCGCAGGCTTCTTTTTTTTTATGTCACTAGTGACAACGAGGCAGGCGGGTCACCTGATGGTAAGTGACTACCGTCGCCTATAGACATTAGCAATACCAGGGGGACTGCCAACGTGTTGTACACTATATTACAATGCCTTAAGGGCAAGGGAACTGGCTCTCAAGTGCAACTGCCGGAACACACCAGCAGGTGTTTGGCGACAGATTTTCAACTTGAGGGTGGTAGCCAGCCAGTCGAGTACCACCTAGTACCCTACCACCGTGCTGTGGTTTCCTCACGATGTTTTCGTTCACCGACAGCTCAAGCTCATTGTAGGATTCGAACCCACGACCTTCGCCGCGGTATTCGACGTCACTTACCACTGAGCTATCATCGCCATTCTCCAAACTGTAAGGAGATAAAAGGGATTGCGGATGAAACCCCAAAAATCGTGTTTATAACCATACGGTAAGTGGATATTATAAACGCTGAGCACCGATATCTTATAAAAACCCATTGTTTTAATATGACAGTTAAATAAATTATTATTGAAGCTATTGAATTTCAAAAGAAAACTATTGATGTGAAAACGTAAAAAACTGAGAAGCAATCTCGTACAAGTCAAATTACATTTCTTTGACTGCAAGTCCCAGCTGTTAATTTACAGAAATATTAATATTTGCAATCTACAGAGAACTGAAATGCATTGTGCCGGCAAATCGTTTATATTTGTTAACATTTAATTATAAACTTTTAACGATCGCGTCTGTCTCATAACATTTTTAATAATAAATCAAAAGGCCGGTCTTTGGTAGTAAAATATCTGAGCACAGCTATATGGGCAATGTAGGTACTGACCTTAGCAACCTGTTTTTTTTTTTTGTATAAATTAATAATAGCGTATACTTTTCGCAGTATTCTTAACTGTTTAGTCAACACTAAACAGTTTATTACTCCGTACTCCATAAAACACTTCTTTGCCAAAGTAAAACCTACTGTACTACTGGCAGTAAATAATCCTTGCACCATATCCAATCATTGTAAACGTCAGGAGCTCTCTAAGGCTCTCTGTTGTGTTGTAAAACTCGCATAAAAATAAGAAAAGTCGTAATTAGTTCCAAATTGCTGCTCGTTAAGTCTATTACATTCTTATAGACTTTCTATAGAGAAAATAAAGATGGCGAAACTTAAAATTGACAATGTGATGAAACAATGAAGGCGATGATAGCTCAGTGTTAGAGACGACGGATACCGCGGCGAAGGTCGTGGGTTCGAATCCAACAATGAGCTTGAGCATTCGGTGATGAAAACATCGTCGGTACATTATAGTACCCGACTGGCTGGCCACCCTCAAGTTGAAAATCTGTCGCCAAGCACCTATCGGTGTGTTCCGACAGCTGCACTTGAGAGCCAGTTTCCATCTAGGCTTTGTGTGCTTACAACCTTCGGCCACATCATCACTTACCGTGGTGAGATTGTGGTCAGACACAAGCTTATCAAGAATTTAAAAATAAACTGAAAATGTATGCTACTGATAAAAGCGTGGACATTTTCTTTTCCATTAAATGGCAAAAAATAAATTTGCGTCAAAAGAAAGAGCCTCAAACCACAGCACTTTAAAATTTTTGAGCAATGAATGAATTATTGCAACAAGCCTTAATCATTCATGGACTCGAATCAAAATAGCGAGCGTCTTAAATGCAGCATTTTCGGTTCTATCCGTTAACTTTGTTGGAAAGCGTCTGACTGTTTGACTCTACTTGGTGCCAGTGGAGTTTAACCCACTTTGCTGGAAGTATAGTTGGCTAATTCAATAACTACCATCTCGACGCTTAAGGAGGAACAAAATTAAGTGAGTTGAGTTAATTTTAAGGGTTATTTTTTATTCGTTTGGTGTTTCGTTTTTCAAGATGTCCCCCGACGAAGTGGCTGTATAAATAATTTCAAATAGAAACTCGTCGGACATTGTAATGGAAATTGTGTATTTATTTCATGTTCTTTCGTTTTTCTTGGGGTTTCTTGGATTATTTTTTAATTCCCGTAGGTTGTTACTACTTTTGTATTAATATCGTCTTTATAAATTTTACTTGTTTCAGTGACTTAATTTTGTGGCTGTTATGTTAACATCTTCAATTAATATAAACAACCATTTCATTTTATATATTAGATACGCAGTTTTTCAATGTTTAATATCTTTCTTATAATTGCATGCATGTTTTTTTATTCATTCATATAGACACTTATAATAGTCCGTGGTGGAAGAGGCTGGTTATCCATAACACAGGCTTTGGCTTAGCTTGGATACCAGTTTCTCCTACAAACTATAAAATGCCTATTCTGTCTTTTGTCTATTGTCTGATTTGTAATATTGGTTAGTTTGTAAGGAGAAAGAAATAAAATTATTATTATTATTATAAAATTATTATTATTATTATTATATCTTGTAAAATTTCACTAATATTATAAAGATATATTTTGTATGTAGGAGGAAAAAAAAATGTTCTAATTAATTGTCTCTATGTAATCGATAATATTGTATGGAATCAAATAAAGCTTATTATTATTATTATTATATATGTAGGAGGTAATCACCGAAACTACTAAATTAGATTTCACAGCAATTATGTTTTTCTTTTTAGTTTTTTTTACCTTTTGACTTTAGATTTAAGTAGATACATTCTTGACAATATGAACTAACTATAATTATGACTAACAATATTCAACTCTATGTGATAGACAGAGAGACAGTTTAGTAATTAGGTTCCGTTGGGCACCTTTTGGGTACGGAACCATAAAAACCAGGTATGCAGGCTAAGCCGCGAGGCAAAATAACGTTACACTTTACTATACATATAACACTCAAACATCTGCTTCTCAAATACGCCAGTAAGAGAAAATCCCGAAACAGAAATCCAAAATGGATGTCGACAAATAATTACCATTGAGACAAAAGCGCTGCGGACTATTCAAGATAAGGAAATGAATTGAGTCAGAACTGTTAATAGTGAACGATGGTAGCTAGCATCCAGCGCCCGACTTCGTTCGCAATTACTACAGCGAACAATCACCAAATTGAGTTTCACGACGAAATTTAAATGAATAGTATTTCTGGAAATACTTCTGTTT
The DNA here is from genome assembly GCA_951361185.1 of Ochropacha duplaris. NCBI lineage: Eukaryota > Metazoa > Arthropoda > Insecta > Lepidoptera > Drepanidae > Ochropacha > Ochropacha duplaris. The sequence goes on along the minus strand of OX592707.1, from coordinate 602,826 downwards.
CGTGAAACTTGACTGGTTGTTCAAGTTTTGCATTTTGAATTGCTGGTCAATTAATTCCTGTAATTTGAGTATACTTACAGTTCGAAAAAATGCTTTCCTTGAAATGAAAGGCGATATTATTTAATGCCAAGCCAATCATATTTAACCAACAAAATTCGTTTCCCATTCCCCAAATTCCTTCACACAATATTTTACAAACAATCAAAACTCCCGGAATTATAATGCCTCGTCAAGACCGATTCATCATTCCTGATAATTTATGTTCTGTGCTCCCGAAATGTCATTACCAAGCCGTAACTGGTTTACGGAGTTTCAGAAAACCGGCGCGAACCGCCTCGAACTGGTTGGTGCTTACAAATTTTCTTACTTCTTAAAGAAATTCTCGATGTTTCCGTGACGAGTTGACGCTTTTATAAATAAGTTAGCGTTTATTTTCTAGCTTCAAGTAACACTGAGAAATTTTCAAATAATGGCATGTCTCAGAATACAAAAGCGGTAATGTCGTCAGTGATAGTGACGTGAATCCCGTGGCAAAAGTTTATCCTGCAATCCTACAATATTGAGCTTACTCCGAAGAAAAATACCAAACCTTTACATTCATAAATTAATAAGTTATAAGAATCAAGTGATTATATTTTGTTGTCGATCAAAAAAGTTTTGACACGATATTCTTAAAACAAAAGCAAAAAATATCGTTTTATTTTTTCATACCAAATTTCAAAATATTAATCATCCTCAATAAAAACCTGAATACCGATCCAGCGAGCGTGAAAAAAACAAAAATACCTACAGGCTTGTCCCTGTCTTAAAAAAAACATAAATAATCGATAGTCATGAAAATGCCAATAATCCTCTTCCGAGCATAAAATAATTTATTTTATTTGTTTTTCTAAACACAACGTATAACGCCATCTACCGGAGACGGATGAAACCTAAACAAAGAACACGTAACAAGGTTAGTAGTAACCCAGCCTCTACAATTTGATATTGCCCTGGGACCAGACCCGGTTTTAATCATTGTGTACATTTAGGTTGGAAATGTGACAAAGGTTCTTTTGAGGTTTCTATTTATTATTAATTAAAGGAGTAGCAATTATAAATTACTAGCTGTTCCCCGCGGCTTCACCTGCGTTTTTGCGGGGTAAAAGTATCCTATGTTTTATTCCAGGTTATGATCTATCTATGTGCCAAGATTCATCAAAATCAAAGTGAAAGAGTAAGTCCCATACTATTAGTAAGATAGGATAGAATATTTTTAATGAATAATTATATTTCTTTACGCCCTATTAATTGCAGCGGAGATGTTTTTTTTATAATTAATTATGTTAAACTCATAGGAGATATATTTTTATACATAAAAAAACTTGAGAGGTGTCAAGGGACACCCGGATGGAACGAAGTTATATAAGTCGAGAGAGTATATATATATAAATAGAAATGAAATTATCTGGCTTGCTTTCTATAAGAGAGAGAGAGAGAGACAGACAGAAAAACATGCGCACGCCGCACAGCTTACAATAAAGTGACAGTGACACTAAAAGTGTCGTAAGATTTTTTTCCGTCTAGCCCCCTTTCACAACGCGCGATAAGGAACTTCTTTCCAATACGTCCATATACATTGGACTGGCTATAGGCACGACACAATTTATCTACGCACAGTGCAACGTTCCATCGCTATGTACCAGATTATTTCAAAAGTAGGTAAGACATTTTAAATTTTTATTTAAGCTTTTTTTTAAATGTTTTTTAAATGTTCATAAGGGCACTTATGGAGGTCGAATTATAGATGTTACCAGCGGTTCGGAAGTCAGCCTCCAACTGAGAAGAACCGGCAAGAAACTCAACAAGGTTACATTTTTTAAATATTTTTGGACAATTTTATGCTTAAACTAAAAAAAAAGTTACTAAAATTAAACTGTTCACAAATATCCTTTAGTATAGAAGTTAATTAATTAGAATACAAAATTTTGCCAACATCCACACAATCTACATTCACAGCCATAAATGTTTACCATTAATACACAATTCTAACCACTACACAGAATAACCCACTTGCAACTTTGATGCGGTTGTATCCAGTTCGCGCCGCCCTTATCCGCTTAGAACCGGTTCGAGCAAAGATTACAGGGCACTAACTTACGCGAGCTTATTAAGGATAGAGGCGAAAATGTAAATTGGAACAGAAAATTGCTCGCTGATGTCTTAGTTAACATCTGTGATCCTCTCTGTCGAGCACTTGAGTGTTTGAGTGTTAGAACGTCTCGAATCGCGTGTGAAATGTCTCGGAGTTGCGCTAATGGGCGGCACTTCTTGCTTTTATGTACCTACCCCATTTTATGCGTTGAATTCGGGTTATTCTATCTGAAGTTTTGAATAAGCAAATGTATTGAAATTTTAGGAATAGCGAAGTGTAAAAATTTCCCTTGAGCCGTATGTATAGTACCTAAGCATACTTATATTATTTTTATTTTTTTTTATTCTGGAATAGCTTGTGTTTGACCGCAATCTCACCATGGTAAGTGATGATGTGGCCGAAGGTGGTAAGCACACAAAGCCTAGATGGGAACTGACTCTCAAGTGCAGCTGTCGGAACACACCGATAGGTGCTTGGCGACAGATTGTCAACTTGAGCGTGGGGTACTTTAAAGTAACCTACCACCGTGCTATGGTATCCTCACGATGTTTTCCTTCACTTAGAGCTCAAGCTCATTCTAGGATTGGAACCCACGACCACTGAGCTATCATCGCCTTAGAATGATTATGATAAAGGTGTGTTTTAATTTAAAACTTCCCAAAAGCTTACAATTTCTGGCCCAAAAGCCGCATGCGAGAACGACGCGACGTAAACTTATTTTTCAACAGACGTGGCAAACCGACGCGTTCAGTACGTCTACCATGACTTGGCACCAAAAACACACATCAAACGGTAGCGGAGAAACGCGCATCGAATAGTTTTTGGTTAAACTTGTTCCTACACGCTAGTAACTAACGTTTTTTATCCATTGCTTTTAGAATATCGGTACCGTGAGTCACAAATTTGACAGATGTCATCGAGAAATACCGTCTCGATTATAGTTAAGTAACTCACGGGCAAATTGAACCGTGAGATCTTCGATCGTATAGTTTACGTAGTGTTTATATACCTACTCTTTGTAGTTTTTAATGAAAGTTTATAAAATTTGAGTGTTATTTTGTTGTACTTGTAATTAGTTTACTTAATAAAGATATATTTGACTTTGAGTTTGAGTTGAAATAATGTGGGCAATAAGTTATTTAGCATATTTTAGTTTGGAAATTCACTTGAGCATATCAGTGTGGTTTATAGGCCGTGATATTATTGAGATTGAGAACAATTACATAAAGGAATAAATACTTAGGTACTATTACTTACATACAATTTTAATCCTAAGCCACATTCCTCAACTATAAGCATCCACTTGAAACATTCACAGACAAACACATGTTTCTATAAAAAAAACCTACTTATTTAAAGTACATTATGTATTATTTATTTACAAACGTATTGTTTATAAACACACACCACAGCACACACACACACATGCGCATGACCTAGTGCGCACGATCGACTGAAGGACGACGGGGCCTGCAGCGCAGCGAGCAAGCGGGACGACGCGACGCTCCGTCTCACGGTAGATATGGTTGTATACCGTCACCGTGTAGTGAGCCACTACACGGTGACGGTATACAACCATATCTATTTAAAAATCACTAAGAATAAAAGCAAATGAGCATTCGTCTATGACGTTTTCAATTAGCAGGGTTATAACTGAATACTTAGATTTTTTGGGAGTATATAACTTACTCTGCCTTTACAGTATAGTTAGAAAGAGGCAGCATTATTCGTTGTGAAGTAAGAAACGTTGCTCGATGTGAGCAAACACTAGAGTGTACGTAAACCATCACTTGACTCATGGTGCGTACTACCAATTTTAGTTCTTTACGTGACCGCTAGTGGCGCTGTGCACATTTTCCATACAAATATTTTACGCAGTCGTGAGCGTGTGCGGTTTTTGTAAAGTCATGGTAGACGTACAGAAATCGAATTAGTCGCAGAGTTTGTGGCCGTAGAGACGTTATTCCATCTCGGTCACACGTTACACGCTCTTTAGTGGCAAGTTGGTAACGCAGTTAGTGAGTTTCCCAACACTAGTGCTGGGACGGCTGTTATATTTACCCAAGAGAAACTCGATCATATTTACCGAATAATTGAGAGATTTACTCAGAATCAAAAATTCACAGCTAAAAGAGCTCACAGTTCGGAAGGTTGAAATTGGTGAGAAGAGGCTACTATAAACTCTGTGTCTGTATTCTAAACTAGCTTGGATTGATATTTTTTTAAACGGGGCTAGACGGAAAAAAAACTTACGAAAAATTGACCGACACTTTTAGTGTCAGTGTCACTTTATTGTGAGCCGTGCGGCGTGCGCATGTTTCTCTGTCTGTCTCTCTCTCTCTCTTATAGAAAGCAAGCCAGATATTTACATTTTTTTTTACATATATATATACTCTCTCGACTTATAAACTTCGTTCCATCCGGGTGTCCCTTGACACCTCCCAAGTTTTTATTTTTATTTTTTTATTCTGGATAAGCTTTGTGTTTGACCACAATCTCACCATGGTAAGTGATGATGTGGCCGAAGGTGGTAAGCACACAAAGCCTAGATGAGACATGATTAATGACATAGCTATATTCTAGTCACACTAAAAATTGCATATCCCGGTTGAAAAAGAGATTACTATTAAAGAAAACCTAAATTTAAGAGCAGTAAGAGTTAATTGGTTGTATTTGACAAAGATAATAATATGGATGCGTTTACACATTTAACAATATGCTTATTGATAGAGACAATATATGAAGGCAAGGTGAAATCATTGCCTTTCTAAATAATAAAGACAATGCTTCTGAGTTGTCATGAATTAGCTTACAGCGTTATACAGGATGTCCGATACGTAGTACGACAAACTTAGGGGGGAGATAGGTGATTGGGTCACCTACCAAATATACATAAATCATCTCAGTAAAAAGATCACCATTTTTGAAATATTTCGATATTTCAGATTTTTATGTATTGATTTTTAGATCTTAAATATCTCGAAAATGATGGCACTTTTATTATGGTAATTTTTACCCCCTAAATTTTGTCGTACTACCTACTTATCGGACACCCTGTATAAAAATACAACATCACAAAAGATGTCCGATTAAACCTCGAATCATACGATTTCTAAACTCGATTAAAATGACTACACTATCTACAGTACGGCGGATTGGTAATGGAACCTTCGGAAGACAATCTCGTTGGTCAAGTTTAGAAGTGTAGTTTTGAAAATTGGATGCGACGGCTTCGGAGACAAAGTTTCAACAATAATGCTTAAGAAGAACTAAGTAGTTAAAAAGGACATCGTGGGAAATATGAGCAACTATGAAAGTTACTCAGTTCTTCAAAATTAATTGTTTACCTAACTTTGTGATAGATACTTTAAATACATATAAGGGTGAATCCAGTATCGTACAATGAGCATAGTCAAATTGTTGATATTTATCTATTGCCAGCGTTATTGTTCCATTTATCATTATTAGGTTTATTGTCATTATTTTTTAAATTGTTTTTTTCATTAATTATTAAGTTTTGCGTAGTTTAATTTTTATTTTTAATATGTTATGTGGTATCCGCACCGTGACGTCACCTGCTGGCTCCAACGGAAGATCAGCGCAGGTTTAACAACCCGCAAAATGCTGAGTTGGGGCCAATTTATAACATTGTTCGTCAATAGTTTAATTAATAACTTTTTTTTTATATGTTATATGCTACAGATAAATAACATGAATCAAAGCGCGTCTTAAAATTACGTAAAGGTAAATTTTTAAGTTTGTTTGTATCATCTATATCTATACTAATACCGATTTTGAAAATTCTCTTACCAATAGAAATCCACGTTATTTGTGAGTGCCATAGGCTATATATTATCCCGGGAAAAGATAAGATCCCACGGGAACGCGGGCTTAACTACGGGGGGCTAATAAATTATATCACCAAATATGCAACTGAATTGATCTAAACGACATTATCCGTCGTGCTCTTGTTGCCGTCGGCGTTCCAGCCATATTAGAGCCAAATGGGTTGGCACGCGACGATGGCAAGAGACCTGACGGAATGTCATTGTTTCCATGGAAGATGGGTAGGCCTCTAGTGTGGGACGCAACGTGTGTCGACACTCTTGCGCCATCCCATCTTCCTAGCACAGCGTGTCTTGCCGGCGGTGCCGCTGCATCTGCTGAGAACCTCAAGTGGCGAAAATATAATAGCCTTATAGGTAATTATATTTTCGAGCCGTTTGGGGTTGAAACTCTCGGGTCGTGGGGCCCGAGTGCTCATTTCCTATTTAAGGATATTTCCAAAAGATTGGTTGACGCTTCCCGTGACCAAAAGGCTGGCTTTTACTTTGGCCAAAGATTAAGCATTGCCATTCAACGTGGCAATGCTGCCAGTCTTTTGGGAACGTTACCAGTCGACGGCGATGCGGAGGAATTCTTCGACGCACTTTTATAGTTTATTTTAGGTAGTTTTTAGATTAGATTAGTTTTAATATAGTTATAATAATGTAAATATTTTATTGATTTTATATAGTGTTCTTATTATGATAAATTAAAACCATCTGTCAGTCCGATAACGACAAGTATCTTAAAGAGAACCACGTAGACAAAACATATCATGCACATTTGTCCAAAGACGTAGAAGCACTTCCCAAATTCGTAACAGATTTGATATTACTAAAATCTTTATGATTTCAATAATACCCTAGGATACCGACCACATTGTTCAGTTTAGGTCGAATGATCGGAGCTCACAAATTGCGGCGCAACAATAATATCAGTGAGTCGTCAGTCAGTCGGTACATATACATAACGAGGCATCATTGTCCCGAAAGATTGATTATTATTCGCGTCGCTTTTAAGGCACGTTTTGATGAATGATTGAGAATTCAGGGAGCTCCGAATTGTAAAATATGGAATGATAGCATATAGGGTGTGAAAATTCCTAATACACGCTCAATAAAAAAACTCTCTTTTTTACTTAAATCTTTTTGGTGCAATTAATGTCACGAAATAGATATCTTTTAATTTTTCATGCACACTTATTCTTTAAAAATACTAAAACAACTAAGACATTAATTGAGGTCATAAATTGTACTGTTTCAGTTGGTATACAAGGATTTTTACTTTGCTAAAAGCCATATACACCCTGTATTACAAAATTGAACGGCAGCTTTTAATCTGATTACGTATAATTATAAATGAGCAGTCTATTGGGAACGATTTGTATTTAAACGAATATTTTATTGTTATCGTTGATTTGGACATGGTTTTATTTATGTAAATAGTATTGATTATTGGAACGAAGTTCCTTATCGCGCGTTGTGAATGGGGGCTAGACGGAAAAAAATCTTACGAAAAGTTGTCACGACACTTTTTTGCGATAGTAAGATATTGTAAACTGTGCGGCGTGCGCATGTTTCTCTGTCTGTCTCTCTCTCTCTCTCTCTCTCTCTTATAGAAAGCAAGCCAGATATTTTCATTTCTATATATTTTATATAGAAATGTTTTTTTTTTTATATATATACTCTCTCGACTTATATAACTTATATAACTTCGTTCCATCCGGGTGTCCCTTGACACCTCTCAAGGTTTTTTTGTTCAGTTGGTCAACTAAAATTATACAATGCTGTCATTGAAAGAAAATTTGTCAAATTAGTCTTTGCCATACGGGACCATTACGTTGCAAACAAGTAATTGGCCTAAATTGATAGGACTACATTGGTTATGCCGTTGTGTTCTTTGTTTGGATAAGACGTTATTGGATATGTCGTAGGCACCGTTGCGCCGTAGCACCAATTCGCTTGATGTCAGCTACGTGGAACTTGAGGCTTGTGAGGGGTATAAGGTAGGTACTTTAATGCTTGAAGTGAACAAAAATGTGGATTCCCGAAAACCTACAACTGCAATTTTTTTCGATATGACTAAGGCCTTTGATTTTGTATCTCATGATATCTTAATAAACAAGCTTGAAAATTATGGAATACGTGGTCCTGCTTTAAACTGGATTAAATCTTATCTCCATTCTAGAAAGCAGTGTGTTGAGATCTCAAAAATAACAAAAGATAATTCTGTAGTAGCGTTTAGATCTGAATATAGGGTGAATGGTTTTGGGGTACCTCAAGGCAGTGTGCTGGGGCCACTTCTTTTCCTATTGTATATAAATGATCTTCCTGACGTTGTTCCCTATCCATTTTTTTTATTTGCTGATGATATATCAGTTATAGTGACAAGTGAAGTTAATACAGCAATAAAATTAATTATACAATGGTTACATAATAATAATCTTAGTGTTAATCTGAACAAAACAAAATATATACAATTTCATAATAAATGTAGTACAACAAAAGCTTTAAATATACAATATAATGATGTTAAGATCAAAGCGACATACGAAACGACGTTTTTGGGGTTAATCATTGATGAATATGCAGATTGGAAGGCGCATGTAGATAAAGTGTGCGGTAAAATCAGTAGATTTGTGTACGTCTTAAATAAATTACGTAAAACTTCAACACAAGAGACAACTCTACTAGCATATCACGGTTATATGGCATCAGTCCTGAGATACGGTCTTATACTTTGGGGTAATTCGACAGATATAAATAGAGCCTTTGTTTGTCAGAAAAAATGTATCAGAGCTATATGTGGCATACCAAACTATGAATCTTGTAAACCTCTATTTAGAAAACTAAAAATATTGCCATTGCCATGTATGTATATTCTCGAAGTGGCGATGTTTGTTAAACAAAAAAGCGAATTTTTCACGAAAGCTGCTCATATATTTCCAAGAAATACTAGAAACTCCAACAGACTAGTCCTTCCATTTAAAATAAGGACGGCAACATTTTCAAAAAATTGTTACGCCATGTGCATTAAAGTGTTCAATGCCTTACCAACTAATTTGACTGATTTACCAACAAAGTTCTTCCAAACTAGACTCAAGGCATGGCTATATGAAAATAATTTTTATTCTGTTGACGACTTCTTGACTTGCAAATATAAAAAATGACAAAACAATTTGTAATATAATTTAATTTGTATAAATTTATTGACTTAGTGATTGTATATTAAATGTGTGATTAATTAAAATTGAATTAAATCTGAATAATAAAAAACATTTAATATTTACAACAAATGTACAAAATATACATGCAAATGTACAATTACAATACATAAAAAACACAAAAAAAATAATAATAAATAAATGTAGTTACTATTTGCACGCCATCATGGCAAAACATGCACGACCTGTTTATATATATTTTTTAAGACCAATGTATACCATGTTTTTAGCAAATAAATGATTATTATTATATTATTATTATTATTAAGGTTGTCTTCTCCAACGACACCAAAGTTGCATATGTCCAAAGGTACCGCGAAAAGGAAAGATCTTCCACCGGGCTAGGTATCAATGCCCGGGGACTGCAGTCCGACGTTTCTTAGTGAGAACTCGTATATATGCAAAGTGCAGAGAAAACTTTGCTAGCGCGATGCAGGAATTCCTGTTTCATATTGTCATTACGTTAATTTGTTGTGATGACGCGCTTCTATTACTTTCCGCTGACTCGACTCACATGTAGCGCTGTTACTATAGCCGCTACAGCGTGTTTAGTTTGTTTACAACAGAGCAAGCAACAAATAGCATGAAATTATTATAATTATTGAGCAAATATTATGTTGTTGAGTTCATGAAACCTATCTTCGATGGGGAGTTTCCTTAATACAACCTTTGCTTAGTTTGGGATCAGATACTCGTGTGAAGTATTTATTTGTTTAATAAAAATGGCATTCACAACTGAATCACGTCTCAACACGTCAACAATATTTACAACCAAACAGACTGCAAGGTGCAAATTGGAATCAAAGGTTGAACACCAAGGCGTTAACTTGTCACAAACGTAATTAACCGAATAACCAAGTTCTAAAGGGAAGTTTGCACGAAATAAAGCGGTTAGTGTGGAATTTGGGACAGAGTCTAACTGGTTAGGTTTCTGTTTGGACACCTCTTCGAGATGTATGCTTGAGTGATTTTGCGTTATCGATTTTGAAGATAGATTAAGCGGTTAACTTAAGTTTTGCTACAGTTCAAGTAACAATCAGTAGTTTAACTTAGTTGATAACAGTAGGTAAGTATAAATGTATTTAGTAGGGCAAGTTTCATTATCTGTGATTGTCGATCCTTCCGACATATCAGTTTTTTTTTTTTTTTTTTTTTTCACACACAGCTATCTGATCAATTCTGATCCCAAACTAAGCAGAGCTTGTAATATGGAAACCAGATGACTGATATACTACATATACAACTTTTTTTTTGTAAATACATACTTAAATAGATAATTACACCCAGACTCAGGACAAACAGACATGTTCATGCACACAAATGTCTGTCCTGGATGGGAATTGAACCCACGACCTGCGGCGTGATAGGCAGTGTGTTAACCAACCACGCCAACCGGCCCGTCAAGTGATTTATTGGTACTCCTACATTTACAATACCAGGGGGTTTCCAACGTGTTTAAGACATTGTAGAGTTCTTTTTACTACATTGGTAGTAGTTATATAATTTAGTCAAGATAGACTGCAATGAGCGTGAGCTTTCGGTGAAGGAAAACATCGTGAGGAAACCACAGCACGGTGGTAGGTTACTTTGTAGTACTCGACTGGCTGGTTACCCTCAAGTTGAACGGCAGTTGGTATGTTCCGACAGCTAAACTTGAGAGCCAGTTTCCGTCTAGGATTTGTTTACTTACTACGTAGGTACTATGGTGAGATTGCGGTCAAACACAAACTTATCCAAAGTTTAAAAAAAACTAAGCTTTAATTTTGTAAATATTAATAAAAACATAATTTTAATATCACAATTTAACCCTAACCCTTAGATATGATGCAATATCTAGACGGAGCGTAGTCAAAATTAAGTTAAAAATGTACTCAAGTACCGTGACCCCTAAATTCAACATATCTGAACTAGCTAGCTGCGAGTAAGCTAGACAGACATATACGCTCTGCAAATCGAAAAACTTTAAATGGTTCCACTTTCCAACCCCCATCCTCCTGCCCCTGAGACGTGGGGCAATTAAAAGAATAGCCTCACGACGATTCCGTCCGATTCTGATTGAAAACACACAGTTTTTAAAACGTTTTAAAACCGTAAAGTTTATTTTATCGCTTAGACCAAAAGTGGTGGAATAAAAAGAACTACTTTATTTAGGTCTAATTTTAACTATCTGTATATGGCATCATTTAACCTAATATTTGATAGTGTTATCTTGTTTTGAGGACATTTATAGAGGAAAAATTAGAACAAACAGCCAAGTTCAGTACCTACCATAAAGTTCTGAAGAATTTTTAAAGTAGTTTTTTTTTATACCAGGCCGATGGATCACCTAATGGTACATGAATACTACCGCCAATAGACATTAGCAATACCAGGGTGATTCCTAATGTATTCAAGTTGAACATCTGTCGCCAAGCACCTGTTGGTGTGTTCCGGCAATTGCACTTGAGAGCCAGTTCGCCTTAATAAGGTGTACAACACATTAGCAATCCCCTGGTATTGCCAATGTCTATAGGCGACGGTTGTCACTTACCATCAGGTGACCCGCCTGCCTCGTTGTCACTTGTGACATAAAAAAAAAAAAAAAAAATCTTGACTAAGGAACACAAAAAATCTGAGCATGCTATGACCGTTGCCATACAAATGCATAGCCACATTATTGAGTAATATTTAATGAAAACTAGTTCAGCCTTTTCAATAAATTCAGTATATTAAAAAAAAGGAAGGACTATTGTAAAAAAAAAAACCAACGACTTTGTTTCTTTTTTTGGAAATGGAGATAACAGTAGCATTAAAATATAGCAATAAGACGATGTTCCATAAGTGTTCCTTGAGTGTCCCAAAATAGAATAAAACATTTTGATTTGATTTGAGTTATTTTAACGTAGTCTCTCGTCACGTGTTTTTTACGTTTGCTGACACAAAACCTTTCCATATATTCATCGATGTTCCGACTATCAGAGTCTTGTCTTGTTCTTCTGCATCGTTACACTTAAAATTAACGCTTAATGTGCTAGTTTAAACTCCTCCAATTACTTTAACAACAACTTCGACCTTTATTGTGCTGCTCTTTTATTAACTTTACTTTATTTTATTTCATTTATAGTTATAGGTTCACTATTCATGTATCAAGTTACATTGTTTAATATCCGTTCTATTCTGATGCAGAGCAAATACCATCCATGTTAGGTACTGTTTTTTTTTTATTTTGTTCGCTTTTTAGCATTAGCGACCGACAAGATTAAAGCAAACAATTAAATTAATTACAAAAATATTTAGGTATAATTTTCAAGAAAAATGTTTGGTTACATATCTTGATTTAAATAATCTATTATAGTATCATTACAATATTACTTATAGTTTGGTTGCTTTTGCTGAAAAGAGCGGAAAATAACTCAGCAAAACAGACAAAAAAAAAGTTGATGGAGCGTCTAAAAAGTAGCATCTTCCACGAAGCACGTGCGGTATCCCGCGTGACTCGCGTCGCACTGGAACGCGATCGGCTTCATTTACCGTGCTTCACTGTGAGTACGCGGGACTCTGTCTACCTTTTTTATTTGGTTTTAGCTCAACAATTACTCCTTTTAAAATAAACTTCATCCATCGATGGTATTGTAGGAAATAAACGCACGTCTGACGTCACTAGCAAAGCTAAGCAAAATGGCATTTTCAATATAGTGTCCAAAACGTACAAAAGGTTGATGATAGCTCAGTGGTAAGTGACGGCGAAGGTCGTGGGTTCGAATCCTACAATGAGTTTGAGCTTTCGGTGAAGGAAAACATCGTGAGGAAACCACAGCACGGTGGTAGGGTACTTTGTAGTACTCGACTGGCTGGCTACCGCCCTCAAGTTGAAAATCTGTCGCCAAGCACCTGTTGGTGTGTTCCCCTGGTATTGCTAATGTCTATAGGCGACGGTAGTCACTTACCATCAAGTGACCCGCCTGCCTCGTTGTCACGTGTGACATAAAAAAAAAACAATCTAATGAAATAGTCTCTCCCGAAGGGTCATCGGACTAAAATAAGAAACCAATTTCCGAAGTAATACTAAAAGGGCACGAAGATACAATAATAAGAGCCTGAAAAAGATATAAAGTTGCCTATTTAACGTATTTTATTCTCTATAAAAGTATTTCGTTGTTTTTAACACGTCGTTTAAATTCTAAGAGTGTGTGTTTAGCAGGTTTTTATAGTGTATAAGCGGGAGCGGTTGTGATAGCGTTTTATGCGTTTTGCATTCAGATTTTTCCATTTATTCTATTAAAAGTTTTGACTATTTGGATTTAGGTTCTTTAAAGGATTGATATTAACTTGAGATATCAGTCCGAAGCGTAATATTACATGAAATAATAATACCTAACAAAAATATAAGCTTTTAGGTTTTTTTTATCTAAACACGATAATGATGTATATTGAGTTATGTACACAAAAGTAAACATATTTTGACCAGAATAAAATAAAATAAATCAATTCCACTTCCCACTACATAATAATTATTCTCGGGAGACCGGCGGGCCATCCGAAGCTACCAACGCATCAGCCTGGCCATCCAAAGAGGAAACGCTGCCAGCCTGCTGGGAACCTTGCCGAACGACAACAGCGGCAGCCTCGAAGAAGTTTTTATATATTTTAGTTTGTATGTTTTGTACATTTGTTCTAAATACATTGTAAATATAGAAAAAAAAGTTGTATATAATGATAGAGATGACATTATTTTTTTCTGGTAAAATTAAATTTTGTTTAATTATTCATAAGCACACAACCGAATCGAAACCAATGAAGATATAGATTTTTTTGAGAAAGGACTCATGTGAAACTGTGGAAAATGTCTTGTTTATTAACTAAAGATCAAGGAATATATTATTATGAACTCTGTAAACCCAAAATTAATTTCTGCCATACGCTGAGTTCAACACCAAACTAAGCCTAACGTTCGTAAAAAATAACATTTATTGTAATCCATTTTCTATTGGTTTTACATACAAAAGAATTGCAAATTACGACGAAACAAAATGGCAGAAAAAATATATGACTTCAATTTCCTTTGAAATTAAATTGATAGTGAGTTTTTCCAAGTCTCTTTTCTTTCGAGTATTACTCCTTTAGAACTGCCTGTGTTTTCCGTTTATAAACTACTAGCTATCCCCCGCGGTTTCACCCGCGTTCCCGTGGTATCTTATCCTTTCCCGGGATAAAATAAAGTATCCTATGGATATGATCTACCTGAGTGCCAAACTTCATCAAAATCCGTTCAGCCGTTTTTGCATGAAAGATTAACAAACATCCATCCACCCTGGTGAAGCGTCAATGTTAGAATTGTAACATCTAGGACTGACTGATATGCCCTCTTTTCTTAAATATCACGCAGAAAGGTTCACGTTTCCTTGGGTGGCCTAATGCTTTGGATAGAGGGAATTAGTAGCGTCGATCTGCGAGAAAAATAAGATTTCCTTCGTGACGCGCCTCCGTGGAGTTGTTTCTTTTCTGAACTGTCAACCGCATTTTGAAAAAATAATATTCAGAAAAATATGTCTTCGTTGACAACCGCATTTTGTCCATATTTTGACAACTAAAATATAAAATAATATTCTATACCGCTTAAAACCCGCTCCGCAAATTAACGAGGATCCTCAGAACCCTAAAATAACTACTGGTGCATGCAAGAAGAGGAATCTACCCAGACGACCGTGGATTGTGAATCCCTCTTGAAGAGGCTGCAGGAATACCAGGTACGTGGGCCTTCTTTTCATTGTCTGCGCGTCAGGATATTTGGGATTAAGAGGGTGTGTCAGTTAGTTTCGTACTATGTACAATTCTGGTGTTGGCTATTTACACGCCATCTCGCCACACCCATTCATCCACCCTAACTTTCACATTTATAATATTAGTGGGATTTTCCTCCTCTAGAATATGCTAATAAGTTTTTTTGGTCACTCAAAACGAAGAAAATACAGATGGATTGAGAATCTCCTCTTTTTTGAAGCTGGTTAAAAAAGCAATTAAAAAAATAATTAAGATCCTGTTATAGAAACATAAAAGTACACTCAGGGAAATTTCTCTTATAGTATATTTTTCTACTCAGCCATAAGCCATGGCATTCCAAATGCGTATTTCCATGCAAATGAATGCGTCGGGACAGGTAACGAGCGTTGTCTACGTACAATGTTATTAAATTCTCATTTAGTCCGTTCGACGAGTGAACAGGGCTTAGTTTACTGTACGTACACTGTAAATGGAGATTAGTTTGACTAGATACGGCTGACCTGTTTTCTTTATGGCACGACTTAGTTTTAGTTTATACTCCTCCAGTTTCATCTACTTTCCGAAATATAAAGTATCCTATGTTTTATTCTAGGATATGATCTACCTGTGTGCGAAATTTCATCAAAATCCGTTAAGTAGTTTTTGGGAGAAAGAGTAACAAACATCTTCACATCCATCCTCATATCCTAACCATTTATAAAAGTTTTAGTCTATCCAGGAAAACTAACAGAAAAAGACGTATCGATCAATAAACTTAATAATTTAAAAAAATCAAATTCACAGCAGTTTCTATATTCTTTCAATAGCATTTCTAGATCCTTCTTATCCTATAGCCCTAAGTGGTAGGCTGGTCCACCTGGTACTGGAAAGCCTTTTTGGCTTAGCCATTATCATTCCAGCTTACTAAACTAGCGGCACGTTATTTTTTCGATATCTTGAACCATTTTCGAGATTTCGATATTTTTTATATATTTTTTTTTTCAAACCGTCAGATTAAGGAAATCCCTCAACATAATTGTCAGATTATGGGTCAGTACAACAAAGCCATCAAGAAGAACCGCCTGTATAAAAATCTGACGCGCTCGAGTAAATCAATGTCACGATTTTTTTTTGCATTTTCAAAAATCGGCCCTGACTGATGGTCGCGTCCAAATCGTCAGTCTTTAAAATAGGAGCTACTGGAGGGTTCACTTAACATCCCTTATCAATGTCTGACGCGCTCGAGTAATTTTTTTTTTTAAATATTTTCGATCCCTTCGTACGGCCACCCCCACCACGCAAAACGGCAGATTATTATTTTTCCGTTATCAGACAGACGTGGCGCGACTACCCTATTAATATCTGACGCGCTCGAGTATTTCTTGATGACTGTTTTTTTTTACATTTTTGAAACCCTGTAGACGCTCCCCCCACCGCTGAAGGGGAAAATATCACATAACCTTTTTTTCTTTATTCCATCTAATCTTCAAATTCCAGTAGGTCCCAAAGACGCTCGAGTAACTACAAATTTAGCATCATTGCCTCCCCTACCATAGCGAAGCGTGTCTGTTTCTGCTTGGGCAAAAATGCTTTTGTATGTCTGTTTGGCTGTTCTTCTCTACAGATCGCATTTGTCAACCTGTTTTCGTGAAATTTTGTGAGCAGGTTCGATTAATAAAATAAGTACCTACATGTGTTTTTGTTTAGTATTAGGATTTTTATCAAAATGGCGGAGCCATGGGAGTCGAAAAAAAAATGTCATAAAACTTTCGCCAGGTCTAATTTCTTTTATACCACTTATAGGTGTCAAACAAGCTTACGGCCCACCTGATGCGTCAACACCAGTCACGAGCGCGTTGCCGACCTTGCATAAACCTTCTTACTCCTCTTTTGAAGGACATGCTGAACCTACAGCTCAGAGAACCACTAGTATATTTTAAAATAATAATTCACGTAATATTAATCTTTTGAAAACTACCCACAGTGTCTGTACGGAGGCCGCATACTTCTCGCTCGCAATAAAGGGGGCTGGCAGCAATATAATGTAATAAAGAGACCGCTACGTCACAGTATTATGATGTATAGTGGAATTTGTCATCGCGCTATTCACTTCGTTGAAATTACTTACTTTATTTATGTGTCTGTTTTTATATGAGTTTATTTATTGTCATAGCTTTTTGGTTTATTGATATACTAGCTATTTCTTGCGACTAAGTTGGATATTAAAAATCTGGCCAAGTGCGAGTCGGACTCGCGCACGAAGGGTTCCGTAAAAAAGGAAAAATAATCACGTTTGTTGTATGGCCCCCCTTTAATATTTATTTTATTTAAATTTTATTATTTTTTATTATAGTAAAAATACAACTCAATATTTTGTGAATATTTCAAGAGCCTAACTGTTGCCATTATTGATATCGAGCAAAAAAGGGCAAAAAAATCAATCGCGTTTGTTGTATGGGAGCCCCCCTTAAATATTTATTTTATTTTGTTTTCAGTATTTGTTGTTATACCGGCAACAGAAATACATAATTTGTGAAAATTTCAACTGTCTAGCTATCGCGGTTCTTGAGATACAGCCTGGTAACAGACAGACGGACGGACAGACGGACAGACAGCGAAGTCTTAGTAATAGGGTCCCGTTTTTACCCTTTGGGTACGGAATCCTAAAAATGGAATGGATGTCCTTTTCCAGGGATCGAGGTCACTAAACCCAAATTTTATCCTTTGTTAACTTGTTAAATTTAATACAGTAACGATGTATTTTATATTTCTCTAAATAATTAAGTTCACTTGAGAGCCAGTTCTCTTACATATTTCAACGCGATGGTATCAGTGGTAGTGACGTCGGATACCGTGGCAAAAGTCGTGGGTTTGAATCCTACAATGAGCTTGATATACACACGAGCATAGCACGGTGGTAAGGTTTGTAGTACCCGACTAGCTGGCTACCACCCTCAAGATGAAAATCTATCGCCAAGCACCTGTCGGTGTATTCCGGCAGCTGCACCTGAGAGCCAGTTTAGGCTTTGTTTACGTACTTACCACCTTCGGCCACATCACCACTTACCATGCTGAGATTGCAAAAAATATATGCAGAGTATAAAAAAAAACTGACATAACTTAATACTTATCTTATTAAAATATACAAGCAAATGTACAATTATAATAGGTATATAAAAAACTTCTTCGAGGCTGCCGCTGCTGCCGATCGGCAAGGTTCCCAGAAGTCTGGCAGCGTTTCCTCTTTGGATGGCCAAGCTGATGCGTTGGCGGAAAAAGCTCCCCGCCCGCCGGTCACCCGAGGCCTCGATTAATTTTTTACATAAAATATTTGCGAAACGACGAGCTTCAGACCCCCACGGACCCATGGTCTCAACCGCAAAAGGCATAAATTGATAATTTGGACCAATACAGGCGTACTTTTTGAATTTTCCAATCTTATCTTATTAATATTATAAATGTGAAAGTTTGGATATTTGTTCCTCTTTTACGCCACGGCTGAAAGGATCTGGATGAAATTTGGCATAGAGATAGATTATAGTCTGGAATTGCACATAGGCTACTTTTTATCCCGGAAAAAGATAAGATCCCTCGGGAACGCGGGTGAAACCGCGCCGAACAGCTAGTTGTAAAATATAGATAAAAAAAAACTTTGCTATAATCTTTGTCTGTACACACACCGTGTATCATTTGTCAAAGAAACTTAACGAAAGAAATATCGAGGCCCTTACTTCCCCGACTGTACATATAAATAGATTATGTCTGGAGGTCACAAAAGCCTAACCCTTTTTTATCCCACTTTAACCATTCACCCGAGCCCTTTTGGAGGGATGTAAGTATGAAGTAATTACCGGAGCTTACAAACCTTACCTACGTTCATACGAACCTTTTTGATATACAATTCTGAACAGATATACAACTTTGATATACAATTCTGAATGTATACTAT
The DNA here is from genome assembly GCA_951361185.1 of Ochropacha duplaris. Classification (NCBI taxonomy): domain Eukaryota; kingdom Metazoa; phylum Arthropoda; class Insecta; order Lepidoptera; family Drepanidae; genus Ochropacha; species Ochropacha duplaris. The sequence goes on along the minus strand of OX592707.1, from coordinate 583,956 downwards.
GTGTTACTCGCGGACATTATTTGATAATGAAGGTTATTTAATACTAGCTTCTTTTTATACAAGGCTAAAAATAACAATGAATATATAAATTTTACACCAACACTGTTTACCACAGTTTTCTTTTTATTTGGAAATTTTTCACACACGGCTATCTGATCCCAAGCTAAGCAGAGCTTGTAATATGGAAACCAGATGACTGATATAATACATATACTACTTTTTTTGTAAATACATACTTAAATAGATAATTACACCCAGACTCTGGACAAACAGACATGTTCATGCACACAAATGTCTGTCCTGGATGGGAATCGAACCCACGACCTGCGGCGTGGTATGCAGTGTGTTAACCAACCACGCCAACCGGCCCGACTTTTTTTTAAACGTTGAGTGAGCGAGCGCTATCTCAAACTGCTAATCGATGATATTATCATTTTCTTTTAAAGCGTTTTGCCCGGTTTCATCCATATTCCTGAGGGTAAAATAAAATATAGCCCATATTTATTATTTACAACAAATGTACAAAATATACATGCAAATGTACAATTACAATACATAAAAAACTTCTTCGAGGCTGCCGCTGCTGCCGATCGGCAAGGTTCCCAGAAGGCTGGCAGCGTTTCCTCTTTGGATGGCCAAGCTGATGCGTTGGCGGAAAAAGCTCCCCGCCCGCCGGTCACCCGAGGCCTCGATTAATTTTATATTGTATTTATCGATATATATTAAAGAAAGTCGTGTTGGTTACACAATTTATAACTCAAGAACGGCTGAACCGATTTGGTTGAAAATTGATGGGGAGGTAGCTTAGAACCAGGAATAACACATAGGATTAAAAAATATGAAAAAAAAAAGAATAATGAAGAAAATTATTTTTGTCATACATTTTATATAGAACGACGTTTTGACATGTCTCGAGATCGGACTGACAGATGGTTTAATTTCACAATTGGTGGCGCTGGAATCGGGTTCTAGACAACGTCTGCTGGGCCCACTAGTAACTGATAAGTAGCTTTTTATTGGTGAAATATGTTTTCAAACAGTTAAAAGTATTGCAACACAAATGTATCATTTAACATTTTACTTGTTCCGTAAATCATGAAACAATGCTTTTGTGAAGCCTTTCATCAAAAAATCCCGTGTTACGATGTTGGTCCACCATTAACTCAGTACCTACTAAACTGAACATGATTAAACTTGTCACACAAATAGACTAGACCCTGGAATAAGAGATAGGGTACTTTTTATACCGGAAAAAAATAATATCTCACGGGAAATGGGGTGATACTGCCGGCAGTTAGTTTACTATAAGAACTTACTTAATCTGAAGGTAAGAAAGATATTCGTTTATCGAATTAATATTTCGGCTTACAAAACTATGTTGACGATCATGGTTAGGTAGACTTGAATTTCGAAAATTTTCCTCAATATAATACCTATTAGACGATAGTAATACGAAATACAATAAAAATAGGTCGTAAATATGCCCGTGGACGACCGAATAGCCAAAATGTACTACAATGTAAGTCAAATTGCCTGTGACAGTATCTGTTTGCAATGTAATTTATTGTTTTAACCATCAGTAGCGGATCCAGGGGGTAGGGGAGAGGCCTAAGGTGGTAACTTCTGTAATTCGGCCTTCATAAGTGCGCTTCTAGGGCCTAAACTTAATAAATGGTTTTGACTTTGACTTTAAGGGAGTCAAGCCCCCACCCAAAAGGATCAGTCCACCAAAGCTTAAATTAACCTACACTACCTAATGTTACATTTTGCGTGCTTTTTTCGGAGCTAAACCTCTCCCAAACCTAATTCCTGAATCGGTTTCTGGTAGGTAACTATATACTTGTCAGTTTACAAAACAAAATCTTTAAAACTCCCTATAACCCCCAACATGGTCCTTATAAGGGGACAGAGATGATAACATTGCGATTCATATAAACGCTGTGATATTTTGCGGCGCATCGTAAAGCGCACGCGGGTGCGAGCCGACTCAGCGGTCGTAGGGTGAAGTTATACGTGGCGATTCGGGAACGATACGATTGTGCGTAAAAAAGAAAAAAAACATGGAAGTGTGTGTTGTATAAATAATAAGCTGTCATTTCAACTGTTAAGAAGTTTTAGCACAAAAGGCGTACTACCATATTAACGAATATTTAAATGACGACAATGCTTGAGTGTAGCGTTCGCTCTTGCAGGACATAATCTTATGTAATAATTCTAAGTTTGTTTTGAAAAGAGTAATTGCTGAGTTTATTGCCGGATCTTCTCAGCAAAAACAACCTTCCGAACCGTGCATTAGAGTCATTAGAGTCTGACAATTCATAAGCGCCTGTAAAGGCCTATGTGGATGAATAAACCATTTTATTTCAAAAACTACTGTGTTTTTCGAGAGACATAAATCAAGTCGTCCGTCAATCAGTGAGACTATCAATCTAAAATAAAATTACTCGTTACATGATTAAACTTTGAAATAAACCAAAATTCAAGAATAATCGATTGGGTCAGAATCGATGAAAAAACTATAACTATAACGTTTTTTTTTAGTTACGATGTTGATATTGTGGTAAAAATAAATAAGAAATTCGTGCAGTGTAAATGGCCCTGGTTGTGAAGATTTACAGCTACTCCACAAAGTAAGTTCATTCTTTTATTCACGTTAAACCGCGCGTGAGTGACGAATCTCATTATTATCGCGAAACATGCAATCACATGAAAATAATGAGATATTTATTTAAATGTGTGACTTTTTTCACAATACTGTTGCATTGAAAATATTTAGTAAGAAATATTTCTTTCACTTAGAGCTCAAAATGCAACATTTTAAATTTATTTTACAAAGTAAAATAGACCTTTACTATATCATTATTTATATTATTTAAGATGCCTTATTAAATTCTTGAAAATAACCTCTAAGCTCTAAATACATCGAGTTTAATTTTTTTTTATTGAAACATCACCATTTTAACTCACCTTTGAAATACCTTTGAATGACAGCCCTAGCTCACAGGACCTTTTTCTAAGTTGGCTTCTCACGAGTATATTTAACAATGTATTGGGCTCGACTGCACGACTAACACCGGTATAAAATACACGAGTAGGTATTGACGCATAAATCCCTGAGGTAAGTCACGTGCGTCTAAACACCCCGGGTGAGATTTTTACCGCTCCGTATACGTCAAGATTGAAAACATACGAGTTGGTAAAAGGAATGTGTCCGCTGCGGGATAAAGTGCTCCAAAATATATGTTTGGTGTTGATGTTTCTTATGATATTGATGTTTTTTTATGATTTAATGATTATGTTTTCAACGTTAATATATCTTGCTTAAAAGCGCGTTTTATTGTTTCTATATTTGAAACTTCAAAAACGTTATTATTGCGCCTTTTTCAACCTTCCAATGTAACTTAATTAGCTGAAGTTACGAACTTTGTCTAACATAATTTACACACATCCCTTATGCAGTTTATCATATAGAGCTGCAAGAATAAGTGAGCTATCAACTTACGTAGAAAAACATTGAAAAAGTACTTGACCAATATAGTCAGATGGTCCAAAAAATAATAATTTAACCTTGCTGAGATTCTTGCCGGTTCTTTTCAGTTAAAGGCTGACTTCTGAACTGACTTTCACTTTATGAAGGTTTTTTTTTTTATTCTGGATAGGTTTGTGTTTGTCTACAATTGCACTATGGTAAGTGATAATGTGGCCGAAGGTGGTAAGCACACAAAGCCTAGATGGGAACTGGCTCTCAAGTGCAACTATCGGAACACACCGATAGGTGCTTGGCGACAGGTTTTCAACTTGAGGGTGGTAGCCAGCCAGTCGGGTACCACATAGTACCCTACCACCGCACTGTGTTTCCTCACGATGTTTTCCTTCACCTCAAGCTCATTGTAGGATTCGAACCCATGACCTTCGTCGCGGTATCCGACGTCACTTACCACTGAAAAAAAATTATAATTGAAATTTTCCTTCATTTTAAAAATATAACCGCGTCAGCTCTGGCCCGAATTTCGATCCGTGTGTCCCATCACTGAGTGTGTAGTATAAAAGCCGCATGTACGGCTAAAGTATTTACGAGTACGCGCGCGTGATGTATGAGGTTTTTTGATGAGTTAGCGGTCCTGAGACCATAAACAATCTTATCGTACTGTCGTTTTAATTTTTAAACAAACTGAGTTATTTTTAAGTCAGAAGGCCAATAAACAGACGGTCTACTGAATGACAAGATGGCCACCATATTATATGTAGCCGTAAATTGACATTTAAAATGGCGGGAAAATTAGCAGGTACTTAACTCAAGTGCAACTACTGGATCACGCCGATAAATATATAGGAGGTTCTCAATTCGACTGTATCAATGCAGCAATCAATCAAACCAATACGATATTTATAGAAAATGTATCAAAGTCGTAACTTTCATTTCTCTCTCAAAACCAAATAATTAATAACAAACCAATTTAAGAAACCACCTCACGCTCTACATTTTGTCAATGCCAGAACATCACCCAATTTCTCCGGTGTAACACTAGTTAATGATAAAAACACTATAAAACCTTCATGGAGACCCTAATCAAGTACATGTCAGGAATTGCCTTTGGACAGAAGGCACGTCCATTCACCCATCCCTTAGGGCGGTCCTACGCGTGACTCTTCCCTAGATGTTTAAGGACGATGCATAAGTTTACGTTACGGATATGTGAAACATACTGTCGCTCTAAGGCCCGGACTCCACCAAAGCTGAGTGGAGCCGAGCGGAGTGGAGATGTTTTTTAAACAACCAATAGGCCCGAGCGGAGACGAGATGTGTGAATTACGAAATTCTATTGGTTGTTTAAAAAACATCTCCGCTCGGCTCCGCTCTGCTTTGGTGGAGTCCGGGCCTTAACCTGTTGATATAATTATTGATTGTGGAACTGATTTTAAGATTACATTAGTTATCATAAAAAAATTATAGGTGACAAACTTGTATTTGCGATAGATTTTATATAGTGTACATACTACGGAAACACCAATAAAATTAAAAAGAATAGATGTTAAAATACAAAAACGTTATTTGAATTAATATAACAGCCTATTATACAGGGTGTCCGGTAAGTAGCACGACGAACTTAGGTGGGTCACCAATAACATAGGTAACAATTTTCGAGATGTTTCGATATTTGTGATATCAATTATCTCGAAAATGGTGACACTTTTACTAAGGTCATTTTTGTATATTTGGTAGTCGATTCATCCAGCTATTTAAAAAAAATCTGTGTCTGATAAAAATAAACAATGTTTCTAATTAACAAAAAAATGTTATAAAATGCTGCATCAAGCCAACCTAATTGGTGTGTTCCGGCAGTTGAACTCGAGAGCCAGATGCCTTTAAGGCATTTTAAAAAGGTCGAAACATATTTGCAATCCTCCTGGTATTGTTAATTAAAAGTCGACGGCAGACGGCATTCACTTACCATCAGGTGACTCGTCTGCCGAGTTGTGACTTGAAGTATATGAAAAAAATACTATTAAAACTTTTTCCATTAGTAAATAGGTCTAAATCTATTAAAATAAATACTATCTACTCAAAAAAATAGAGAAAACGTAATTCTCCATACTTCTCCCTCAGAGTTTGCAACGTATATCGTTGGAGTATAAATGACCCCTTGGAATAATGGATCAGTGTAGGTTTACTTCATCATGCTGAAAAAAACATTTCTATTATTATTTTAATTTATAGTGAGTTTTCTTTCCTACAAGGCCTAACTTTTAAGGCGATGATAGCTCAGTGGTAGTTACGTCGGATACCGCGGCGAGGGTCGCGGGTTCGAATCCTACAATGAGCTTGAGCTTTCGGTGAAGGAAAACATCGTGAGGAAACGTTAGCACGGTGGTAGGGTACTTTGTAGTACTCGACTGGCTGGCTACCACACTCAAGTTGAAAAATCTGTCACCAAGCACCTATCAGTGAGTTTCGACAGCTGCACTTGAGAGCCAGTTCCCATCTAAGCTTTGTGTGCTTAACACTTTCATCCACATCATCACTTACCATGGTAAAGATTGTGGTCAAACACAAGCTTATCCAGAATAAAACAAAAAGGTTTTCAAAATGCCATGAAAAGAGTTGTTCAATGTATTTAAGAAAACCTCTGGAAATGCATAATATGTTCATAGTTTCGTAAACTCACCATCAGGTGGTCCGTCAGCAGTAGTAGGGATTCGCCGGTTCTGGACCACCCCAGGCGGGGCGCTTAGTTAGGTCCTACGGGGGCGCTTAGTTAGGTCCTATGGGGGCGCTGGCTACTGGCCGCGAATCAACTTTATACCTACAGCGAATAAACTTAATACCGACCGCGAATCAACTTAATACCTATCGCGGATTAACTTCGTAGCTACCGCGGATTAACTTAATACCTACCGCGAATCAACTTAATGCCTACCGCGGATTAACTTCGTACCTACCGCGGATTAACTTAATACCTACCGCGAATCTACTTAATACCTTACGCGGATTAACTTTATACCTTAACGCCTACCGCAATACGAAATGTTATTTACTTCATACCTACCGCGGATTATGCTTATACCTATTGTCAATTATCCATTTTGTTCGCGGTGCAATTTCTACATTTCTCAGCTCTCGGGTTTACTTTTGTCGGTATCTTTTGTGTCCAGGTACTCAACCTTCTTTTGTATACATTTGCAATTGTTTATTTTTATCTATTGTCTATTGCGTAGGCGCCTAAACCTTTTCTTTAATTGTTTCTTTGTTGTGTTAGTTTTTGTGCAACTACCTTTATTTAATTTTTTTACTACAGCTTTATTGCACTAGTGTTGTAAAGAACCTTTTTTTTGTGTCTCGTCTATCCACACCAGTTTTGACTTGTCTGTCCTTTTATGTACCGTGCTATAGGTGTTTATGAGTCGTACTGAAACACATGTATATTTTGATTAATCATCATTTATTTTACTTTTTTACAAAAACCTAACCCAATACTTCTATCTATATATCCAATGTAGTCTGTCTTTTGAAACTTATCCAAACTTAGTCAACATTTATTTCAAATGAAAAATAAATATACTAACCTAACCTAACCAAAGCACAATTTGAACATATTACACAACAATACATCATTTAACTCGGTGTTGCGATCGAATATTCTTACAAAATCACACATTGTGTGTCCATTTAATTTGTAGTGCAAATACATCAAGCAGTATTTAGCACATACTGAACTCCAATCATTTTGTATCCTTTTACTATTAAAATCCCATTGTCTCGAGTTCCTCTTCAAAAAGGTTCGATGGTGACCCATTGGTAATCTACCATACGAATCAAAATATTGACCAACACCATTTTCGTTTATATGCATTGCGACCCAATGAGATCCAGGTTTTGTATCAGGATCTAAATTGCTTATTAAATATATTGGAGCTTCGGCGTATATAGGCAATCGATTTGCGGCATATACATTATATTGTAGGTTCGGGTGAATTTTACTTAAATATTGCTGAATCTCTATAGTATCCATAATGGAAGTATACTAAATCTACCTACTCAGTTCAATACATAAGATGAAAGTGTAAAATTACATGTAGTAACCTGATACTTATAGTACCTACTTATGTACAAGGATGGTATAAATAATACAAGAACATGCTTCTTCAAACTTATATTTTATTAACATTATATCTTAAAACTATTACAATTAATCACTAACTACTATAGTCAACACTAACATTACGGTTTTTATCAATTTCAATAACATTATCGAATTCTGCATATACAATACAATTAACAGTTTGCAAAAGAGTCGTTTCAAAACGAACTTCCAATCTTACGCTACCATGTTTTATAAGATTCCAATGAGTTGTTGAATTAGCTGACAAATCTGGTGTTAGATCGAAAGCTAATAAACAGTAACCATTAGCATATTGTTCTCTAGATATTCCATTTCCTTCGTTAAGAAAATGAATGCCCGTTCCAGAGAATAGGGTATGGTAAGCAGAAGTAAATACTTTATTTTCAAATGATGGTTGTATAGCTTTCGATGGTATTTGTTGACCATCAATGTATAGTGAAAAAGTATTTATATCATAATTTTGAAAATCAAATGGATTTTTTGTGAGATTACCATTAAATGCTGCGTTATTAACAAATCCAATTATACATCTTTTCGGTACTTGCCCCAAAAAAATATTGTCAAGTGTTTTCCCCTGTACCCCTGAAGGTATTGTTAATACTTTAACTTCGGCTCGGGTGATTGGATACTTAGCTGTAGTTGAGGATAAAACTTTTTGATGAGCCAGTAAAATAGATGGATTGATTCGAGCTTTACGAACAATAAGTGTTGCATCCGTAATGGATATTTTAAACTTCAAATCATTTGTAGAAGACATTAAGTTGAATGCTTCTCTGGAGCGAACTAGTTTTACAGACATTTCAACAGCGTTAATCAAAAACTTTTCTTGGTTGAATATATCCCCATGTAGATGTCCAATCATTTCAATTTCTTTGCTTTCACTTGCTAATTCCATTCTTTTAGTAAATCCTTTATTTTCTTCATCAGTTGAATTCATTTTTCCATGCGTATCTTCATACCAAAGACCACATGTAAGATGAGATTCTTTAGCAGTTGGGGCATAGTTTAACAATGTTTCTATGTAGGCACGATATGCATATGTATTATTTGGAGGTGACACCAGTTTTTGGTTTAAAAAAACATCTAATTGACTAAATAGAGAATGCAACCAATTATTCACTGGAGCCACTTTTGATGTTGTGAGCAATTTGGTTGAATCTTGATTCATTATCTTAGCTTTTATGTGAATCAAAGTATGAGACAAATCAATGTAGTCATCACCAGTTCCTGGTATTTGAAATTCAATGGGTCCATCGTCAGCAAGAGAAGAAATAGGTTTATAGTATATCCACATTCCATTTTCGATGCTGGTCTGCGTAGATGGTAAAGCAAATAAATCTAACTCAGATTTAACGCACTCACATGAATGATTATGTAAAAATGACATTATTATTTTTTATTCTATGAAAATATGTCTTTAATTTTATTATGATTCAATCTTTGTTTTTTGTTGGCGGCTTTCACTTTAGCTGTTAGTGGTGGAATGAATGATGAAAGCCGTTTCCTCTTAGTTATATAACCTGATCCCGACATATTCAATCGATCGATTTTATTATCGGCTTTGAGTTTTAAATTAGAAGCTGCTTCTTTCAACCGAGTCTTAATTGCATCTTCCATAGGACGTGCTTGAAACATATCCGATACAAGTCCCATACCAGCATTTAAAGCCTCTTTACCAATAACTCGAGCTCCACTAGAGAATAACGGAATAACAGATCTAAATAAGCCTCCTAAAAAGCTACCAATTCCATTGCCGCGTTGATATGGTACCCCCCTATATATGACTCCAATACCAGATCCAGCTTGATGTGAATAATAATGTTCATAGGGACAAGTTGAGTTATCATATCGAGGAGACATTATAGTTTTTTGAAATGTAGTTTAACACACACTGTTCCAAACTGGAATGGTATTTTTTGACCTGTACTTGTTCTTATATCTATTTCAATTGTATCAAACTCTCTACGCATGAGAGGAAAGTAGTGAGGTGGTGAGAATACGTGCATATTATTGGAACCATAAATATATTTTGAAGGATCCAATGGTATAATTCTTAGAAGGGGGGCCATTACATCACCAACAATCTGTGGGTCGATTATATCACTGTAAATAAATAACTGAGATGGTAACCCTAAAAGCAAATTGGCTGGAAATTTTCCTTGACTTCCCTGAAGAACAAAATTTGTATTAGGTTCAAATCCAAGTTGGAGACACAATTTTGTTGAAAACGTCAATGATTTTATTGTTTCATCCATTACAGTAACGGAGACTATTTTTGATTTATCATCATATTTAAATGTAATATTTTCTTTAATATCGTTTAACTTCGATAAAATATGATTGATATTATCATAATTTGTTGAAGGTATATATGTTTTATAGTACACAAGGGAAGGTTTGACTTCACCAGGCATTGTCATCTGTTTAGATATGTAAATAACATTTTCATGATCTTGAATGGTAAATATTGTGCATGGATATTGAAATTCAACAACACCAACTACCCATGATCCTTCCATTACAATGGACTTTGGTAATTTAGTAGCAAAACGAGTTGTCGTGTTTTCTGGATAGTAATCCATAGAACTATTACTAAGTAATGTGAGATAAAAACTTTCTTTGTTCATTGTTGTTCTAAGCTAGAAGCTAAAATCCAAGTGTTGAATTTATCAGGATAACCTTTCCACTTCACTAACAATTGCTTTCTGGCACCGGAGTAACGAGAGCTAATTATTTTATCTATTTTGTAACTCGAGGTAGGATTATAATTTACTTTTTGCAATTCTTTTTCATAAAATGTACCCACAATCGGATCATTTTGCAAATCGTTCAATGTGTACACAATCCACGGTGATCTTTCTATTATTGAAGATATTGTAAAAATTTCATCACTCCAGTTGGATTCGTATCCTTTTTGAAATATGTGTTTATATTTTGTTATTCTAACATGATCACCAACTTGGAATTTTGAATGTGATATAGTAGATTGTTCTTTTATAGATTTTCTATCGTATAAATTATTCCAAACAGTCATTATGTTATTTGAATTTACATCATTGGGACACATTTTAATGCTGGAATGGTAACTATGATTATAAGCAAATAACAAGTCTTGTAATATATTTATATACCTATAAGTATTTTTATGTGTAAAATAACGCCACATTTTCATCTTAAGTGTCCTTTGAAATCTTTCTACAATACTTGCTTTAATATCGGGATTATTCGTTGTGTAATAGTTAATATTTTTGGATTTAAAGTATTTCCGTACATCTTTAGAAACAAATTCAGTTCCTTTATCAGATTGTATATGTGTTGGAGTAGTATTAGCTTCATTAAATATACTTTCAAAACAACTTTTAATAGTTTCAGAATTTTTATTTTTCATTGGTCTAGCATATGCATATTTAGAAAACACATCAATAACACAAAGAATATAATTAAAACTTTCGTTATATTTAGAATAAGTTCTCATATCACTTAAATCAGCTTGCCAAAGTTCATTAAGATTAGATAAAACGTATTTATTACGTGGAAATTTTCTATGGACCGGTTTGTGAAGCGTATACGTTTCTTGGGCTTGCAACCATTTTTTGACATCTTCTTTATTCATTTTACCTTTCATAGCTTTTGATAATTTTTCGATACTGCTATATCCAGCGGGGTTCGAAACATCATAATAAATATCATTTATTTCTAATAAGGTGTCCATTTTTCCCAATCAAGTTTCTTTTTTATTTTATTTATGTGCTTATCTGAACTTTTTGGTGTAATATTAACTTCTTTCTCTTTTGTGGTAGGTTCTGTGATCTCTATCATTTGAGATATGTAATCACTTCTTTTTGGGTTTCCAACATAAGTTAGTGGTATTTTTAAATCCTTTAATGCTTTAGCAAATTTTTCCCAACCTACTGGATCGCTTTTTTTTAACGGACGAAGTGAGTCGTTTACTAAATCTATGATATTACTTCCAGGAATTACTTCATTATCTATGATAACTGTACCGTTATCATCCCAAGAGATTTTGTTTTTACTCGATGATACCGAATCCAATAACAACTCACCTTTTTTTATATATGATTTAGGTACCAAACTTAGAATTTGACTTTTTGTGTAGAGAGGATTTATTTCAACTTTAAAATTATCTTGCTGTTTCTCTTCGTTACTCAATGTCTGATTAGCAACTAAATCTTTAATTTTGAAGTCGTTGTTTATATTTGAAATTTCATTTTTTGTCGTGGTTTCAACAAAATCATTATTGGAACTAATTATTGGAATCTCAAGAGGTCGACGATCTTCTTCCGTGAAGTGAAGATATCGTTGTAAAATTTGTAAATACAATTTACATTTTTTACGATCATCCATATCACTATTCAAAATGTTCTGCATTTCAGTATCTAACCTTGAGGTAGAATTTTCATTTCTCTTTTGATTTATTTTATCTATTAGTCCCGGTTCAACTAACAACATTTTTTTTGCATGTTCCATTTTAAACTAGTGTACTTACTAGCCCACTTAAAATAGCACCCAATATGATAGGTAGAAATGATCCACCTTTTTGAACAATTATGTTTTTTCTTATTTTATTGGCACTTTTACGTACCAATTTTCGAAGTATAGATTTAAATTTTTGTAGTTTAGTCTTAGATTTTTCCTCAAGTTTTACGTTCCCTTGTAATATATTATGAATGCACTCACAAATAAAATTAATTTCCTTTTCACTGCAGGATTTTAGAAGGGCTTGTTGATGTTTTGGTTTTAGTTTACATAAAGCATTTAATAAATTTTTGTACGTCTTGAAGCGTTGATCCATCATTTGCAAATGATGGGTATTTGTCGATTCTTGACATATTTAAACTCTTTTGTGGGGACATACACTGTACAATACCCATCGGATGGTAATATTTTAGACTTGATTCGACATATATCAATAGTATCTTGTTTTAGATCCATCATCAAATATCCATGTGCGTCTTTAGTAGCATCCCTGTAGGCGTCTTCGATAAATTTACGATTTTCTGGTGAAACTTGGCGTGCTAAATAACGAATTTGAGTCTTGTCGCGAGGATTTTTGAAATAAATAATATAGCTTGAATTTAAAGAAATATCTCTTTGACCTTTACCCTGATGAAATAAATTTTGAGTAATGTAAAATACACTTAAGTTTCTATGATGACTACCTTTAGTAAAAATGTCAACAATGCGTCCATCAGATTCTCTCATAAGATCATCAATAATAATAAGATGTGCATCTTTTCCATCAAACATGTTCAAATCTGGTATACCTTGATGATAATTCACATTTGGTAAATTGTACAATGGTTGCATTTCATCAAAACACCAAGTAATTTGGGTAAAATTTCTATTACATATTTCTTTAGTGTATTTAATAAAATTTGTTACGAAATTAGACTTTCCGCATCCACTTGGACCTGCGACTATTGCAGTAAAAGGATGAAAAAAATGAATCATTTTAAAAACACGTGTAAACTCTAAAAGGGTATTGGAATGAATAAAACAAATCGTTAGAATGAAATGTATTATATTGTTTATAATAAATCACGACTTACAATTTTTAAATATATATTTTTAAAGGTTTGAACACACATTGAAATGAAAGAAATAAAATTAATTTTTTTTTTTTATTCAAACAAGTCTTCTCCATACTTTATTGATAGTCAGATTTTTAAACCGGTTCGGAAGGTTGGCTTACTGTTGAGAAGAACCGGCAAGAAACTCAACAATTACTCTTTTCAATAACTATTCTTAAATCAAATCTAACATGAAACTAATTAATAGGTAAACACATCATGCACTTATAAATAAGAGGTTAAAACAATATACTATATTATATAAGGTACAGTTCTTAAATCAAATCAAACAATAAATCTAACATATTATGTACAACTTATTAATAGGTAAACACATCATGTACTTATAAATAAGAGGTTAAAACAATATAAAAATAAAACATCAATATTTATATTTTATATAGTACAGAAAACAGTGATAAATTAAATGTTCTTTATTCTATAATGACCCCAAGCAAGCGTATCGGTAGAATTTTCTAGTAAATGTCTTTTGGTATCACTGTGTGATAGTGATATTTTGTTTATTTTTTGGGTAAAAATGGCGTGTTTAATTGATTTAAATCGTAACATTTTACTATAAAGAATTTTCTTTTCAAATAAACATGTTTTATAATCATTTAGGTTAAATTTTTTTGATATACATTTATTGATTCCCTTAGCTTTAGCGATAAAATTATTTTGCACATCCATAGCATACATTTTTGCACGTAGTCCTACAAACTCTTTGAAAATTTTACCATTATTTTCATCTTTAAAAAACCCTAAACGCTTTTTATTGATTAATGGTAAACCATAATCATTATTAGGTGGATAATCAGATGTATCAAAGTGAAATTCTAAACTTGATTTAATATCTGCATAAAAATTTTCGGTAAATATTTGATAAATTAAACTGTCTGTGTCTGTGTAAAGTAGTTTAAGATTATCTTGATATTTTGATTTCATAAAATCGTAATGAAATTGATACATCAGCGTTTTTGATAAATCTAATATGCAAAATCCGAGGTAAATTGGTTTGTTATACAAAACTTTAGTCTTATTTAATTGTACTGCAACTAAACTTTCTGAAAATATTGAAAGACTATGAAATTCAGGTCTTGCTATTAAAGATTGGACACCTTGGGTTTTCCCTCTATTCAACCAGTGATTTACTAACTTAACGTTAACTCGTTTTGTTACATTTTCCATCGTTTTACCGAAAACGGAATTATTCATTAATTTAAAAAAATCTTTTTCAAAATCTGAGGTTGCCAACGAACGCATATGAGTGTTTAAATCTATGTATTTTTTTAACCATGCAGATTGCTCAAATTTTAGTATCCTATGAATTTTAGTTAAACGCAGACCTTTATTTAAACATTGTTTTAGATTTCTGTAATGAAGGACATATTTCTTTTTATCAGTTAAATTCGGGATCAGTTTTCGATTTTTACTACCTAAACATATATTCTCAGGACAAAAGGGTAAATCTGAGTGAAAATCATGTAAGTGGGTAGGATACTCTAAATCTACTTCTAAAATAAAACCGTGTTCGGAATCATCGGTGATGTTAAAATCTGTATCAACTTCTACCCACTCAAATTTACCTGTTGGGAGGCATTGAGACATAGCCCATCCGTAAAGGTTATTTGCGTCTAGGTACATGAGAAAGGACGATGGGGAATTTGGATCATATTCAGACATAAATATATTATTTGCCTTAGCATGTCTATTACTGCATTGAGATATGCCACCCCTAACATTGTTTGCAATAAAAGCTATTTTATTAATATCTGTTAAAAGCTCTAATTTTATTTTAGTAGAAATTAACATAGCGTCCCAACTTAATCCAGGTGCTGTATAATAATGAGCAGGATCTAATTCGTATGTTTTAAGACAAAGATCCCTAAAATTTTCAAATATATCTGCCAACAACAAAACATCTGTTTTTAAATAAAGATCAGAATAGTTACCCATGTTTTGACATTTGAAGTGATTCCATACATCATGAGCATGGCGGTAATCATTTTCGGAAATATCACTATCATTTAAAGAACTATAAAATTCATCGCGAGTAGGAAGAGAAGTTAATTTTAAGGAATCAAATGAAGTCATGTGTTCATATGGATAAACACCCTTCCGTATTAATCGTTTAAAATCATCTTCACAAGGAAACTGCAACTTGAGTTCACGGAATTGATCAGGTAATAAATTTTTAGCTAAGTTATCAAGACTACTAGACATAAATTTAAGTGAATCGAGAAATCTTAATTTCATAACTCGATTATTAATTTTTAAAACCTTGGAAAAAGATATATATTTCTCTTTATTCTCAGGTATTATTTCTATATCTCCCTCTTCAAAATTAAGTCCATGAACTATAAAATGAGCGTCATAATTACTTAAATTGTGGAAAAATACTGGAACAAAATTAGGTGAGCGGTATTTCTCAGAGCAAAATGGATGAGCAACCCCTTCAAACACACCCGTATACCAATTGTATGAAATAGAGGAATTACCATTTAAATCATTATTACAAATATAACAAATCTCGCTTTGGGCAATACTTATTTTATTTTCGGGTGTTAGTGGTAATGGACACCTATAAAAAGAATTTTTTTTACAAATATTTTCTAGGTCTTTTTTGATAGTTTTCATGAATATTTGAGCACAGTCTTTACCGGTATAAGTTTTGTAAGCTGAAAAACTATCATTGTATGAGCATTTAATATAGTATCCAAAACTATACATTTCATGCTTTTGTATGTTATTAGTTGATGACTTACTAGGGTCGTAAGAACAACCATGTATCGGATTTAAAAATGCTTCAAAGTCAGCGTACACAACGAAAGGAATTCTTAACTTACGTTCATAATTATTAAATGAGATTTGACTAGAGGGAGTTAATTCGTTAAACCAATTTCTTTTCCTATCACTTTCCGATGGTAAATTTGTACATACATGAAAACAGTCATTTTTTTGATGCTGTTGTAAATTATCACGTGATGTGAAATTTAATAAACAACCATCACAAATAAAGATTTCATGTTCTGATGATGATAATTGTTTAGATACTAATCTTGAAAGATTTTTAATATAACAATAATGTCCGTTACTACCTTGGGATATGTACAATAAATTTAAATGTTTATCTTTCCTATGTTTTGTTAAGTGTAACGGACCTACAACTTTATTTGTCTTACTTATTAATTCATATTCTAAACCAAAAACATTAATACTTATGTCATTTAGTTTTTCAAATTTATAAATATCGTTAATTTTTAATGGAAAAGAAAGCTTATCAAATTTTATGAAATGTTTATGAGGTAAATAAGATGTTACTCTATTAGAGTGATTTTTAACCGGAAACAACCCTGACAATACTGCCCAACGAAAGCATTCATTATCATTGTTTTGAACGTTGATTACGGCTTTTTTGTGTTTTATATCTAATGGTAAGTCTATGTATGATGATCCACGTAATGGGTTAAATTTGTTAACGTTCATGTCCAAGTGTTTTATTTTAACTAAACTCCATCCGCTATCTTTTCTTTCAAAATTAGAAATTTTATTTTTAATTTCAGTAACAATAGATGAAAAAATTATATCCTTATCATCCCCAAGACAAATAACATAATTAGAAATTTGGAAATCAAACGTATTAAAAATGTTTTTTGTTTCTTGTGTAAAGTCAGCATTAAGAATAAAATTTACTTTAACAACAGTGTGTTCTTTATTTGATCTATCTAATAATTTATATATCAAGTCTTTGATCTTTTGCAAAAAGATTTCGGGTGTTTCTAATGGCTGTTCAAAAGTTAGTTTAGATTTAATTCTATAGGTAATAATTCTTTTTCCGAACGCACTTTCAATAATTTCAACGTTTTCTAATTCATTGTCAGATTTTAAAACATTATTTTTATGAGTATTACTCTTTAAATGGTTTGCAAAGTATTTTTTAAACACTGATATACCACACACAGAACATTCAATTTTATCTCTATTTTCTGTACTTACATTAAATGGGGACACAGACGAAGTTGATGTTGATGGGGCTTCAAGAAGTCGAATCCTCTTCAATGTTGAATCCTCTTCTATCAGTGTTGTCGTCGCTGGTCTTTTTTTTAAACCTCCTCCATTTTGTATAGATCTGTGTGAAAAACAAAAGAAAAACATTAACATAAATTTAACAACAAACCCACCATACATAGTATTCATATAACACCTCAAATACTAACATGTTTATTATTTACACAGTAAACAATAAGCCTGCATTGGTAAAACACCATCAATTACGTCTTGATCCATTAAATTATGCCCGTTACAGGGAGTATAATAAGGAGTAATTTCCGGATCTCCTATCATTGTCCCCGGTAAAATATTTTCTATGAACCAAAATCGAATCATCCTATGAAATTTTTGTAAAATTAGGTTTTTGCCCAAACTTGCTATGTCACTTTGAGATAAACTGTAAATTTCAGGACCACGATACATTTTTCTGATTTAGTAGCTAATAAAATACAATTACAAGACACGAATGATTCGGAAACACAACACTGTCCTCTTAAGTACCCAGAAATCTACCCCCTCTTCATAGACATAGACGAGACATGTTACAACAAGTTCATATATAACAACAAAATTGTACTCACGTTTTGTCCTGATCTATTTTCTCACAGAGGTCGTAGAGTTCTTGGTCGAAATCTGAAGATATGAAATCCAATGATTCTGCACCTTCAGCGAGTCTGACCAGTTCAGTATTGTAGACGTCACAGCTTAACCTTTCCATGGTGAGGAATAACAACAACTGTTTTGGTGCAAAGTAAATTTGTGAGCTTTATATAGTCCGTACACAATACATTTCACAAAAATACCACGATATTAAAATTTAAATATTCTTCATAGAGACTTAGAACACTACAATAGTTTAAATACCATCACAAAGATAAATAGGTTGAAAAAGTTATACAAAACTGTAGGTTCAACAAAGAACTTGACTAATAAGATAAGATTTAACATTTTTACAATATACAATAAAATTTATTTGAGATTTTTAGGCATACAAAATAAACATATTTTTAAAAGGCGATGAACACAATACATATATTACAATAGTCTGAATACCATCATAAAAACAAAAGGTTTAAAAACTTTCAAAGAACTTAAATATTATCAGTAAGGTTTAACAATTTTACAATACACATAAAATAAACGTAGTTCGATAAAACACAATACATCTTAACTAAAATTTAATCTAAACACAATCTTATTTATCAGTACTTATAAAATATTTCGCACAATCGTCTTTGGTTGCCAACTCCTTGGTGATGTTAAAAATAATGTCTTTCACACTTTGTAAGTTCTTATTGTCTTCCACTTCCACATAATATTTCACACGAATATCGGCATGCTTCCATTGTTCCATCGGCTCGATATTTTTAATTTTTTGTGTGTCGTAAATTTCAATCTTGATTAAGTGTGATGAATACGCACTATTGTCCTTATTGGAACTGATGTACGCGACACCTCCGTTCATAGCTTGTCCAACGGTGGATGATTTTTTTGAGAGCTTCTTCTTCTTCTTAGGTGTCTCAAAAAAATCATCAATGTTATTGTTTGCCCGTTTTGCGATAGCTTGTTTAACTTTCGAGGCAAGTGTACCTTCTTCATCACTGGGGTCGTCCTGGGTCTCGGCATAATAATAACTTTTGAAGGTATTTTCAGAGAACTGAAACAATTGTAATACATCATATTAATTATTTGTTAAAGAACATACACGATGAACACATAAATAAAGAAATTATAATAATCAACAGTACATACAATAAACAAAGATAGACAATAAAGATACTTACATCCATTATTCAGCAGTTAAACAATTTCAACGGTTCACGAGAGACACTTAGAGATCATATATGGTGTAGATCAGAGAGTACAGTGAGATGCTGTATGATTTGAACCACCCTTTTTATACAGAAACCAACGAATAGACGTTCCAGACAGGTTTGAACTTGAATTCGATAGAAAGTATGTTAACTTGAATACCGATATAAATAATGTTATTGAAATTGATAAAAACCGTAATGTTAGTGTTGACTATAGTAGTTAGTGATTAATTGTAATAGTTTTAAGATATAATGTTAATAAAATATAAGTTTGAAGAAGCATGTTCTTGTATTATTTATACCATCCTTGTACATAAGTAGGTACTATAAGTATCAGGTTACTACATGTAATTTTACACTTTCATCTTATGTATTGAACTGAGTAGGTAGATTTAGTATACTTCCATTATGGATACTATAGAGATTCAGCAATATTTAAGTAAAATTCACCCGAACCTACAATATAATGTATATGCCGCAAATCGATTGCCTATATACGCCGAAGCTCCAATATATTTAATAAGCAATTTAGATCCTGATACAAAACCTGGATCTCATTGGGTCGCAATGCATATAAACGAAAATGGTGTTGGTCAATATTTTGATTCGTATGGTAGATTACCAATGGGTCACCATCGAACCTTTTTGAAGAGGAACTCGAGACAATGGGATTTTAATAGTAAAAGGATACAAAATGATTGGAGTTCAGTATGTGCTAAATACTGCTTGATGTATTTGCACTACAAATTAAATGGACACACAATGTGTGATTTTGTAAGAATATTCGATCGCAACACCGAGTTAAATGATGTATTGTTGTGTAATATGTTCAAATTGTGCTTTGGTTAGGTTAGGTTAGTATATTTATTTTTCATTTGAAATAAATGTTGACTAAGTTTGGATAAGTTTCAAAAGACAGACTACATTGGATATATAGATAGAAGTATTGGGTTAGGTTTTTGTAAAAAAGTAAAATAAATGATGATTAATCAAAATATACATGTGTTTCAGTACGACTCATAAACACCTATAGCACGGTACATAAAAGGACAGACAAGTCAAAACTGGTGTGGATAGACGAGACACAAAAAAAAGGTTCTTTACAACACTAGTGCAATAAAGCTGTAGTAAAAAAATTAAATAAAGGTAGTTGCACAAAAACTAACACAACAAAGAAACAATTAAAGAAAAGGTTTAGGCGCCTACGCAATAGACAATAGATAAAAATAAACAATTGCAAATGTATACAAAAGAAGGTTGAGTACCTGGACACAAAAGATACCGACAAAAGTAAACCCGAGAGCTGAGAAATGTAGAAATTGCACCGCGAACAAAATGGATAATTGACAATAGGTATAAGCATAATCCGCGGTAGGTATGAAGTAAATAACATTTCGTATTGCGGTAGGCGTTAAGGTATAAAGTTAATCCGCGTAAGGTATTAAGTAGATTCGCGGTAGGTATTAAGTTAATCCGCGGTAGGTACGAAGTTAATCCGCGGTAGGCATTAAGTTGATTCGCGGTAGGTATTAAGTTAATCCGCGGTAGCTACGAAGTTAATCCGCGATAGGTATTAAGTTGATTCGCGGTCGGTATTAAGTTTATTCGCTGTAGGTATAAAGTTGATTCGCGGCCAGTAGCCAGCGCCCCCATAGGACCTAACTAAGCGCCCCCGTAGGACCTAACTAAGCGCCCCGCCTGGGGTGGTCCAGAACCGGCGAATCCCTACTACTGTCAGCCTGCATCAAGTTTTAAGCAAAAATCATATGTTTAAATAATAGCAAAAAAAAACACGTAGTACAAATTAAAAAACTAAATTCATTACGACGGGCCGGTTGGCGTGTTTGGTTAACACACTACCTATGGTGCAGGTCACACTGCAGGTCGTGGGTTCGATTCCCTTCCAGGACAGAAATTTGTGTGCATGTCTGTTTGCCCTAAGTCTGGGTGTAATTATGTAATTTAAGTATGTATTTAAAACAAAAAAGGTTGTATAATATGTAGTATATCAGTCATCTGGTTTCCATATTACAAGCTCTGCTTAGTTTGGGATCAGATAGCCGTGTGTGAACAAATGTCCGAGGATATTTATTTATATTATAACATAGCACTAAATTAGCCTGTATTGGTCCAAATTATCAATTTATGCCTTTTGCGGTTGAGACCATGGGTCCGTGAGGGTCTGAAGCTCGTCGTTTCGCAAATATTTTATGTAAAAAATTAATCGAGGCCTCGGGTGACCGGCGGGCGGGGAGCTTTTTCCGCCAACGCATCAGCTTGGCCATCCAAAGAGGAAACGCTGCCAGCCTTCTGGGAACCTTGCCGATCGGCAGCAGCGGCAGCCTCGAAGAAGTTTTTTATATATTATAGTTGTACATTTGCTTGTATATTTTGTACATTTGTTGTAAATAAAATTATATATATACACTAAATTATACTACCAAATAAATTGCATTTCGAAATATAAACATCTCTTTTGGTAACTTTAATATTTCATAAAAACGAATGAGTAAAAAAATACATTGAGCGCCATATTTCTGTTTGATTTAAAATAGCCGGTTCTGATTACGGTAGGTATTTTTATATTCGTTATTTGTTACGGTCCAGTCAGCAGTCGTATTAAATCGCAAATTATATACCTGATGTTCGGTTTCAGGACTTTAATAAACATATTTTACGTTCGCTGGCTTAATTTGCTGTCGGTAGGTAAATAAGGATCCAGAAGTATACCCACTAGTTATTATGAGATGGCTCACTTTGATAATTTTGATATTTATACTGCTTTTGTCAAGCTGTTAAATTTTTTGCGTGTTACTCAAAAAAAGTAACAAACGTACCTTTGACGATAATAAAAACTTGAGAGGTGTCAAGGGACACCCGGATGGAACGAAGTTATATAAGTCGAGAGAGTATATATATATAAAAAAAAACATTTAATATAGGTATATATATATAAATAGAATTGAAAATATCTGGCTTGCTTTCTATAAGAGAGAGAGAGAGAGAGAGACAGACAGAGAAACATGCGCACGCCGCACAGCTTACAATAGCTTACTACAGACAACTGTCACCGACAGTGACAGTGACACAAAAAGTGTCGTAAGATTTTTTTCCGCCTAGCCCCCTTTCACAACGCGCGATAAGGAAATGTAGGTACCTTTATAAAAAAATCTGAGTGGGCTTCTTATAAGTTGGCTTATAATCTTATGTTTTCCCGGGATTAAAATATAGCCTATGTTTCTCAAGGATAATGAACTCGTAGCATTCTAATGGTGAAAGTATCTTTGAAATCGGTCCAGTAGTTTTTGAGTTTATTCTATAAAAAGTATAAGTAAATGTTTTCTCTTTATAATATGAATGTAAATTTGTTTTTATGAACATATAACCACAGATGTCGCCCATAAACAACGCAAAGCTCAAATAATCCACAAATGTAGGACAACGCTATTTTTCATCCACAAATCGCGGAGCATTATAATCACATCAAAAAAGGAACTCGATAAAATCCATTCGGCTCTAAACAATACGAACGAGTGTTGATTACGAACGTTATTCGGCGTTTTGTTCGTCTTCATCGGGCCATCGTCGAAATAAATTTGAATAATGGTGGGCGAAAATTTACTGGGTGAAAAAAAAAATTGAATTTCAAATAAGCCCTGGACACACTGGGCGAGGAATTGGCATAAATATCGAGCCCGTCGAAACTAGATATAAAAAGCGATCCGAAACAAAATTGATACTGATTAAATTAACCATTTTTTGTATCAATAGAGTTTCTGACGAGGTTTTCATTATTTTTTACGTCTATCAAGGGTGGGTATTGGACACTTTTTAAGGCGATGATAGCTCAGTAGTAGTGCGGATACCGCGGCGAAGGTCATGGGTTCGAACTTCACTTTCGGTGATGGAAAACATTCGGTCAAAGCTTATATTGCCTTCGTCAATACCAAGGCGACACTGCCAAACAATGCCGACCACTTCTTTGATGAAGTCTTTTTAATTCATTTCTAACCCTTATTTTTATGGGTTACTTTATTTATCGCCACGAGGCAAGTTTTGTAGATTTTTTCCATTTTATTATTGAATTAGGAGCCTTTTAAAGCTTTTAAAATTAACGACTTTTTTAGGAAAGGATTTAAAGAATTTTATTTTATAAATTAAAGTAGGCAGTTTTGAAGGTCAAACATACTGAAGACACCAAGGTTTGATAGTGGTGTGCAGCAAACCGTAGCGCTACGGCGTAGACTGCTTCTGCTACGAAGTGCTACGAATTATATTTAACGGTTTGCTCGTAGCGCTAACACATGGAGTTCTTCCAATGGCGCAAAAAGCGCTTCAAGGTCGGAAACGTATCGGCAATCTTACTGGTATTGCAAATGTCTATCGGTGGCTATAACCACTTACCATCTAGTAAAGCGTTATGACCGAAAGAACACCGCGACATTACTAAAGTATAGATAAAAAGACTTTCCTTTTAACTTTAAAGTATAATATTTTTTGTTCAGGCGCTGGTTAAATAAGCGTAAAAGATTAACTTCCATTAACGTATAAGATGACAGATTTATCTGAAGTTAAGTTTTAAAATACTACTTTATATTTTGCTTTGCAAAGTTAATTTAGCTATCTTTCTTCATACGTCATTTAAGTTTGGTAGCTGTGAAAGTACAGTCGCGAAGAAAAATGGTAATTTAACGTGGAACATGGACGCTCTCAGCGGTATATTATGACAAACCAACTAAGAATGTTTTTACAAAAGTGAACACTGTTTTATGCACAGATGTTGTTCATAGTTCAGTTTGCGCACAACGGCATTTGTATATAATTTTGCTTACAACATTTTGAGTAACATTTAGTTTTGTTAAAAAAAAAAAATCAGTTTAGTAGAATTTCATACAGACATTGATTTGTATAAAAAAATCTCATCATATTTTGGTGACCTGAATTTTATTTATAATTTAATTATTGCTTACGTTTTAAAAAAAAATGGTACC
Organism: Ochropacha duplaris; assembly: GCA_951361185.1. Taxonomy (NCBI): domain Eukaryota; kingdom Metazoa; phylum Arthropoda; class Insecta; order Lepidoptera; family Drepanidae; genus Ochropacha; species Ochropacha duplaris. The sequence goes on along the minus strand of OX592707.1, from coordinate 559,888 downwards.
GTATTTTTGGATCTAGTTTCAACATAAGAATATAAAAAAACGCTTTAAACTAAATCTAATAAAATCTGTTCATGTTGTTAAAAAATTAACAATTTATATCGAATACATTAGATATAAATTATGTTAATTTTTATATCTCCTTCTATCATAACATTTTTATATTTTGTTTTTAACAAAAATATTCCAATTCAAGTGGCACTACATCTCACCAACACTAACTAGTGCACGGTATCACAGATGTCTCAAGGCGGGCAGTGACGCGCCATAAACCGGCTAAATCGCTTGTCTACGGCTATTTGCATAAACATAAACGTAGAAGCACCCGTTCACAAATACCCTAACTCCGTCTGCACAAAACTGTAAATGATAACACAACACTATCACTAAAAACGTACCGAGCAGAAGTTATGTCATGATAAACAGATGCGCAGTTTTTTAAGCAAATTTCAAAGAATAGGGTCGAGTAAACTATTGGGTGAAAATACTTTAAGGATATTTAGGATAGTTGACATTTTATTTATACGAAATAAGTTTATTTACTTTGTCTGATAATTTTTGTATCAATATTTCAATTTAAGATTGTTTCTTAATTCAATTACGGGAAAACATATTGCAAAAACTTTCGGCTACAATGGAATCAAATAACTAGAACATTAAAAAATACAATTTACGAAACGTGCAAATCTTAATACGTAAAACGATCAGTAAAAATAAAATAAAAACCCTGCTGATTCTAAAATACGTGTTCATTTTCAACGATTTTTTTTATGTTAATTATATTTGGATGGGGTACATTTTTCTCTGTTTTCACGGTGAGGCTACATTTTCCCGCTACAGAATTTGAATTTCAAATTAAGAACAAATCCTGTTCCACGGTTATTCAAATTTATATTCGGTTGAGGGCCAATGACGCAGAAATATGAGTGCTATCTTTCATTTTACTTTTACTCAATTTATTTCAAACACTTTTGCATGTGATTGTACATTTTTGCATAAAAGTTTAATACATTACCGTGATCTGCATGGATAAGATATTTAGTTAAGTAAAGTTGAATTTAAAATATGGTGGTTCGGATACGGGAAATATTATTACTCTAAATGGCGTTCTCTTTAAATTATGATATTGTACAGGGTTATACAATTTTTTTATTTCAGCTTAATGTCGTCAATAGAATTATTCATATAATTATAATTATTTTCTCTCCAAATTCTCATTGTATCGCTCGCTTCTCATCACCCTATGAGGTTAGATATAAATAATCTGCTTTACGTAAAAACTTGTGGTGATGATGGCTCAGTGTTAGTGTCGTCGGCAACCATGTGGAAGGGCGTGGGTTTGTATCCTCCAATGATCTTTCGGTGAAGGAAAACATCGTGATATAATAATACAGCCCAGTAGGGAACTTTGTAGTACTCGACTTCCCATCAGATCCGCTTACCATCAGACTTGCTTGCCTGTTTATCTGAATGCAAGTGTAAAAAATCCTATGGGAAGGCACAGAACAAATAAAAAAAACTTGAGAGGTGTCAAGGGACACCCGGATGGAACGAAGTTATATAAGTTATATAAGTCGAGAGAGTATATATATATATATATAAAAAAAAAACTATTTATATATAAATAGAAATGAAAATATCTGGCTTGCTTTCTATAAGAGAGAGAGAGAGAGAGAGACAGACAGAGAAACATGCGCACGCCGCACAGCTTAATAAACATACATAGTGACATAAAAAGTGTCGTAAGATTTTTTTCCGTCTAGCCCTCTTTCACAACGCGCGATAAGGAACTTCGTTCCAAAAAGGTAGAAGGAGCGTACGTAAACAACAGTCTACAATGAAGTGAAGCAACGTGCACGAAGTTGTATGCGTCATCTCCACGTACGTTATCCCGCGTGACTCGCGTCGCACAGGAACGCGATCGGCTTCCTTTACTGTGCTTCACTTTAAGTGCGCGGGGCTCTATCTACCTTTTGTATTTGTTTTTATGCTATATTCCGTGTTAAAGAATAGGACCTGGGTGACCGAGCTTTACTCGTTTTTTTTTTGGTAAAATTTTAATAGTTTTTCTCACAAAAAAGGGAACTTGAAAAAAAAGGGGAAAAAATATCATTCATGTGGACTCGATCCGGGGTCTTCTGATTTCGAGTCCGCTCTATTTCCCCCTGAGCTATTATAACCTGTCAGTTAGTGGCGAAATTTACCTTCGTATTCTAATGATATTGTACCAGTTTTTCGTTGCCTGAAAACACGGATAAAACGACGTTTTCTAAAAATGAAACTTAGCTAGATCAATTTTTCGCCCCCGAAGCCCCCAGCATACTAAATTTCATGAAAATCGTTGCAGCCGTTTTTGAGATTCAGATTATACCTATACATATAAGATGTTTAGAGTTAACTCTCAATTTAAATAACTGTAACTTAGTTCGTGAACATAACTAACTAAATCATTCAAAGATGTTCCAGCAGGTGCTAAAGCTCCTTGTACCGTCCATTCGCAACTTGAGAGGTACATTTCAACGACCAACTGGATCTTCCTTTGACTGAGTTAATTGCTAGCAAGTCAACACGAGTAGAAAGCTCATTAAGTCGCAAGGGGAGCTGCTAAAGTGGAGTAAGAATGGTAAATCAACTCAAGGATTTTGAGAGATTTGTATTTAAAAACAAATATGGTTTTAGTTATTTTTGGTAGCGAATTTTATAAAGGATAATAGAAAACTTGAGAGGTGTCAAGGGACACCCGGATGGAACGAAGTTATATAAGTCGAGAGAGTATATATATATATATATATATAAATATATTTAAATATATATAAATAGAAATGAAAATATCTGGCTTGCTTTCTATAAGAGAGAGAGAGAGAGAGACAGACAGAGAAACATGCGCACGCCGCACAGCTTACAATAGCTTACTACACACAACTGTCACCCGACCAACTGACACTAAAAGTGTCGGTTTTTCGTAAGATTTTTTTCTGTCTAGCCCCCTTTCACAACGCACGACAAGGAACGTCGTTCCAAAAGAAGATATTAAATATGTATTTAAAACCATCATGTCCTATTTATCTATACTAGTCTTAACATACAGGGTGTTTTGTAAGTAGTACGTCAAACTTAATGAGGATAATAGGTGGGCGAGTCATCTACCAAATATACAAAAATGACCCCAGTAAAAAGGTCACTATTTTTGAAAAAAATCTGATTTATATGAATTGATTTTTTAATTTTAGGTTTTTTATATGTCACTAGTGACAACGAGGCAGGCCGGTCACCTGATGGTAAGTGACTATCGTCGCCTATAGACATTAGCAATACCAGTGGGACTGCCAACGTGTTGTACACCTTATTACAATGCCTTAAGGCATAATTAAATATCTCGATAATGATGACACTTTTACTCAAGTCATTTTTGTATATCTGATAGGTGACCCCCCCACCTATCTCCCCCTTAAGTTTGTCGTGCTACCTACCGGACACCCTGTATAAATTTTCGTGTTGCGAGTCTGCGATGAACTTCTAAACGAATTCATTAAAATCAGTAAGATTTTAATGAAATTTGCACACTTTATGCAGTTTGATCCACCTTGAGAGAAAGGATACTTTTTATCGCGGGAAAAGATAGATCCCACGAGAACGTGGGTGAAACCGCGAGTTACAGCTAGTTATATTATAACGGGGTAAGTTTTGTTTGTTTGTAGAGAGTAATCTTTGGAACTAGTGGACCAATTCAAAAAATTCTTTCACCAATGGAAAGTAAATTATCATTGTCTATCATAGGCTATATTTTATTGTTGGAAGATAATTATATTCTACATTTATAAGAAGTAAAAACATAGAGTTCAAATTCACTTGGCATTTCTTGAATGAGACTCAGACCAAATAAAAAAGGTAGATAGAGCCGGCGCGCTCAATGTGAAGCACAGTAAAGGAAGCCGAATTTGAAAAAGGAAGCCGATTTCGTTCCAGTGTGACGCGAGTCATGCGGGATAATGTACGTGCAGGTCCCGTACACAGCTTCGTGAACGTTGCTTCACTTTGAGGCTAATTTGTTCTGTGGAATGAGATGATGAAATGATAGACCATAAATTCTACAATCCTTGTTCTGTTAAAAAAATTCCAATTAAGTAATTGTAGTTATAAGTAATGGGTGAGTTTTCATATGTTTGCTATCGCCGATCAGACGGCCGTCAGAAAACTACGTACTTAAATAAAAAATAGAATCACAACTCTAGTGATTAAGTTAATCCACGAATACGAATAACTAGGTACTTTAAAGATAGCATGAGCATCTTTGGCGTTTGGTTGGACTACTGTTCTTTCATTACTGTGTCTTTGGCCAGTGCCACCCTGTTTCCACCTTACTTGAGCACTGCGTTTTTATGAATAAGAAATATTTTATGAGCCGTGAGAGAGTTGGTAAAGTTGCGTGAGTTTAGGGACCTTTGAAAATAATTAAATTAACTTTTTTAAAGTTTAACCTATAAAAATCTTGAAGGAATTTTCAGTTACCTTTTGTTGTGCTTTTAGGGAATATTATTTAGATTACTTGAAAATTCTTAAATTAAAACTTTTGTGATAAATACTAATTTAGTTAACTATTTTAAATGAATAAAATTACATTTATTGACAAAATAAAACTAAAAATAATAATAATTAAAAATAGAGTACGAATTTATACTAAAACTAGCTTTCCGCCCCGCGGTTTCACTTACTTTCACGAGAGAAATAAAATATAGCCCATGTTCTAGCTGATAATGTAGTTTTCTGTACGTGAATTATTAAAAAAAACGGTTAAGTATTTTTTGAGGTTAATCCATCACAATCCAACATGCATATAATCAAATATTATCTATATATAAAAGGATAAGTCCTGACTGATCTATCAACGCCCAGCCTAAACCCTTAGACCTAGAAAGCTGTTTTTTTTTCCAGGTGTTATTTTTAAAATTTGACCGAGGAAAAAGAACGGATTTTTCGAAATTCAACCTTTAAGGGGGTGAAAAAGGGGTTGAAAATTTGTATGAAATTCGGTCATTTTTGAAGCTAGAATCATGAAACTTTGTTTTTAGACTATCAATTAAAAATAAAGAACACGTGTATCAGCGTTATTTAAATTTATACCCCTGAGGGGGTGAAACAGGGGTTGAAAGTTTGTATGGAAGTCCGCGATTTTTTTAAGCTAGAACCATGATCCTTTGTTTTTAGGCTAAAAATTAAAAATAAAGACACATTTATTTTAGCGTTTTCTAAAATTCAACCCTTAAGGGGGTGAAAAAGGGGTTGACAGTTTGTAGGGAAGTCGCGTCATTTTTGAAGCTAGAACCATGAAACTTTGTGTTTAGATTAACAATTAAAACTAAAAAACACGTGTATTAGCGTTTTTTAAATTTATACCCCTGAGGGGGTGAAACGGGGGTTGAAAGTTTGTATGGAAGTCTGCCATTTTTTGAAGCTAGAACCATGAAACTTTGTTTTTAGGCTAACAAATAAAAATAAAGAAATACGTGTTTTAGCGTTTCCTATAATTCTACCTCTGAAGGGGTGAAACGGGGGTTCAAAGTTAGGAGTTATTTTTGTTTCTTGGTATGAAAAATGAGAAGGACTGACTCATCAACGCCCAGTGTTAGACCTAGAAAGCTGATTTTTTTTCACTGGTTATGTTTTTAAGATGTAGACGAGGATTAAGAAAGATTTTTTGAAATTCAATCTCAAAGGATACGCGGGTGAAACCGCGGGACGGAAAGCTAGTCTCTTTATAATAGTTTAGATATTATATACTATCTGCAGTATTTTGTCATAGATCGGATAGTATTGTGTGCGAATACGTCTCTATATGGAACCAACTTATTAATTTCAAACATTAAGGCGACGATAGCTCAGTGGTAGTGACGTCGGATACCGCGGCAAAGGTCGTAGGTTCGAATCCTACAATGCAATAGCTTTCGGTGAAAGAAAACATCGTGAGGAAACCATAACACTGTGGTAGGGTACTTTGTAGTGACAACTGGCTAACTACCACCCTCAAGTTAACAATCTGTCGCCAAGGACCTATCGGTGTGTTCCAACAGCTGCACTTGAGAGCCAGTTCCCATTTAAGCTTTGTGTACTTACCACATCATCACTTAATTAGCTTTAAGTACAAACCTTAGTGGTTTAAAAATGCTATTCTAATAAAACAAATGTAACTTTTTTTAAATGAAAAAAAAAAAAAAAAAACTTACCATGTTGAGATTGTGGTCAAACACTATCGAGAATAAAACGTTTTATAGTAACGGTCAACTTTGCAACAAAATTAAATTAAACACAAAGTTACCTTGCAAGCCAATAAAATCATATCACTCAATCCTAACCACATTCTTCAACGTCCTCTCCTAGAATACAAAACACGATTACTTTCGCATACAAAATAGCTTATCGAACCTATCTAGCCTCATCGGTCACCATTCGTATTCTAAACGTCGAGACAAAAGTTTGCCATCAAAACGTTACGCGGATCATAATAACAAGAAGTAATGCTAGTGTATTATAGTTGTATAGTTTATTATAGTTGTATAATACACTGCCCGCGTTCCCGATAGATCTTATCTTTTTCCGGGATAAAAGTAACCTATGTCCTTCTCCAAGATTCCATCTATATTTATACCAAATTTCATCTAAATCGGTTCAGTGGTTTAAGCGTGAAGGACGCATTGATATCATTCAGCATTTGTGCTGCTCTATGTCCTGCTGATAACATTTTTCTCATTTATTTATTTGATTTCATAATTACAACAATTTTTTTTCTATACTAAATACTTTTTTTATAAAATTTAGTTTTTTTTAAGAATACGTTTAATGATCGACCCATTCGTCACGGTTTTTTTCAAGGTCACAAGACAGGAGGGTTACTTGATGGACCGTCGCGTCGCCTATACCCAAAATGATGCTAAGTTTACCTTCACTGAAAGTTCAAACTCACTGGATTCACAACTATTCGCATTAGCACCCACAACCATTGCCGCGGTTTCCAAAGTCACTACCTCTGACCTGCCGCCGCCCTAAATTATGATGAGGTCGTTGAGAGGAGTTATCAACTATTTTTTTATAGTGTATTTCATACCTCAACCGCTTCCATTGAGGATCTTTTAATGGTAAGGCTGCCCAGTTTAACATTTACTGCTAGTTAAGTTTCTTATTGATGGAGATACTCAATGACTCAAAAAAAAAATGTTTGGAAGAGACAGCTTTCTGGCGATAAAACCAATTCTGTGCATTTTTTTATTTTTGCATTAGTACAATGTTATTTTCTTCCTAATGCGCAGTAAAAAGTACCTAGCACTCAAATAAGTATTAATCGTTCAATACTTCTGAATAAACATAATATATCCTGTATTGTTTACGAGAAATATTATTATTATTTTAAGTAAAAACCGTTATTTTCAGTCTAAGTTGGCACATTTTCTCTGAACTAAGATACAAAGGTTGGTTTTTTAATCAACTGATGCGGGACTAACTTTTTTGGTATAACTGCAAAAATAAACTATCAACTTCATCTTTTGCATACGTAAAACGTCATATTATTAGAAAAATTACTAAAAAAAAGCACATAAAAATACGTATATCTTCATCTCGTCTGCGTGTGCATTTATCATCATAAGAAGAACTCATTGGCGTAACTCTGTTTAACCGGCTGGTAATAAGATTAAGATCAACACGCTGCAGGATTTGACGACCTAAATATTGGTAAGTCCCGCTTATGTTGGTCTTAATTTCGGAGAATCTGTTGCCAATCATTATATTTACTTCATATTATATCGTTTCAAATTTATTTGAACCCAAATTGTCGCGGTCCTTGTGGTTTGCGCATATATCCTTATTTTCATGATCTGTGTACGGTAGGGCCACACAGAACATCTGGTTCATTCTGTCGTAGAATGTATCGCAAGTTTGTCGTGTCGTCAGCCAGCTGGTGGCTGATATCGGCGAGCACACTCGATAAATTCACTCAATCGCTTCGAAATATCGATGGCCCCACAGAATAAACGTGTAAGTCAAAAACCACAACTTTTCAGGAAAAAATAAAAACGATTAAACTTGAATAACTGTTGTTTGGAAGTATATAGGGTTAAACAAATTATATCAAATTAAAGATATAAAAATATATTATGACATTAGATTTTTTATTTATTTTTAATTTAAACGGTTTTCCGACAATTTATGAAAAACCATTTTATTTTTTTATTCTTGTTAATTTCTATGACTAGATAACAGTAAACTTTCATTACACGGTTATTCGTGTAAAGTGTCAACAAACAAAACTAATAATATTATATTACACTATTATTCGACAGTAATCAAGTTTCTTTAATACCTAGTTACAAGCATAAGCACGATTGTTTACAGTAACTTACTGTATTGTTTGATTATTGTAAAGATAAAATGCATTTATATCAATGTTCATAAGATCGATTCTCATTTATGTAATATACTTTTGTTATTGCATGGTGTAATAGTGTTAACTTCATCAATTAAGTGAAAGGTTGAAATAAAAGAAAAAGGTTTAATAAAATAAGAATATAATAAAGTAACTATCAACTAGCATAAAAACTAAATAATAATCACAAAGTAAACAACTTAAATCTCTTTCATGATTAGGAAATAGCTACCTATTAGCTTGAACTGATAACAAAAAAAAAACTAATCATATCGTAATCTGAAATACTTAATCTTCTAGTCTCCGTCACTATCATTGGTGACAGAGATCGAATTGTCCAAAGGAACTAAGTTTCTATAAAAAGTTTGGTAATGGTCTGGTATGGCTCCTGAATCACACAAACTTATCAAATCCTTATGTAAAGGGAGAGGCATGGGCAGCAGTTCAGCGTATGCAAGTCTTAAGTTTTCAGGATCGTCAGTAGGTTCGCCCCGCCGCCTTCTTGAATTGGTTCTTACTATGATTTGCATCTCCCGTAATTCGTCTTCAAAACGATACCTGAAGTAAATTGAATGAGGATGCTCATGAGAGAAGTTTACTTCTTTTATTTTACTCCAGTAAATTTTATCGCCGTTTATGTCTTTTAACCAATTCTTCCCTTTTATCAGCTCTTTGAAATCTATAAAATTATTCTGTGTCATTTGTTTTACTTGGTATTTAGGCTCAGTAACTTTGGCATTCTCTATCAAGCTATACATTTCATCGGGCGTGTATATAGTATGCCTTTTCTTGGAACGCTCGATTGTAGCATGCATAGAGTCGCCCTCCGATTGGCTATGACCTTTTTCAAAAAATCGATGAGTCATTTTTATCTTAAATTTTTGCGACGCAAAAGCAAACAAGGCAAACACAAATCGATTGCGATTTTGCCCGGCACATGAATCGGAATAAAAAGATATATTTTTTATCCCTAACTCAACGTGAAATTGAATAAATGACCACAGGCAACTTGCTATTTCTATGGCTCCCCTCTTCGCAATCTGGGAATGCCAAAGGTAAAAGTATCCTTTTTATCTAGAATATTATAAACTGTAAAGTTGTATACGGGATATTTTCGTTTGTAGTGAAATATTCCTACTTCACTTTGAGGGATACTCAATACTTTTTCGAGATCAAAACATGCCACAACACTATGCATTTTATCAAAATTATTTTTTTCTTCTTCTTTTAGCAGCCTTACTAGTTCCTTTTCTCTTAAATGTTTTTCATAGTCAACTTTTAACTGTTCTTGTCTTACATTGTCAGCTGTTTTATATATTGAACACACTTCACGTAAGTCTTTTTTAGGTTTGTGGAAGGAAAGGTTAAATTTACTATTAAATGTGGTTTCATATTGCCGTTTAGTTGCTTTACATGCAACATTATACCGCTCATTTGTATCCATCCATTCTAAGTACAGTCTATGCATTTTAGATATATTCAATGTTTCACAAAGGTATTCTTTCTGGCTATCTTTTCTAACATAGTGTGCTTCAACTCTTTCAAATAAGTTTATGTGGTCTATCTATCTATCTATAATTTTCATCTCCCAACTTCTCAATAGCTGTATATACTACTTGCTGTGTAATAGACAAAGTATTTAAAAACATGGTTTTGCAAATTCTAATATTCGAATCGTTATCATCAGGAAATTGGTATATTAATGTTTGAGCACGATTATTTTTGCGTTCTACTGTAATTAAATAATAAAAAAATAATAATAATAAAAAAATCTCGATAATGTAGAATGCCTGCGTAATAATCAAAATTACGTAATTATGCGCGTAGAATCACACAACAAGACTGACCTTCGCTTCCGGACGTCTTGTTGTCTAATGCCAGTCGCATTGCACCCCCCGCGCCCCTTTCTAATGTTACGTACAATTGCATTGAACGGATCATTGATAGATTTGTTTAATTGCTGTTATTATGCATAAACTTTAACTATTAAGACCAAAACACTAGTATTTGAACACTTAATGCTATAAACAATCCGATTAAATACCGTAGGAGGCAATGCAATACTTTAATTTTAAATAAAAATATATTTTAAAACTTTCATTCCACAAAATGACACATTAGGAATAAAAATTGAGTGCGTCATTACACGAATAAACGTGTAAGCTGCTATTATACAAACTCGAAGAAGTGCACAAGTCCTCTCAAACATTTGCTTGTTTTAACACGTTTATTCGTGTCAACTCAGGGACCTAAAAAGCGTTTAACAATAGCATATACTTTTATTCTTGTGATATAATTGCATGATTTTTCCCTAGAATAAAGGAATCAAATGATATAATAGGCGTATATTTTAGTCAAAAATTAATACAAAAAATTGAGAAGGTGCTGCATAGGTCAAAGAAACGAAAAATGCAATAAAAAAATATTTGTGTAAGAGCTCTTGCACGTTTATTCTGTGGGGCCATCGATATGCAAAGACAACTTAATATCGCCTCCATTTTTATCTGCAATGTTTTTTGTTTATTTGTGTGATTATATTGTTATTTTAAAAGGAATCCCTGAATCTCTGGAACTGAGTAATATAGGCTATTTTTCATAATGAGGAACGCGGGCGAAGCCGCGGGATGGGAAGAATAAATGGCTTTTCGTTTATATTTATGCCAAATTCATTACGAACAATTAAACATTTCATAATAATTTAATGTAGTAAATTTCTTTCGTGGTTCTTTCTTACTGTGATTTTGTCGTATTAGGATGTAACTGTATTGTTTACGCGGCGCACACCAGTAAAGCTCCCAGTAAGCATTGTCCCAATACATCTTCAACAATTTTCGTCATATTTCAGCCAATTTACACACAACTATGAATCATTCATCGTCTAATACCGCGGCGAAGGTCGAAGGTTCAAATCCTACAATGAGCTTGAGCTTTCGGTGAAGGAAAACATCGTGAGGAAACCACAGCACGGTGGTAGGGTACTTTGTAGTACCCGACTGGCTGGCTACCACCCTCAAGTTGAAAATCTGTCGCCAAACACCTATCGGTGTGTTCCGACAGCTGCACTTGAGAGCCAGTTCCCATCTAGGCTTTGTGCGCTTACCATCTTCGGCCACATCATCACTTACCATAGTGAGATTGTAGTCAAACACAAGCCTATCCAGAATTAATAAAAAAAAAAACAACGGATTTTCATGTGGATTTCATGAAAATCCATTAAGTAGTTTTTTTTAAATCATCGCGAACATAAATACAGACTGACAGACGCGACGGGTGACTTTGTTTTATGATAATAAAATTGCAAGGATTATCCCGATAGTAATTGTTATAAAACTTTCATCCGTTCTATCGTTACTCAAGCGCACTGTAATGTAATAAACATATATCGACAATAAACTTTTTGTAAAATGTATTTCATTTTGAGATTTCTCTTTAGGTAATGGAAGTGCTCGCGATCGTTCGCGGGCGAGAAATATTACACCTTATTCGTTTCGCTTTAATTAAACTTTCGATAGCGCTCGCCGTCCGTCCGGTAGCCAAATGGTAAGTCACTGTCACAGAATTGTTTATTTTTAAATTTTTTACCACAAGTGAACCAAGCAGTGTTAGTGATTACCGTCGCCTGTAGACATTAGAAATACCGGGGGAATTTCCAATGAATTCTACACCTTATTACAATGCCTTAAAGGCTCTCAAGGTGGTAGGGTACTTTGTACTACCCGACTGGCTGGCTACCACCCTCAAGTTGAAAAATCTGTCACCAAGCACCTATTGGTGTGTTCCGACAGCGGCACATGAGAGCCAGTTCCCATCTAGGCTTTGTGTGCTTACCACCTTTGGCCACATAATTACTTACCATAGTGAGATTGTGGTCAAACACAAGCTTATTCAGACTGGTGAAACACACCAACAGGCACTTGGCGAGTACCTACTGAATGCTCATGGTCAAAAAAACTTCAAATAAACTCTAGTATTATAAAATGTTTACACTGACGGTACATAAATATGATCATCATAATAGTGAGGAACAGTCATTCTAGAACAAAATGGCGCAATAAACGAAAAAGCGGGCAGCGGGTACTTACTACGTAATCGTTCGCCGGTTCGAAACTGGCTGTGTTTTACGTTTGTCTCTGTTTAGCCATTATGGAGCTATACACATACCACTTTAGCATTTATAATTATTTAGTAAGATGATAATAAATTGTATTATTTGACAGCCTACATCCTACCTCACGGCGACCGTGCTGAAAGCAGTCAGCGTGGAAATTGGAGCAGCTTTCAATAACTGAACTGATCAATTACCGCTCTCGAATATTGGACACATGGTGTACGATCATATGTGTTGCTACAGTTATCTAGATCTAGATATGGGACATTAGGAAAAAAACTATTAGTATTTTTTTTTTAAACTGCGAGTGTGTCTTTATGAAATGAAAATGTGAAAATGAAATGAAAATGTTTTTAATTCAAATAGGCCTTACAAGCACTTATGAATAGTCTAGATTCTAATGCTCGGTTCGGAAGGTTGCTTTTGCTCAGAAGAACCGGCAATAAATTCAGCAATTACTCTTTTCAAAACCAACTTACACCTATTACATTTAATCTTTATTTATTTATCTAGTCTCACTGATAAAATTTGCGTGTGAAGGCGGAAAAATAATAATAAATAGAATTTATTTGTTATCATCAGTCTTATCTAGACAGATTTAAATGAAATTTGGAAACATATGTTTTTTTTTATGCCACAAGTGACTACGAGGCGACTTACCTGATGGTAAGTGACCCTACAGACATTAGCAATAGCAGGGGGATTGCCAATGTCTTGTACACTTTATTACAATGCCCTACCAACAGGTGATTGGCGACAGATTTTCAACTTGAGGGTGGTAGCCAGCCAGTCGAGTACTACAAAGTACCCTACCACCGTGCTATGGTTTCCTCACGATGTTTTCCTTCACCGAAAGCTCAAGCTCATTTTAGGATTAGAACCCACGACCTTCGCCGCGGTATTCACTGAGCTGTCATCGCCTTAATTTTTTTATATAATGTACTTTGTAGTATAATTTAGTACAGTGTCTGCTTTGTTTAGGAGAATGTCTCAGGATATTTATATATTTTCTGTTCATTGTCACCTTATAAAAATAGAATGTACCAGTAAAATGGAATCTACTACAGTATTACAAACAATGACAGTATAAAACCGAGCGCGAAGTGTTGGAGTGTTCAATAACGTGTGCAAACATATTGAAACGATCCTCGGTGCTCGGGGCTCGAGGCTCGGGGCTCGGGGCACCTCGGGGCACCTCGGGGCTCGGGCTTACCTACTCGTACGTCTGAACTATTGACGGTAGAATACCTCGAGGGTACTTGTCTTGTGGAGGTTTTATTGAATACCTTTAGAATGAATATAAGAAAATATTTTGTATTTTTATTTATTGCATCAAATAATAGCTGTACCCCGCGGTTTCACCCGCGATCCCTAGGTAAGATTTAAATAAATTTTCAAAAATCCTTCCGTAGCGTATACCTACTCTCTATTCTATCTGCAATCTATGTGCCAAATTTCATGTTTGTAGCATTAATACTTTCTGAGATTACGGGATTTAGTTGTATTTCTGTATAATATTAGAAGGTGGATAGAAAATTATGACACCCAGAATCTGAACAACGAGACATGTTCATGCACACGAATGACGTCATGGATGGGACTCAACCCATAGCTTGATGCGTATCTTCGTCGCACAGATTAGATCTGGGGGCACGGTAGCGGATCTGTGTATAAAAATATTAAATAGTATCGAGAATTCCTAGAAGTATCTACAAGAAGAAGTACCTATATTTCTTAAAGGTACGCAGATTTATTTAATATTTTTCCTCGTCTAAAAGTGAGCAGCGGTAACATGTCAAACCGAATAAAAAAACATCGATAAAAACTTCTCACAGAGTTACTAACTTTCATCAAAAAACAGAACATTCAAATCTCGCGCTAAATGAACTCCGAAATAATTCACATTTCAAATATAGAACGTCATAGAATAAAAAAAGTGAAATATAACGTGCGTCACCTAAGCGAGACAAAGCTCAAATTGTGATGCTTATTGCGAGCGGACCGCGACCCGCCGACGGATTAAAGTAATGGGCCTGAATACTAAACTGGAACGGACTGGAGTGGGGACAAAGAATAAAAACATTCTGCAGACAGGACAGGTGAGAAAATAGACAATTTTCTTATTAGTATCGCACCAACCTTTTTTTAAGCAAAATGTTTTTTTTAGCGGTTTCACCCTCGTTCTCGAGAAATAAAAAGTCCTATGTTTTATTCTGGCATATTTATTTAGGTTTTTACCCAAAAAGTGGTCCATATTTCAACAAAAAAAAAGATAAGCAAATTTATTAATTACATTTGAAATGTAAGTTAGAAATATGGAATAAAACGAAGTTTTGTATTTATTTTTATTATGTTTTATTCCAGGATCTGATATGATATATATTTTTTGTAATTTTTTTTACAAAATTCGTTCAGCCATTTTGCAAAATAGAGCAACAAATATAATATTAAACTTTTAAATTTATAATTTTTAGGTGAACGAACTATTTACAAATTTGTATGGAACCCTCGGTGCGCGAGTCCGACTCGCACTTGACAAGTTTTTTTTATATTAGTAGGATTTATCAACAAGGATCTCTTAATTTTAATAATTTCAGTTTTTTTTTTCGAAAATGCTCTATATTTTCAATAAAATTTGAAAAAGTTTTCTTTTCTTACTTAGGTATTTATTATTATAGGAATTTTAAAATGTGAAAAAAATCTAAGCACTGAAAGTATAGCAATAGTAATGAATAATAAAACAATTTAGTATGTAAATAAAACTTTAAACTACACTCTTCATTAGTCACAATAGCCGCAAGTAACAAATTTGAAAACCTCTAAGAGTTCACACCACAATAGGCACAAAAGTAGAAACATGTCTGCCCACTCTGATCAAATTTACCTTTGAAGCAATGAAACACCGCGGGCACTCACGTTTCCATCGCGAACTGAAGAATAAACAGGATTACGTCGACACCAAGTGTACCTTCTGTTTCCAACTACCTAACTTTACTGTACTTGATATGATGATGAGCAACCCTTAAGAGAGACCTTATTTATTTTTCTAGCAATTTTACTTTTTAATTGAAACTTGATTTTAATTTTGAAGTAAACCATCGTGGCCATTTGCCTTTATAATTAGATTAAAAAATTACCTATGCAAATCAAATTTTAATGGAGTATTTTGAAGTGGTTTTTTTTACCACTTACGGCCACATCAACACTTTCCTTAAGATTGCGGTTGAACACAAGCTTATCCAGAGTAAAGCAAGAAATGTTATACGCAAAAACCTATTTCAAACTATCAAATATCCAGGCTAAGTACATATTTTCATAAAACTAGGAAACTTTTCATGATTGACCTCCACCTGTGAAAGATGACCCACATTTCAAGAACCTATCTCGTCCAATTATGAGGGATGGGGGCGGCAAAGCCTTTACCTAGCACATTTTATTTCCCTCCTTCACGGTTATGTGTGAAATAAAACCAGTGCGCTTCTTTCATGGGACGGACGCATTTACACCGTCATTTAATTTTTTATGACTTTAATATACCTATGTTAAATAGAATGGGCTTGCAGAACGTAATATTAGTCAAGACAGCTCACTTATATCGGTTATAACTGAAAAAAAAAACAAAATTCAGCAAAAATCAGTAGTTTCAAAGATCACATACAAACCTACAAAAAAAAACAGGAACGTTTAGCGACCATTTCACTAAATAACGCTACGTGTAGAGGGAGCTATTTGTAATTCAATGAAATTACTAATATTCAACCTTTTTATCTGTCATCATTACCTTTTTAGAGCTTCGAGTCAGCGGCAAGCTAGACACAGAGCAATAGAAGATTATAAATAGTTTTTTTTAATTTATTTTAGGTCGCTTTTAACATCTAAGGACAGTAGCGACCAAAAAATTACAACAAACAATTAAATTAATTACAAAAGCTAAACAAGATCATATATTTTTTATCATTTTCAAAAAGGTAAAGTTGTTTTTTTTTGTGGCATATCTATATAAATAAAAATGAATGTGTTGCCAAGCACCCAGCCTTCAGCTGGTCCCTCACCTCCCGCCCCCGCCCCCATCCCTACTCCTTCCCCACCTGCCCCAATCCCCCGCGTTGTCCCCAAATCGGTGCCAACGGCACCTCGCCGCGCCAAACCAAACCCCCCCCACGGCGTTGATCCGGATCTCGCCCTGGTGGAGCGATTCGCTGAGGCCTTCAACCCCAGCGAAGTTAGGGAGTTAGCCCACGAAATAAGAATAAACGAAGGCAACGGTCGTGCCCTCGCTCAAATTGCTATGAGGTTCGAGCGCCTCTTCTCATCATTAGCTCAATTCAAAGTAAACCCATAATGGATAGTTCTACTGTGTGCAGAATTAAACCCCGCTCAATCAAGATAGGCTTCTTTAATGCCAACGGCATTACAGGTCAACGAAATGAGATCGCAGATTTCCTGAGTGATCATGACGTTGACATACTCCTAGTACAAGAGACGTTCCTCAAACCCTTCCATAGGAATCCCAGGATTGCCAACTATCAGATAGTTCGCAACGATAGGCTCTACTCCGCCCTAGGAGGAACCCTCATATATTACAAAAGGTCCTTGTACTGTTCTCCCATGGATCAGCCCAAACTTGAGTACATTGAAGCTTCGGTCTGCAGGCTCGGCATGACTGGCCACGAGTCAATCATTCTGGTCTCAGCCTACGTTTCCCCAACTCGCTCTTCAAGCGACCTCCAACTATCACTCAGAAGAGATTTGAAAACCCTTTTCGAACTAGGAAGCTCTGTCATAGTGGCGGGCGACCTAAACGCGAAACACCGCCTCTGGAATTGTCATACGAACAACTCCAGAGGTATTGTACTAGAATCCCTCCTCGGGCCGCTGAACATCGATTTAGTCGCGCCCCTGGAACCGACTCACTACCCCAACGTACTTGACCACAGACCCGACATCCTCGATGTGGCACTGTTGAAGAATGTAAGCCTAGGCATACACGACTTGACAGTGCACCACGAGTTAGTCTCCGACCATCGACCTGTAATCTTAGAACTTACACCGAACTCAGGCCCCCCTGATTCAGGTCGGACCCCTCTCACTAAAGTCGTGACGAACTGGGACAAACTGGGCGAAAGCCTCAAGTCTGCCTCATCCGTTCACCTCGACCAAATCCCTAGCAGCATAGTCACCGCTGACGAAGCTGTAGGCGCAATCGACTCCCTGACCAGCCACGTGCAATCGCTTATTAGCGATTGCTCTCGGACAGTTCCGGTGGAGAGCAATCGACACTGGCGCTTGCCCGACGACGTACGTAACCTGATTAGGGTAAAGAACGCAGCCATGCGCGAATACGATAGACGTCCGACCGAGGACAACCGAATCCGCTTACGCACTCTCCACCGCGCCGTCAAGGAGCGAGTGGCCGAGGCCCGCGAAAAAAGCTGGGATCAGAAACTGATCGACATAAAGCCCTCCCATCGAGCCTTTTGGCAACTCTCACGTGCCCTAACCAAGGACACGGTTGCCCATACTCCACCTCTCAAAAGGCCCAACCTTCCACTCGCCTTCGAAGACGAGGAAAAAGCCGAATGCCTGGCCGAAAGCCTGGAGCTTCAGTGTACACCCAGTTCCCTCCCTATCGACCCTGTTCATATGGAGGAAGTAAATTCGGAAGTAGAACGGCGAGCTTCTCTCCCGTTACCCCCACCCCCTCTCAACGAAGAGGAAGACCCCGTCCCTCCCGTGACCCCGGACGAGGTCAAGCAGATCATCCGGGACCTCCACCCGAGAAAAGCCCCGGGCTCGGATAAAATCACCAACAAAGTGGTAAAGCTGTTCCCGGCTACCCTTATCATGCTCCTGACAGCGATCTTTAACGCTGCCTTATCCAATAACATTTTTCCACATCAGTGGAAAAAAGCCCATGTAATTGGGATCCATAAGCCCGGCAAACCCAAATCCGAGCCCTCCAGTTACCGACCCATCAGCTTGCTCAACGTCATGGGCAAGATGTATGAAAGGTTAATATACCTCCGTCTCAAAGCGTATGCCGACGCTAATAAACTCATTCCCGACGAGCAGTTCGGCTTTCGAACTAGACACTCGTGCGTCCAACAAGTTCACCGTATCGTTGAACACATCGCCTCCAACTTTCAGAAAGGTCAGATGACCGGAGTCCTGTTCTTCGATGTTGCAAAGGCATTCGACAAAGTCTGGCACAACGGCTTAATTTATAAGCTGTACAAACTCGGAGTGCCAGTCAGACTCGTGACCATCCTACGAGACTTCCTGTCGAATCGCCAATTCAACTACCGAATAACAGGAGCGCTATCCTCAGCCCACCCCGTTTTAGCCGGAGTCCCTCAAGGCTCTGTGCTGTCCCCCTTATTGTTTACACTCTACACGAGTGACATCCCAAAAACTAGCAAAGCGCAGCTAGCTCTATTCGCGGACGATACCGCAATATATTATTCTGGCAGGAGCCCCACGGCAATTGCCAAAGTTCTCCAAGCCGCGACTCACACCCTAGGTCCCTGGTTTCGGAAATGGAGAATCGAAATTAACCCCACCAAGAGTCAGGCGGTGCTGTTCTTCAGTCCCGCCAAGAAACTCATCCCCACTCCCCCCCCTCCAGTCACCATGTTCGGCGAGCCGATCCCTTGGGAGAGGCGAGCCAAATATCTCGGTGTTACCCTGGATGATCGTTTGTCCTTTGCCGACCACATAAAACAGGTACGTGCACGCGCCTGTTTTGTGTCCGGTCGCCTTCATTTCTTGTTAAATAAAAAGTCTAAACTTGCCCTAAAAAGCAAGGTGAGACTCTACACCGCGTGCATCCGCCCCGTTATGCTATATGCATGCACTGTGTTCGCACATGCATCCCCCAAGCTGATCCATAGACTCCAAGTGGTTCAAAACCGCTTCATGCGCAAAGCCACGGGCGCCCCGTGGTACATGCGCAACTTAGACCTCCACATAGACCTCAATCTGCCCACGGTTAAGCAATTCATTAAGCGCGCTTCACGCCGCTATTACGATCGTGCCCTAAACCACGCGAACCCATTAATTGTAAAAACTGCAAACTATACTCCTTCAGAGATTTCAAAAATCCGTAGGCCTAAACTCGCCCTCAGCGAGCCGGATGACCCTACAACTCTAGCTCAGATTAAGGATAGGGAGGCTCGCGCAGCCCTGAAGAAACAAATACAACACCGCCCGCGTTTTCGCCCTCGCCGGAGAGGCCCGTCGCGACGTCCCACTCAGTCAGTCTCGTCCCCAGTAGTTGGCCCGAGCCGTACCAGTAATCCGACCGTCCCTTAAAACTCCTCTAAATCGCTTAGGCGAAGTCCGTCCCACTATTTTGTGCCCCCCGACGACGCCCTGAGCCGAGGTTCGTGCCCCAACTGGGGCGCCCTCAGCGGTCAGTCGTCTAAAATTTGTAAACTCGGTTGAGAGCCCTAAGCGCTCACCGAAAAGTCCGCGTAAGGGTGTCTATGGTCCCTCAGACCTCCACCTTTAAGTCCTCCCCAAAAAAAAAAAAAAAAAAAAAAAAAAAAAAAAAAAAAAAAAAAAAAAAAAAAAAAATGTTGCCAAGCAAAATTTGGGTATAACTGAAAGTGCTTTTTCAATGAAATGAAATTGTTTATTTATCAGAATAGGCCTTCACAGGCACTTATAAATAGTCAGACTCTTAATGCTCGGTTCGGAAGGTTGCTTTTGCTGAGAAGAGCCGGCAATAAACTCTGCAATTACTCTTTTGAAAAACAACTTACACCTATTACATTCAATAATTATTTATCTAGTCTCATTGAAAAAAATTGCGTGTTATGGCGGCAAAAATAGTAATCTATAGAATTTAATTATGACTGACTTAATAAACAACAAACTCAAGCAGATCAGCCCCCACAAGCAGCACCTGTTCACAAGTATGACGCGTGTGGCAGCCGCCGCCCTCCTCGCACATTTTATAGGGAAGTGAGCGACCCGCCACACGACGCCGCCGCAAGCAAAGGCCTTAAAGCGAGCATGACTAACTTAAGCTTGCTCCAAACCGTTTTTTTTTTTTAACAAGACATCGTTTGGGTCCGCTAGTAACAAATAAAAGAGCCCAATACACTTCGGTGTGACACGGGGTCTTTGTGCCGACTTACAAGTGAGCTCTTACAGTCAGGAGTGTTTGCGAATGTCGTCGCGAGTGTCGTACGAATAACAGGTTCCTTTCCTGGAGAAAAACTTTTTTTTTACAAACGCTGCGGTAATACACTTTTGCGATATTTTAAAGGCCAAAGTAAGCGTATAATAACTTAAAGGATATATTTGACATACTTATCCCACTAATGTTATAAATGTGAAAGTTTGGATGGATGGATGTTTGTTACTCTTTCACGCAAAAACGGCTGAACGGATTTTGATGAAACTTGGCACAAAGGTAGATCATATTGTGGAATAACACATAAGATACTTTTTATATCAGGAAAGGATAAGATCCCTCGGGAACACGGGTGAAACCATGGGGCGGAAAACTAGTAATATTATAAATGTGAAAGTATGTTTGGATGTGAAGATGTCTGTTAGTCTTTCACGCAAAAACTGTAGAACGGATTTTGATGAAACCTGGCACCTGGAATAAAACATATGATACATTTTACTACAGTAAACAACGCGTTCAAAATACTTGTCACAAAAATAGCTATTTCCCAACACCATTACAATTCCGTAAAGAAAGAAATAGAAGAAATTCATAGTAAAAATACAGTTGTTATTTTTCGAGCTCTTTGAAAGCTCTATTGTATTTATCACAAACTCTCAATGCCACCGAGACTGTCCCTAAAGCGAAGTGCACACTTTACAAACTTATACAGATTTATTTTATTTTGAAACTAATTAAAATAATAATTGACAATTATAATAAAACTAGCTGTTGCCAAACACCTATCGGTGTGTTCCGACAGCTGCACTTGAGAGCCAATTCCCATCTAGGTAGGCTTTGTGTGCTTACCATCTTCGGCCACATCATCACTTACCATGGTGAGATTGTGGTCA
Organism: Ochropacha duplaris; assembly: GCA_951361185.1. NCBI lineage: Eukaryota > Metazoa > Arthropoda > Insecta > Lepidoptera > Drepanidae > Ochropacha > Ochropacha duplaris. The sequence goes on along the minus strand of OX592707.1, from coordinate 538,337 downwards.
AACACAAGCTTATAGAGAATAAAAAAAAAAAAAAAAGCTACTTTATCACTGTCTAGGTTATGTAATTCTACTTTGACGCCCCGCGGTTTCACCCGTGTTCCCGAGGGATCTTATCTTTTCCCGGGATAAAAAGTATCCTATATTTTATTATAGGATATGGACTACCTGTGTGCCAAGTTTCATCAAAATCCGTTCACCCATTTTTGCATTAAAGAGTAACAAACACCTTCACACACATGTGTGTGAAACACATCCATAGGATTTTAATACCCATGGGAATGCGGTTTAAACCTGGTGCTTTACAAAATAACTGTTGGTGTGTAAGGTTCTTTATATAGAGTCCTTTCAAGAAGTATCGCCGGGTCGCCGGTGACCAACAGAGATAAATACTAGCCACCATAATAAATGTGGCTTTTAAAATAAAATCTGCAACTGGCATTCGTTATTCTAAATTGTCACACAAATGTTTTTGATCGGTCAATTCATATTTACGTGAAATCATTCAATCATATCAAATAGTTTTAAAGTCAAAACTATTTATTCAGTTTAGGCCCTATAAGGGCACTTATGAAGAATTAAAACATCGTGAGGAAACCATAGCACGGTGGTAGGGTACTTTGTAGTACCCGACTGGCTGGCTACCACACTCAAGTTGAAAATTTGTCGCCAAGCACCTATCGGTGTGTTCCGACAGCTGCACTTGAGAGCCAGTTCCCATCTAGGCTTTGTGTGCTTACCACCTTCGGCCACATCATCACTTACCATGGTGAGATTGTAGTCAAACACAAGCCTATCCAGAATAAAGAATTACAGGATAAGGTTTCACCGGTTCAGAAGTCAGTCTTCAACTGAGAAGAACCGGCAAGAAACTCAGCAAGCAATATTTTTGTTTTTTTTTGTTTCAATCGATTAGTTTTATTTTATTGTAGAAATAGCTTTTCACCACGTGATCCCATATTTCTCTACCCCCTTTGTAGCCAAAATTAGGAAAATACTGTCTAAATTACATAACAATGACGAAATTGTACTTACTCCTACAATGAGCTAGATATTTCGGTGAAGGAAAACATCGTAAAAAATACCATAGCACGATGGTAGGGTACATTGTAGTACTCGACTGGCTGGCTACTATACTCAAATTGAAAATCTATCTCCAAGCACCTATCCATATATCTATCGATGTGTTCCGGTAGTAGCACTTGAGAGCCATTTGCCTTTAAGGCATTGTAATAGGGTGTACAACACATTAGCAATCCCCCTGGTATTAAATTGCTAATGTGTGTAGGTGACGGTAGTCACTTTCTATCAGATGACCCGCCTGCCTAGTTGTCACTTGTGATATAAAACCATATAAACCTTTGCACTCCTTGTTTGTGGTTGCCCATTATAAAAGAAATCCTCGCGCAAAATGGCAGTCAGTAAGTCAGACAGTTTTTCCTTTTATACTTAAGTTGTCCTTCTCGAGAAATCTTCTCTTTGCCTGGGATAAACAGTATCCTATCTTTTAATTCAGCATATACTCTATTTGTGTGCCAAGTTTAATCAAGATCAGTTTAGTAGTTTTGGAGTTCATCATGGATAATATATATATTAATTAAGAATATATAGATTTTCCGAATTCCGAAATCGTAACTTTTTACCAATGTAACAAAAAACCTATTAAATTTTCCATGATTCAAATGACTATCACAGTGCTATCATTACCATTATTATTTTGGGTCATTCTGGAATCATTTGAGCATACTTCACTGTATCCAACAAAATTGTACACACAAAATAAGTAGGTAGGTTCCCAAAGCACTATCGACGATATTTCGCGCGGGTCCATCGTTCCACCAGCTCCCATATTACTACCCATAAATCTAAGTAGCCGAGTATGTTGAGCAGGTATTTACCGTGACGAGACCGTATCTATATATCACCGGAGCGGACCAATTTCTTGACCGAAAAATTTATACCGGTGCCATAGCCTACTGATATATGACATTCTTGCCTTCCGCAGGAGAAACACTAAATAGGTATGTACAGAAAGAACACTGGCAACCGCTTTGTATACATATATTTTTCACATTAGCAGCTTGAGAATCAGTTTGTCCACCTAACGGTAAATAGGTACCATACGTAAATTACCGCCACCTGCAGACATTCGCAATAAATACATTAACATCGTTATAAACTCATGAAATTACCGTTCAATATCAATAAAATTATTTCTGTAACATAACTTCAATCAAAGTAATGATTAAAATTTGTTTATTTTTAGTTCCCACAGTGAATTCTTCAACCATAATCACATATCCAACTAAAGAAAGCCATAATTGTAACAACCATCGGTTTAAATGCAAGTTTTGTTTGAGTTTATTTTAGCATAGACACATCGCGTGCAGCCACTGAAGCAAACAAACATGTGCCACGCTGGAGTGCAGAGGCTTTCTGTGTATTATCTGTTTAGTGGTAAAAGGATGTAAGTGAATGCGGGGACGAGCATCATTCATATTGAGTTCACAGTATTTCTTTAGGATTGGGTGTTTTTTTATACAGAAAAAATCGAGTTTTAAAATGATTAAAATGCAGCTTTGATGCTGATGGCCTATGTTTAACCACAATCTCATCATAGTATGACTATGTGAGCATAGGTAGATAATCATCCGGCTCTCAAGTGCAGCTGCCGAAAACAAGTTGTCGCCTGTACAACTACACATTACAAAATTATCACATAAATTATATTAGATCTAGCTGTCCCCCGCGGTTTCACCCGCATTCTCAAGGAATATTATCTTATCCCGGGATAAAAAGTATCCTATGTTTTATTCCAAGATATGGACTACCTGTGCGCCAAGTTTCATCAAAATCCGTTCAGCCGTTTTTGCGTGAATGAGTAACAAACATCCATACATACAAACTTTCGCGATTATAATATTAGTAGGATGTTCTATCGATAATAATAGTTTAAAAAAAAATGTGCAGAAAAAGTTTTTTGTTAAAAAAGTTACTCACAATTAATAGTCAATATCAATAATGTAAGTCTCCTCGATCTGATAATCACATAAATGTTGGCAATCGTATTAAAGCGCTGAACACTCCGACTCCTGAATCCTGATTCCTGACAAATATGTTAATACGCCCTCGATCTGTCACCGACACCCATCCGAGAATTTAAATATCGAACACTTATCGTACAGCTTTCGAATGCATATTTGAATTTTACAATAAATATTTTAATAAAATTGGCAAAATGTTTTCTGTTATTTATTTTTTTGGTACAGAACTTCTACTGAACACTTACCTTTATTGAACGCATTCAAATATTTTCGTTACCAATTTTTTAATTTAAAAACTCAGTTTATTCTCACGAAGAACTCAATTAAGATTTACAATTATGATAATTTGCTAATAAAATACAAGTGCGTATTTATTTAGTTAGGTAAATTCATATTCTCAATGATTTATTATGAAAAATGTAATCAGTAAACGAGCAATAACTTACACTTGAAATATATGACTGCTGAACAAAGTTTATCTGGTTATCAACATATTATTGTGGTGTAAGTGAAAAGCGAATATCTACTTGTTTTCTGTACCACAGAATCTAACATAGGTCGGTGTGTATTTTGTTTCTCAAATTATTTACCTACCACAAATTAGTTGCTGGATTTTAACGCACAATTTTAAACATAAAACTCACGCATCAAGGAACTTTTTGGAGTATACGAGACTGTATGTCACAAATAACTCTCATTAAATGACAATACAATACAGATAATTTTCATCTCAATCGGTCGGTCGAACCTGGTTTAAAATTCAATTTCGAGATTCGACCTAAAAATACTAATTGATAGGTAAAATTAAATAACAGGCAGAAATACACCAAATCATTGACGATGTAGCGACATCTATCTACCAACAGATATAGTTCGCACGACTCCTAGATAGATGGCGCCTCAATAACCTACATCGCGCTTACGAAGTTTTCTATGCGATCTGCATATATAAAAGATTCCAACATCTACAGTTGGACCTGTCACGGCTGAGAGCCCTAAGCGCTCGCCGAATAGTCCGCGTAAGGGTGTCTATGGTCCTTCAGACCGCCACCTTTAAGTCAACTCAAAAAAAAAAAAAAACAGTTGGACCGCGGTCCCCAGGCACGATGACCTAGCCTGGCGGAAGATTTTCCCTTTTCAATGGAGGAGTCTAACACCTCGCTCCTCCATAACGTCATTTCTGTATGTCTGTATTTCTGAATGTCTTCTGAATGAAAGCAAATTTCCGAACCGAGCATTAGAGTCTGACGATTCATAAGTGCCTGTGAAGGCATATTTAAATGAATAAACATTTCATTTAATTAGAACGATAGAAGGACAGGTCAGTTTATCCGCTATCACCTATAAGTCACACGTACCGAACTCGGCTCGTTCACAGAGAGGCATCAGTATTTGCATACAAATTGGCTCTACACCCACTTGACTAGTCTTGTGAGGCTGTCTAGATCCGATCCAGCGACTTGTGATTATAAATCGTCATTTGTAATATCACTATCATTTGTTATCTACATTGTGGGGTTGTAAACACTTTAGTTATAAGCGTTAACTATTTGAAGTCTGTTATCTGGCGGTTATCTGGAGATATAGAAGCACTGTCTATCAGAGCACCTATCAGTGTGTTTTTTAGGACTGAGTGCTCGCTTCTATAATAAAATACCTTCTGCACGTTTGATTTTTTTATATATCATATGTGACAACCAGGCAGACGGGTCACCTGATAGTAAGTGAATACCGTCGCCAATATACATTTGCTAATATGTTATGTCGGTCAACTGTTTTTCTATAGGACTATTATTAATATTCCTATAGAAATACACATTGACCACCATACTCCTCCATGACCGAATGTTCTCGCAATGCTTTCAATAGAGCCAAATGGAGATGCATTGCTAGAGCCGACACTCGAGACTTACCGTAACCACGATTACTCTGTCAAGAGTGTCCGACTGAGAAGAAGATTATTAATATTATCAGAGAAGACAGACCTTACACTAAAACCGAGGAGAAGCTGCACAACCAGAAACTTCCGTTTTTTTTTTTTTTATTCTGTATAGGCTTGTGTTTGACCACAATCTCACCATGGTAAGTGATGATGTGGCCGAAGATGGTAAGCACACAAAGCCTAGATGGGAACTGGCTATCAAGTGCAGCTGTCGGAACACACCGATAGGTGTTTTGGCGACAGATTTTCAACTTGAGGGTGGTAGCCAGCCAGTCGGGTTTTGGATTTGGAGCCGACCTGGTGCATTTGTCCTTCGTACGAGGGCTCGATTGTCTGCGGTTGTTTGATATAAATTGACGATGCCGTGCAGGCGATGCAGAAACCAGAAACTCGCGACTGAACGCAACCGACTGTGGTCCAATACTTACTACGAATTCATGCAGCAAAAATAATTAAGGTTTACTATTGTCGTTTTATATTAACCTTAATAAGTAGATAACTCGAACATACAAAGTAAATTTGAACTAAACAGTACTTGAACATAATTTTCGACTATCGAGAGTTGGATAATTCCCAATACACCGATCTCCATCGATCGCTCATCAGACTGCGGCGTAACTTCGTCTTCACAAACTATGTACCTGTATATAACCGTGTATAATTCTCGTGAGAGTGGATAAGTGTTTCATGTTAGACTTGGGTTCTAGTGTAGCTTTCTGCTTCGCGGTTTTAACTGCCTATCTTACTTAACCCCTTTAAACAATGATTATTATCTTTTATCTATTCTGTGGTAGTACGGCAAACTGAAGGGAAGGTAGGTGGAACATAGGTGGGCTGGTCACCTACCAAATATAGTTAAAAAATGAAGTGCGGGTATTCCTACATTTTTCAAAAATTGTGACAAATTTTAGAAAGGTTATTTTTGTTTTATAAAAAAGAGGGAGCCCCCCTAACAACAAACGTGATTTTTTAAATATTTATTTTATTTTGTTTTTAGTATTTGTTGTTAACAACAGTTAATTTGGCAACAGAAATACATCATCAGTGAAAATTTCAACTGTCTAGCTATCGCGGTTCTTGAGACGACAGACAGACGGACGGACAGACAGCGAAGTCTTACCTTTCCTCCCTTATTTTCGTATAAGAACTATTTAATAAATATTATAGAAAATCGAACCCACACCCCTTGTCAAAACAGTCGTTAATAAAATCACGTGACACGCCACCACTCGGCTACGTGCAATATAGACGCGTGACGTGATTCGGAGATTATGACGTCATCACGAGTGCTCACTCGAGCGGTACGCACCCGATAACGTTGGCTAAGACTCACAGAGAGAAAACATGTCCAACATGTTGGCAAATATTTTGTTGGCGAAACTGAAATATGAATATGAATATACTAAAAATGTAAATAACTGTAAGAAAGATCCACTGCTGAAAAAAAAATTGCCTTGCTGAGTTTCTTGCCGGAGTCTTCTCAGTTTAAGTGTATTCCGAACCGGTGGTAGAGTCATAAGTGCCTTACCAGGGCCTAAACTGAATAAATGAGTTTTTAGTTTGAGTTTGAATTTTATTGCAGTAGTCTGAGTAGGAAATGGGTCAACAAATGGTAAGTTTACCATCACCTATAGACATTAGAGACATCAAAGGAACTACCCACCTTTTACCTGTACTTTCAACTTGATAGTGGTAGTCAGCCAGGCGGGTATTACAAAGACTTAGTACTCTACTATCGTCCTGCAGTTCCCTCACAGCGGTTTCCTTTACGGATTCGAACCCACAACTTAAGTCACGGTATCCATCACCTTAAATTTTACTTTGTTCCGACTAATCCGTTCCTATTAGTTGACCTTGAGAATCAGCTCTTCGGTAGCTAACCGTAAACTGAGAATTCATTCGAAATTAAAAAAGAAACCAATATAGTCAGATGGTCCCAAAATAATGTTTAAAAAATGTAAGCTTGCTGGGTTTCTAGCCGGTTCTTTTCAGTTGAAGGCTGACTTCCGAACCGGTGGTAACTCTGCAATTAGAATTGCTTTCATTATTGCCCTTTTAAGGCCTAATCTAAATAAAAGGTTCAGACATCACCAAGGCCCTTCCAGAATCTTATGATAGATACAGTGTTTTAACCACAGTCAATGTGTAAAGAAAGATAAAAAATTTATAAAACGCTTGACGAAATTCCTTTTCGTGTATCCTCAAAGCAAACAGATGATGTCTGGTGGATAACTACGTGTGTTAAAGTAAGCGCCGTTTGTCTATCCATGATATGGAATGGGATCCATTCAGAATGCGAGGTGATCTCTTCAGACAAATACTTTGAGGATGTGCTTTTGTACCGTTTTGTATTATTGTTATTAGGTAAGTTCCTAACCTTAAGTTGAACGAATTATTCGACAGCCAATTATTGGTCTTAACTATGATTTGCAGATCTTTAGCACTAGCAGTTTATGTGCAATGTCCATATTTACTTTTAGTAGTTTTCTTTAGTAGTTAATGACTGTAGCATTAACAAAAAAAATTATACACTTGTTATGTATTATATTTAACGTGTTTTTGTTTTTTTTTATTATTCTGGATAGGCTTGTGTTTGACTACAATCTCACTATGGTAAGTGATGATGTGGCCGAAGGTGGAAAGCACACAAAGCGTAGATGGGAACTGGCTCTCAAGTGCAGCTGTCGGAGCACATCGATAGGTGCTTGGCGACAGATTTTCAACTTGAGGGTGGTAGCCAGCCAGTCGGGTTCTACAAAGTACCCAACCACCGTGCTATGGTTTCCTTCACCGAAAGCTCAAGCTCATTGTAGGATTTGAACCCACGTCCTTCGCCGCGGTATTCGACGTCACTTACCACTGAGCTATCATCGCCTTGGATCTTTCTGGTAATAGAGCCTGAAAAGCACTACAAAGATTTCGATGCAGTTATAGTCACAATACAGCGATCTATCTTTAATAAAGTGCCTCAATAAATTCGAAAATCTGAAGATGTACACGCCTTTAGAAGTGCCATTATAATTTAAACGATTTTTTAAATGACAAAATAATATAAGTTGATATGCTTGATAAGTATTGTTATATTTGACAAAGATTGTTTGATAAGTCCGTTGAAAGAAATAAAAAATGTTATACCTAGTTTTGGATTTATTTTATATTTTTCTTTTTTGTAAATTATAAATAATTGTATTATGTTCTAAATATTGTATGCCTATAAGGCGGGACATAGTTGAGCCTTAACAAAAACCTCTGTAAAACCATATGATCCACAATAAATTGCTTTGATTTGATTTGATTTGATTTGATCTCAAGGACGTCAGGTGATGACCCAGGGCGAGCAAGATGGAGGATGGGAAAATTATCAATTGTAGGCACTGACAAGAGCACATCAAGCGTTACATTTGTTTGTAGTGTGAGTGTTACTACCTCTACCTACGGTGAATGTAATAAGGCCTACGTGTAAAGGATCCACGAGTTCTTAACTGTACAATTGATTCGAGTTTTAATGTGCGGGAATTATCGGTCAAGCTAGTCCAGAGGACTTGAGATTTTGGTTTCTTTGCATTAGGCTACATTTGAATGTCGTCCCTTGGCGACGCCCATAATCTTACTAAAGAAAGATACCATCGGATCAATTTGAAAAAAAAAAACGAAAAATCTCAGTACGGTTACGATTTTATAAAGAAGATACACTTTTAAACAAAATAAGTATAAAATAACATTAAACCAAAAACATCACATTTCTCTAAAAAGAGCAGTAACTTAGAACCATATCAGAGGTTAATTTAGTTCAGCAAACCGACTACTCAAAGACGGACCGGTTGGCGTGGTTGGTTAACACACTGCCTATCACGCCGCTGGTCGTGGGTTCGATTCCCATCCAGGACAGACATTTGTGTGCATGAACATGTCTGTTTGTCCTGAGTCTGGGTGTAATTATCTATATAAGTATGTATTTACAAAAAAAAAGTAGTGTGTGTAGTACATCAGTCATCTGGTTTCCATAGTACAAGCTCTGCTTAGTTTGGGATCAGATAGCCGTGTGTGAAAAATGTCCGAGGATATTATTATATATAAAGATAATAAATAACTTTATCAGTAACATATGATAATCCATCTTATATGAGAAAGCTGCACCCTTCAATTCAATTTTCTTAGTCTCCAATGAATTTAGGGATGCCTGCAGGAATGAAGCTCCCGTCAGTCTAATTGATTTGACTGCAGCACATTATGTTGATATCTTCGCTCGCAGACATTGTTCATAGATATAAGGTGAAGGCACCTTAAGAAGACATTTTGACTTGCGCTCATTAAAGACACTGCTTTTACTCCTATGTTACATCCTCTCTCCCCCGGACCCCTGTACAAAGCAGTCGTGTTTTTAACCAATTCTATTTTGATTTTAAATCATCTTTTATAATTATTTGCGCACCGTAAAATCGTACTAAATAATAGGAGTACATAATATCGAAGAACTTCAACCGCTGTGCAACTCTTCGCCCGTGTGCTATCGGTGAGTCATCGTAATATCTCACACACACCGCGCTAAGAGCGTACGCGTCGCTTACTGCTCACGCCACACATATATATTACCTGTGTGCGTGTACACCGCTTGCCGTTTGCTGCCCGCACGCATTGCTTGAGGCGTTCTGCTTGCCTAGTCGTGCTACGCGTTCACCCCTTCTACGTCACAATGTCGCTTAGGCGTACCCCACCGCACCGGACCGCTTCGCCTGCCCCGCTGACGCATTGTATGTCCGATACAAATATTAGCGGCTCACCTGCGAATGCTACAATCGCCGAACATGCTATGAGCGACCCCAACATCACGATGAGAAAACGTAAGAGAGATGATGAGATAGGGCGGCAATTCTAGAGATGTTTTCTGAGTTAAGAAAGGAGCAAGATGATAAATTCGCAGCTCTTATGAACAAGGTTCAGGCTGGTATTAACGCCCACACTGAGCAGTATAAAGAAATTTCTAGCTCTATTGACTTTCTCGGGAAGAAATATGATGAGATACTCACAAGAATAGCCTCCCTCGAGCAGGAAAAATCTGCGGACCGTAAATACATACAGTCCCTTGAGGCAAAACTGGAACAATTAGAACGTAACCAACGCAGTACCAGTATCGAAGTGCGTAACATACCCAAAAAACGTGGTGAAACAAAGGAGGATCTTCTAAATATTGTCAAGAAGGTTGGAGTTGCTCTTAATGTACCGCTTCAATCGACGGAGGTGCGCGATGTTTATCGCATTAATACAAAGAACGAGAACAATAAACCCATAGTTGCGGAGCTCTCGAGTGTTATTCTGCGGGACAAAATTGTTGGATCTGTTAAGGCCTACAACAAGAAATATTCGAGTTGTAAGTTTAGTACCACAAATTTGAAACTAGAGGGCCCGCCAAAACCTTTATTTGTGTCAGAAAGCCTGTCTATTCAGGCAAAAAGGCTCTTTTTCCTGGCCAGGGAATTTGCTAAAGGCAATGGCTACAAATATTGCTGGGCGTCTCGTGGTAAAATATACCTGAGGAGCTCTGATGGTGCAACACTCGTTAAAGTCAACAATGAAAGTGACCTAGAACAACTAAAATGTAAATGACTATTAACGTTATGCCACATTAAGAACGCTAAATTTTCAAGTCTGTATAAAGTCTTAACTCATTTTTTCAGTTTTTTATGCTTATATTATGTCAATATTGTTATATTAAACCACAAGCAAATAGCTTATATATCCAAACACAAACACATACAATATCATACTTCCCAACACACTCACACAAACGTACACAATTCACATACCTACACCACACTTCTAAATCAGAAATCAGTTGATAACTACTATTTACTCAAAATTTTAATTCGTATTAAAACTACTATAATTGTTTATAAAATGTCACCCATTCGTTGCATATTTCAAATTCTCTTATTTTATGCGACAGTGAACACTAATAGAGTTTATATTCTTATAATATCATTATACGTATTGCACTCGGTTACTAGTTCCGTTCGTAATGGATAATTCTTACATTATAACAGAAGTCGATAATACAGAGAAGATAGAATGCTTCTCACTCAGTGATTCTAATGGTTGCCGTAAACTTTTAAATCCGGATGTTAACAATAAACTTGCGTTGACGATCCTCACAGTGAACATACGAAGTATAAACCGTAACTTTGATTTATTCGCCGCATTTATAACTAGTCTAGATATACCTGTAGACGTGTTTGTATTGACAGAGTGCTGGACCAGTACTTGTAACCCTCCACCCTGCCTGGACAGATATAATATGTTTTGGACCAAAAATACAATAAACCAGAATGATGGGGTGGTTGCATACGTCCGAAATGAAATTAAAGCCTCGTCATATGAGCCACCATGTTGTGAAGGTAACTGTCTCATTGTTACATTATTGACTAACTATACTATTGTATGTTCCTACCGCCCACCAAGTTTTAGAAATGCTAGTAAATATCTGGAATCGGTAGACCATATTTTGACGGGTATTTCCACCAAAAATTTAATATTTACAGGTGATATTAACTTGGACACTCTGTCTAGTAATTTGTCGATGCATTCTCAGGAGTATTTAAATGTTATGGCCATGCATGGTTTACGACAAGGTATTATTCGTCCTACCAGAGTCACGACGTGTATTGATCACTTCATGATCAAAAGCGACGATTCCTGGAAAACTATTGTTTTTGAACAACAGCTTACTGATCACTCTCCTATACTACTTTACATAAACAATTCTAAGACCAATAAGAATGTTAATACATATAATAAAATATCCGTTAACTATGAATGCATCAACAAATCCTTATTGAAAGAGTCTTGGCAGGATTTATACCGTACGTACGATGCAAATATTGCAACTGAATTATTCACAAATAAATTATTATCTATAATAGACCAGCATACACAAACCTCTAAATTACCGAAACGAAACCAACCTTTAAAGCCGTGGATCACAAGAGGAGTCGTTAAATGTATAAGAAAAAGAGATAGACTACATATGAAGGTAAAAAAGGCACCACAAAATGAAATACTTAAAGAGATATACATAAAATATAGGAATAATTGTAATAAAATAATAAGAAATTTAAAAATAAATTATTATAGAAATAAATTAGCTAAAAATCAGGGAAACTTAAAAGAGACTTGGAAGATTATTAAAGAAGTTTGCAATTTTAATCGAATAAAGATGACATCACAAGATTTACTTGATATTAGAAATAGCCCAAGCCAATCTCTTAATGACGTCAACACATATTTTACTTCTGTTGGTAGAGCACTGGCTAATAATACTCTACAAAAAATGGGTACCACAGACGACAATTTAGCACTGTTTGCGAAAGCTCCAATCTCACCGGTAAATTCTTTTTCACTACTTCCTACTGATCCAGTTGAAGTAAGAAATGTTATCTTCAGTCTTAAAACCAATAGTGCACCTGGCTGGGATAAGATTACTGCAACCCTCCTTAAAAATAATGTATTGGCACTAGCTGAACCTATAACATTCATATGTAACTTGAGCTTTGAAACTGGAGTTTTTCCGTCATCTTTTAAAAAGGCTGTTGTCTGCCCTGTCTTTAAAGCAGGAGATGCTACAAATCCAACAAATTATAGACCCATTTCTCTTATCTCTACTCTATCTAAAGTACTGGAAAAATTGGTTAAGAAGAGAGTACTTAGGTACCTGGAGAAAAATAATCTATTAAGCAAAAACCAATATGGGTTCAGGGAAGGATATTCAACAGAGGATGCAGTTCTGGCGCTTACGTCTCAGATTGTATCTTACCTCGATTGTGGTGACAAGTGTATAGGTGTCTTCTTAGACCTACAGAAGGCATTTGACACTGTTTCAATTCCCATCCTATTGGCAAGGCTAGAGAATGTTGGAGTCAGAGGAGTTGCCCACAGCTGGTTCGCAGATTATTTAATAGGACGAACACAGCGTGTACGTGTCGAGGAGCATGTAAGTGATGCCGCAGTGTGCACCTACGGCGTGCCACAGGGTAGTACACTGGGACCTGTTTTATTCCTCATCTACATAAACGATCTTTGTTGTACTACCTTGCCTGGTCTAGACTTGCTGATGTTTGCAGATGACACTGTGTTACTGCTTCATGAAAAAACTTGGCAGAAGGTTGCAGTATTGGCTGAAGATTGCCTATCAATTGTATCGCAGTGGCTAGAGGACAGTCTCTTATCCCTGAATACTAGCAAAACAAAATACATGTGCTTTAGTAAAACGGCCGCGGGAAGTGCTGGAACAAATATCTCGGTCAAAATACATACGTATCCTTGTAACCGTGGTAGCCGTCCTGTGCAATGTAGTTGTTTTGCTCTATCCAGGGTTGACTCCATCAAGTATTTAGGAGTACAAATAGATGACAAACTGAACTGGAGCATCCACATTGCGTCATTGTCATCAAGGATAAGGAAATTGGTATACATCTTTAGAACGCTGAGAACTGTTGCGGATCTCACTTTAGTTATACAAACCTATAAGGCTCTATGTGAGTGTATCATAAGGTACTGTATCTGTGCTTGGGGTTCTGCCGCAAAATCTCACCTTATTATTGCGGAACGTGCACAACGCTCTATCCTTAAAGTGATATTATGTGTGCCTTATAGACAACCTACTACCGCTGTCTATGACAAAGCTAATGTTCTCAGTATAAGAAAACTATACATATACGAAAGTATACGACGTTACCATAAAAAAGTCGTACCCTACTTACCAGATGTATCCAGTAGAGTTGAAAGGTGTCCAGTGCCTAGTGTAAAAACAAGATTTGCGCAGAAGCAGTCTAATGTCATCGTTCCACACTTATACAATATACTAAATAAGCAAATAAAAATAAGAAAACACAATAATAATAAAATCAAAAATATAATCTTAACTTGGCTTAAATCACTTGACTATGATGATATTGAAAAAATGCTAATGGGTCTCTATTTCTGATGACACACACACACACACATACATACCCACACACACACACACACACGCACAAACACACACACACACGCACACACACACACACACGCACACACACACACACACACACACACACACACACACACATACACACGCGCGCGCGCGCACACATATACATACAAAAATAAGTTCAGATATTTCTAAATTTAAATATAAGGCTATAATTATTATTTACATAAATTTAATTTAGTTCCTATTGCATAGGAGAGGGTACTGACTTCTGTAACACAGGTATATACCTAGCTCAGAAGTCAGGGACTTCATGTAATCTGTGTAAATTTTATGTGAATAAATAAATTGTTATTATTATTATTATTATACTTGTGAACATAGAAATCCTACTAATATTACCATGTGTTTGTTTCAAAATCATGCAAAAACAGCTAAATGGATTTTGATGAAACTTGGTACATAGGTAGATCATATCCTGGAATAAAACATGGCAATATTTTTGTCCTGGAAAAGATAAATGAAATCGGTAAAGCCGTTCTCAAGTCATGGCATGACCAAGAGATATGGGGATTCATCTATCTATCTATATATATAAAAGTCAAAGCTGACTTACTGACTGACTGACTGATCTATCAACGCACAGCTGAAACTGCTGAACTGATTGCGCTGAAATTTGGCACGCAGATAGTTATTATGACGTAGGTTTCCAGGCTAAGAAAGAATTTTCCAAAATTCACCCCCCAAGGCGATGAAACGGTGGTCCAAAGTTTGTATGAAACTGTCACTTTTAATTTGAAATGAATGAAATTTGGTATTTAGCCTCTAAATGTAAAATAATAAAACACGTATTTAAGGATTTATTGAATTTCAACCCTTAAAGGGATAAAAAGGGGGGTTAAAGATTGTATGAATAATAAATTGTTTATTATCAGAACTACTCAAAATGTAGTACATAATTATGTTCTTCAATCAAATGTAATTAAACATGTATTTAAGGATTTTTTTAATTTCACCCCTAAAAAGGGGTGTTAAAGTTTGTATGAAAAATAAAAAAGCTATTTTTGGATCATTTGAAATATCCCGCCAGAACTGGAAAAAACTAATCAGCCAAAATCGTAGTCCACGTAGGCGAAGCTGCGGGCAAAAATCAAGTTTTTACATAAAGGTGAATTGAAGATAAACAAAATTTTCATATGTGACAAATCGCGATGCAATAAGATTCAATATTGAGATATCTCAGAGAACTAGCTCCTAAATTTACTACGATATCTGAAGTAGAATTTCAACTTAAATGATCTTAAACACCACTGAAATTTCCTTACGTTTTGACGCCAGCTGTATCACAAAATATCGTTTATTTAAGCTAAGTGCCAGTCTTTCAAAGGAGTTACCTTCTCTGGCATTGTTACTTGGAATTCATGACGTGATTCTATTTAGATGCACTCCGAGCGTAATGGTATCAATATGGGAAAACGCGCTTCGAGAAACAGAGCTTTTCTCTACTGAGGCTTAGAAATAACTGGTGAGTTTATTTTGTACTAGCTTTCCACTCGCGGTTTCTCCCGCGTTTCTGAGAGAATTAAAATAAAATTTAGTCCGTGTTACTCACTGATTATGTGTATTAATATTTTTTTCAATTGGTTTAGTATTTTTTGAGATTATCCATTACTAGCTGTTCCGCGCGGTTTCACCCGCGTTCCCGAGGGATCTTATCTTATCCCGGGATAAAATATAGCTTATGGTAATCTGGAATAATGTAGCATTCAAATGGTGAAAGAATTTTTAAATCGGTCCAGTACTTTTTGGGCTAATTCGTTACAAACATACTTACATACAAATCTTTCCTCTTTACAATATTAGTATAGATAAACTAATATACAAATAAATCTTTACTTTTAGTGTTGAAGTTTAGATTTCAGGGGAAGTATGTACTTATTCAATTTCAGAGCCCCGCGCATTTAAAGTGAAGCACAGTGGAGGAAGCTGAATTTGAAAAAGGAAGCCGATTGCGTTCCTGTGCGACGACACGCGAGATAACGTACGTGGAGGTTATGCACATAAATTCGTGCACGTTGCTTCACTTCATTGGATACTGTTGTTTACGTACACTCCTTCTACCTTTTCTTTTTGTTCTGTGGAAACTGTTTGAATGTTGTAGAAAAATAATTTGCAATTGCAAAAGTCATTCCAATATTGTCAGTGAGACTAGATAAATAATTATTGGTGTAAGTTGTTTGTGAAAAGAGTAATTGCCGAGTTTATTGCCGGCTCTTCTCAGCAAAAACAACCTTCCGAACCGAGCATTTAGAGTCTAACTATTCATAAGTGCCTGTGAAGGCCTATTTGGATGAATAAACAATTTCATTTCATTCTAATGCTGTTTGTATAGTTTAGTGTATTGCCATAAATGAATTAAATGTCATTATTGGAACGAAGTTCCTTATCGCGCGTTATGAAAGGGGGCTAGACGGAAAACATTCTTACGAAAAATTGTCACGACAGTTTTTATGTCACTGTCAGCTGTGCGGCGTGCGCATGTTTCTCTCTCTCTCTCTCTCTCTCTCTCTCTTATAGAAAGCAAGTCAGATATTTTCATTTCTATTTATATATATTTTTTTTTTCTTTTTTTTTTTTTAATATATACTCTCTCGACTTATATAACTTCATTCCATCCGGGTGTCCCTTGACACCTCTCAAGTGTTTCTGTATTATTATTATGTTATAGATACTTACTTATGTATTTGTTGCAGAACACCCACAGCTAACAAAATTTATTTGGGCATCCTATTCTCCGCAGCCTTAAAAACCATTGTTTCCGTCGTTACAAAGAGAAATGGGGAAATGAAATTTATTATTATTTTTTCTATCGGTATCTACCGTTAAAAATAACTGTATAAAGGAAGCGCTCCCGTTGGGAATTGAAAATGTTTTCATAAGCTTTCTGTGCGCTCTCTGTGCGCCTCTGTTGGTCTAACGGTACGTATCTTTCATATTGAAGTTACAATATCGAAGTAACTCGCAATTATTTCGTTTATTCAGCGTAAGTTGTTTTTCTTTGGATCAAAAACAACTTTTTTATGAAGTTGTACAATCTTTTTACTGCCCAACTGATGGTAAGCGGTTATCTAATCGTAATCTTACACATATTGTTAATAACAAACAATATACAATTACTCAATAAGGTTAAAAATAAAATAATGTACTTTATGTACCACTACCGTAAGGCTGCTTTTCCACCAGAGATGTCATGAAACTATGTGACTGTTTCCACTGATGCTAACCTACGTAGCGGAGCGAGTACTACACCACTCGCAACCATCTCCAACCCGTTTCCTGTTTCCGTAAATCTATAATATATACCTAAATAAAAATGGATCTTCGAAATGTATGTACGCTCATGACTTTCGAATGACTGCACCAAATTGGATGACTCTTTTTTTTTGTATTCATCATTGTTAGGACAAGTTTTATACAAACTATAAAATAAAAATTTCCACTGGAGGAAACCGCGGGAGACAGCAGCTGGTGTGAAATAAAAACCATTTAAACTTTGATATCTAATAACTAAAGATACACAATCAGCGACAAAAATGGCCTTACCGAATGTCTACCCACTCGAACATTTGGGTGGTATTTTAATCTAGTAGCATTCGAACGCTCCGGCGGTAAGCATGCCTCAGTGCTCGTTTAACATATATTTTGGCTAGCAGATATGAGTCGTAAAATTTTATTGCCTTTGTACATAGCTTGGTGAATAAAACTAACTATTACCCAACACAATTTGAGACAGTTTTGAGAGAACTTTTGCTAGGGATTGTTTAACTTTAGTTATTAGATATCAATGCATTTAAACCATATTTCAACCTCCTTAAGGCGATGATAGCTCAGTGGTAAGTGACGTCGAATACCGCGGCGAAGGTCGTGGGTTCGAATCCTACAATGAGCTTGAGCTTTCGGTGAAGAAAAACATCGTGAGAAAACCACAGCACGGTGGTAGGGTACTAGGTGGTACTCGACTGGCTGGCTACCACCCTCAAGTTGAAAATCTGTCGCCAAACACCTATCGGTGTGTTCCGACAGCTGCACTTGAGAGCCAGTTCCCATCTAGGCTTTGTGTGCTTACCACCATCGGCCACATCATCACTTACCATAGTGAGATTGTAGTCAAACACAAGCCTATCCAGAATAAAAAAAAAAAAAAAAAAAACCCTCAAGTTGAAAATCTGTCGCCAAGCACCTGTTGGTGTGTTCCGGCAGTTGCACTTGAGAGCCAGTTGCCCTTGCCCTTAAGGCATTGTAATATGGTGTACAACACGTTGGCAGTCCCCCTGGTATTGCTAATGTCTATAGGCGACGGTAGTCACTTACCATCAGGTGACCCGCCTGCCTCGTTGTCACTAGTGACATAAAAAAAAAATATTATAGCAGTAGTAAATAGGTTTATATGAGAAGCGTTTAAAAAGTTAACTCTCGTGTATCTAATTTTAGTCGTCAATTTGCCAGCACGTCCTTTGAGCAGAAGCGGAAGCACCTGCAAAAGGCACTGATTTAGCCTTTTCAGCTTGACGAGAAATTCCTATATTAGGTACTGCCGTGACAGCAAAATTAAATATAAATTCGTTACTATATTTGTAATAGAAGTATATTAGTTTAAATAAAATTATACATATATACTAATAAATATAAAAATGTCACTTACGTTGTTTACTTATTACATTACAATTGTCATGATTTTTATGTTTAAGTTATGATTTTAGAGCAACTTTATCTTAAAATAATAATTTATTGATAAAATTAAATAAAAGTATCAGTTTCAAAAATGGCAACACCGTCATTAAAAGTATTCCATAAAGTAGTGATGAAAAAAGAAGGAAAGATGGCGATGGAAGGGGGAGCGTTTTAGCGAATGGATAGCAGAGCCGTAGCTCGGCATTCTAACTCCGGCAGCTGAAGTTAACAATAGTAGGGTGGAACCTCTGCCCAAACTACATTCTTCACATTAGTTAATAGATATTTATTCTTCTTAACACAATAATTAATTAAAATAGAGACTTGAAAACTAATCTACAACAGAATAACCTGATATAAAACTCACTAATATAATACATACCATATGGCAAAGCATGGCAATGAGTTGCTCCTCTTAATCGATATTATACAATGTATCCATTATTTATACTTAAAAGAGAAAAGAGGGACTATTGTAAAAAAAAAACCGGGGAGTTTGTTTCGCCGTTTCTTCTCCTGACAGGTCTTCATTTGGAAATGGTGGTAACAGTAACAATAGCATTAAAAATAACAATAAGACGTTCAATAAGTGTTCCTTAAGTGTCCCAAAATTGAATAAAACATTTTGAGTTTGAGTACCATCTAAAATATAATTAATTTTAAATATATAAATACAGAAAGAAAATAAAAATACTAACTAAGCTATACGTATATACAAAATGTGATAAGAAAAAAGAAGGGAGACCAGCAAATCAAAAGAAGAGAGACAGCTGGTCAAATTGTACTTTATTAAAAGTTGTGATAGTTTACTTTAGTGGTAAGATTTTAAAAGAAATTAAATCGTGGTCGTGTGATCGCATACATCGGTGAAGTAAAACACCGTGAGGAAACCATGGTACTAGCATTGTGGTTCTGAAAGGCCGATAACTATCCTCAAGTTGAAAATACGTCGCCAAGCACCTTCAAGTTGCCTTGAAGACATTGTAAAAAGTCGACAATACATTGGGAATCCCCCTCGTGACTTTTGATATAAAAATGATCAAGTGCGAGTCGGACTCGCGTTCCGAGGGTTCTGTACAAACTTGTTGGTATGTAAATAGTTTGTTCGTCACAGGAATCGAGCCTTAAAGATATTATCCTATAAATTTACGGTTTTCAGATTTATTCCTTTGCTTGTTCTTTTACATTGCTTCTTGCCAAATTTGATGGTTCTATGTCAACGGGATGTAGGGTAAGGTTGCCTATATTGTACCAGTTAACGAACTTTACAAGCTGACACAAAAACTATATAACTTAAGAGGATTATATTACTAGAAATAAAACGGTGGTTCTATTGGTGTTGATTTTTTATTATTAGAAAATGAGGAAATATAAAAAAAAAACGACAATTGAAGTTTTAAAAAAAGTCTAAAAAAGTACAATTTAGGAAACTGGTTTCCTTAATTGTACCATAGGTATCCTAAATTGTACTTTACGATCTAAATGAGATTCAAATGCCTCTTATAAACTGAAATCAGCCTTACCGTTATACATCTTTATAAAAATTATTATCCAGAATTAATCATGGAAATAAGTACTCCAAATAAATTTCGAATAAACAACAAGAACACAATAAAATAAATCTTTTATATAAAACTAGTTAAAGTTTCTCTAATTCTACTTAAATCTTAATCAGTCTAAATAAGGCTTTCATATTTATGAACTAAAATCAGACTTGCAATTTCAATATGGGTACTTGTACGTCTTTAGTATTCTAAGTTATTCTTAATAACATTTTAAATAAGAAAATACAAGAGTTATTTGAAAAGAAAAGGTTAATTAATTAACTCTTTTCTTTTTCCAACATATTTTACAAATATTTTGTCAGGGTTGTCTCCGCATGTTTCGTGAAACCATTTTTGGCATCTCACACACTTGACCCATTCCACTTTTGGTCCCTTTTAATCAAAGTAATAGCCATTACACACACAGCAATAATTTTCATCATCCATATCAATTTCCCCATCATCATCAGATTCGTCTTGTAGCACAATTTCTTCTATTTCAGATTCACTGCTTATTTTTTCTGCTTTCACAAGCGTGAACACTCGTTAATTCCCATAGATTTCTTATTCAAACAATCTAAGGCTTTTTCTAAATCATCTTGCGTCCATTTATAATACTTTTTATCCTCTCCAGACATCTAAAAATATTTAAATCTAGTTAAAAATCCAGTTTAAGAACCTAAATTGTACCGGTACATTTTTGGATTACCCTACCTGGTACAAATTAGGCAACACTAAGTTTTATTTTCATGCGAGCCGGCATCATAACCTCGAAATGCTAAACATAAAACTATATTCTCTAAATAATGCACTAAAATGCTTACTTTCCAAAAACATATATAAGAGCTGCAGTGTACTTACCGTTGCCACAAGAAATCCTTAGGTAAACATCCATAAAATAAGATCGGAACGCCGTAATAATTATTTTTGTTTACTAAACTTCACTCTGTTGTGACATCGAATCCAAAATGGCAGGGATTGCGTCATGTTGGTAGCACTTCTATTTAGTGTTGCCAATTCAAAACTAAACATTACGGTTTGGTAGATTTTAAAGTGGTACAAATTACGAGCCGGTCCGACTTAGGCAACTCGACCCTATCCTATAGGTTTTGATTCCCTTGCGAGTGTCCAAATATGCGGCATAAACGGTCGTATCTTATGATTGCGTTGACTTAGAAGTTCGATTTTTGCACTGCTCCTAGAAATTGCAGACCTAAGTATTTGATATTAATTTCAACATGATAGCTCCACTTGTTCCTGAGAAAAAGGTTCTGACAGACGGACAAACAATCAACGAAGTGATCCAATAAGGGTTCCGTTTTTTCTTTTGAGGTACGGAACCCTAAAAATAATCTATTCAACGTATAAAGTTCCATTCCAATTGTATTGTATACAGAGCGAATATTTTTTTACCTTAATTGCAGACAGAAAAGGGCAAATAGTAGGTTTTAACCCTCTCACAACGCGACGGGGGTTTCATCCGGACCAACCATCTAAATTTGCATACAGAGAGCTGGAAATGGATGGGAATGACTCAAAAATGGCGCTGTAATCGCCGGCGAATGGCAGAGCACGCGAGGCACTGTGGATGCATAATTTTTGGATGTGGTAAGGGAGATTCTGAAACAGTTCATGACAATTCCTGTTGGTCTGAAGAAAATTTGGTTACCTTGCTTGGACTGGTTGCTGAAGACTGCTGGTCGGAATTTGGATTTAAAAAGTAGGTAGATCTCACCTGTTAGAGGGGGCTAGTGATTTTGATGAGATCATCACGTACAGTCCACATTATAACTATCACAGCACATCACTATAACACAAATCACATTAAAGATATTGCGGGCTTAAAAGAAGCTATGCTTTACAAAACCATACTACCACACACATATTAAAATCCATCAGAATAATATCGATTTTAGATGGATATTTTGACACGTCTTTTTTCGAGAGTCTTCCAGCCAGTTATCTTCCAGCCAAATCCAAAGTTTTTTTTTTTTCAATAAAACAAACAAACAAAATGTTGTTCAAAATTAATTTAGGTATCTATGCATATTCTGAAGAATAGTAATTTGACCATTCAAAACTCAGTTTATAAACTATGTTTGTAAATATTATTTACAATAAAATTATATGAAAAAAAAAATTGCAGCAGAAATGAAATTGAAATGCAATGAAATTGTTTATTAACCAAATAGGCCTTCACAGGCACTTATGAATAGTCAGACTCTAAATGCTCGGTTCGGAAGGTTGCTTTTGCTGAGAAGAGCCGGCAATAAACTAGAACCACATCCATACATTTACCTCATTTCACGTTGCGTAATCTCCCCGCGGCTCGACACGGATATAAGTCAATTTAGTCGGGTGTAATACACCTAGCCGGGCGTACCCGAGCAGGCTAACGACGGATATTAATTTTTTTCTTCGCCTACCCCCGCTGAGCCGTTTGAGTCGAGTGTCACGACGCGACGATTCTGTGTCATTCCCTCTTCGTATTTATGTAAACGAGGTTTTTTTTCTTTTATGAAATATGCAACTAGGTTATTCACTCGAGTTTGGCGACGATAAGTTAAGTATGAAGGGATTACTATTTAAAATAAAGCGACTAAAATAAAATATGTGCCCTTTCTTTTTTTATGTTTTTTGTATGTTTGTTTGTTTAGGTCAAATTTTGCAATCCGAATGAGAACCCCTACTTGAAATTCGGTTGAGCTAAAATGTTGCATGCACTTTCAATTCTGGTGACTATATAATAATGAATATAGCTGTCGCCACAGGATGGCGGATTACGTGTTTTTTATGAACTCCCTTAATATGGGTATTTTCTTCTTATCAGAGCAATTAACTAAAAGTTTGTTAAATACTTTGAATTTAGAACTAACTTTTTCTCAATTTTGTATTTCAGGTAAAGCTTAGAATGTATATAAGAGTTTATTGAATGTAGTCAGGTTAGATGACACCGTCAATCAAAACACAATTGAGTTTCTCTGTAATAAGAGTTTATTGTTTGTTTAACAACATTAATCACAAAATAAAATATTCAACTAAAGAAAATAACCTTACGTGTAATAAGAGAAACGACATTTAATGCTATTAATCACGGTATCAATCCCTAACATACAAAAATCTAAATTTTAGTTTGTTTACGTAGCTTCTAAAATTTTACCACAGATTAACTAAAGGCGGAGACTGACAATATCGTGGTCGACCACAGTAATGGCGCTATTAGCGCGGCCAATATTGTAACTAAAGAAAGTATATATTCTTTACATGTATAAAACTGAGCAACAACCAGCTCTCAAGTGCACAAATGAAGCCTCAAAAATACAGAATAAAAATAACCTTAACTTTTTATACCTGTGCCCTATAAAATAGGGCCCATAATTCCCATCCCGAAAGCCCAGCACGGCCTAGTTGATAACGACTCGACATCTTATTTACCCGAACAAGGCCAAAAGCAACACCCGCTATAAAAATTTCCCTCCCTATCATCTTCGGAACTTCATACTGTATCACTATGATACGCTAAACCATTTTTTTTAGACCTCACACTTTGCTACATTTCCGATTTCAGAGCGTCTATTATTTACTTTATGGAGAGGCAGTAGATCTTGTTATTCTGGACTAGTTCTCCATAGGGAAATAGTGTATGCATGCCCAAGCTACGGACCTTGGTCTTATATTAGTGTACGTAATATATTTGTGTTGGTTTAATAGAAATATGGTGTGGTTGTGTGAAAGGTTTGTAGTATCATATTTTTATGTAAATGGAACGACATTTTATTCTAGTCGCATTAAATAACAATTATATCAATATTTTTGTACAGGTTTGTAACGTAAAAAAATAAGTTTAAAAAAACCAACCGACTCCAAAGCAGGTTTTGGGTTAAAAGTTTAGTTTGATTTTTCAATTTTAAGTTTCTTAAATGGAAAATATTTACATTATACATATAGCTACAATTTAAATAACAAAAAAATAACTAATCTAATGTAAAACTATCTAATATAAACTATAAAAGTGCGTTGAAAAATTCCGCCGTCGACTGGTAACGTTCCCAAAAGACTGGCAGCATTGCCACGTTGAATGGCAATGCTTAATCTTTGGCCAAAGTAAAAGCCAGCCTATTGGTCACGGGAAACGTCAACCAATCGTTTTAAAAAATCCTTAAAAAGGAAATGAGCACTCGGGCCCCACGACCCGAGGGTTTCAACCCCAAACGGTTCGAAAATATAATTACCTATACTATAAGGCTATTATATTTTCGCCGCTTGAGGTTCTCAGCGGATGCAGCGGCACCGCCGGCAAGACACGCTGTGCTAGGAAGATGGGATGGCGCAAGAGTGTCGACACACGTTGCGTCCCACACTAGAGGCCTACCCATCTTTCTTAATATTATGAACCTGACCGAGGATATGCGATATCATCAAAATTGTTGACATTATTGTATATTAGCCGTCGCCCGCGGTTTCACCCGCGTGCCCGTGGGATCTTATTTTTCCCGGGATAAAAATATAGCCTATGACACTCACAAATAACGTGGCTTTCTATTGGTAAAAGAATTTTCAAAATTGGTTCAGTACCTAGATCCAGATCGCAAACGTTTTGGAATTCCTCTTTGGTAATGTTTACAATTAGATGACGGTAGTAAGGGGAAAGTTGCCAATGAATTGTCGACCTTTTAAAATGTCTAGAAGAAAACTGGCTCTCCAAAGAACCCACCGAGGTGCTCGGCGTCTAAGGCAAAATATCTGTTCTTTTTTTAAACTGCATATAATTTTCCTTTAAAGAGTTCAAGTAATTCTTAGGTGCTGCACGACTTGAGAGTCGTAATTGCGAACCCGGCGTTTATGAAAGGACCTTAATTTCGTCGACAATTATACTGAAGACGCACTGCAAATCTCGCGAACACTGTACATAATTTTTTCTGTTGTAAGTCATGAGAAATTAGCGTTTTTGTGTAATCATTTCACATAGTTAATAATTTATTTTAAAAACTTTTAACTATCACGCCACAGGTTGTTGGTTCAATTCCCATCCAATACAGACATTTGTTTGCATGAACCCTGTGTCTGAATGCTCGGTTCGGAAGGTTGCTTTTGCTAAGAAGAGCGGGCAATAAACTCTACAATTACTCTATTCAAAAACAACTCACACCTATTAGATTCAATAATTATTTATCTAGTCTCACTGACAATATTTGCGTGTTATGGCGGCAAAAATTATAATAAATAGAATTTAATTATGACTGACATGGTAACTTGCACCAAGCACTGTCTTTAATTTAATTATCTAAACTCATGAGCGCCTCGTACATTCATAACTAGGTACCTCATATTTTTGACGCACCAATTTGTTTAAAAGCAACAAAAGGAACTGCGAAAATATATTCTTGTAAGTTGCATTATACACGGCGTCCCATAAATAACACGCCAGAGTGACACTGGAGCTAGATTGGCTTCAGTATTATATTAACATGACCTTAGTAAAAGTTTTATGGTTTTCGAGATATTGCCACTTTTAAAAAAAATACACAATTTTTTGGTCTTTTGTTCGCCTGTTTTGGCTATAAATAACTTCTAACTTATATGTGTTTTTCCTAGTTGGTAGAGACAATATAATAATCATTTCATTTGAAACTAGTACGCTATGCTCCAAAAATAACTAAGTTGTTTCATTTTAAGTCAATGCGAAAATCGGAACTAAAGTTTGACTAATTACTGTGAAAAAAATTAAAGTTATTTCTATTATATTATTAGCCTATTTATTAGCCTATTTATTAGCCTATTTATTAGCCTATTTAATGTTATTTCGAAAATGGCATAACATTCGTAGTTTTTTTTTTCCAAAAGTTATAAATTCCAATGTCATTTAAGGCGTGCTACTTAGGAAATACTACAATTAAAAAATAATGCTTAATAAATGGTGCAGGCGTCTTTTGTCGCCAAATTAATCACAGAGATGTTTTTTAAAAGCATAAAAGTGGCAATATCTCGAAAACCAGAAAACCCTAACTAAGGTCATATTGTTAATGTTATCTGATAGACCTGAAGCCAATCTAGCTCCAGTGTCACTCAGGCGTGTTATTTATGGGACACCGTGTATAGATGATAAAAACTACATAGTTCTTCGTTCCTGAAGGGGTCCCCCGACTACACATTTTTAAAGCAATTAACAACGAACAATTTATCATGATAAATTTCTAATTATGTAAATTTATAACAGAAACTTTGTTTTAATTAATAAACAAGCTATACGAATCACTTTGTAATACAAAACAAGAGTTTTGTATTTAAACTGTGATGTGGGAGCAAGGAAAGTGTTTCTAGGAACACTGCGACATACGTACCACATTAAATAGTAGTTATCAACTTTTGTCAACCAAACTATAACATCTCAGGGTTGAAATTGATACTGGCAACATTATTGTTACTTTTTTTTTATGTCACAAGTGACAACGAGGCAGGCGGGTCACCTGATGGTAAGTGACAACCGTCGCCTATAGACATTGGCAACACCAGGGGATTGCCAACGTGTTGTACACCTTATTACAATGCCTTAAAGGCGAACTGGCTCTCAAGTGCAATTGCCGGACACACCAACAGGTGCTTGGCGACAGATTTTCAACTTGAGGGTGGTAGCCAGCCAGTCGGGTACTACAAAGTACCCTACCACGTTTACGATACTTGCCTCTTTGTTACAATTACTCACAAGTAATTACTCGTTTTAAAACACACAGTAATTTATTTATCTAGTCTCACTGATTTGCGTGTTAAGGCAGAATAAAGTGACTTAGAAAATAACAAATGACGTTATGTGTTGCAATCAGTTTCAATCTTTTTTTACGTTCTAGTAACTGCATATTATTCAAATAGTACTTCATAGCGAATCTAATCATTTTTGCTATATGTAGTTTGTTTCTAATTGAAACCGACTGCAACTAAGTTACGTAAGCCGGGGCTTTCCCCGCAAGCATTAGGTACCTGTTCCCTGTATACCCACGCCAATAAGATTAAATCCATTTTCCGTCGCCCAATTTCGGGAAACGTAGCACTAGAAACAACCTAACGCGCTTGAAAAATCCATCCTACCCACTGTTAAATATTCCGCGTGCGTCGGTCGAAAAGAGCGTCTTTTTCAGCATTTCAGCCATCTCCGTTGAATTTTCAGCTGAAGTGTTAGGATTTGCATCACAAAGCGGTGGCTGTTTATTCGTTCGTTCGCCCTTTGCTCTGTTTGTGCAGTTTTTAAACTGAAAAGGTTACATTAACTGAGTGTTATATATGTTTACGAGTGCATTAAAGGAAATGGAAGAGATGTTTTTATGTATCACGTTCGATTATCTAATGCTTCGCATATCCTTCTTTTTTTGGCTATAATTTGAGATATCGGTCGCAATTTTTCTATAGGATAAGCTTGTGTTTGACCGCACTCTCTTCCTGGTAAGTGATGATGTGGTCGTAAGTGGTGGCAGGCTCTCAAGTGCAACTCTTGGAACACACCAGTTAACTGAGCGACAGATTTATAGACCTAACCACATTCCTTAAGCTCCTGTCTCTGAATCTAATTAATCTAAACTCTGCGACGCGGGTGAAACTGGAGAGGACAGCTAGTTGTACTATAAAAAAATTCAATTAGTCTATTTACGTAAGGAGTTCTTTTTTTTTATGTCACCAGTGACAACGAGGCAGGCGGGTCACCTGATGGTAAGTGACAACCGTCGCCTATAAACATTGGCAATACCAGGGGATTGCTAATGTGTTGTACACCTTATTAAGGCGAACTGGCTCTCAAGTGCAATTGCCGGAACACACCAACAGGTGCTTGGCGACAGATTTTCAACTTGAGGGTGGTAGCCAGCCAGTCGAGTACTAAAAAGTACCCTACCACCGTGCTGTGGTTTCCTCACGATGTTTTCCTTCACCGAAAGCTCAAGCTCATTGTAAGGATTCGAACCCACGACCTTCGCCGCGGTATCCGACGTCACTTACCACTGAGCTATCATCGCCTTCTCATATAACAATTTGATAGACACTTTACCTTTACCTAACAAGTTGACCTTCATAAAAACCTTGTTAATAACTCAATGAGTGTCGCCCGGGACCCAAATTAAACTCAACACCAACTCAATAACAGCAACTCTCCGGAAGAGCCCAAAAACGCTATACAGAATTAAGTTGGTAATTGCTAAGGCTTTTGAAGAGTTCCCTTCGACGGTTCCTTATGGAAAATTAAAGCTTTTCAGGTGAAAATTGCACGGCACTGCCACCAAGAATAGTAACATAAATTTAATCACAAATTAAGTAAAAACAGCTATTTAGAATCGACGTGATGATTTTTTTGATGATCGGATCGCAATCCTTTCTTGATTATTAATTACGACTGTCTTCCATTAGTCCTTTAAAGGTAACTTAGGGGAAAATGTTGTCTTAGAATAACCATCCTGGTATTCTAAAATATTCTCTATATGCCTAGTTTTTATTAAAAACCTTCAGCCAGATTTTTCAGTATGAGTTGAAAGTTTATTCTTCGTTCAAAAATATAATTACTAATTACAATTACTAAGACATAAATACTATTTTAATAGGTATATTTAACGTGAGGATTCGCGCACGAAGGGTTCCGTAAAAAGGGCAAAAAAATGGCGTTTGTTGTATGGGAGCCCCCCTTAAATATTTATTTTATTTAAATTTTATTATTTATCATTAAATTTAAAATACAATTGAGTATTTTGTGAATATTTGAAGTGCCTACCTGTTACCATTATTGATATCGAGCAAAAAATAGCGTTTGTTGTATGGGAGCCCCCCTTAAATATTTATTATATTTTGTTTTTAGTATTTTTTGTTATAGCGGCAACAGAAATACATAATTTGTGTAAATTTCAACTGTCTAGCTATCGCGTTTCTTGAGATACAGCCTGGTGACAAACAAACGGACAGACGGACGGACGGACGGACAGACAGACAGCGAAGTCTGAGTAATAGGGTCCCGTTTTTACCCTTTGGGTACGGAACCCTAAAAACAAATAAATTCACAAATTATAAAGAAGATAAATCGTATCGTATTCGTGTCGTAGCACATAAAGGGAAATAATGTTGGAAAATAATGACTTTCCACCGAGTAAATCTTAAATTAAATTTATCTGAGTTTTGAAGAGCATTGGTCTAGCGAAGACTAATGGGCGAGACTTTAGGCCAAATTCATTTCATTACCGTGCCTTCACCTTTATGTGAAACTTTGGAAGTTCCCAAATCATTTTAAATAAATTTAAAAAACAGCTGTATAAAATAATAATTGTGGCCGCTTTAAAAACTTTAAAGTGTTTCACTTGTTGCTCAATTTTACAACATGTTTATTTCAAATTATTATCTTTTTAACAATTCTCGGTGGTTCTTCATCACTCACAATCCTTTTGAACAACTCAAAGTAAACTGTCGATGCAAATACATGACAGATCACATTTGAGTGAAGGCAAGAAATTGATTGAATGAATCAATTTCTTGCCTTTCTTTGAAGATCTTTGAATTTAAGTTCTATTTAAGGTAAGGTATGGTAAGGCCGTACCATTCCAACAATTGAATAAATAAACCACGCGAGCCTAATTATTAAGTTAAATTTTGCCCATAAATGGAACTAGGTTTCCCGGGATTCTATGTCGTTCTCCGAAGTCATATCTATCTCTGTACTAAAAAATGGTTCAGCAGTTTAGTCGTGAAAAGGTAACAGACAGACAGAGTTACTTCGCATTTATAATATTAAGACATATGCACACACAAATATTATTATTATTATTTTAATTGTTTTCTTTTATTATTTCATGGTAGATTGACACAGATTACTCGATTTTATTTTTTATTTTTTTTTATTCTGCATAGGCTTGTGTTTGACTACAATCTCACTATGGTAAGTGATGATGTAGCCGAAGGTGGTAAGCACACAAAGCCTAGATGGGAACTGGCTCTCATGTGCAGCTGTCGGAACACACCGATAGGTGCTTGGCGACAGATTTTCAACTTGAGGGTGGTAGCCAGCCAGTCGAGTACTACAAAGTACCCTACCACCGTGCTATGGTTCACCGAAAGCTCAAGCTCATTGTAGGATTCGAACCCACGACCTTCGCCGCGGTATCCGACGACACTTACCACTGAGCTATCATCGCCTTTTAAATCTATATAAGAAATAACCACTTAGCCGAACACTGTCTCTTAAGATACAGGTTACCCTAGTTTAAGAGGCAGGGTTGTAATTTTTGTGTACAGATTTCTGCAGATTACTAATCCAATTAAAACTCAACCACGCTTATAAGTTATTAACAGCATTACACATCATGAACAATCCTTTATCGCGATCAACGAATCAAGCACGGATTCCAAAAGTTTATATTAGTTTTTAAAAACATATTGTTAACACATGTTGCTGAGTTATATATTATATAATAAACATACAAACTTTGCAGACAGTGGTTGTAAACGTTATTACATTCGAGATTCCATTGAACGAGTTTCTATTAAATTTGTTTTTAAGTAAAATCGAAATATTAAAGCGCTCCACGGGTAAAGTTATATTATTATGTTAAAATTCATATGATCATTATACACTCGTAGTAAATAACTTATAATATATGTACAAATAAATGATTGATAAAAAAAAATGATTATTATCAATTTTTTTTTTTTTATATTCGATAGGCTTGTGTTTGACCACAATCTCACCATGGTAAGTGATGATGTGGCAGGAGATGGTAAGCACACAAAGCCTAGATGGGAACTGGCTCTCAAGTGCAGCTGTCGGAACACACCGATAGGTGTTTGGCGACAGATTTTCAACTTGAGGGTGGTAGCCAGCCAGTCGGGTACTACAAAGTACCCTACCACCGTGCTATGGTTTCCTCACGATGTTTTCCTTCACCGAAAGCTCAAGCTCATTGTAGGATTCGAACCCACGACCTTCGCCGCGGCATTCGACGTCACTTACCACTGAGCTATCATCGCCTTATATTTTCATTATTAGATATATATTATACTAGCTGTTCCCCGCGGTTTCACCCGCGTTCCCGAGGGATTTTATCTTTTCCCGGGATAAAAAGCCTATCTGCTATTCCAGACTATAATCTATCTCCATGCCAAATTTCATCCAGATCCGTTGAGCCGTTCTGCCGTAAATGAGTAACAAACATACATACATCCATCCAAACTTTCACATTTATAATATTAGTAAGATTCAAATTCAGATAATAATTCATATCATCAAAAATTGTGGCTATCGTACCTATATTAAATACCTAGAACTTAAGAACTTGACAGTATTTATATTCAATTTAATTAATAATACTTAAGTAAGGTGATGATAGCTCAGTGGTAGTGACGTCGGATACCGCGGCGAAGGTTGTTGGTTCGAATCCTACAATGAGCTTGAGCTTTCGGTGAAGGAAAACATCGTGAGGAAACCATAGCATGGTAGGGTAGTTTGTAGTACCCGACTGGCTAGCTACCACCCTCGTGTTGAAAATCTGTCGCCAAGCACCTATCGGTGTGTTCCGACAGTTGCAATTGTGAGCCAGTTCCCATCTAAGCTTTGTGTGCTTCTCACCTTCGGCCACATCATCACTTACCATAGTGAGATTGTAGTCAAACACAAGCCTATTCAAATAAAAAATAAATAAAAACTAAATGCCTAGAACTTAAGAACTTGAAAGTATTTTTAGTCAAATTAATTAATAATAAGTCGAAATATATTAAAATAGCGTCTTGGCTTCAAATTTTCCTTATAACTAACATTCCGCTCCTTGAATACATAAGGGCCACAAATCAAAATTCATAAATTATACAGGAGGGCCAAAACAAATTTTGATAAGTGTTTTTTTGAAATATTTAATATGTTATCTATTATTATAAGTATGTTATATATATCATTAGATGCGTATTTCTAAATGCTATCTACATACAATATGGACATTAACACAGCTGTTACCCATTATGAAAAAATGGCACAAAAGTCCCTTTTGCATTCAAAATTTCAATCAATATCATTAGACTTAAGTCAAAAAATAAAAACAATTTTACAAAAATATATGGTTTATTAAAAGGTTTCTTAATAAAATTTATCAAACGGTAATAAAACTGTTTACTTGTACAATAATAAATGGACGAACACCAGTAAAACAATGTTTTACAAGATCTAAAGTACAAAATCGTTTTTTTTTATTAATATAATTGAGAAGTTCTTGGTGAATGACTATTATTTTGTCAAATTAAACATCCTCGTTAAAACTTTATTGATTAAATTATAGAATTCTAGGACAGCAAGACATAAAATTACAATAATTATATCAAAAATATTACATAAAAACAGTATTAATTAATAAATACTCTTAAAAAATCAATAGTCGACACTAAATTCTATCATGTTTAACTTCGATTAAATAATAATATGAGATCAAATATAATGGTACAGAGGGTAAGTAGAACAAAATATTACAGCGTATTACACAGTAACAATAAACAGTCTTATAAAATCACATAGTTTCAAACAGTTTAACTTAAGGGACTTTTTAACTAACTCATTTGGAATACTTATATACAAAGAAATTTAAATATAGATACTAAGTTTAAAGTCTTTGCTTATATAGAAACATAGTTTTTTATTTATTATAGAATATTTATATGAAATGAAATTGTTTATATATTCGTCCGAATAGGCCTTCACGTGCACTTATGAATAGTCAGACTAATGCTCGGTTCGGAAGGTTGCTTTTGCTGAGAAGAGCCAACTGAAAAACAACTTACACCTAATACATTCAATAATTATTTATCTAGTCTCACTGACAATATTTGCATGTTATGGTGGCAAAAATAGTAATCTATAGAATTTAATTATGACTGACTTAATAAACAACAAACTTAAGCAGTATATAATTATTGTTTACTTATATTTGGTGAACGTTTTTATGAAAATTTATTAAATAAAAATATTCTTCTCAATCAGTTTTAGTATAGACTGCTTTTTCGAATCAGCTATTTTAAGTTTACAAACAAAGTACAGCTTTTTTGGCACTACAGAACTAGCAGCCCTCTTTTTTGACACCGTGACTACCGAGGTGAACTCGAAGTTAAATTAATGAAATACAAATTTGTTGGATAACTAAAAAAGTTTTGACAGTATATCTTCCTCGGAATCAGAAGCTCGTTCATTGTTGGGTTGAAAATTGGGATCTTTGACGCTGCCATCTGATGAAAAATCGGCATCTGATAAACTACTGGAGCTAGAACAACTGGTGTCAGAGTCACTGGAACTGCTACTTGAGTCGCACACTTGAACATAGGAATTAAAGTCAAATAGGATTATTTTGATTGAAAAAAGTGTAAAGGAAATTTAAATTATGTTCATGCAAAATGGCCATATTTCTGAGAGTATTATTCTAGAACGGTAAAAATAATAATTTATTCCATGCAAAACGGTCGCATTTCAAATAGGCTAATATTGTATTACAAAATATGATTACACATACCTAATATTTGAATGCAAAACGGTCGATTTCCAAAATATGGCACTCTTGTAATATAAAATTTGATTATAACTACTTGAAGTTAGAATGCAAAACAAGACGTTTTTAGATTGTGGTACTTTTGTATAAAAAATATAATCAAACTTACCTGAAGTTTTGAATGCAAAACAGACGTTTTTTGGATTATGGCACTTTTACATGCAACCGACGTGCGTTCACATTGAATTTCGGGGCGCAACTAAAAAAATGGCCGTTTTGCACTGACGTCACCTGTCAAAGTGCTCCGATGTAAAAAGGGCGGATAGTCCGTTTGACCATAGAGTAAGCAAAAATGATGGGTGTCTTCAATTAACTATAAAATTTAGTCTATTTTGGTATCATTTTTACGATAAAACGATTTTGGATATTTTTTGATTTGTGGCTCTTTTGTATTCAAGGAGCGATTCCTTCACTTATTGTGTCAAATTTATGGTCGAATGCAACTCTATTCACAGTAAAATGAAACCAAGAATTAATACAATTTTGGCAGGTATATTTTCCACTTGCCAATATCTCAACCACTCGATAGTAAACTTGAAAACAATGGTGAATAAAAAACTGTTTAAAAAATATTAATGTTAATTTTAAATTATATACGTGAATAAAAACTTCGTAAACCTTTAATAAATTTATAGAAAATGGTGACATTTTTACTAAGGTCATTTTCACTAAGGTCATTTTTGTATATTTCGTAGATGACCCGCCCACCTATCCTATATCCCCTTAAGTTTGTCGTACAAGTGTCAGACATCCTGTATATGTATAGGTATTAGGTACATATATATATACCTGTATATGTATAGGTATTAGGTACATATATATATATTTTTTAATTATTTTATTTAAATAAAACGTAACATGGTTTTAGGTACATAATTATCTGCCAAACTGCATTGCAGTTTGTCGGCAGTCTGTTCTCATGTCTTAGTTTAACAAAATATAAAAGTAATAGCTATATAGTGACTATTCTAAGCTTAATTTTATTTTTTATATATTATTATCGTCCTCTATTTATCAACCGATTTTCTTTTTTTATTGCCAGCTATTGACGAGTTTTAGTGTTATTGATAAAATCTACATATTTCGATTGGTGGCAACACTAGTTAAGACAATTACAGCAATCAATACACATTTTTACCTTGCTTGCTTTCATTTATCTACCCCATGGAATAATAATTAAACATAATATTTTGTTTCATGTTTGTATTGTTAGTACTGACATCTAGCGAAGCGCGAGCGAACTAATTAATAATGAAGGCGCGTAGCGTCCCGGCACGTCCTGGCCCGGCTTACTCAAACAATAGAAACAAGACGACCTAGTGATTTGATAATACAGTATAAATTAAAACAGTAAAGTTGATTTAAAATTTATTGTCTTTTTGTTTTTCAATTTCTGTTAGACATATAATTTTATGCTGAAATTAATTATGCGTTATTTGATTCTATAAATATTTAACTAAATTGTTTATGAACAATGCTAACTAATTTGTTACCAAAAATATATTTCCTTTGTTTAAACAGTAATATAAAAATTATTTTAATGTGTTACAAAATATGATCAAAGTGGTAGCTCAGTGGTAGTGACGTCAGATGCCGCGTCAAAGATTGTGGGTTGGAATCCTACAATGACCTTTAGCATTTAGTGAAGAAAAACATCGTGTGGAAGCCATAGCATGATGGTAAGGTTTAGTACTTGAGGGTGGTAGATAGTATTTAGTACTCCACTGGCTGGCTGACCCTTATGTTTAAAATCTGTTGCCAAGCACCAATCAATTGCCAGACAATTGCACTTGAGATCCAGTTGACTTCAAAGCAACTAAAGAGTCAACAATACATTGGAAAAATTCCCTTGGAACCTATT
Organism: Ochropacha duplaris; assembly: GCA_951361185.1. Classification (NCBI taxonomy): domain Eukaryota; kingdom Metazoa; phylum Arthropoda; class Insecta; order Lepidoptera; family Drepanidae; genus Ochropacha; species Ochropacha duplaris. The sequence continues at coordinate 502,718 of OX592707.1, read as the reverse complement.
TGAATGTTTGCTGCTTGCTTTAAAAAAATACTAAAATCCTAAACACTTCAAAGGTTACAAAAATGCTTCCAAAATCAATACCAATTACAATTTAGTACCAAACATTTGATTTCCCTCGAGGCATATTAGAGTAAATTAAAAAGAAACGGAATTTCAGTAGTCTGCTCAGTCGTCACCACAAAGCTTCGGGCGAAGGCCTTAATTTCATTTCGTTTCAACATTTCAAGAAAACAATTACTCCTTTAGCCAGTTCGGTATTTGTAGAGATTGTGAATTTCGTGTGAAATACGATAAATGAAGATTACAATTTTTTTTCCTGAGTGTTGAAATAATAATTTAACAAGCTAACGGGCTTTTTGTAGACATGATTTGTGAAGAAAAGATTTAACATTTCGAGAAATTCTTTTTTATAATTTTCTTTTTTATAATTAATGAATGATGTCTACAACAACATCTTCACTTCGGAACTTGATAGTCTTGGAGAATATCTTCTGCATTAACCGCTCTTATCTCATTGTGAAACACAGACTCAAGACCATTTGCAACCTTATCTGGTTCAGTACAATCATCACTATCATTGGTGCCTTTTTTATAGATCAAATTTTAATACATATTGATTTTGGAATGAGAATATTTCTTATTTATAAAGGATTCGAACTAACTATACTTGTATACGCTGCAAGATATAAAAGAGTTTGCTTCAACGCTATAGCAAAACTGGATGACAAATGCGATATTGATGATAATTTTACTTCAAAAATAAAAAGTTCTGCGACTAGAGCCGTTATCATAAGTGTTTTGTCATTGATTGTTGATTTAATTGGTATGAAAAGTTTATCTTGGGAGCCTAGTGTAATATTAGTACTATGTGTAACAATATCTGCTCATGAAGCTGAAATGGCATTCTTTTCTTTGCTCGTCGAGTCAATAAATATGAGGTTGTCGAAATTATATGACGTTTCGCCAAATTTTGGGTCTAAAATTTTTAGACATATCATTATTGCTGTATCGCATGTGAATGAAGAGTTTACGCCAAGAGTAAGTTGAGTATGAATGAAGATTCAGTACCTTTAGCATTACGTCACATTTCTTTTATATTTTACAGATAATAGTAATGTTTGGAGTTACTATAACAACCACAGTAACCTACGCGTTGATCATAATTTTAGCGGGGTCTCCTATGGTAAGAAAAAATAATAACTATCGATGTATATCTTAGTTTTATTTCTTTTTAATAAAGACATAATGACTTCTCACCATTTGCCTTAATAGTGTTTAATTTTTTGATTTGCTTTTTGATTTTTTTGGTTCTGTATAGTCCCAATGATTTTGTATGCAATGGGTTAGCGGATATTCCATTTTTCTTTTATTTGCTGAGATAAATTATGATCTAGAATAAACTTCATGAAATTCATACTTCCCCAGAAATTCAAATGCATTAAATATTCATCCTTATTACCAAGCATGTAAGCTCATCTTGTCACACTTAAAACGCTTGTAAACTAAATAAGTTAGGAAAGTTCGAACCCACATCTTAACGATGTTGGCTTTGCATGAACTATCAAACCACTTAAGAACACCTAAACTTTGCTTCCAGATAACAAGCTTGTCGATGTATCTTATATGGAGAGAAATGAAGTCACTATACTCTTTGTGGTTGGTTTGTGCGGCTGCGGCGAGGACTGAGAGGATCTGCAGTAAGCTGGCCTTCCATTTAGCTGGAAGACTAGTTCATGATGAGACAGTGTGTAAAGGTAATGGACAAATATCATTGTAATATATCCCATAGTCAAATGGTTTTAAGGATATGTTTCTAAAATTAAATTGTGCTTTCGAAAGTCAGAATGTCTTTGGCCCCAAAACCGTTACCAAATTATTATTATTCTTTACGTCTTAGTCTAATCTACTTTCCCAGCACAGCGATCGTTAATACAAGCATTTTGTTCATAATATTTACAAGTAAAGTAGCAGACCCAGCTTTTAACAAGATTAGCTTTAATATTCTTCAGAAGTACCCAATGACCTTCCAAATACGTTGAATGTTAAAGTAACCGACAAATAAATAAGACGGTACTACAGAATTTTCGATATTCCACTTTGGAAACTTGAAGTCCCTCAAGTAGATAAATTAATTTGAAACTTCCCTTGAAGACTTAGCGTCGCCAACATTTTGCTAAGTTTCCTAACGGATCTACAAACGTGACGTCACGGGGGTTTTTTACCTTATTACCGTCTACATTATATTTAAATCTTTTTAAGTCTCCAGATTCTAAAAAATATTTAAGTATATTTTTGGGTAGTTCAATTATAATAATTATTAAGTTCTAAATTTTTTAGACAGTTGAAGGGGATCTGAAGAGCAGTAGCATAGGTTATTAGTTCATTCTTCTGTCCCGCAAAGTACTTTTATAATTCAACTACTTTTGCTCTGCGGCCCTTAATTTCGAGGAATTTTTTATTCGAAAATATCTCTTTACGAAATTTAACTCAACTACTAAATTCGTGGTCAAATTAGATGATCTTACTTTGCAGAAAGATTCCCTATGCACCATAAAACTCTACGTCGATGGTATAATGTGGTCATATCTCAACGTCCGCGATACTTCAGCGGGTCCATACTGACTATCGGTCTGAGCGTCCCATTGCACTTGCTGGATATTAGCATCAACTACCTTCTTGTTATTGTTCAGGTCAGTTTCATCAGCGAACAGTAATTCTGTGTTATGCCTTCAAACTTTCTTTTTACTTTGGGTAAGCTTGTGTTTACCCGCAATCTCACCATAAGTGATGATGGTAGTACGTGGTAAGCACACAAAGCCTGAAAGAAACTGAATCTCAAGTGCAGCTGTCGGAACAAACCCATAGGTGCTTGGCGACAGACTTTCAACTTGAGGGTAGTAGCCAGCCAATCGAGTACAACAAACTACCACCACCGTGCTATGGTTTCCTTCACCAAAAGCTCAAGCTTATTGTAGGATTCAAACCCACGACCTTCGCTACGGTATCCGACGTAGCCTTAGATGCTGTTAATTTATTTAGGATTAAATATTTTCAAATATTTCACCCATATGTTTACCATTGTTTTGTTTTTCAGATTTACCTCGCCTATAAATAAAGATGATGTATTGCAGCAGTTTCACTGCCTCTCAGCCAGCTGCCCTCTCAGTTTTGTAAATGTCACCATTGCTATACGATGGCGACTTGCCATCAGGTCAACCGTTTGCCAATTTTTCAGCCATCTAATATAAAAAGAGAAGAAAACGTCTTCCCTTAAAATTAATTTCTCTTAAATGTTTTTTTTTTTTTTTTTTTTTTTTTTATGTCACTAGTCACAACGAGGCAGGCGGGTCACCTGATGGTAAGTGACTGCCGTCGCCTATAGACATTAGCAATACCAGGTGGACTGCCAACGTGTTGAACACCATATTACAATGCCTTTAGGACAAGGGAACTGGCTCTCAAGTGCAACTGCCGGAACACACCAACAGGTGCTTGGCGACAGATTATCAACTAGAGGGTGATAGCCAGCCAGTCGAGTACCACATAGTACCCTACCACTAATGAGTTCAATGACACCACTAGTCCAATAATGAGCATAAATAGAAAGTACCTATATCATTATCCATTAATTTATTCGTATGTAGGAGATACTGTATCTATACCTAAGTTCACAGTTTGACAATTAAATCAATGTTAATACCTGTACTAGTTTGTTTTATTTAAACAATCTAAGAGAGCACGCACACATTATACAATTTGAATCCTACGTCACAACGGACATGTTCATTAAGCTAACACTTCAATTAGGTCATCAACGATCCTTAAATAACCTGTTATACATATAACCAAATCATGTAATATTTGACTTTAGAAATAGAATGTTTATCAAAGTCAAAGTCAAAGTCAAAACCATTTATTCAGTTTAGGCCCTAGAAGGGCACTTATGAAGGTCGAATTACAGAAGTTACCACCGGTTCAGAAGTCAGCCTTCAACTGAGAAGAACCGGCAAGAAACTCAGCATTTATGACCAACTATTGTCAGATTGATTGATGACCTAGTCTCAGTTCAAAGTCAAAAGTTAATTTAATCACATGAGGCCCTAGGACGACCCTTATACTAAAGGTCAAAGATATAATTTCCATCGGTTCAAAAGTCAGCATTAAACTGAAATGAAACAGGCAAAACAACACGGTTGCATTACTTATTGAAGATCTAAGTGAAAGAATATTGGGCAGTAGTATATTAACAATCTTACCAAAGCAAATGATGGTGTAGATAAATAATGAAATGTTAAGAACTTAACAAACGCACGGGAGGAGACGCGCGGGCGGGGAACATCGTCACAGTCGCCGCGCTCCCCACCATCTCCGTGCGACGACAACGCAGCAGCGAGCCGCCACACACGCACTCGACATCATCGGCGACGGACGATTTATTGATAATTTTGGCTGGCAATAAACGAGCCCTACAGATATTACAGTCCACTATTTTATTTATTTTAACGACCATCGGACCCTAACCGAAATAAAATGTTTATTTATCCGAATAGGTCTTTCACAGGCACTTTTCGATAGTCAGACTAACGCAAGGTTTGGAAAGAGCCGAGTACTCTTTTCATAAGATATGTCCAGCAAGAGCGCTACACCCAAGCATTCTCGTCAAGCATATTATAAGCAATATGGTAGTACGCTTTCTGTACTAAAACATTCTTAACACGTTCTTTAAATGTATGTATAGGCAAATTCAACAGTGTGGATAGTATCTTATTATAGAAGCGTGCACTAAAAATGAACCTTGCACTTTATAGAGTCTATAAGCAGAGGTTATATTCAGCCTAGAAAGAAACTAATTCTCTTATTGGAACGAAGTTCCTTATCGCGCGTTGTGAATGGGGGCTAGACGGAAAAAATTCTTACGACACTTTTGTGTATAAATAGTTTTTTTTTTTTTTTTTTTAATATATATATATACTCTCTGAGTACTTAAATATACAAAACTTACATATATATATAATTTAAAACACTAACTAAGCTAATAATAATATATACAAAAAACAAAAAGTGATTAAGTATTAAAAAAAAATATATACTCTCTTGACTTATATAACTTCGTTCCATCCGGGTGTCCCTTGACACCTCTCAAGTTTTTGTTTTACATACAGCGGTCACATTGAGGCTCTCAAGACAAACAGTTAATATGAACCTAGATAAATACACATTTCATGCAATATAATGTTTACAGATGTCCATATTAAAATGTAGTTCAAATGTTGACTCTGTTTCTTTGATTACAATTTTATTTACATCACGATTCAGTATTTTACAATAAAAGATTTTCAACTGTATAAATCATTTAATTTTCATATTGGTATGTGAAACTATTCTAGATAATTTTAATCTAGAATTTTAGTATAGGTACCTAAGAATTTCAGTGTCCCTATAATTTTAGTCACAACGTTCATCAACTCTGAAGGCCCATATTTACTTTGCTCGGCTATTCTACAGAGGATATCCTAGTCCTAATATTGCTCTAGTTTCTAGGACCTTGTTATTTTAAGTGAAAATTAGTTTAAACACCGTCCAAGTCATGTGCATGCATGTCTTTGCCTCGAGGGGACTTTGGAGTTTCTGGTACGAATATGCTATGCATATTCATGTTCCACAAATAAACGCCACGCCACAGTATAGAGGAATTACATATTTAATAAGGCATACATAGTTAAAATATAGATTGTTAGAGACATCTTTGATATCTAATAACTAAAGATACACAATCAGCGACAAAAAATGGCCTCACCGAATGTCTACCCACTCGAACATTTGGGTGGTATTTTAATCTAGTAGCATTCGAACGCTCCGACGGTAAACATGCCTCAGTGCTCGTTTAAGATATATTTTGGCTAGCAGGTATGAGTCGTAAAAATTGATTGTCTTTGTACATAGCTTTGTGAATAAAACTTTAAAAAAATAACTAGTATTACCCAACACAATTTGAGACAGTTTTGAGAGAACTTTTGCTTGGGATTTTTTATCTTTAGTTATTAGATATCAATGAGGCACATCTAAATTTACAATGTAAAATATAAACTAATACTTATAAATGCGAAAGTAGGACTTTTTGGCGGGAACTTGCAAAGTGACGTTGCGTTTTCGTTTTATTTTCATTAAATTCGTGTATTTTGAGTTTTATTGAATAATATCGGCGGTGTTTTGTCCAATAATTATCGATCTAAGTGCACAAGTGAATTGAAGTGAAATGAAATGAAAGCGTGTATCGTGACTTTCCAGGTTGTCCCAAAAAGTCCGTGAAAGTTTTAGTGGAACAACCGCCAATTTCACTAAAGCCTGACTGGACATGTATGGACGAGGACTGGACATTACAGTGAGTTTGAGAATGTGACTATAACATAAAAGAAGACATTAAAACTGAATAAAATGTATGCGACTGAAAGACTTTGTATTGACAAAAAATTATAAAAAAAATAGACCAAGACCAGAAATATCCTAAAAGGATGATTTCCAGTAACAAAAAAAAAATGCGACAGTAAATTTGTTTGTTTTTCTAGAAACTTTGAGAACTTTAGATAGGTGCTGGTTTCAGAATTTAGCGGGAGTGCGAGAGTCGCTTCACCAACTCAGCCATCAAGCGGCCCTCAGTTTAGGTGCCAAAAATGTGGACGCTACTGTCGCTCTCGTATCGGACTGTACAGTCACTCCAAGGCCTGCCACACGGACGCTGTTTAGATCATCTATTTAAGATGGCCTTTATATTGAGAACTTTAGCATACTTGTTTTACCCCTAAAATACCCCTAAGTAGGGGTGAGGTGACAGGAGGGGAGACGTATTGAAAAGCACAATTCAACTCCTCGCAAATCGGGATTGCCATACAACAGATATTATGTTTTTATTAAACGATTTTTATTTTTCAGAAATGAACAATGGCGAGTTAATTGTTAATTGAATTAATAAGCGTGTAATAATATCATCTGTAGGGTATATTTATATAAAATATTTTTTTTATGTTTTTCCAATTAATGCATTAAGTCTATATATCTAAGTCTGGACATAAACTCATCATAATTGAAAACACAATTGACTTATTTCGATGTTTTTGTCGAACTTTTAGAGTTGCCATATTTTATATATTAAAGTTACATAATGTGTTTGGCCATTGCTATTAAATACTCCAAAGATAAATTTATGTATCAGAATAAATACACCTAAAAGAAACATTAATCAGAAGCTCTATCTCTATTTATTTATTTTTATTTTTATTTATGAGCAGACGCAACAAAAAACTGTCAACAAAAAAAAATGGGAGTCTGCCAATATGTGCCCTTTTCATGCTCTTTAACGAATGTCACATAATCGCGTAATTAATATAACAAACGCTGTTAACCTGTGCTGGCGCTTGGCAACGGCTTTGAAGATTATTTTTACACAAAAAAAACATTTTCAATACAAGATATTACAGTAAATATTTAAATAAATATTCTAAGGAGCAGAAGGTACGCAAATTAAATTAATGTGGGACCCATTAACGCTCATTTGAGGCTTATAAATGCTAATGTGTTCTACGAATTTATTAATTTCTCTTCAAACATTTCTTTGGAGCTATTTTCGTTGAAACGTGTGTTTTTTTAGTTCTAGCGAATAATATCGGTGGTATTTTGTCCAATAAAGATCAATCTAAGTGCACATGTGACGTGAAATGAAATGAAAGCGTGTATCGTGACTTTTCAGGTTGCCCCAAAAAGTCCGTGAAAAGTTTTAGTGAAACAGCCGCCAATTTAACTAAAACCTGACCTGAATTGTACGGACGAGGACTAAACTTTACAGTGCATGTGACAATATAACGTTTCTAAGCTACTAACGTGATAAAAGAAGAATATTTCAAATAAACAAATGGCTTAAAGGTATAGATACAAAGCCAAAAAACTTCTAAAAAAAAGTGAATAACTTTTGCGCGAGAATTTGTTCTGTAAAAAATATCCACGTCCTTAGCACCTACCTCATTTTAATATTATAAGGAGAATACATTGAAAGAAGCATTATTTTATTTACGCACTAAAGTCTCAGAGAAGATTCCAGTGGGAATTAAAATTCAGTGCTTTTAGTTTTGGAAATATAAAAACAGCATAATTAATCAATTATTATTTTAATAATCATGATTAATAAGTTTTTCAAAGAATTTAGTATGCCTTTTAAACTGAAGTATGAACGTATAAAAAAAAAGTATAACGTTAGAATATTAGTGTACACGTGTTTATGAAAATATGCTTATTTATAATACTCTCCACGTTTAGAATAATTAGGTATAAGTCCTTTGTTATTTTTTTTACACAGGCGTGGCATTTTTATTCTCGACTTTATGGAGGTTTATATTAAGTTTTATTTCTACAAATTTGGATAAGTAGGTATATAAAAAAACTATTTTTAGGGTTCCGTACCTCAAAAGGTAAAAAAAGGAACCCTTATAAGATCACTCTCTTGTCCGTCCGTCTGTCTGTCTGTCCGTGTGTCACCACCGATTATCTCAGGAACGGGTAAACCTAGCAAGTTAAAATTTATACCAGATACTGAAATCTATAGTCCCTAAACCTCAAATAAGGTAATCGAAAACGTAATCTATTTACAAGATTGTACGGAACCCTCGGTGCGCGAGTCCGACTCGCACTTGACCGGTTTTCAAAAACTTTTACTCATCTATTACCTATGTATTGTTATTTATCCTAGCCTCAGACCCTCAGGGCGCTGGTAACTACATTTTGTGTTCCGACAATACTTATAAGGCAGCTGTCTCACCGCTGGCGATGAGCGAGAATCGAGTAGAGAAACTAGAATCGATTTGGCAAACAGAGAGAAGCGAGTGTGCCAGTGCGACGGGTGATTCGCACCACTCAGATCCACACTCTAGGTAGAAATATCCACTGGTTGGTCTCTCGGCGTGTGTTCTGACCGCCAAACATCGCTGAGAAAGTGTCGTCGAGCGAGTGCATATTATCTTTGATAGCTCTTGTCGCTCAGTGACAAACTAGTGGAGCGAGTCCTCGGTGGAAGTGTAAACAGTGCAACGATCAACTAATTAGTATATGCATCTCTTTTGTTTACACGGAATTTATATGACGGAGGAAGTAATCGGAATCGAGTTGATTGTTGTTTTCATGCGATATATCGTTTAGTTAATCAAATAGTTTCATAAATCTTAATTTAATTTTAATTGATTTATTACATTTTGCTATCATGTAAAATCTTATTGATTTATTTAAAATTATAAAAATGTTATTATTCGTTTAGAGCAGAGGGTAGGCCTCGAGCGGGGTCGAGGCGCCATCTTGACGGTTGTTGTGCACGCATATTAGCGAGTATCGTTGATCGAGATGGATCATTATTGAGTTGCTTGGTAATAAAGTAAGATCGGTGTCGCGAACCCGCTGCTCGTTATAATTTATTGATTATCGTTTTAAATTTGTAATTATTTCATTGGTGTATTGTAAAGCTTTAATTAAATCGTATGTGGCAGTGAAACAGTGTTTTGTGCTTGCATTAATACCCTAATTACGCCCACTACACCCGCGACCACAAATAACGATATGACAAGGACTATGTTTCTACGACATATATATATTTTTCTTGAGCGAGAAAATAGCCGATAGTTAGTTAGAAGGTTTCTTGAGCGAGAAAATAGCCGATAGTTAGTTAGAAGGTTTCTTGAGCGAGAAAATAGCCGATAGTTAGTTAGAAGGTTTCTTGAGCGAGAAAATAGCCGATAGTTAGTTAGAAGGTTTCTTGAGCGAGATAATAGCCGATAGTTAGTTGGAAGGTTTCTTGAGCGAGAAAATAGCCGATAGTTAGTTAGAAGGTTTCTTGAGCGAGAAAATAGCCGATAGTTAGTTAGAAGGTTTCTTGAGCGAGAAAATAGCCGATAGTTAGTTAGAAGGTTTCTTGAGCGAGAAAATAGCCGACAGTTAGTCGCATCCTTGCCGCCGGTGGCACAAGTGCCTAAGGTAAACTAATTGGAAATGCCCTGAAGGGCTGATTTTGTTCCCCAAAGGTATCCTCCGCCAATTATCAGTGTGTCATTGTCGTGTTGTTTACTGGTTATCTTTAATTACGGAATAAGAGTAAACAAACATTTTTTTGTTTAATAAGTCAGGTCTCTTGACGACGAAGAAATTGCTTGTTGCAAGTTTGGATGTAAAAAATAACTAAAACTAGCGTTCAAATAAAATAAAATATAGCCAATGTCACTTGCGGATAATTTAGCTTCGTAAAGGTGAAAGAGTAAATTTTTCTGAGTTTATCCGTTACAAACAAACGTACAAAAAACTAAACTCTCTTTATAATATTCGTTTAGAATAATATTTTATTCTTAAAACTTGGTATTTCAATTTTTACTGTAATTTTATTTTTCATTTTTAATAATTTACTTGTAAAGTTAATTTACTTGAGTATATCAGAGGAAGCTTGAAAGTAGCACCAGTGACTGAAAAGATGAAAGGAAATAGATTGGCTTGGTATGGGCATGTCATGAGGAGGGATGAAAGGCATGTAACAAAAAGAGTATTGAGCATGAGTGTGGATGGATATAGAGGTAGAGGAAGGCCGAAGAAGGTATGGATGGACTGCGTGAAGAATGATATGCATATGAAAGGTGTGATTACAGAGACGACTAGTGATAGAGCGGAGTGGAAGAAAACATGTTGTGCCGACCCCACCTAGCGTGGGATAAGGAAAAGAAGAAGAATAATTTACTTGTAAATGTACAAATACCTGAACCAGAATAATGTGTACCGTATTATAAATTTAAAGTTGTGAATGTAAGTTTTAGGTTTTAGGTTTCTATTTTCTAGACTATTGTAGCTACGTGACTAGTTAGGTAGTCTATGAGAACTAGTCTAGATGTGTTGTATTGTATTCAAAGTCAAAGTCAAAGTCAAAACCATTTATTCAGTTTAGGCCCTAGAAGGGCACTTATGAAGGTCGAATTACAGAAGCTACCACCGGTTCGGAAGTCAGCCTTCAACTGAGAAGAACCGGCAAGAAACTCAGCAAGGTTACATTTTTTAAATATTTTTGGACTATCTGACTATATTGGCTTTTTTTTTTCAAATGTTTAACAATTTTATTCTTAGTAATACAAAAATTATAACCCGCATTCGTTACCTACATAGTAAACCAGCATGGTATATTCTGCTAATGCTATATCTTGTGAGGGTCGCGGGAAGGCTGAGGATAGAGCAAGATCGGCCATCGTGGAGATCTTTGGGGGAGGCCTTTCTTTGTGCAGCAGTAGACGACTTCCGGCTGACATGATGATAATATCTGTTATATCTGACATAGTGTGAGAAAAAATAGATAATATATGCACGGTGGTAGGGTACTATGTGGTACTCGACTGGCTGGCTACCACCCTCAAGTTGAAAATCTGTCGCCAAGCACCTGTTGGTGTGTTCCGGCAGTTGCACTTGAGAGCCAGTTGCCCTTGCCCTTAAGGCATTGTAATATGGTGTACAACACGTTTGCAGTCCTCCTGGTATTGCTAATGTCTATAGGCGACGGTAGTCACTTACCATCAGGTGACCCGCCTGCCTCGTTGTCACTAGTGACACAAAAAAAAAAGATAAGTATTTATACATATTTTCTAGTAATTTTACGACTGATCGAAAATTTATCCCTTAAGAGGTTGAATAAGGAATCACAGGTGAACCCGTGGAGCAGAGAGCAAGAATAAACAAAATCATATTTATTGTGAAATCTCTTTTTAAGAGTAATTAATAATATGAATCGCGATTCCTCGATTCGTAGTTTCGGGACGACCGTCCCTTTTGCAAGGGTCAAAAAAATTGGCGGCTCAATCCTATTATACATATTATCCACCGATCTAATTCTCAAAACAGTTTTTTTAGTTCCAAACTTATACCTATTCCAGCATGGTATATCATCCTAATTTCTTGAGCTTTCTGTAAATAACCATAGCAGGGTACTTTGTGATACCAGTCAGCTGGCTACCACACTACCTTACTTACCATCAGGTGACCCAGGTGGCTAGCTTTTCAGACTTCTGACACAAAAATCCATATACCTAATCAACTAGTAATACCCATAAGTTATAACTCATAAGGATACTAAACATACAAAACGTCCTAACAATTAAATTCAATTACGGCAATAAAAATATATGAGTCGGCTTATAGGCCAAAACAAATCACATAACAGAAATGGTTTTTTGAAAGGGAAATGACTCGTTATCGCGGAACCCGACGCGACGCCCCGAGCTTCAATAACTGCTACGACGTGATGGACCCTGAGGTGACAGTCTACTGAAAATTAACCCTTGATTGCTTCACAGGAAAAAATGGAATAGACAGGATTATGTGGATGGGATTGTTTTTTTGCGAGGGTTGAAACTGATGCCGCTGATTTTGTTGTTTTTTTTTAAACATTGTTTAAAAAGTATAGAAGATTTCAAGCTGTATTATTAGTAAATTTTTTTATTCATGGATAAGCTTGTGTTTGACCGCAATCTCACCATGCTAAGTGATGGTGTGGCCGAAGGTGGTAAGCACACAAGGCTATGGTTTCTTCACGATGTTTTCCTTCCCGATAGCTCATTGTAGGATTCGAACCCACGACCTTCGCCGCGGTATCCGACATCACTACCACTGAACTATCATCGCCTTAAAACAATTACTAAGTCGATTAATACTAAAAGTCGTGATCTATTTGATGGGCGGTAATGTATCATCCTCCCACCCCACCCCCATTTACAGTAATCTGAATAAATGACACTAATTTTACAAATATTATATTATAGAATATAAGTATCAAATATTTCTTATGTATGAAACGTTTGATTTAAGTTAAATATAAAAAGCATGTGTTAAACAAAGCAAATAACTTAAAAATATAATTAATTTTTTTTCCAAAATTTTGTTGTGCAAGTTTGTTACTCGCATTGTTTTTTTTATTTTTTTTATGTCACTAGTGACAACGAGGCAGCCGGGTCACCTGATGGTAAGTGACTACCGTCGCCTATAGACATTAGCAATACCAGAGGGACTGCCAACGTGTTGTACACTTTATTACAATGCCTTAAGGGCAAGGGCAACTGGCTCTCAAGTGCAACTGCCGGAACACACCAACAGGTGCTTGGCGACAGATTTTCAACTTGAGGGTGGTAGCCAGCCAGTCGAGTACCACCTAGTACCCTACCACCGTGCTGTGGTTTCCTCACGATGTTTTCCTTCACCGAAAGCTCAAGCTCATTGTAGGATTCGAACCCGCGACCTTCGCCGCGGTATTCGACGTCACTTACCACTGAGCTATCATCGCCTCATTGTGTAGGTAGGTATAATATAGGTTTTTGAGAATATTTTTAAGGAGTTTTTTTTATTTAGATCCAAAACGCTTACGATCAAGGCGTTATCCATATTATGCTTTCGAATCTCATTAAAAGCTATTTTTGCATTTTATAGATGAGAGCTTAATGGCGACTCTTTGTTTTCATCTCTTTTCATTTAGGTACCTGTAATTAAATACTAGAATGATAATTACTAGTAACCTACTCTACTTTTACTCAATTAAGTCAATATCTGTTTTAGGAAACAGATATTTTAATTACCATTCCATTTATTTGTTAAAACCTCTCCATTTTTAGGGTTCCGTACCCAAAGGTTGAAAACGGGACCCTATCACTAAGACTTCGCTGTCTCTCCGTCTGTCTGTCACCAGGCTGTATCTCGAGAACCGCGACCGTTGAAATTCTCACAAATTATGTATTTCTATTGCCGCTATAACAACAAATACTAAAAACAAAATAAAATAAATATTTAAGTGGGGCTCCCATACAACAAACGTGATATTTTTACCGTTTTTACGGAACTCTTCGTGCGCGAGTCCGACTCGCACTTGGCCGGTTTTTTACTGTGTATTTTGGATCAGTTCTCCGGCGTGACCGGAGGAATTAATAAAATATATCCTATGTTAGATAAAGATAATCTAATCTTCCATTGGTGAAAGGATTTTGAGAATCGGTCCTGTAGTTCTAAAGATTACTCTCCATAAACAAACTTTACCCCTTTTTAATATTACCATAGACTAGTGTAGATTTAACACTCAATATACCTATGCTATGAAAGGTAGGTATTATCTGGTAAAACAGCCTCCCGTACGGCACTTATAATAACTATTCAAATCGTTTACTTTTTTAGTAAAAACACTCTCAAGCTGCTTATTCAGTGGATCTTACTTTCACTGGGTGAAGCTTAATATTGAGCAGTTCACCTATTCATATAGGAAATATACAGTGGAATATCAAATCAGCTTATTTTTACAAAATTTCAAAAGCAATGAAATACCTACTGGCTTGTGACGTCATTCACCATCTAAAGATCTATCTATCTTTATCGTTAAATGTATAAATAAAAAAGGCAAAAATATCACGTTTGTTGTATGGGAGCCCCCCTTAAATATTTATTTTATTTTTATTATTAAAGTAAAAATACAACTCAGTATTCTGTGAATATTTCAAGTGCCATTATTGATATCGAGCAAAAAAGGCCAAAAAATAGCGTTTGTTGTATGGGAGCCCCCCTTAAAAAAATATTTTATTTTGTTTTTAGTATTTGTTGTTATAGCGGCAACAGAAATATATAATTTGTGAAAATTTCAACTTTCCAGCTATCACGGTTCTTGAGATACAGCCTGGTAACAGACAGACGGACAGACAGCGAAGTCTTAGTAATAGGGTCCCGTTTTTACCCTATGGGCACGGAACCCTAATAAAAAGGGATGAATTTTACAATGTATTAAAAATTTTTAGACGTTTTATTCACTGGTTAGAGTTAGATATTTTTAGACAGACAGCCCTATTGTAAAAGAAACCAACGTACAAATTAGATAACCTGTTAGACAGAAGCGTTCTTCCTTTACAAGTGCCATCTAGCGGTATAAGCCGGCACCTACAACTTAACATGCCTCCAAAAGCCTCCCAATTCACAGAGGGAGTCAAAGTACCTCGCTTACGTACGGCCATTATTACTCTCGACTACCATCGATGTAAATTAGCTAGATATGCTATTTATTGATCTGAAAGAGTCTTATGTAATATCTTTCAGTAAAGTGTTTCTGCTAATTTTTATATGCATGATTCAAATTTAGATCATGATTTATTTTAGTACAACAAATATAAAAATATATAATCTATAGGTAGGTACATAAAAATACTTTTTCGATGATGCCGCTGCTGCCAGCAGGCTAGCATCGTTTCCTCTTAGGATGGCCAGGTATTTCTATATTGTATATATTCATTATTGTGATTTTTTGAAGTAATTCCTTTTTACCCGACTACGCTGAAGCAAAAGGGAGAAATATCATAAATATACCAGAGCAAAAAAATTCATTTCATGAAAAAAAAATACTTTTTTAGGATGAAAAATATTGCTGCTTATAAGTTTTAAGCTTTCATGGCCTACTGGGTAATAATTTGCATTATTGGTTCATCATGCTATACTTCTAATTTTGATAGCAAATTCATAATAATAGAGGTTGCATCTAGTATTTTATATCGTTGTAATTCGGAGTGTAAAGGAGTTGGTTAGTCTGTGATACGACGAGCGTCTTACAGGGTATAGCCGCTCGTTCGTCTTAAGACATTAGTAGATAAAGCTCGAGTATTGCATTCACTGTATCTACAAATGGTATCAAATCTTTCATTTAGATAAGGGCAGGTATAACATTGACGGTTTTTTTTATATCTACAATACGTATTACAATCTGATTGAAAATTCAAATCTGCATTAAAATTAATTTAATTCGATTTCATATATAAAAAAAAGTTTTGTGTTCCAATAGTTTTATATATTTATATGAATTCTTTATATTTACTATTTAATGAAAATTTTCGGATACTGCGTGAAAGGTCGTGGATTCGAATATTAGAATGAGCTTTCGGTGAAGGAAAACATCGTTAGGGAACCATAGCACGGTGGTAGGATACTTTGTAGAACTCAAAAAAAAAAAAAAACTCAACTCGCTTTCCACCTGCGGCCTCATCACACTTACTAAAGTAAAAAATATTATATATCAAAAAAATATGTTATTTAGAAAAACTCTATCTTTATGTATTACTAGCGGTGCCTCCGCGGTTTCACCCGCGTTCCCGTGGGATCTTATCTTTTCCTGGGACAAAAAGTGTGTTATATATGTGCTATTCCAGACTAGCTATATATATATATCTTTATGTCAAATTTAATCCAGATCCGTTCAGCCGTTCTGGCGTAAATGAGTAACAAACATTAATATTAGTAGGATAAGACATTTCCATTCGTGGAATGTAAAAAAACAAAATATTTTTTCATAGTTTTTATTAAAACATTCACAATCATCTCGTAGTTTTACTATAGTAATGTCAGTCGGGTGTGCCTAATACATCGACTTAATAGAAAATCTTTTTCGATATTAACAACCAACAGTGTTTCATTTTTATATATATTTTTTAATTACCTAATAGGACAAAGTCGCAGAGACTTCAGAAAATTTTAATGAATATTTTTCATTAAAACTTAAGACTTAATATTTATTACAAAAATTATAATTTAAATAGTTTATTTCTTTCCTCCAAAATCTTTGCGACTGATCAAAACTTTACTAGTACATTATTTAATTAGAATTTAATGTAATAATAACATAATGAATATCATGTAACGTAAAGATACAGGGTGTTGATTTATTCATTAATAATGAATATGGGAATATTAAAGTTGCTTTGTCCAACGTCCCATTTTATATTCCTCAGAATTTCACCTTAATTATGTGAATATTACATTATTTATCATTTATTACCTAGGTGTTTATTATAATTTTCATAGTTAATATTCTTTATTTAAATTCAATAATTTCAATAGCTAACTAGTAACGGGCCGGTTGGCGTGGTTAGTTAATACACTACCTATCACGCCGCAGGTCGTGGGTTCGATTCCCATCCAGGACACACATTTGTGTGCATGAACATGTCTGTTTGTCCTGAGTCTCGGTGTAATTATCTATTCAAGTATGTATTTACAACAAAAAAAAAGTAGTCTATGTAGTGATATACTACATAGACTACTTTTTTTTTCATCTGGTTTCCATATTACAAGCTTTGCTTAGTTTGGAATCAGATAACCGTGTGTGAAAAATGTCCGAGGATATTTATTTAATTCCGAGGATATCCGAGGATATTTAGTTATATATTTACATTACGTATTTATTTATTTTTGTTCAGTTTAGCTAAAGAATACTTACATTAAAATTTGCAGGAATATTTTGTTATGACATCGACTGCCTTGAAGGTAACTTTTGCACGCTTAGATAGAAGTTTCAACAGAAGTAGCCATGGCAAAGTCGGTTCCAAGAAGAACGCATCATTTGAATACTTGGTATTATCTTTGTAATATTTAGTTTATTCAAATTCCCAAATCGCCCACTCCTTAAGCTACCTCTGAACTTAAAAAACGGTCCTAGTTCAAATAAAACACTTCTTATGGAAAGCAGTTTCACCTTTCAAAATATTCTTTGAATTGAATTTATGTCGAGAATATTCTTTTGGAAGGTCTCAATATAAATTAATGTATTTATAAAAGTTTAATATTCCTAACTATACAGAGTGTGTAAAAATTGAATCGAGGTAGGTGAATACAGCAAATTTTTATGATAACTTAATATTACATTAATCACACTGGAATGGTGGAACACTGGAATTTCCTTGATTGATTCATATTCTTAGTATAGCACAGAGACAATAGATTCCAACGAAGATTTTTAAAACACCTATTTTAATATAGTTTATTGCAAAGGAATCTGCTGGTAATACTAACTAAGTAAATGAATATCTTGTTTACATTAAATGTTTACAAACGCGCTCGTGACGCCACTGGTGTTGCAAGCGTCCATAGGCTACGGTAACCACTTACCATCAGGTGGGCCGTAAGCTTGTTTGCCACCTAGTGGTATAAAAAAAAAAAAAAAAAAAAGAATAAAAAATAATTTAAATATTAATTTCGGTTTAAAACACATACATTATATTAAATTAAATTACATACAAGTTGAAAATATAACTTTTTTTTTAATATTGTGCTGTACTTATTTTTCGTATAACATAAATTAAGGCTTGTAGATACTACAGCAACAAATAAATAAATCAACGAGTTTCTCTGCTCCAATGACAATCATAATTTCACTGTAATTAAAATTTATTCCAGACTTTACTCATGCCAATTATTAGCATTGTTTAAATATGCCTAGTCTACATCTAATTGTTTTAATTAAAACAAAAAGGACCTCTTAGCCTTGAAAGCTTCAGAAAGATGAATAAATCTACATTCTAGAATCCATTCAAAACTTTAACAACCAAAAGTGATATTTTTAAAGTGAACATTTGAGAGGAATCTGAAATAATCCTTTTCAATTAGGTAACATAGTCTAAGACAATTAATATTTGACTTTTCTTTGCAATTTAAAAAAAAATAATTAAGTTACCTTTAACCTCCCTGAAGCAATGGGCTAAATTTAAAACATGTTGTATTCAAATCGGAGTCGTTCGTCAAAAATCGTCAGCTTATTTATGTTAGTAATTGGCTTAACTTTACTTTTTCAAGAGAGATTAAAAAACAACAATTTTCCTCGTTAGAAACAGTACAAATTAATTGTTTAAAGAAGCCCCGATCTTTGGCCGGATTGTTGTATTTAGTTTCAGTACCCTTATTATTTATTTTAACCATTTTTTTAGAATAATTTTATATCCTAACTATCTTAATTCTAATCAAAAAACTCCATCATGCTTCAAATTCGTTTAAGAAAGGAAAAAAATCGTTCCTCATTTTATTTTTTAACTATTACAATGACTTGCAATTATATTATTTAATAAGCTATCTTTATTTGCTGACAAATAAATCCAGTCAAACGGACGCGATATTTGAAGATGAGTAAATTTTCCCTGTAGACGTAAACTGATGTAATAATACGTTGCTTCACATAAAAGATCATTTCCATAAAGATAAATAATTTTGTGAATAAAAGTAAAATGTGAGAGGAAAAAATACATATTGTTGCTTTTAACTACTAACTGTATTTTATAGTATAAATTAATGCAATATACTATAAATTAATAAACAATTTACCAATATAAATTTTAAATCAATCAATAGTAAAAATATTCAATTTAAAAAAAAGGAATAATATACAATGTACATGATTGTATTGTTACGTAATTATTTATTACCCGTGATATTAAATTTACTTATGACGATAATTTGAGCAGACCTCAAGACCTTTACTAACGCGTAAATATAAATAGCATTTATTTTGTATTTCCGTACAACCTGTAACCTACCTAATTTGTATCGTATTTAATTTCAAATTCACTAATTCTATATAATTTTGTAATAATTAAATATAATTGGTTCATTTCGAACATACAGTGTACGAATGAATTAGGTAAGTAAATTATGATTGTGCTTACTAGTAAATTATCATTATTATGTATACCTATAAATAAATCACTGAACTGCTCTTAATCGACTGGACCGATTTTGATGTTTTTTTTTTGTATTTCTTTTTTCCGACTGTAAGGTCAGCTAGTAAGTATAGTAGGTAATATAAAAAAAAACTTGAGAGGTGTCAAGGGACACCCCGATGGAACGAAGTTATATAAGTCGAGAGAGTATACAATATATATAAATAGTTTTTTTTTCTAAATATATATATATATAAATAGAAATGAAAATATCTGGCTTGCTTTCTATAAGAGAGAGAGAGAGAGAGAGAGAAACAGACAGAGAAACATGCGCACGCTGCACAGCTCACAATAGCACACAAAAGTGTCGGTGACAATTTTTCGTGAGCATTTTTTCCGTCTAGCCCCCTTTCACAACGCGCGATAAGGAACTTCGTTCCAAAAAACAATTTCTAAGATAAGCTTTTATCTATAATAAACTGCCCGGTGAATACTAGGTAAATATCACTTAACCAACTTCTTAGATGCGCAATAGACAGTTCTCTCAATGTGATGTGACAGTCTTATATGCAACTCTCGCGGACGTGCCGCGCCGCAGTGACCACCTCGGGTGCGGGCCGCAGTCGCGCCGCTACGATGTCCGCACTACGCGCCGTCACGCCGCGGTTCACCACGCATATACTTACCGACGACTGTCGAACAAAGTCGCAATAAAACACCTCTAAACACAGCTGAGGTCCAAAAGAAACCATGTAGACTGAGAAATAAGAATCTAGGACGGGAAAAACAGTGTGAAGAAGAAGAATATGTAATTGAATGTACGGGTAGAAGTTAAAAAAAGAGATGAATAGATTGTGTGAGAGATGATATTAGTAAGAAATAAGTGATTACTCATATGAAAGATGAAGATCGAATGAAACAACTTTGATTCTTGGAATATTGAGATTAATAAAAGAGAAAATTGGGTTATAGAACTGTTGCTTGTATATCAAAATTCATAAAAACAAATCAAAGATAATGCAGTAAATATGAAATAAACTAGTGAATTCAATCAAATTTGCAATTTTTAAGGCGATGATAGCTCAGTGGTAAGTGACGTCGAATACCGCGACGAAGGTCGTGGGTTCGAATCCTACAATGAGCTTGAGCTTTCGGTGAAGGAAAACATCGTGAGGAAACCATAGCGCGGTGGTAGGGTACTTTGTAGTACCCGACTGGCTGGCTACCACCCTCAAGTTGAAAATCTGTCGCCAATCACCTATTGGTGTGTTCCGACAGCTGCACTTGAGAGCCAGTTCCCATCTAGGCTTTGTGTTCTTACCACCTTCGGCCACATCGTCACTTACCATGGTGAGATTGTGGTCAAACACAAGCTTATCTAGAATAAAAAAAAAATTATAAAACATAATGATATGAGTAATGAAGGAGTAAATACCGATATGACACATTGCGCCGACCACAAATTGGAAAGAGAGTAGGCAGATGATGAAAACATTGTATCGAACAGCTAGAAATTGCAGGTTATTTTCTGTTAGTCCCTTTGTATATTTCCTGTCTACAGTAAGTAAAGCTTTTTTCCATAGTCCTAAAATACTTACAGCACTTGCAGGTATATTCGAAGGTCGATCACTGTATATCCTATGGCAATTGGGGTCCAAAGGTGATGGTAACTTAGTGTATTCACCCAAAGGCTTTTTATCTGCAACAATCCAATATTTGTCTTAACTAGATAAACACTAAACTTTTATCATTTATTTTTCAATTCGTAACTCAATTTCAGTGTTGTTATGAAAGTTTTTTGATCAAAGTTTTTGTGATTGCACAGATGTATTTGTAATAGATCACAAACGGATAAATCTGGACGTAGTTTCGCCTAATCAGTGAGTGAAGCTCCCAAGTATAAATAAGCCTCAAAAACCCTCGATGGACCTTCTTGTAACTACAAGACTCTCACCCACCCATATCAACCACAAGTTTTCATTCCATATTAACATATCAACAGTATTAATAAGGGTTAATTTCACTTGTAAGCGCGTTACAAACATACAAATTATAATTATTTATAATATTTTTTAGTACCTATGGAAGATGAGTGTCTCAAAAAGTTATTTGCCAAAAGAGACGTTATTCACTTTATGCTTTAGAATTGCGTATCAAAGATTGCATCTACATGGCGTGGTGCCAGATACGATGCTTGCATCTCCACAATTAAAACATTGCAATGATATTTATTGTGCGAGAAGAGCTCTTATCACTATCCGCGAAGATTTCCTGAAATCCAAGCTTTTGTAGCATTACTACTTCATTTCAAAAGGCTGGTAAAAAGAAATTGTGTTTTAGGAAACACTTCTTTGGTTAGACAACTAAGCATTATTTATTAATCTGTGTTCAAAAAGGTTTACTATAAAATATAACTGACATCTCTCTTTTTACAACTTCAAGTGCCTACAACCCGAACTAGACATACTAGTTTATTTCATACACCGCGCAGTCACACTAATTACGCTTACAACTCTGTAATAAATAGGACATTACGCACATATAACAAGGAATTTGCATCTGTGGATATTTTCCACTGTACTAAAGCTATGTTCAAAAAAAACATTACAAATGTGATAAATGTGGCATGTAGTATATCCGACGCACACACACACACACACACACACACACACACACACACACACACACACACACACACACACACACACACACACACACACACACACACACACACACACACACACACACACACACACACACACACACACACACACACTAACACCTAGCCTAAATACTTTGCATATCAAACACTCACTGGTCTTTTCTTTTTTTTCATTATATGTAAATGATTAATAAATTGTAAATCCTTAATTGGCTGTAAGATGTATATGTAAGAGAAATTGTATAATTATTTAAGAGCTGTGGATCTTGTAATAAATAAATAAATAAATAAAAATAAAAATAAATAAATAAATAAAATAAATAACCCTCCAAAATAAGTTCTTACTTAAATACTTAGCTGCATTGAAAGAAGGAATTATCTAACAGTCCTTAGGCACTTGTAGTGAGACTCTACATAGAATAAGAAAATACAGTTTTTCTAAAGACTACAAAGTAGCGTCATCTTCTAAAAACTGAACATATCTTATTTAGCCTAAGAACTACTACTACTAAATGTTCTATTATTTCTACACTTAAAGAGTATAACTGCTTTTTTCGGATACGAGGTCATCAGGCCAGGTTATAAGCCTATCAGACAGAAGGTTATTGATTCTTCTTGATATTTTCTGGATTTGTGAGTGTTTTCCTTGGGAAATACAGCGTGGGGTTGATACACCTGTTGTTGCAAGGGTACTTACCATCAGGGGGAGCGTTTGTTACTTTAGACAAAAGTTTACCTTGATGATAAATAGGACATACTAAAGTGAGAATACCTACCATAATGACACGGTATAATGTCAGGGTCTTCTTCCCCACTGCCATCCATCTTCAGCTCGTACTGGCTGCAGTACTCGAGCTTCGGTGAAGCGCAGTATGTGTTCAGATTATCTGGCTTCGACAGCGATTCCACGCTTTGCTCCATGTATAGAGCGTTTCTATAGACATATAAGACTTAGGAATCGGTGTTTGTTATGTTGTTTTTTTTTATGTCACTAGTGACAACGAGGCAGGCGGGTCACCTGATGGTAAGTGACTACCGTCGCCTATAGACATTAGCAATACCAGGGGGTCTGCCAACGTGTTGTACACCTTATTACAATGCCTTAAGGGCAAGGGCAACTGCCGGAATACACCAACAGGTGCTTGGTGACAGATTTTCAACTTGAGAGTGGTAGCCAGCCAGTCGAGTACCACATAGTACCCTACCACCGTGCTGTGGTTTCCTCACGATGTTTTCCTTCACCGAAAGCTCAAGCTCATTGTAGGATTCGAACCCACGACCTTCGCCGCGGTATTCGACGTCACTTACCACTGAGCTATCATTGCCTAAAATGATTTGTTTTGTTACAGATAATATTAAGAATAATACTGTAACCAAAGTATAATCTCTGAAATTATAGAATTTTTTGTGATGTTTCCAGTCATGATTATTAATACTCCTAAGACAGTTTTAATTCAGAAGGCATCAAAGTCAAAACCGCTTATACATTTGAGGCCCTAGGAGGAGCTTATGAAAGTCGAGATACAGAAGTTACCACGGTTCGGAAGTCAGCCTTCAACTGACAAAAAACTTAGCAAGGTTACATGTGTTCAATCTGTTTATGCAAACCGCGATGAGGTCTAGCTACCTATATATATATATACAGTCCATTATAATTCGTTGGTATTAAGTTAGTTGCAAATAAACAATTAAAGTGAGAACACGTCGTTTTAATTCAAAATAATCCCTACAAGCAACATTTAGCCTTAACATATGGTCCAAACCGAACCGGATAGCAGAGCAACGGCGATTAGCTAGCCGACCCTTGAGAACAATAGGCAGATACCTGGGATTGATTCATCGAGTTAAATGTGCAAGTTTTAAGTGCGGTTATAATTAATGAGTAATAAAACACTATATTATCTGAGCTACGAGTATTACAAATCTAGTGTTTTCAAGTTAAATATTTAATTCTACGAGTGAACCGAACTTAATAACAAGCTGTTTGTTGGGATCTATTAAAAACTTACCTATTGACGTGGATTAAAACGTGGAGTTAAAATGGCTACAGTCGAGAAGTTACAATTATTACAAAATGAGTTGTTCGAGAATTTAAAGAAAGCCGAACGGAATTATCGGAAAACACCGAAGGAAAAATTAAAACTATCTTATTTGGAAACACGATTGGAGTTACTAGATGCACTGTTTAAAGAGTTTAAAGATGGACATAAAACAATCATTTCTATTGCTTCAAAAGAAAAGAAGGAAGAGTACTTCACCGAGAATTATTATGAGAATTTTGAAGAACTTTATGTGCAGTACAAAACTAATTTACGAGAAGCGTTGCATACACTTTTTCCATCTAGTACACAACTATCGAGTCCAGTATCGTTGCCAATTGTTACCGAAAACAAGGATTTTGATATCAAATTACCTCGAATGAATCTACCAATGTTCAGTGGTAAATATGGTAGACATTATATGATATGTTTACGTCGTTAATACACAACAATAAGAAAATTACGTCAGTTCAAAAATTACGTTATTTAAAAGGAAATCTATCTGGAGAAGCACAAAGTTTACTACGCAATTTTTCAATAACTGAGACTAATTATCAAGAGGCGTGGAAACAATTAGTCGAACGTTATGATAATAAGAGGTATAACTGTAATGCTGTTATGAAGAATTTATTTGCATTAAAGAAAATACATACAGAGTCGGCGAACGCAATCAAGCAATTATTAGACACCTACTACTAACCTGTTTGAAATCGTTACAGCATATGGGTATTAGGACGGACAGCTGGGATATTATTATTGTATTTCTTGTCGTATCGAAACTTGACTCCGAATCTATGAAATTGTGGGAACAACATCTTAATACGATCAGCAATGATTTACCTACCTGGGAACAGCTAAGAAGTTATTTAGAGAGTAGATTCAGAACATTAGAAACCTGATCCTGAAATTGGTGATATTGTTATTTTGAAAGAGGACAATATTCCTCCTGCTAAATGGATCTTAGGGATAATAACTCACAAACATACTGGACCAGACAATGTAACTAGAGTTGTGACAGTTCAATGTAAATCAGGCATATTTAAACGTCCCGTTAGTAAACTCTGTGTAATAACTAAGTAAACAGATATATTTTTACCTATTTTGTTATTTTTTTGTTTACATTATTATGTTATGATGTATTTTTGTTTACTACTATTTACAAGTAAGCAGGTAAATTAATTAAGATATAAATTAGATATTACACATTAAGGCTGGTAGGTAGTTAATCTATTACTTACATGTGTTACGGTGGGCGGTGGATTTATTTGTTATTAGCTTAATTAAGTCAATATTGAGACTATGAGATTATTTTTATTTTGTATATTTCTATGCTTTGGTTATTCCTTAGTATTACTAGAAGTGGGTTTTTGTTGTTGTTTTTTTGATTAAACTTAGTTGAGTTGATGTATTAGTATGTTAATTAAAGAACTATGTTCTTGGTGGGCGGAATGTTCAATCTGTTTATGCAAACCGCGATGAGGTCTAGCTACCTAAAATGTCAAAATTATAAGACGTGCTGACAATCACTCCTGAATTTTAATTGATAAAAGTGATACAAATAAGTGCATCAGTGCTAAAAACGCAACAATTGTGTTCTAAGTTCAATTACAGGAAATCGTTGCTAAAAATCTACGCGGAAAGTGGAAAAATAAAAGTGAAATATAGTGCTAAATAGACGAAACAAATTTGAGGTTATACAAAGTCAGCTGTCAAGGACTAGAGAAATCAGGTGCACCAACATTGAAATATTGACACTTCGACGTACATTGCTCGCTGGATTTCGCAGTACATTGCGCGTGACACTTCGACGTACATTGCTTGCACGTTTCATTTCAAGTGTATACGTATAAATACATTCCTTTGTTTGTTCACATCTCCTACCTGGTCTGTGGTTGCCATCATGAATACTACTTACTAATTACTTACTAATTTCGGAATTACAACATTACTGACTACAAAAACTAGGTGGCGCTCCCTGCGAAATTATCAGCGACATTATCCCGAAATTATGGCATCTACATCTGCTAACCCCTCGATGGCTTGCGCTGGATGTCGTAACCAAATAAAAACAAGGGAATATATGAAATGCTTCATCTGTTACCTCAAGTTTGATCTCGATTGTAGTAATGTACAGAGCAAACGTTTTTATTCAATGACTCAAGAATACAAACAAAATTGGAAATGCCCTAAGTGCAGAAGTGCAGAGCCCAAACAGGATAATACCAACACACCGATTCGCTCCGCACCACTGTCAATACAAGAAATTGATAATGTTACATTGCGCACCAGCAATAAGTCTCATCGCGAATCATCCGATGACAAGCCGTGTCGTGATGTCGTGTCTAACGAACATCTTCGACGGATCATAAGAGAGGAAATACAACAGGCGCTGAAGTCTGCATTAAGCGAATATGTTACCGATCACTTAAAGGTCATAAATGAAAAGATATCTTCTTTCGAACAGTCTCTGGCATTTTTCAATACATGTTACGAGGACATGAAGAATAGGCTGGATGAAAAAGTACTAATTATGGATCAGCTGGCTAAGAATAATGAATCGCTGCAGTCTAAAATCAATAAATTAGAGACTGAACTTACTACTAGACTGGGATTAGTGGAGCAGCACCTGCGCGAGTGCAACGTGGAGATTAATGGTATTCCGGAGCATCGTACTGAAAATCTCGTGAATACGATTGTACAATTGGCACGTAAAGTCGAATGCCCACTAGTAAATGACGATATTATACATGCTACGCGCGTTGCCAAACTCAACCAGGAAAGCAGTCGTCCGCGCACAGTTATTGCCAAATTGCGCACTCGTTCCTTACGGGACAGTCTCCTAGCAGCCGTTATAAAGCACAATAAACAAAATCCCAACGACAAGCTGAGCTCTAATCATCTGGGACTGGGCGGCGAAAGAGTGCCTGTCTTCGTATCTGAACACTTAAGCCCTACTAACAAATCCTTGCACGCTGCTACTAGGAAAAAATCTAAAGAGGCAGGTTACAAGTTTGTTTGGGTCCGAGATGGTCGTATCTACGTTAGAAAAAACGAATCTTGCCAGGCGCTTCAGATACGTAATATCGATAGTTTAAAATGTTTAGTATAATTTCAATTTGTTTGGTAATGTTTACAGTAATTATTTATTTACAATGTTCACTATATACTATCAGAATGTACGTGGTATGAGAACAAAAACGCGCGATATATACGATAATATATTACAAAGTTCTTACGACATCTTAGTGTTTACCGAAACTTGGTTAAATTCAAGTGTCAATAGCAGTGAATTTATTGATTCCCGTTATGTAATTTATAGAAGAGATCGTTTGTGTGGTGGTTCTAACGTCAAGCGTGATGGTGGGGGAGTGTTGATAGCTGTTTCGAAAAACATTGAGTCAGCTCGCATGATAAACTGGGAGGGTGGTTGCGAGGATTTATGGATAGTTATTCGTGTTCGTCTAGGCAATTCCGTAAAAAAAGTCGCCGTATGTGCTGTCTACATGCCTCCTCCAGTCGGGCTGGACACTTTGAATTCGTTTTTAGGAAATGCCAACCAATACATAAATAATGTTGATGATACTGTTATAGTCGGAGATTTTAATTTGCCGTTTATTAAATGGGACATACCATCTAACTCCGAAACTGTATTCACAATACCCTCCAACTATGACAATATGATGGGAAACGCTTTGGTGGATTTTATGTCTGTTGTAAACATGAATCAGTTTAATAATCTTAGAAACGAGGATGGCAGAACATTAGATCTCTTACTTAGCACGTTTAATAATGTAACAGTTTCCGAGCCACTAGATTGCTTAAGTAAACTCGACCTAAAGCATCCTCCTTTATTGTGTACATTGGTGAATAATCAGACTGAATACCTTCGTCTGCCAGACAATGAACGTTCAAATTTTTATAGGGCTGATTATGTAAACATTAATAAAAACTTGGGTGAGATTAGTTGGAATATGGTTTTCGGGGAATGTCTTGATGTAGATGCGATGGTTTCTGTCTTTTATAGCAAGCTTAAGAACGTCATAGATCAATATGTTCCAAAGCGTAAACTCAATAAATCTAATCATCCGCCTTGGTTTAATAAATCGTTGATTAGAATGCTTGCTGAAAAGGAAAAATTAAGAAAAAAGTACCGTAAGTTTGGAAATCCACGCGACAAAATTGAATATGAAATCATACGCGAGCGCTGTCAGAAGTTATTAAAGAGCCTTTACTCTGATTATATAAGTAAAACAGAAGCCAATATTACTAAGAACCCCAGGGCTTTTTGGCAGTTTATCAAAAGTAAACGTCAGAACCGTTCTTGTTTACCGGCTGAGATGCAGCTTGGGGATGCCGTTGCAGACACTGGTCCCGACATAGTTAATCTTTTTGCCAAAAACTTTCACTCTGTGTTTGCATCACATATTCCACCATCTTCAATGCAACTATTGGATAGACCTTATGTCACTAGCCAGCTTCGTGGTGGTGTTGGTAGTAGTTGTTTAGGTTCAATATCACTTACCGAGGAAGATGTTGCAAAAAAAATTAAAGAATTGGATAGTCTGAAGGGTCCTGGCCCTGATGGTATTCCACCATTGTTTGTTAAACGTTGCTGTTCTGTTCTCACCCTGCCCTTGACTCTCATCATGAACCGTTCGCTTCAAATCGGAATATTTCCGGAGGAGTGGAAAAAAGCTCGAATCGTACCACTTCATAAAAAAGGAACTATAAGCAATGTACAAAATTATCGACCCATATCTATCCTGTCATGTTTCTCTAAATTATTTGAGTCGCTCGTCTGTCCTATTCTCACTCTACATGTGGATCATCTCTTATCCGAATATCAACATGGCTTCAAAAGAGGACGCTCAGTCGAAACTAACCTGGTCTCTTTTATCTCTGAGATATCTAGGCTAGTGGATAGAGGTATGCAAGTGGACGCAATATATACAGATTTTAGCAGTGCATTTGATAAAGTTAGCCATTCACTGCTGTCAATGAAACTTGAGCAAATCGGCATTCACGGATCTACTATGTGTTGGTTTAAATCTTATTTGAGGGGCCGGTCTCAGGTTGTGACCATTAACGGTTTCGAGTCGAACGCATATATTGCAGAATCCGGAGTTCCACAAGGATCACATTTAGGACCAGTGCTTTTCTCTATTTTTATTAACGACTTGACTAGTTGTATAAAGCACTGCAAATTCGCACTATTTGCCGATGACCTAAAAATATATAAAGCTGTTAGTTCTAATCAAGACATAAACCTGATACAAAATGACATTGACAACATAAAGCAATGGTGTGATGAGAATATGATGTTTCTTAATGTGCGTAAGTGCTACTATATCAAGTACACCCGTAAAAAAGTTACATTTAATTCTAGTTACACATTGGATGGATCAATTTTACAGGAGGTCGAAAATATAAGAGATCTAGGCGTGATAGTTGACCAAAAACTAACTTTTAAGCCTCACATTGATGCTATCGTAAAGAAATCGGGGCGGATGCTCGGCTTTATACGACGAAATACGAAAAATTTCAAAACAACACACGCCAAGCTTTTGCTCTACAACATGCTAGTGCGAAGCAACCTTGAGTTTGCAAGTGTGGCATGGTGTCCCTTCTATAGCGTTCACTCGCAAAGAGTAGAAAATATACAGAGATCTTTCACTAGGTCCTTGGCATTCTCAACGTCAGGTATATCGCACAGATGTTCGTATAACAGTCGTCTGGTTCACTTTAAACTGCTGACACTTCGAAATAAAAGAAAAATCAGAGACTTATGTTTTCTTTATAAAATCATAAATGGCACATTAAACTGCTCCTTCATTCTAGAGAATGTTAAGTTGCAAATACCTTGTCATTATCCAAGACACCGAATTTCTAAGGTCATTAGTGTGGCACACTGCAAGACCAATCTTGGCCTAAATTCACCATTGCCACGAATGTGTCAAACTTATAATGAGTTATGCGGCCTCATAGGTGATTTAGACATTTTCTCAGACTCCTTGTATACTTTCAAACAAAAACTTCAAATATTTTTGGCGAATAACGCCGTATAATATTGATAATTAATTTGCTTGTTGTTTTACTTATTTATTGTAATTGAATTGTTCATTTTTTTGTTTCTTTCCGGTTTGTTTTGCTTGTATTTTCATTGTTCTAAAATCATATTAAAATTTAATTTACATATTTAATTTTTACCCTTAGTGCTTGTACTTCTTATTGCAAATGTTGTGTACACCTATAATAGGTGCACATATCTGTATATTATGACAAACTGTCATAATCACTTGAATTAAGACAGTGTAACTTTTTCAATATGTGTACTGTTGGTGTATGTAAACTTAATAAAATAAATAAATAAATACCTATATATATATATACAGTCCATTATAATTCGTTGGTATTAAGTTAGTTGCAAATAAACAATTAAAGTGAGAACACGTCGTTTTACTTCAAAATAATCCCTACAAGCAACATTCAACCTTACTGCCTTAACAACATGTTAAAATATTTTTGGACCATCTGACTCCAGAAGGAGTTGATTTGATGTGTCAGTCGACATCCCTAAGTAATATTTAAGACATTTATGTGAAATAAACAATGGTTATCTCATTTACACACTTACGTAGAAGGTGGATGCTTATCTAGGTCTTGTCTCCTAGCTGCATGACGCCGGTACAAGGCGGTGATCACCCCACATACTCCAGTACACAGCAGTGCTGCCACGGACAGCAAGGAAACCAGCATTGGTGATAATGGGATGGAAGTGCTCATACCTGATTGAAAAGAGACTGAGTCATTAGGCAGGTGGGTCACCTTAAGGTAAGGGAATACCAGCAGGGGGATTGCCAATGTGTTGTACACCTTATTACAATGCCTTAAAGACTCTCAAGTGCAACTGCCGGAACACGCAAAGAGGTGCTTGGTGACAGATTTTCATCTCGAGGGTGGTAGCTAGCCAGACGAGTACTGCAATGTACCCAACCGAAAGCTCAAGTTCATTGTAAGATTCGAGCTCACGACCTTCGTCGCGATATACGCCGAAACTACTTGTGACTTATCAAAGCCTAAAAATAATTTTAATTCAAAATCAAAATAGCTATCTATAGCTTTGATCATAAATTAATATTTATCGCAAGTCTCTTTCTGTTGCTATAGAATAAACAAAGATGGACATTTTAATCTGTTATTAAATTTTAATTGGCTGCTGAGTGCAAATTAATGGAATAGAATATTTGATGGCTCAAAGAGGGTATTCGAATATTTTTAGGCAACCAACAGATGACTTCTTACGTATCCGGCTTAAGGACCAATTTATGTATTTGTTTATGTTTGTCGTGTCAATTTAATTGATCTACTGGAACAACATAATTTTCATGCATATTTGTTACTCAATTACACAAAAACTGCTGAACAGATTTAGATAAAACTTGTCACACAGGTAGATTATATCCTGGAATAAAACATAGTATACTTTTTATCTTTGGAATGTGGGTTTCTTAAGACTTACCAGTGTATTTATCGGGAGATCTAAATGCAATCGTATAGAGAGTGACCTCATCACTTCTTCCCTTAGCATTAGCAGCATATAGTACCAATGTGTAGCTAGATCTGCTGTCCAGGTCGTGAACCTCGAAGTTTGGAGAACTGTTCGAGGATATATTGGCTTGGACCTGCGATATTATTTAGCTCAATAACTGGCGTGTACAAGGTCGAATAAATATTATCTTAATACTTGATCACAAAATGAATTGATGGAATAAAGTGTAGGTACCCTATTAATTCTTTTGCTAAAAGCAATAATTTCTTATTTTAAATTTATATAGAACCAGATAAAGATTATCTCAACAACAAGAATAGCTTCATGAATAGGTTTTATATTAAAGGTTCAAATATTAATACGAATAAAAATATACTATACAAAACCGACCTTATTCATTTAGCAATAAAACACTTTTCTATAAAGAACGATTTTTAAATCAGCGAAATACTTACAATTAATGAAGGCAGTTCCAGCACTTCCATAAAGAAAACTTGCGGAAGACCACCGTCAAAGCCTTCTAAGCAATCCACTTGCAGATCAGATAAGCTCTGGTTTACCACCGAGCAGTTCTGAAGGGAAGTTGGATTACCTACAGAATTGAAAAAGTATTAATTGAGATGTGAGAGTACATTTCATATAGATTTTTTAGGTTTTGTAGGATAGGTTGATACAGAACTTATAGAAGTCTATAAAACTGAGCAAGGTAAAAAAAACTTTAGTTTTTAGGGTTCCGTACCCAAAGGGTAAAAACGGGACCTTATTACTAAGACTTCGCTGTCTGTCCGTCTGTCCGTCCGTCCGTCTATCTGTCTGTCTGTCACCAGGCTGTATCTCAAGAACCACGATAGCTAGACAGTTGAAGTTTTCACAAATTATGTATTTCTGTAGCCGCTATAACAACAAATACTAAAACTAAAATAAAATAAATATTTAAGAAGGGCTCCCATACAACAAACGTGATTTTTTTGCCATTTTTACGGAACCCTTCGTGCGCGAGTCCGACTCGCACTTGGCCGGTTTTTTTAATACCATTAGTGACAATCAAGCAGGCGGGTCATATGGATTACCAATGGATTGAAGTCATTAAACTTAAATCCAACTAGCTCTCAAGTGGAACTGCCGGAATACACCAACAGGTTCTTGGTGACAGAATTTTTCATTTTTGGCAAAATAATATAATAAAATATAATCTGAGATAACCTAATAATAGGTTTTAAAACATCCTTTAGCTATTTAAACTAACTGTTTTATTGAATTCGACTAATAAATTGACAGCGATAAAAGTTTTGTTAGTAACTAAATAAAGTCACAAATATATCCCCAAAGCATTGGGAACAATGCAGGTGATGAGGATGAAATATTTACCTGCAGCAACTAGCTTGTAGAGACAAGGAACCTCCTGCCTCCCAACAGAATTAGTAGCAGAACAAAGAATCGTTCCAAAATCCATGTCGTGAGAAGGCGTGTAGCGGAGAGTTGAGGAATACCCCACGCTCGTGAATAGGCTGTTGAATAAAACATTTGTTAGAATAAAATAAGTAAAAACGTGTACATAGGTTACTTAAGGTGCGTACAGACTGTGTAACTTGTTATATAACTTGTGTTTTATATAACCTTGTTATTCAATATTGCAACATAAAACAATACTGTACACATTATTAAATAATATACTCGGACATTTGTTCACACACGGCTATCTGATCCCAAACTAAGCAGAGCTTGTAATATGGAAACCAGATGACTGATTTACTACATATACTACTTTTTTTGTAAATACATACTTAAATAGATAATTTTTTTTTTTTTTTTTTATTCTTGATAAGCTTGTGTTTGACCACAATCTCACCATGGTAAGTGATGATGTGGCCGAAGGTGGTAAGCACACAAAGCCTAGATGGGAACTGGCTCTCAAGTGCAGCTGTCGAAACACACCGATAGGTGCTTGGCGACAGGTTTTCAACTTGAGGGTGGTAGCCAGCCAGTCGGGTACAAAGTACCCTACCACCGTGCTATGGTTTCCTCACGATGTTTTCCTTCACCGAAAGCTCAAGCTCATTGTAGGATTCGAACCCACGACCTTCGTCGCGGTATTCGACGTCACTTACCACTGAGCTATCATCGCCTTATTACACCCAGACTCAGGACAAACAGACATGTTCATGCACACAAATGTCTGTCCTGTATAGGAATCGAACCCATGACCTGCGGCGTGAAAGGTATATAACCATTGTCGCAAACGTAGATGCTGGTATAACATTGTTGCAGATATTTATAACATGTTATTATAACATGATTTATAACATTCAGTGTCCACATTATCTAAAACATGTTATATACTTAACAATGTTATATAACATGTAATGTTACATAGTCTGTACGCACCTTTACACAGTATTTGCTCTTTAAGAATGGCCCATAAATAGCACAATAACGTAATATTGCAATATCACATAACATTACGATATTTACACGTCGGTATTTTTGGTTGTTTTGGGTAACTTTTACTTTTAATTGCTCTCAGTACGTGAAGTGCATCTTTTGACACCGACGCGTCACAGGTAAAGTTGACTAATTAGCCAGTTTTTAGACTATCACTCGTGGGGCGCTTATCTAATATATAAAATTCTCGTGTCACAGTTTTCGTTGCCATACTCCTCCGAAACGGCTTAACCGATTTTGATGAAATTTTTTGTGCTTATCCGGTATCTATGAGAATCAGCCAACATTTATTTTTCATCCCCCTAAATGTTAGGGGTAGTCCACCCCTAAATTTTTATTTTTATTTTTGAGACAAAATTTCTAATTTCTATTTTTTTATGATACAACATACAAAAATACATACAATCCCCAATTTTCACTCTTCTACGATCAACCCTTATTTTTTAATAGCCATTTTAGTAATTTGAGTAATCGGTCAAGCCGTTTCGGAGGAGTATGGTAACAGGACCGATTTGGATGAAATTTTGTGTGTGTATTTCAATGGGTTCCTCGATGATTTGAAAACAAAATTGGACCCGGTAGATGGCGCTGGAATCGGGTTCTAAGTTTTGTTTTAATTTCAGGGCAGGACAACGTCTGCCGGGTCCACTAGTAACCTATATATATATACACCATTTTACTTAAAATATCATTGTATGTTACAGTGACCTACATACAACTCGACTAAGCAAAAAGTTGATCCCCATTGTTTTAGAAGTACTGTCTGTTAACGTTTTTGTTATATATCACCCATCGTCAAACGTAGCGCAACATGTTATAAAATAACAATCATTTGCATATAAAAATAATGTTTTTTTTTTTCAATGTTACTGTAGAAATATTTTGTAGTCTGTATTTATTTCATGGGTAATGAAATGAAATTGTTTATTCATTAAAATAGGCCTTCACAGGCACTTATGAATAGTCAGACTCTAAATGCTCGGTTCGGAAGGTTGTTTTTGCTGAGAAGAGCCGGCAATAAACTCAGCAATTACTCTTTTCAAAAACAACTTACACCTATTTACATTCAATAATAATTATTTATCTAGTCTCACTGACAATATTTGCGTGTAGACAATAGTAGGTAGACAATATTCTTTCGATATTCGAGGAAATAATGGAAAAAGCGAACAATTTTTAACGCCATCGCGCGCCAATCGGATATTCGATTCCATCTAGGACAGAAAATTGTGTGCATGAACAATATCTGTTTGTTTTGAGTCTGGGTGTAATTGGTATATTCCCGTTGACCACCACCCATTTGACCACCACTGGTGGACATTGCCACATTTTACCACTGGGTGACAACGATACAATATTTAATATTTTTCCCATTGGCCGCCACATAGTTCCATAGTTCGCCTTTAAGGCATTGTAATAAGGTGTACAACACATTAGCAATCCCCTGGTATTGCCAATGTCTATAGGCGACGGTTGTCACTTACCATCAGGTGACCCGCCTGCCTCGTTGTCACTTGTGACATAAAAAAAAAAAAAAAAAAACTGGTGGACATTGACGCGACTTTTTAAAACAATCCCATGGCCACCACTGGGTGACAGTGACACAGTGTTTTTAAATGTCTTCTCTTTATCCACCAGTGGTGGACAATAACACGACTTTTAATTTAATGTCTAATAAGCACCACTGTTATTATGATGACTTTTTGCACGGTGGTAGGGTACTTTGTAGTACCCGACTGGCTGGCTACCACCCTCAAGTTGAAAATCTGTCGCCAAACACCTATCGGTGTGTTCCGACAGCTGCACTTGAGAGCCAGTTCCCATCTAGGCTTTGTGTGCTTACCATCTTCGGCCACATCATCACTTACCATGGTGAGATTGTGGTCAAACACAAGCCTATCGAATATAAAAAAAAAAAAAGATATAATCCAAGACCTGTAGCAGGTACTGTAGCGGTAAAAGATGGGAAAAGGGGTAAGAAGGAATAAAATATAATAAGTTGCTTCTTAAACTTTCGGTTTAGACTATTACAATTCTTATCTAAAATCATCTAACAGGGTTGAAATAAAGAGACAGAAAATATGACTATCCTACCCCTACCCCGACCCTAGTAAGTTCATCAGTAATTTGAACAGTTCATTTCATCTTTTTTTATGCTAAAAGTGACAACGAGGCAGGCGGGTCACCTATGGTAAGTGACATTAGCAATACCAGTCAATGTGTTGTACACTTTATTACAATGCCTTAAAGGCAACTGGCTCTCAAGTGCAAGTGCCGAAACACACCAACAGGTGCTTAGCGACAGATTTAAAACTTGAGGGTAGTTGCCAGCCAGTCGAGCACACTATCACAGTGCTGTGGTTTCCTCCGAAAGCTCATTGTAGGATTCGAACCCACGACCTTCGTCGCGGTATGTTCCATCACTATCACTGAGCTGTCGCCTCATCTCTAGGAACTGCTAAGATTTCAAATTCACATATCAACTAACTAGTTTTCCGCCCCGCGGTTTCACCCGCGTTTCCGAGGGATCTTATCTTTTCCCGGGATAAAAAGTATCCTATGTTAGTCCAGGATATGAACTACTTAGGTGCCAAGGAAATCAGTTCAGCTATTTTTGCGTGAAAGAGTAACAAACATCTACACATCTTCACACACATCGAAACATACTTTCACATTTATAATATTAGTAGGATTTAGAAAAAAAGCAGATGACCCAAGATGGTTGGTTCACTTACTTTGAAGCAATATCCGTCTGCTCCCCAGAGTTGTTGAAAGTCCAACTGAATATTGTTGGAGGTGGGCTGGAGTCCACAGAGCAGTGCAATTGCACTGTTTCTTGCTTGAGTGCTCCAAACACTTCACCTTCATTGAAAGTCTTGCACATTGGAGCATCTGTTATAATGATAAGTCGGTCAAGTCGAACATGTTCAATTAAATCAAGAATAATATGAAGCATACTGGTATCTCCCGCGGTTTTACCTACATTCCCGAGGGATCTTATCTTTTCCTTAAGTATCCTATGTCTATCCTAATTTTCAAAATCGCATCAATCTCTATTCCAAAGTTAATAGTAACCGGTCCAGCGGTTTTAGTGTAAAAAGGTAACAGACATACAGACACTATGGAAAATATTAGTAACGAAATATATCAAAGTAATCAACGACAGTGATAAAATTATATTATAGAATTAGCTGATAGTTTGGACTCCAAAAATGCACTGGACTGCAGAAAAGCTAATAAACCAGATAATTCCTAAAATACGTCCTTTCTCTCGTTGGCAGGTCAAATAAACTTACACCTAACTTGCAGTGACACAGGGTTGCTTGTTGCACTACCCTCGCTATTGTAAGCGAGACAGCTATAATCACCAGCAGCTGTCCTGTTCACACTTTGTAAAACGAGGCTTTGGTCACTAAGGATGATTCCAGAACTGGCATTGTGTTGGATCTCTTGGGTCTGCAAAATATTTTTCATTGTTTATGGTTCTTTCAGAGGAGTAATTATTAAATAGAAAAT
Organism: Ochropacha duplaris; assembly: GCA_951361185.1. Lineage (NCBI taxonomy): Eukaryota > Metazoa > Arthropoda > Insecta > Lepidoptera > Drepanidae > Ochropacha > Ochropacha duplaris. The sequence continues at coordinate 465,014 of OX592707.1, read as the reverse complement.
TAATATCTTTACAATAATATATTATACTGGACAGGTCGTGTTCTCTTTTGGACTTTAAGATTTTACCATTGTCGTTTTTGACATCGGCACTAATTATCATTTATGATTTTTTATTAACAATTTAACAATATAGTAGATCTTTTGATGGTTTTCTATTTATGATGTCACAAGTCTATATTTCATACAAATCTCCATTTAAACTATCGTAAAAACAAGCTGATTTGATACGTCAGTCAACATCCCTATTATTTGCACTTGAGAGCCAGTTCCCATGGAGGCTTTGTGTGCTTTGCTTACCACCTTCGGCCACATCCTCACTTATAACTGCCCTTTTAGGGCCTAAACTGAATAGGTAAATGATTTTGACTTTGACTTACTATGGTAGGATTGTGGCTTATCCAAAGTATAAAAAAAATTGAAAATTTTACTAAATACGGTTGCTACAGCGGTCTCTCATACTATTTAAAATGTTCACCAGATTTCAAATATAAAAGAATCTCCAATATCAAATCCGCAAGCAAAATTCACTTTGCTTGGACAAGTTTTTAATAAAAACTAATATAAAAAGTAACTTACTCCTTTGTACCACGTGAGCTTGTGGTTCTTCGGGTTTGCCTTCACGGTGCATTCGAAGTATACGTCATCACCTTCTTTAATGTGGCTGGGGTTCAGACTAGAACCGAGTTTCAATGTAACTATCGGAACATCTGTTGACATAGGAACTCGTTAGCGCAGTGGCGACCTCGTTCGGTTCTTGTTTAACCCTGTTTTTTTCTTCATGCTAGGTTTTATTATTTGTAAATCGACTCAACAGTTTTTCTGTTATCATTTTAAATCTGTTTATAATCGCTGTGAGTTACATTGCGAATAATGGATAGAAAATTAGTGACCGTAATATTGGATTTTTCCTATTGGAATATATTTGAACTAATAACTACGTCTCATTAAAATGATACGACATTCAATCAAAGCCGGAATCTATGTTCTTTTAACACGTATCTAAAAAAATTGAGATTTGAGATCAAAGCTGTATCTGTTTCACTGCACACGTAAAGAATTTCTAACTAAAAAAAATGTAATATTGCTAGATTTTTTTTTACTCCAATGATGCTCAGCCATTCAAGGACTATATACAAAGAGGTTTCCTGTGACGGGGTTTATATTGATTAGATTCGGTCCAAATGTTGATGATAATTGTTATTGTATTGAAAACTGTAACGCTACGTCTCAGGGCAATGATGCATGCCCCTCCCGCGCTCGGCTCGGCTCGCTCGGCTGCGCCCCGCACCCCTCGCCCCCAGGTAGCAACGCGTGCAACGGCGCTCCCGCGCGATGCTCCGTCTGCTAGTCAGTCGCATTACCGCCATTACTGCAGTGCGCACGCGTGTCGCGTGCGCCCCTAGCTCTCGTCTCCGTCATACCTAATAAGTTTATCTTTTGTTTTCTAAGTGTGTTTGTACTGTATATGTCAAACGTGTCATTAAAGTAATTGTAAAGTGAGCTCGTTCGTTTGTGTAATCAACCCAAGACGTGCCTCCCTTACACTGGCTCCCAAGCGTGGGCGCGTCCCACCTCTACCTTGATCATGCCGAGGAAGACGCGTGCTACAACAAAAAAACAATTTGGAATAGACGAGACAATGAGCGACAGCAGCGGCCACGATGATACGGAAGCAGCGGCAGCGGAGCTGCGCGCGGAAGGCGGCTTCGATACCGCCCGCGCCCGCGCCCCCACCACCGCCCCATTCCCCGCCGGCCATAATCCCGCGCCTCTTGGGATGGAGACATTCCTATCAACAATAATGGACTCATTCGTAAGAACTCAGGCGGAAGCAAATAGAACCCTCATCGAAACCATGAGATCGATGCAATACCCAGCGGCGTCAACACCGGCGCCGTCGCCAGGCACCCCCGCGCCCGCTGTAAATACGTCCGCCGCATCAGGAGGTAACTTCTCTAAGTGCTCGGCGAGGTTCAGTGGCGCGGCGCGCGACGCGGAGGTACTGGAGGCGTTCATCGACTCGGTGGAAGTGTATAAGGAGTGCACCGACGTGTCCGACGAGCACGCGCTGCGCGGCCTCCCCATGCTGTTGGAGGGCGACGCCGCCGTGTGGTGGCGCGGCGCCCGCGTCGGAGTTTCGACGTGGGCTGAAGCGACGGCGCGATTGCGTGCTATGTACGGGGTTCAACGACCGGGATACAAAGTGTTTCGGGACATTTTCGCAAATGAGCAAAAGGAAAGTGAACGTGCCGAGGTGTTTATTACAAAAGTGCGTGCTCTTATTATTAAATTGCCTTATAAAGTGCCAGAAGAAATGCAGGTAGATATAGTGTACGGTTTGCTACACAGACGAATAAGGAAGCGTTTATCGCGAGATATTATAGACAGTATCGATTGCCTCATTGACAAGGCGAGAGTTACGGAGGACGCAATACGCGAGATAGAAAAGTCGCCCCGCGCTCCCGCGAACGCGACCCCATCTAACTCGACAACAACTCGCGTAAGTGAGCGAACTGAGCGCGGCGATACCATGGGTAAAAGCGTTACTACGAACCCGAAACTCACTAACTCTAACTCGAACGAGATTCCGAGACGTTCTCGCGTTCGCTTTTCACAAAATAATTCGAGCGATACTACCGAGTTGAATCCTATACGTTGTTATGGATGTGGCCAACAGGGGGTTGTTAGGTCAAAATGTGATAAGTGTGCAGTGAACCGAAATCCTTCGAAACCTGCAGAGTTCAATATGGTGTCAAGTGAGGAGACTGTCCATCCCACCGTTGAGGTAAGTATTTTAGGAAAGACAGGCGTAGCAATTGTAGACACAGGTGCTTCGCACAGTGTAGCAAGCCCAATGTTATATTCTATGTTACTAAAAAAGGGAATTCATTTTAATAGTACAAATCGTACAATTGGGCTTGCTGACGGTGCACGGATATGTAGAACTGTAGAAGTCGGCACAGTGCCGGTTATCTTAGGTGGTCGAGAAGTTTCTACAGAGTTCATGGTGTTTCCTGGGGACAACACTCGAACTCTCCTCGGTCGCGAGTTTATCGCCACAGCGGGAATGGTACTGGAAATAGGCCAGGAGTCATGGTACTTTTCTGATAACCCATCTAGTAAGTGGCCTTTTGTTAAATCTTTTTTTTTAAATGACACACAGTTGATGCTAGCAGATGTCCCCACTGTGTCTTTACGTGATGATGAGGGTACGGAGCTTACGTTGGAGCAAAGGGACACGCTGAACGAGTTCTTAAGACGTAGAGAAGGTCAATTTGCTATCGAAGGCCCCCCTACAGAGTTCGCTTTGCACAAAATAAGGTTATGTTTTTGTATAAGGAATTATACCTACCTTCTAGCTATGGCATTTTGAAAATAATATTTCTGTTTCTGAGGTATTATTCTCAAAATGCTATAGCTAGAAAAACAATATTTAAGAAGATCGCCTTGTTGGCTCCGTTCTGAACTACTGGTAAAACAACTAATAACTGAATAAATGCTTTGACTATGACTGTTAGAAAAAACTATATTTTATTTTCTTTATTTCAACGTCCTCTGATGCCATATGAAGAATAGACATGTATTTTTTTTGGAAAGACATGTATTAAATAGTTTTATGTAAGCTCAATGAATTTAGTCGAAACCTGTACAATTTCTTCATCCGTCAATAACAGCTCTGCATATAAATGTATTATAAAGGCAGTTAATACAACATTCCATTTATAAATTACTTCATTCTCACTTCGGAAAACAATTTTGCAAATGCAAAAATATTTCATGATATTGAAAATATGTTTAACAAAAAATATTCCGGTATTTACACTACTTCGTTTACTCGTAAATAATATGCGACGTTATTTAAAAGATAATGTTTTAAATTGAACTCAGTATAGTTAATTAAATTTTCAATATGTAACATTACAATCAATATTTTTAGTGGGGTACTTCATATTATTTTAGAATGCAATTTTTGTTATGATATCTAGAAACTTGCATTGTAGCTTCATAATTCTAAATCAATATGGCTAACACAGGCCAAAATTTCAAATACAGAATATATTACTAACAAAGTACCCCATTTTTCTAATCAGTTCATCTTCTCATTTGAAGGTTGACTTCCGAACCGGTGGTAACTTCTGTAATTCGACCTTCATAAGTGCCCTTCTAGGGCCTAAACTGAATAAATGGTTTTGATTTTGACTTTAATCATTATTTTAAAGCTAGACCAGCGGCTAGGTAACCAGGGACGGGAAGAATAGCAATTCATACTCAATAAAATCACAACTGAAACTACCAGGATATACTCAAGAAAAAATTTGTAGGATACAAAACTTACAATGAATATTTAGCCTCCATTTATCCTCGATGATGGAGTTTGGTACGCTGGGGTTCTCAGCTCGACAAATCAAGTTCCTCTCATGATCTTCGGCTACGGGCACGAAGCTCAGAATACTTACTGTTGAGTTGTTCTCCGAAAACTGTATAAAGAGATAAGCTTACAGTTCTTCTGACTGAAACGGAACCAGTCATGAGAAGAAGAGAGACTCTAACGCACGGTGCGGATTGTTGCTTTTGCTGAGAAGAGCCAGCAATGAACTCAGCAGTTACTAACTCAATTCTCACGTTAGCAGTAGTATTTAAATGGAGGCTGTTTTAGTTTCACGAGGTTTTTTTACTTTTGGATCAGCTTGGCGCCAGATTTTCTACTCGAGTGTGGTAGACACCCAGTAGGGTACTACAAAGTACCCTACGTTACAAGTTACCCTACGTTAAAGTACCCTATGGTTTCCTCACGATGTTTTCCTTCACCAAAAGCTCAAGCTCATGGTAGGACTCATGTGTTTTTTAAGCCACTAGTGACAAAGAGGCAGGCGGGTCACCTGATGGTAGTCATAGCGCCAATAGACATAAGCAATACCACGGGATTTTTAATGTATTGTACACCTTATTACAATGCCTTAAAAGCAAGATTTAATAATTGCTCTAATCCTGTCAATCATACAAATCCACAATTTGTCTTCACTCTGCCAATTCGCAATGTTAAATAACATTATAATATTTGATGATACAATTATGGCACATTGATTGAAACAATTAGGTAATACGTCAATTATGTCCCGTCACAGATAATGGAAAATCAATAACTAACGAACTGAACGTGAAATTGTGTTTAGACACAATTCAATTTCAGTCCAGCGAGCTAAAATTATAAACTTATATTAGCTTGCTTTTCGAAAAGGTCGGAGCCTCGGAGGTTTTAATACGTATAAAATAACTTGTAATTATTAAGCTATTTTTTTTTTCACTTAATCATGATCGAGATTAATTACTAGTGTCCAAAAACTGCCAGTTTTAAATCAATAATAATATTATGACTCAAACTAAATTTTGAAGACTAGGTTCAACCCTATTTACTATACCACAAGAGACAACGAGGCAGGTGGGTCCCCTGATGTTAAGTAACTACCGTCGCCTATAAGCAAATCCAACCAAGGGCAACTGGCTCTCAAACTTGTAGTTTAATCCATAGTAAGAACCCACGTGTGTAGGGGAATTACAATTCATACTTGCTAATACACAAAATTATTAATTTAATGTAAACACATTAAGTTATTGAACCAATATCAACAGTGAATATAAAATTAACCACATTAAAACTCAAAACAAACAAAACGTCCAACTAAACCAATGTGTTCGTACGTGTTGTTTGTGTATTTTATTTTATTATAGAAAGTGATTGAGCGGCTCCCAAACATATCAACATTGATTTCTTAATTATATTAGTCGAAAAGTTTATTTTTATCAATATTTTATATGTTCCATTTGTTATTGATACATAGATGAGATAAACTGACAAAGGTAATGAAAAGGATGATAAAATAATAACGAGTAATTTAAATGCCTTTTAAATGAGTCATCAAAATACGACAGAAGAGACTAAAGTAATAAATTTCACCAAAAATATTCTATTAAAATATTACTTGGATGTATGCCAAACTCAATAACTTGACATTTTCAGCGGAGTTGTGACACAAAAGAAAACTAAATGAGTAATGAATAAAACAATAGCGTCTATTGTTTAGCTAAAAAAAGCAGACTTGTAATAATTAATAAATATCATGGACATATCATTCGTCTTTTGTGACAACAAATTGTGTTCCCTTGTTAAAGTTGAATAAATCTTGCAAGACGTAAGTTTTGAGTGCATGTTGTGACTTGTGAGATACCATCCAATATAGAGAATTTGAATTTAGAATCTCCTTACTAAACACCGTCGAGATTTTTATGAATAAGGATATGTATAAAGAAGATAGCCTTAATGATAGCCGACCTCCGGTAGGAGATGGCACCTAAAGAAGAAGAAGATGTACGAGTATAAAGATAGAATAGAATAGAAAATATTTATTCAGCTCCAGGCATCTTAACCTATGCTTAAATCTGAGGAGCTGAAAAGGACAGCATAATGTCGAAGCACAGGGTTTATTAGGTATCTGACTAATTTTTGATTGTTGATCCTATATAAAGTTGATTTATTTGCTACCTTGGCAGTATTTGTAATACTTCTGTTCCTAAAATTATTATTTATACGCATCTGATCAAAGGTTCTTATGATTCTATTACCTTCTTAACAAAAATAATCGCCCAATTCGTTAACATTCGTACCGGCTCTTGATTAGTAAAAAGATGTTTCTCAATTGTCACAAATAAATACGTTTTTATTTAGAACAAGGTAAAGTCGTTATTTCAAAATTGTTGAGTCATCATCACTCACTGTGATGATCATACTTACAATCTTAGCACTCCTTTTCAATTGTCTGTTTCCTTTCCACCAGGTTACTTGTGCTTCGGGCCTGGATCCTGTCGTCTTACATTCCACCTCAAAGTTTCTGTCTGCAGACAGCTGCGACCTTTTGTTCAAGATCTGCACACTTAGTGGCTTTACTGGAACAAACTGTATTGTTTAATGGAAAATTGTTTAAGACTTCTGTTGACCATTGTGAATCTGGTAGTGAAATTAGTTTGTTTATAGGTTTAAATAACTCTATCTCATTATTTTACTAAAACGTCCCTCCTACTATTGGGTATGAATCTCCCTAATATCATGAAATTATTATTATTATTGTCTTAACTAATAACATTACTACCTCGCGGTTATATCCAAGTTTCCGTTAATTTATTTTAAGATAAATATTTTTGCTGTTATCGATCTAAGTGTTCATAAGATAATTAAGGATTTTCAAGTATTTTTCTGTTGTTTACGAAAATATCACATTGAAATTTTTACTAAACTTCCGAAAGTTTTGTTCACACAGCCCACATACATAGTTGTCTGCTGTTGAATATGAACCTATCTCATAAACCATAACTAATGCTCCTGATTCACTTGTTTCTAATGGTTTCCAATTAGTATACTCACAATTTATATCTAAAATGAGTAGTTTTGTCTCTGGTGGAGCTAGATTGGTATTGGACGCTTGGCACACCAGCCTGGCGTTGAGATGTTGGCGCCCAACGTTGGGGAAGGTCAGTGAGTTGACTGTGACTCCGTCGTCTCTCTGCTCAAAGGAGTCGTCTATCACTGTATTCTCAAGGTACCAGGTCAAGCGTGGTCGAGGGTCTCCTGTGAATAATGAAATGTGTGAACTATTGCCTTCAAATAAGACTCATATTAATATAAGCTTAAACATAAAATTTTGTATGTAGGTTCCTTTTATAACGTAGGATGCCTACGGATTGATTGATTGGGATTTAATTTTAAAAAGTCTTTCTCAGTATAATTTTTTTAAAGGTCAGTCCCAATGGGGGTGAGAGAAAGCCAAAAAAACGCCATTAAACGATACTCTGCCAGCATAGTCGGGAAAATATGTGCCCCTTGGGAAACTTAATTTTTAATTATTTTGTTCGTCCATGGACTTAAAATAACATAATGTGTACATTTTAAGAGTATTTCATTTGGTGAGATGTCTGACACAATAGCCCAGATAGTCAAAGTTGCCTCATTGAAAATGAAAATGCTTTTTGTTCAAATAGGCCTTCACAAGCACTTATGAATAGTCTAGACTCTAATGCTCGGTTCGGAAGGTTGCTTTTGCTGAGAAAAGCCGGCAATAAACTCAGCAATTACTCTTTTCAAAACCAACTTACACCTATTACATTAATCATTATTTATTTATCTAGTCTCGCTGATAATATTTGTGTGTTCAGGCGTCAAAATAATAATACAGGTGGTATGGTACTTTGTAGTACCCGACTGGCTGGCTACCACCCTCAAGTTGAAAATCTGTCGCCAAAACACCTATCGGTGTGTTCCGACAGCTGCACTTGAGAGCCAGTTCCCATCTAGGCTTTGTGTGCTTACCATCTTCGGCTACATCATCACTTACCATGGTGAGATTGTAGTCAAATACAAGCCTATCCAGAATAAAAAAAAAACATAGAATTTAATTATGACTGACTAAGTAAATAACAAACTCGCACAGACCAGCCCCCACAAGCAGCACCTGTTCACTAGTATGACGCGTGTTGACATGATATTAATTGGGTTATGTTTGAACTGGATACGGGATTTGAAACGCTGATAGTACGAAGATACAGCATAATAAATTAGTCAATGTACGCCTTACATCAATGACATTATAAGTAAAAACCGGCCAAGTGCGAGTCGGACTCGCGCACGTAGGGTTCCGTAAAAAAGGCCAAAAAAATCACGTTTGTTGTATAGGAGCCCCCCTTAAATATTTATTTTAATTTAAAATTATTATTTATTATTAAAGTAAAAACACAACTGAGTATTTTGTGAATATTTCAAGTGCCTACCTGTTGCCATGATTAATATCGAGCAAAAAAGGGCAAAAAAATAGCGTTTTTTGTATGGGAGTCCCCCTTAAATATATATTTTATTTTGTTTTTAGTATTTGTTGTTATAGCGGCAACAGAAATACATGATTTGTGAAAATTTCAACTGTCTAGCTATAACGGTTCTTGAGATACAGCCTGGTGATGATATTGAGCAAAAATGGGCGTTTTTTGTATGGTCCCGTTTTTACCCTTTGGGTACGGAACCCTTAAAAGGAATAGTCTATACTTATAATATTATAAAGAGGAAAGATCCGAAACTGATGAACATAGGCTATATTTTATCCCGGGATAAGATAAGATCCCACGGGAACGCGGGTGAAACCGCGCGGAGCAGCTATAGGTTGTGAAGCGATCCGCGAGTGGTAGTTCTAAACTGGCAAATCATCGTGTGTTATGAGATATCCTACTGTTGTGTGGATGAATACAATATAATATTAAGTTATTTTTTTTAAGTTTATAATTTTATTTACAACAAATGTACAAAATATACAAACAAATGTACAACTATAATATATAAAAATCTTCTTCGAGGCTGCCGCTGCTGCCGATCGGCAAGGTTCCCAGAAGGCTGGCAACGTTTCCTCTTTGGATGGCCAAGCTGATGCGTTGGCGGAAAAAGCTCCCCGCCCGCCGGTCACCCGAGGCCTGGATTATTTTTTTTACATAAAATATTAAGTTATTTATGTGTCCCGTTTTTACGATCAAATGTTGTGTAGGTAACCTGTCTACACCTTTCTATCATTGATGTAAGGCGTAGGTATTTTTATCGTAACCAAATGTATACTTCTGATTTTCTTTATACTGTATCGAAGTTTATTATTCAATTCACAGGGTGTATAGTTTGCGTATTCATAAAGATTCCAAATACGATACGGCTATGGCACTTTTCTACGTGTTATATGGAGACCAATATTTTTATGATTACATTTATGATACAAAATAATTATTTTTATCACATGGTCATAATTATCACTATTCCACACGTCCTTCTAGACGGAGTCGCTATATCCAGAACCTCGTACTTTAAGTACCTTAGCGGTATAAAAAAAACCAGCCAAGTGGGAGTCGGACTCGCGCTCGAAGGGTTCCGTAAAAATGGCAATGTGAAAATTTCAAATCAGATACAGCCTGGTGACAGACAGACGGACAGACAGCGGAGTCAGTAATAGGATCCCGTTTTAATCTTTGGGTACGGAACCCTAAAAAGGTGGTATACGGCGTTGGCTTTCAGAAGCAATATGATCTTTTTATACCACAAATGACAACCTGGCAGGCGGGTCACCCACAGACCTGATGGTAAGTTATTACCGTCATCTATAGACTTTAGCAATACCAGGGGGATTGCCAATGTGTTGTCTTGTTATAATACCTTAGGCTCTCAAGTGCAACTGCCGAAACTAACAGGTGCTTGGTTAAAGATAAACAAAAGAAATTACGCCCTTTGTCCGACTATTCGGCGAGAGCTTTATTTCTAACTAGTTTACCGCCCTTATTCTCTTATGTTTTCCCGGGATAAAAAGTATCCTATATGTTATTCCAGTATATGATCTACCTCTGTACCAAGTTTCATTAAAATCCATTCAGTAGTTTTTGCGTGAAAGAGTTACAAACATCTTCACATACATCTTTACATACTTTCACATTTATGATATTAGTATGAAGGTTTTTTTTAATTTAATTTAATTACATTTGTCAAGAGCAAAGCTGTGGGGTCCACACTTTGAATGATAATAACAAAACTATAACAAAAAAGTTACGGTAATCACGCTTCGTTTCGCGTTAATCATTTTTAACCGACTTCAAAAAAAAGGAGGAGGTTCTCAATTCGTCTGTATGTTTTTTAACCGACTTCAAAAAAAAGGAGGAGGTTCTCAATTCGTCTGTATGTTTTTTTTTTCGTATGTTTGTTACTCGATTTCTCTGCCAATTATGAATAGATTTTGATGATTCTTTTTTTGTTTGGTAGATCCTACTTCAGAGGTGGTCCCATTTAAATTTTGTCGAAATTGATTAAGCACTTTTTGAGAAAATCAACAAAAACGAAAAAAAATCTATCTCGTTTGATAAACCTTAGTGAATCAAACTGAGTCGTTGAGCGTGACTTTTTGGATTTGGATGAAATTTCGTGTGTATACTTCAATGGGTTCTTCGATGGTTTTAAAATACAATTGGACCCGGTAGGTGGCGCTGGAATCGAGTTCCAAGATTTGTTTAATGTTTTAATTCCAGGGCAGGACGACGTCTGCCGGGCCCGCTAGTTATATATTATATTTTACCGGCCAGACCCGATTTCAGGACAAACTAGTTTTGCCTAGGATAACATATAATAAGGAATAAACTTTAAAAATTAAAAAATAAAATTATTTTTAAAAATAAAAAACAAAAACCGACTTCAAAACTGTAACCTATACCTATGTACAAACATAAACTAAAAAGTAAAGAATAATATTTTAATTTCAAAGCAAGAGCCTTAAAGGACAATCAACAAAATTATTGATATTTATATATCTATTTAATATTTATAAACAGTTCTTTTTGGAGTCGGTGCCAGCCAAGAAGGACAGTTTAATTCTGCCTTTGTAACAAACTTTCGAAAAGTAGGGGAGCGGCGGCGCAGACCTAAGGAACATTACCGTAAGGAGAGGTGTCGTAAGACGTTTTCTCGTATGAACACTTCGTGTCCAGTTCAAAACTGTCCTTCTTCTTGACTGGCACCGACTCCAAAAAGAAATGTTTATAAATATTAAATAGATATATAAATATCAATAATTTTGTTGATTGTCCTTTAAGGCTCTTGCTTTGAAATTAAAATATTATTCTTTACTTTTTAGTTTATGTTTGTACATAGGTATAGGTTACAGTTTTGAAGTCGGTTTTAACGGAAACGTTTGAACAGGTTAAAACAATGAAACGTTGGTAGTACCAACCGATCAATCATGCAAGAATTTTGTCAACTGCGCTCACATCCAAAAACGTAACGTTATTTTGGAAGTTGTTGATTTAGGTTCTACCAACTTACTTATGCAACATTCTTTATTTTTTTATTGTTTATCAAGACATTCGTTGGTGATATAAAGAACAAAAAGTTGAGAACTACTCATGAGGTGAAATTAGAGCGATTGAGTCCCTGGAGTGTTTCACTTTGCATATAAGGAAGCGGCCATTTTCGAAAGGAAAAAATGAACGTGTTAGTATTTTTATTGTATAAGTACTTACCTATAGTTTCTTGCATTCTTTGGGCATTTATATTTAAACTAGCTGTTCCGCGCGGTTTCACCCGCGTTCCCGAGGGATCTTATCTTTGCCGGGATAAAAAGTAGCCTATGTGCTATTTCAGACTATAATTTATATCCATGCCAAATTTCATCCAGATCCGTTCAGCCGTTCTGGCGTAAATGAGTAACAAACATACATACATCCATCTATCCATCCAAACTTTCACATTTATAATATTAGTAAGATTGATGTGCCTATGAAAACAAAATTAAAGACAGAACAACAGATAGACAGAACTAAAAATATTTCGTACAGTTTTATTTTTCTAAAGTCGTAATGTAAAAGTTTAAATATTCCACATATTTTTTATAAAAATGTGTGTGTATACAGGATTTATATTCAAATTTTCATCATTTCGAAATGTCTGCAAAACATATCATATATCAAAACCATAAATATGCTGAAAAGTCAATTTTTATTAATTTACAATATGCGAATGGAAAACATAATTATTTTATGAACGTGAAAAATAATCGGAGCAACGAAATAAGTCACCTTGCAGATATTTTTTATTAAGGCATATAAATATGAACATAGCTTTAATTAAGATTAAAAAATAAAAGTTACATTATGCGTTATTCGTTTTTCAACAATATTTTTTAGGACGGACGGATGGTATGATATACAACCGGGAAACTAGCCAAGTCAGCCCTTAGACTACATATTTGGATTTTGCATAGAACTTGGCACTCAATCTCAGATCTCCATTCTTTTTGCGGCGAAGCCCACAGCAGAGAATAATTTTTGTATTGAACTTGGCTCTCCTTTTTTACATTTATGTTTTTGGTGGGATATCATTACTTTTTGTAGGTAAGTACATATCCTCGTAACGCCGTGGGTCCTTTTAAAAGGATCCTTAAGAAAACTTAGCAATTTCGCAGCATAAATCGCAACCTTATAGGTCAGATATCGAGAGACAATCGGACAGCAAGACGGCGCTCGCGCTTATGAGCGCGGCTGCCGCTCGCTCGGCCACGTTCGTGTCAACGGTTCGATTCGGTTGTCACAGCGCCCCACCCACCCCGCCCGCGCCGCTCCGGCGTCACTCGGCGCGCGCGCGTTGTGTATATACCGAAAATCTAAATGCCTATTATTTTATCATTATTTATGAGTAGGTAATGATTTTACACTATTGATGTGCGCTATATATAAAAATAATAATTAATCCCAGTTAATAACGTAGGAACCCTAAGTAATATTAGGTATTTATGTTAAGCGTTCATTATAGAATCTAATTATTTAAAAATTGCCAGTTTTTTTATTTATTCCTTTGTATTCATCTAATTACCTATCTGCATACCAAATTTTAACTCTCTAGGTCATCTGGAACTGGGTTAGAGTTTTGGTCTATAAGTCAGTCAATGATAAAAATTAGGAATTTTGGACATTCATATCTAAATAACCGTTTGAGATAAGCTTATGAAATTTAGAACACATATGTATCTCGCAAGTCTCAATATATGAGCCAAATTTGATACGTTTATGTAATATAGTTTTTTATTTATGAGGGGGTCAAAAGTGGCTCCAAATGGTTCGTGTAATATTACACACGGTGCGGCTCGCCAGTTCTGTTTCTTGAACTTGGCTTGACACGCTCCCGCGTATCTAGATAATCATTCTTCACAAACATCTGTTTTGGAATGAGGCCCAATCTCTAGTGGGAACTGTAAGGTCCAACACCCACGCTTACAAGATAAATAGCTCTGCCTTTCTCCGGAGCAGTTTGCGAAGGGTACGTAAACCCATATAATTCTCATATTAGGTATGTTGGTCACGAAACACATAGCATAGATTTATATGTACAAGAGATAATTATGATACAATGTTTTGGAGAGATTGGAAAAGGCAATCGTGGAAAAGGGTTATTTAATGTTTATTGCTATGGATGTATGTATCTTATGAAGATCTTACAGTAGACTAATCCAAACAAATATAGATTTTAAAACTATACTTAATTTAGCTCAGTGGTAAGTGACGTCGAATACCGCGGCGAAGGTCGTGGGTTCAATACAATGAGCTGGAGCTTTCGGTGAAGGAAAACATCGTGAGGAAACCATAGCACGGTGGTGGGGTACTTTGTAGTACCCGACTGGCTGGCTACCACCGGCAAGTTGAAAATCTGTCGCCAAACACCTATCGGTGTGTTCCGACAGCTGCACTTGAGAGCCAGTTCTCATCGAGGCTTTGTGTGACCTTACCATCTCCGGCCACATCATCACTTACCATGGTGAGATTGTGGTCAAACACAAGCCTATCCAGAATAAAAAATGCAAAGGTAGTTGGCATCAGCTGTTGCAACGACTGATGACCCTGCATAATAATTATAAGGAATAACCCATACAAATGGACTACCAACGGACGTGCGATGTAAAGAAATAAATAAATATCCCGGGTCATTTTTTTCACACACGGCTATCTGAACCCAAACTAAGCAGAGCTTGTAATATGGAAACCAGATGACTGATATACTACATATACTACTATTTTTTGTAAATACATACTCAAATAGATAATAACACCCAGACTCAGGACAAACAGACATGTTCATGCACACAAATATCTGTCCTGGATGGGAATCGAACCAACGACCTGCGGCGTGATAGGTAAAGCCAGTAAAGCCAGCACTTAATCTAACCCAGAGGGGCGAGGGGATTACATAGCTATCTAGTCCCTCATATCTTTCCTTGAAAAAATAAATAAGTACATACCCCCATAAACTTCGCAGACCAGCTCCAGGTTGTCTCCTTCATTGTAAGGCTCGAGGAGTCTCGTGTGACTCCGAGTCTTCGCGTCCATTATGCTGGGCCGGTTGGGCGGTGCTGGACAGAAATAAGACATATTGAACTGAAATATCGAAGTAGCTGTTGGTAAGAGAGGAACCCACATTGCCGTGGTAAATTTTTCAATAGAATTAGAACTTTTGAGGTAACTGATACTAGTACAAGATAATAGTATATTTCATTACAAGTGGAAAGGCTGTCATTGCAAAGAGTCCCGACAAATGTCTACCCGAGCCGAGGCGCAGCCGAAGGCGAGGGTTGACAGTCGGAACAAGTTGCAATGACGGTTCCGCAAGTGTACTGAACGACTATTTTTAATACAGTTGCGAAAAAATGAAGCAATTTAATAAAATAATAAAAACACAATAAACTCAACTAACTAATAATTTATTTCTTATAAAAGTAGTACACATGTACATTGAAATTGGTACAGTTTTTTAAACTTACTGGGGAAGTTTTAGGTTGCATATTTACTGTTTGAGACAAACTATTATTAATTTCGTATGTTTGTGCAATTATAGTTTAATTAACACCACCAGAGGTGTTAATTAAAAAAAAATAGGGTCGAAATTACTCATTTTGTGCAACAAATAACTAAACTCGCAAAGAAAATTTCTGGAAAATGGCGCCAACCGTAGAATATAAGCAGAGTTTTTTTTTCTTCACCCAAAGGGAACTATCCATACAGCTTAGTCTTCAGTATTTTTTTTATTGATATGAAATGAAAATGAAATTTAATGAGATGAAATGAAATGAAACCTAACCTAACTCATTCAATTAAATCATTAAATCTGATATTGAAATAAATTAGTAGCTTCTTTTTAGAAATATACGTATTTGTATGAATCACAAAAACTCTTTAGTAAAAACTTCATGGTTGGTTTTTCTTTTTAATAGACATTATTTTGACAGTTGGGAAAGAGACGCACTAGTTCGGTAAAGGTAAAAAAAAAGCACTAGTATGTAATAGCCCACATCCTGAACGCTATACGCCCCTGTAATACACCACTTTTTGAGCAACTGTATTAAAAAAAACATTTGTCGATTCAATTTTGAATGTCAATTTTATACTTAAGTTTATCGTCTAGTGACCTCAAAAATTTGTCGACATCCATCTAGTCTAGACCCAAGATCTGCTTAGTTTGAAATAGGATGAGGCGATGATAGCTCAGTGGTAAGTGACGTCGAATACCGCGACGAAGGTCGTGGGTTCGAATCCTACAATGGGTTTGAGCTTTCGGTGAAGGAAAACATCGTGAGGAAACCATAGCACGGTTGTAGGGTACTTTGTTGTACCCGATTAGCTGGCTACCACCCTCAAGTTGAAAATCTGTAGCCAAGCACCTATCGGTGTGTTCCGACAGCTGCACTTGAGAGCCAGTTCCCATCTAGGCTTTGTGTACTTACCACCTTCGGCCACATCATCACTTTCCATAGTGAGATTGTAGTCAAACACAAGCATATCCGGAATAAAATAAAAAAACTATTTTCTCGGATTTTTTTCACTCATTGCCATCCTTTTTTTTTATTTTATTCCGGATATGCTTGTGTTTGACTACAATCTCACTATGGAAAGTGATGATGTGGCCGAAGGTGGTAAGCACACAAAGCCTAGATTTTCATTCCATATAGGTAACGTACCTATCTATGTACATAATGTAGGTACGTGATGAGAGGAAAAAGGCTGATCTAGTTTTTATGCTCAGATCTCAGCACCGTCATTATCATCTCTATGTGGATACTATGTACATGTATATAAATCATGACTGTGTTTGTAATTCTATGACGTCAGAATTGAGTTGGTGAAAAATTGTACCTAGTTATTAAACTTGAGGTATTTTACGCAGGTTCGCAGCTATGTGTAATGTATGACTTTTTGGAACGAAGTTCCTTATCGCGCGTTGTGAAAGGGGGCTAGACGGAAAAAAATCTTACGAAAATCACCGACACTTTAATGTCGGTGATTTTTTGTGTCGGTGACAAAAATCACCAACCGCTGTGCGGCGTGCGCATGTTTCTCTGTCTGTCTCTCTCTCTCTCTCTTATAGAAAGCAAGTCAGATATTTTCATTTCTTCAAATGTTATATATATACTCTCTCGACTTATATAACTTCGTTCCATCCGGGTGTCCCTTGACACCTCTCAAGTTTTTTTTTTAATTATCTGCTCTGAAAATCTTAACAGTTTCCCCAATACATTATGCAAACAAATTGTAAAGTACCTATTAAATTTATGCAACTTGTCGAATATCAAACACTCATATTAGTAGATTATACCGGGTCTATTCGCGCACAGAATAATAGACCTGGTATAATCTACTAATATGAATTTAGTTCGCGTAAATATAGCGTTTCAGGTCAACGTATTTTGTTCTGTTTCTTTTAAAAACAGGAGCGTATAACAAATAAATATTAAAAGCGTATTAAGATGCCAAATATGGACCCAAGTAATATAAACAACAATACTTTAAGCGCTATCTTAAGATCTATATCTGGTTTGACAAAGCGAGTTTTTGGCATCGGGTTTGCTTGCATGAAAACAATATCATGCTTTAGTATGACTTTAAGTGTCTCTTAGAGAACCCAGAGCCAAGAAATTAAGGAATTTAAACAGCTACGAAGGCGACAAAATGACATAGTTATGAATAACTTGAAAAAGTTATGTGTTGAAAGCAATGTCAATTTATTACTCTTGTGAGTTTTAGGTTATGTTTTAGACAGTAAGTGTCATATTAAAGTGGAAATAGTACTTTTAACTCTTATAGGCCTTTTTCTACTTTCGCCCAAATCATTATTAATTGTGGTGAAATTGCGGCCAAACCTTAAGGCGGTTAGCATTTCACAATTTTAATTTTGTTGCGGACAGAGCGTGGATAGTGTTTGACAATCCTCAAAAATTCAATTTCAAACAATGTAATTTAAGGAGAATTCCGATTATACAATTCAAACGAACAGCGAATTAGAATTAGACGTATTTCAATTGGCTTGCAAGTTTTAATTAAATTGTAAATAAGTGATACAAACGAGATACTAACGAGTTGTAGACATTTAAATTTGGCAACATTTCATGTGTACATTTCAATTAATTGAGGGCCCATTAAATAAATTATGATGGCGGAGAGAGAAGTAGGTAGCAACAAATATCAGTAGCTAGTAGTTCTATCTTTAATTTATCCTAAGTTATCTGCTTGGTGTCAATAATTTGAATATTAAGAAGTTTTTAAAAGTAAAAGTTTAAAATGTACAAACAAATGTACAACTATAATATATAAAAATACTTCTTCGAGGCTGCCGCTGCTGCCGATCGGCAAGGTTCCCAGAAGGCTGGCAGCGTTTCCTCTTTGGATGGCCAAGCTGATGCGTTGGCGGAAAAAGCTCCCCGCCCGCCGGTCACCCGAGGCCTCGATTAATTTTTTACATAAAATATTTGCGAAACGACGAGCTTCAGACCCCCACGGACCCATGGTCTCAACCGCAAAAGGCATAAATTGATAATTTGGACCAATACAGGCGTACTTTTTGAATTTTGAATTTTCCACACCTTAATTATGTGTTAATAGCAGACATTGTTATAGCAGAAATAAACAAGAAATTGTGTTTTAAATATATTTTAGAATTAGTTTTCCACCCCGCGGTCTCACCCGCGGCTCTGAGGGATCTTATCTTTTCCCGGGATAAAGTATCCTATTTCCTTCTCCATGGTTCCATGTATCTCGATACCAAATTTCATCTAAATCGGTTCAGCGATTTAAACGTAAAGAGGTAACAGACAGATAGACACTTTCTCAATTATATAATACTATCTGTTCCGCGCGGTTTCATCAGCGTTCCCGAGGGATCTTATCTTTTTCCGGGATAAAAAGTAGCCTGTGTGCTAGTCCAGACTATAATCTATCTCTATGCCAAATTTCATCTAGATCCTTTTAGCCGTTCTGGCGTAAAAGAGAAAACATTTATAATATTAGTAAGATTAGTGGGATTAGTATGGATATGGATGTTGTATGTTCTTATAATTCAGGATTAATATATATATAATAAATAAATTTCAGGATTATCTAGAAAACTTGGCATCCATTTAGATCTCAATTATTTTGTCAGAAGGCGAAGACGGTAACAACGCATATTGTTAATATTCAAATATTGTGAGCCCAGGAAACCACAGCACAGTGGTAAAGTACTTTGTAGTACTCGACTGGCTGGCTACCAACCTCAAGTTGAAAATCTGTCGCCAAGCACCTGCTGATGTGTTCCGGCAGTTGTACTTGAGAGCCAGTTGTCTTTAAAGTATTGTAAAAAGGTCGACAACACATTAGCAATCCCCTGGTATTGCCAATGTCTATAGGCGACGGTAGTCACTTACCATCAGGTGACCCGCCTGCCTCGTTGTCACTTGTGACATAAAAAAAAATTTCGTAATGTTTGAACTAACTGTATTTCCACTGTTTATATTATTATTATTCTAGAAGATGTTTTTGCTATACGGCTCTTATCATAACATTATATTCACACACGACCTTCACCTTATGATACTTTAAAGGCGTTGATAGCTCAGTGGTAGTGACGTCGGATACCGCGGCGAAGGTCTTGGGTTCGAGTCCTACAATGAGCTTGAGCTTTCGGTGAAGGAAAACATCCTGAGGAAACCATAGCACGGTGGTAGGGTACTTTGTAGTAGGTACCCGACTGGCTGGCTTGGTACCACCTTCAAGTTGAAAATCTGTCGCCAAGCACCTGTCGGTGTGTTCCGATAGCTTCACTAGAGAGCCAGTTCCCATCTAATCTTTGCTTACCACCTTCGGCCACATCATCACTTACCATGGTGAGATTGTGGTCAAACACAAGATTATCAAGAATTAAAAAAAAAACTTTTTATCCTGTAAATGATAAGATCCTCCACGAATGCAGAAATATTTATTTGTTCTAATTAAACTTATAATTCAACAGAATACTTACGCTGATGTTATTATTTCAGTGAATCACTTTATCAACTTGAAAGTGTACGATAAATACACCTTTTCATCAATCTCTGTTTACATTTTTAAAGAAGAATATAGGTAGGTACCTAAAAAAGCAATCAAATGCGTGATCCGGCACGCACTTTACCACTTTTTAGCAATTAAACAAAACCAGAGTCCCCCAGGCTAGGAGGACAAATCCATCGGGACTCGTCTCGCAAAATTGGTTTCGCTAATTAAATGCTTCGAGCGAATTTTAATTAAAAATAATCCTTTATTTATGCTAAATTCAACCTTAACTTCCGTGGGAGTCATTCACGTCTAAGTAATTGAGAAAATACGCAGTTTTTTCAACAAAAATATAGAAATAATATTTTTTAAAGTTAAATACCTTTCCGACTGCAACCTCAATAGGCACAGACAGGCAAAGATAAATCTCAGATGGCGCCACCATCGCTGATACTTGTCATTGGTTTGCGATTCGATTAAATAATCTTTATTTGCTGACAAAAAAACTGAAGAGGAATGATACCCCAAAATTAGCTCTGACAGGCAGATTTCTTTTCTCAGCAGAAAAACGGTGTACACTTTTATTATAACATTACAATGGATTACATGCAGGCATAATATCATTTGAATAAATTATTTAATACGTAAATGTATGGTGTTTGACAGCTAACACCACCAGCGACTATGCGACATCTAGCGGGTTAAATTGGCAGCAACCAAGCTCTTAAGTGAAACCACTTACTAGTAAGATTTTTTTAATAAAGCAAAATGAAGGCTGTAGACGAAGACAATACAAAGCAATCAAAGAAAGTAATAAGAATAAAAATTAGCGACTATCTTCCTTTGTTCCTGCCAGTATAAGCAGTTCAAGTGCTAAAGTTAAATTTAATTGTGCCAGCTGTGCTGTTGGAAAGAAGTTACACGTGCCGGTAACACGCTTGACCGTCCCCAAGATGGGCTATAGGAAATTGTACCTTCTGCGTGTTCCTCCCATTAAAAATTTAAGGGCTTTTACACTTGTAGCGATTTTATAGGACAACTTTCTGCTCCGCGTTTTCACTGTTTTTACCCCCTCGGGGGTCGAATTTTAACAACCCTTTCTTAGTGGATACCTATGTTTTAAGGAGGAATCATCAACTATTTTAATTTGGGTTTTTTTTTAATTATATGCCTGTCGCGGTCCATTTGGTAGACGACCAATCACGTAAGGTTTACTTTTTTACACCCGCGGTGAAGTTTCAAATAAGCGATCCACGTTCCTCTAAAACTGTACCAGTTCACCCACGCGATCGCATATTTAAACTGAAATATAAAAACTTGAGAGGTGTCAAGGGACACCCGGATGGAACGAAGTTATATAAGTCGAGAGAGTATATATATATATATATTAAAAAAAAATATATATGTATAAATAGAAATAAAAATATCTGGCTTGCTTTCTATAAGAGAGAGGGAGAGAGAGAGAGACAGGTCAACGCACTTTTGACACTAAAAGTGTCGTGTCAATTTTTCGTAAGAATTTTTTCCGTCTAGCCCCCTTTCACAACGCACGATAAGGAACTTCGTTCCAAAAAGAGATGCAAGCCATGTAAATTATAGAATATACATACGAGTACATACAAACGAAACATAATTCTTAACGTAACTGTGAAGAGATTTTGAAAATTTGGCAACCCTTACGTAACCGCTTACTATCAATAATGCCTGTTGCCACCTTTGTGTTATAAAAATGGTATATTACTAGCCTCTACGGATTTTCTGTTTCACTCACGAGTAATATATTTTCCAGGATAAAAAAATAATCTAATGATTTATTCCAGTGTTTTATGTACAATAATATTACAGAAGCACACACAAATTTTGGTATTAATAATAATTATGAGTATTATATAGGTATTTCTTAAACTTTTACCAAAATACTTCTTATGAACGCCTTGCAGTAACTTTATTACATAATGTAAACCAATACAAAATTAAATGATACTAAAGAAACTTGAGTCTGAACGTTCAAACCGCAGCAGCAACCAACTCCGCGTGCAAACGCCCTACAGTCACCAGGGAATCACAAAGAAAGATACTTTCAAAGCCCTCAGAAAACTTTTCCCATCCACGCAATTCCAAAGCGAAAAAACTGGCCATAAATTAAAAATACGAACAAACCGTGAGAGGAAGCAAAAGATCCTAATATTCTGTTATTCGTTTTCCTATCATTCCGATTGGTCTGAGCTAATTTCGTTGAGAAATATTGAAAACGTCTTTAATGGTTTATCGGACGCTGTGCAAATTGTAAACTGCTTTGATCGCGGATTTAATGGAACAAAATTGTTGTACGTGATTCCATTTTTCGTAACGTCTTAAGAAGCAAATAAATATATATTTCCATCTTTGATTGAATTTCGCTTGGAAACATTTTATTTTTATTTTAAACTAGTTACCTGCCCAAGCTTCGCACGGGTAGCAGAACATATAATTCGCCTGCATACGCTCCCTCAGCATGATTATTTCTGACATCTTCAACAAGTATCGTCATAATTCAGCCAATTTAGACAAAAGCTTAATAAATCTCCACTAACTACCTCATGAATCACTCCATCCATTGGTGAAAACCGTATGAAAATCGGTTTAGTATTTTTTGAGTCTACGGCGTTAATACATTTCTTTTATGCTATTTAGTGAAACCTGTTAAGTTTCACTAAGCACTAAGCAGCACTAGGCAGAGATAGTGAGAAGTGGTAGTTACTGCTTATTGGCATTAGTAATTGAAAGGGAATTGCAGACCTTGAAGACCCTTTTTACGTCCCTTTTGAAAAACTTATGTCGTAGCGCTAAGGGAAACCATAATGGTGAGCACATTCGACATTTTAATGGTCCATTTGTGCCATCAAATAGTTTTTTAACCGACTTCAACTAAACGAAGAGGTTCTTAATCGACTGTATTTATTGTTTGTGTGTATGTTACATGATATCTTTTTTTTAACGTCGTCGATAAAAACCGTGTATTTTTTTTGTTTGACTACTGGTTTAACCTCTCAGAGGTCCGCTAGGCTTCTTCACATTGATTTACTGAGTTACCCGTGAAGGCCACATCTGCTTCGCTAGGTACTATAATATATAATACATTGGTATAGTTTTGTATACTTATGTCTGAACTTCAACGCACAGATTATAAATTAATAATTTATAAGACAGCAAGGAATTCGTTTATCGCGGAATCGTGTACCACCCCTTTTAGCCTCTCAGGGGTTGTTTTTAAGTAGTAATATGGTCTTAAGGGGGAACTGGCTCTCAAGAGAAGAATCCAGCTCTTAAATATGAAAAGTTCTGGTCAAATCTACTGAAGTTATTACGGGTTCAATCAGCCTTTGAGTGAGATGAACTAGTATTTGTTCTATTTTTCTCACTATACTATACTAGCTTTCACATGCGGTTTCACCCGCATTCCCGAGGAAACCCTATGTTAGGGCTAGAATTAAAAAAATGCTTTTTTAGAGAATTCCTACTCCGTGATTACTTAAAACACATCAACCCAGTGTATGATACAAGAGTTTCTGTAACAAGATTTTTGTTAAGCGTGCGTAGTATAATATAATTCTCGAAACTCTCTAGGGAAATTATTAAGAAAAATGTTAAGTTCACCATCGCTTGGAAAGTATAAATGAATTATGTGTTGTTTACAAAGAATACTATGTAATAAAAAAAAGTCTGTAACGTCAGGTCAGGTTTTAGTGAAATTGGTGGCCGTGCCACTAAAACTTTTCACAGACTTTTTGAGACAACCTGAAAAGCCACGGTACTTAGATTTAACTTTGTTGTCCATTACGCCACCGATATTATTCAATAAAACTCAAATATACACGATTTTAATGAGCTTCGCAAGTTCAAAGGTGTGTTATTAATAAATTTTCTTTATACAGCGTGTTCGTAATTAGCGATGTAGTGAGTTATCTTAACTCAATTAATAATGAGTCAACTTTACAGTTCAAACGGTACGGAAATGATTTGAGATCTGTACAATAATTCATACTCGTTTAGGCAGTCGGGTAAAACAAATAGCTATATATTTTATAACCATTATTTGAGTAATTATTTATCAAGGTAAGTTCCGGCAGTTCTAGTTTACAAACTATTAAACTCATTAGCGTAGATGACTGTAGTCGCTTACCATCACCTGTTTTGCAGAATTTGTCATGAAAATCTAAGAAGATAGGAACGTTTTGAAACTGACTGAAAATATTTAGAGTTATTTCAAGGTCACAAATTCTAGAAGGGAACTGGATATGGTGGGAATAATTTGAGCACAATAATGAATACCTATTCGAACCCTTTTCATTAGATAGCTAGACTTAGAGGGGAGGTTAGGTCAAAAATGTCGGACGTGACTAGGGTAGGGGTCGGCAAACTTTTTAGACAAAGAGCCAGATTCCAGAAAAATATCTACTTCTCAGAAGCTCAAAGAGCCGCAGTTTTCTGTTTTAGGATTTTCACTGTATTCCAAATTTAAATAGGACTGTAGTAAAATGTAGTAAACTGTGTTTTGATTCGAAGTAAAGACAATTATTTGGCTCGCGGTATTTACGAAATATTTGATCTCCAAAAAAAATTATTTTGAGGGGAACTTGAAGAGCCGCAACTGACCCTTCAAAAAGCCGCATGCGGCTCGCGAGCCGCGGTTTGACGACCCCTGGACTAGGGCATAACTACTTTTAAAACCACTACACAATTTTTCTACTTAATGGAGTAAATTATAAAGGTAAGTTAATTACTTTGTGAAAAGATATTGATGAATTATACTGAAAATATAAGAAAGCCGATTTCAAGGTAGCAGACTGACATTCAAACCACATATTGAGCATGTAAAATCAAAACTAATTTCACTAACTGGGGCTCTGCGAAATATTTCAAAATGCGTACCATCTAAATTGTGCCATACAATATATAACACATTAGTTAAGCCACATCTCGAATACTTGATCCAGGTTTGGGGGCAGGCCGCTCCTACTACTCTACACGACTTGCAAGTCACACAAAATAAAGTAATTAAAGTATTATTCCACTACAAATATTTAACACCCACTAAAGATCTTTATTGTAAAACTAAACTACTAAACTTAAACAAGCTCTATAGCTACTACACATGCATACTAATAAGAAAAATACTAACAAATAACATTCACTCACAAATCACATTCAAACATAAAACGCATCATTACTACACTAGAAACAGAGATAATATAGAACTACCTATGATTAGAACAATGTACGGAAAGAAAAGTATACAGTACGAGGGAGCTCAGCTATATAATAAATTGCCAAAAAATATAAAGGACTCTGATTCGGCTACTACTTTTAAAAAGAAACTGATGGTGTACCTTATTAATAACTAACACGTTTGTGAAATTATGGTAGATTAAACTCACCTTGTATATTAGTTTTAAGTTTCTCATAATTAAGTGAACTATGTAATGTTCTTTTGGGAAATAAAATCTCTTTAAACCGAAGGTGCCTTTTGTTGATTTAATCAAATTGAAATGGAATTAATTCGAAAATCATAAAAGACGAATTTTAAAACTGTGTAAGTGTACGCTTCTTGATGGAGTCTTCGGTATTCGAACCGGTGGTAGAGTCAATTGTAACGTTTATAAGTGCCTTACCAGGGCCTAAACTGAATAAATAAATGAGAACTAAACTCCATTATATTTCAGCAAAAGTATTTTGTAGTTACACAATTTTAATATATAAAATTCCCGTGTCATGATGAACTATGACATTATTAAAACGATCTTGATGAAACTTGGCCCACAAATAGATAATATCCTAGAATATGTAGAGTACATTTTATCCCGAAAAAAAAAACGATCCCACTAAAACGTGGGTCTATATATATTAATGATAACTATAAATATAAATAAATACCCTCGGACATTTGTTCACACACGGCTATCTGATCCCAAACTAAGCAGAGCTTGTAATATGGAAACCAGATGACTGATATACTACATATACTACTTTTTTTTTTGTAAATACATACTTAAATAGATAATTACACCCAGACTCAGGACAAGCAGACATGTTCATGCACACAAATGTGTGTCCTGGATGGGAATCGAACCCACGACCTGCGGCGTGATAGGCAGTGTATTAACCAACCACGCCAACCGGCCCGTCATATAAAAAGGTATAAATTTTAAAAAGACCTTCAATTTTATCCCCAAACAAAATTACGTTCATTTTGATGATACATACATCTTGTATCGAACTTTACGATCTACCTCGAAGGTCAAAACAAATAAAAGTTTTCCTAATTTTTACTTTGAACTCTTTAACCGTGGAGTCGAATAAATTGATAGCCAGTCCCAGGGTACACCCAGGTCGTCTAGAGCTAAGGTCGGCAGTAGGGCAATGGCTAGTTAGAATCGTTACTTCGAGCTAACTCGGCTAAGATCAATCGCATTAGATTAGACGAATACGCTCTTTTCGTGATTGGATGTGTGGAGTGACTAGCTTTCCCCGCAGTTTTACCCGCGCTCCTGAATGTTTCCCGGGAAAAAGTATGCTATGTTCTATTTTTCAATACGATCTACTTGCGTGGCACGTTTCATCAAAATCCGTTCAGTGGTTTTTGCGTGAACGAGAAACAAAACTCGAAATAAACTATCACATTTTTAGATTATATTGAATCAAATATTTGAGAGATTGAAGAATCAATGTATCCTAAGTAGATTTTATTAGAAAATAATTTGTATAATTTTATTTTCGACGAGCCGGTTTGTGTGGTTGGTTAGATCACTTGTCACAGGTCGTAGATTCGATTCCCACCCAGGACAGATAATTGTGTGCATGATCCTGACAGTTTGTCCTGAATCTGGGTATAATCTATATGAGTGTATTTACAAAGTTGTATATGTAGGACCTATATCATATTATCTGGTTTCCATACAATCTATGCGTAGTTTGGGATTAGATAGATGGATGTGTGTAAAGAAAGCAGTTTTTTTAAAACATTTAAGAACTCTCTCAGTCACTTTTCAAACAAAATCAAAATCGGTTTATCCGTCCAGGAGCTATGATGACATAGACAAACACACATTACAAACTTAAAACAACACTCTTAAAACAAAATAATAATACATTTGAACTTACTAATAACAGTGAAGTTGACCCTCAGATTCCTGGTCGGCGAGTTCTTGAAGTCAACCCTGCAGCGGTACACGCCAGCATCAGTGGTGACCACGTTATCCACGAACAGCACTGCTGGGGTGGCTGCGGCGCGGAAGTATGCGCGTGCGCCGAAGCCAGCCGGGGAAGACCACAGCTTCGGCTGTGACGCTAGACGCCCGCGGACGTCGTAGCTAGAAAAATAAGTGTAATTTGTATGATGAAAAGTTAGGTGTTGCACTCGAGTGCAAAGATTTTTCACCTCGTGTTCTTTTGATTCCCCCTCGCTTACGCTCAGGATTCTAATTTTAGAATCCTGAGCTTGCTCGGTCATCAAAATTGAGCACGCGGTTAATAAGCAACTTTACACTCTTCAAACTCAACAAATAACTATTATTCACGTAAATATTAAACTGCCTAATACTCTGCATTTTACTAATTGTCCCCGCGGTTTCACCTGCGTTCCCGAGGTATGTTATCTTTTCTCGGGATGAAGAGTTTCCTATTCTATGTTTTATTTCAGGATATCATTTACGTGTACCAAGTTTTATCAAAATCCGTTCAGCCGTTTTTGCGTGATTGAGCAACAAACACATATTATTGTTCGATTGAAATTTGGTCCCCAAAATAAGACTTGTTATGGATACTAACCAGCGTTGTTATAGGTGTTATGTACAACGAAGATGATTTTACATCAACAAACAAAATCAAGACAAAACAATTAAATAGGTACAAAATAAAAGAACAAAATTAAATCAAAAATTATTTGAAAGGAAAAATTCAAATAAAGAAGATATTCCTTTAAGTTTTGATTTGTAATTATTATAATTTGTGGCAGCCAAGCAGAGTTGAGCAGAAAAAGAAGAAACGTGAGTTTAACGTAAACGCTATTATAGAAAAGTAAAAACTTTTCTAAATTCTTACAGACTTGTTTAAATTCTGCACAACTTCACCGTTGCTTAAGTATCAAAATTTTCCCAAATAAAGAAATGATTTCTTTAAAGTATCAAGACACATCAGCCTACCTATAAAGCGGCTCCCCATCAGTTTCCTTGAACCACAGCACCATGGAGACGTGATCTTCCGCCGCCAGGGGCTGGATGTCACACGGTAATGCTGCCTTCTTGCCGAGGACACCTTGCGCGTGCGCTGTTGGTACTGCAAGAACAAACGAACATTCTCATTTTTTATCTATTTAGTTTAGGTACTTTGGCTAAGCTACGTTTGACCGCAATCTCACCATGGTAAGTGACGATGCGGCCGATGGTGGAGTGCAACTGACGGAACAAACTGATTGGGCCAGCCTGTCGAGTATAATAAACTACCCTACCACCATGCTATGGTTTTCTCACGATGTTTTCCTTCACCGAAAGCTCAAGTTCATTGTAGGATTCGAACCCACGACCATGGCCGCGGTATCCTCAAAAGTGACATTATGATAATACTACAGCTACCCGTTTTATCTTTTCCCGGGATAAATATATAGCCTATTTTACTTAGGGATAATGTAGCTTTCTAATGGTGAAAGAATTTTTACAATCGGTCGAGAAAAACTCAAAAAATCATATCATTTCCTTTATCTATAATATAAAAATGAATCGCAAAATGTGTTGGTAAGCGCATAACTCAACAACGCCTGGACCAATTTGGCCAATTCTTTTTTTTAAATATTCGTTGAAGTCCAAGGATGGTTTTTACGGCGAGAAAAATTCGAATAATTGCCGGGAAAACCCTAAAAACAGCCCTTTTCTTTTTCCCATACAAACACCCAGCTGTCAAACATTTGACGTCAATCGAAACAAAAAAAAGACGCGTTTTAGAGAAATAGGGCAGAACAAGGTCTGCCGGGACAGCTAGTAACATGATAAAATTAAATATATGTACCGATGCTCTATAAATACTTCAATTTTAAATGAATATGTATTATTACTTATTAGTAAGGAATTAACAGAGTCTAGAGAATTTGCAAGTCACAGAGTCGCATACCTGCTACAGAAACCTATCAAATGTCACTCTATACATAACAGTAATTGAGTGACAACTCAAAATCAATATTCTGCACCATTGAGATCGGGCTTGTATTGTTCCACAAAGCACCAGTATGCATCCAGGAATGTAAGCCTTGTACAGTAACGGACTTTTTAAACTATGATACAATCTATTATACCTACTATCATTATACAAGCCTGCATCACTGATAGTTTGTAGAAATTTTAAAAAGTTTTCCCGGAATTTATTTTGCTTTTTTTTAAAGTCAGAAGTTGAATAAGAATAATATTAGTATAAATACAGATGAACGGGTGTTTATTTCTTCTTATTTTTAGGCACAAAAAACTCTCAATATTTTCACAAATTAATCGCAAAATATTACCCATATTTTAAATTCAAATTATGAATTTGAAAAGCGAATGACCTAACATGTCGCAGCGCGGCGCGGGCGTAGGCAGTGAAGCCTGACGCTCGACAATCCGTGTCGTCGCACGGTGTCGCGTAGCTCTCTCTGTGTTGCCATGAGAAAAGATTGTTGCCAGCCTTGCGGTATCATGTTACTCGTCAGAGAAATAACCTCGCTTTTTTTAAATTTATTAAAAATCTCTAAAGGTTTAAAAGAAGAATTTTATGAGAATATCCTGACTAAATAATACCTACAGCAAGATAATTGATAGCAGTAGATTTGTTGCTTCGCCATGGGCAAAAACTAAAGAAGCGGCAGTCACCCCCTGCCAATTATCTATCATTGCCTGCAACAGCAGTATTGCCGTAACGTGATTGGCGGGTACGAGTAGTAGGTAATTAAATTAGTTTACTTGTATGTAGCGCGTCGGGGCTTTGACTTTATTATAGAGCTCGGAATAGAATTGATTATAGGTATAAATTTAAAGTCAACTTAATGTCCCACAATAGGCAATAATAGCTCAGTGGTAAGTGACGTCGAATACCGCGGCGAAGGTCGTGGGTTAGATAAGATAAAAAAACAATAGAAATTAAAAGTAAGTTACACATTATGTGGGTCCAAATGGCCCCAGCTCAGCCTATGCTGCAGATAACTACAGCGCTGATTTTCGGCTGAAGCCACGGGTGATTCACGGACGTGCGGACGGACAGCGCTTACGTACGAATAATCGTAATCATATTATCATATACTATACCTATCCATACATATACATATATCTACAAATAATAATAATTTATAAACCCAAGACAGTATCACTCAGGGTATACATATATACTACATATATTTTATAATATAATAAAATAAAATAGGAAATAATATAAAGTAAACATATAAGTGTTGATATAAACGTAAACCTCTAAGTGTTGGATTTCTGAACGTTTATGAGTATATTTTTAAACTTAGACCTAAATGTAGTGATACTTGTTGGCCTACGTAGAGGAGGGGGTATATTATTCCAACACTTAGTGGCGCTATACTTAAAACTACCTCTAAATGCTGCTGACTTATGGCGAGGAATACTGAGCACAGTAGCTGGTGCACGAGAGGCACATTTACTGTTCTCACTCAGCCAAACAAGTTTAGAGAAGAGATACTCTGGCTTTTCCGTGCAAACTACCCCAAATAGAAGAGTGGCCAGATGTAAGTCCCTCCGATACTTCATTTTAAGTATATCAGCATTATTAAGAAAGGGGGTGACATGACTTCTAGGTGGGACATCAAAACAGAAACGTGCATATGCGTTTTGCACCCTTTGTATGAGGCCTGCTGTTCTGGCTAATTGTCTCGGGCCATAGACCGAATCAAGGTAATTAAATTTTGACAACACTAATGAGTCCACCAACTGTATACGCAGATCGACACTAAGATGGCTTCGTATCTGATATAGCACCTTTAGACGGTAGAAGCAGTTCCTAACTATATCCGTGATATGACGCTCGAATCGTAACTCTTCGTCCATGACCAGACCAAGATTACGAGCCTCCTGCACTCCTTCAATGGGGGCATTCCCTATAATAATTTGTGGATTCGATAGTTTTATTTGACAGATCTGATGTTTTGTCCCCAGAATCATGTATTTAGTTTTCCCGCATTGAGAACTAAAGAATTTCGCTGAGCCCAGTCTGAAATACGGCTTAAATCCTCATTAATTTTATGTACAGCTTCATTAACATCACTAGGCTTAAACGAAAAATAAATCTGAACATCGTCTGCATAGATGTGATAGTTACAATGTTTGATGTCGTTGATTAAGTCCGCGCTAAACAATATAAATAATAGTGGACCCAATATAGATCCTTGAGGAACCCCTCTACATAGAGATGCTATATCAGACCGAGATGCTGATCCATCAACATTGTAGGTTTGTACAATATGTGACCGGTTGCTTAAATAAGAGTGAAACCATCCTACTGCGTCACTATCGAACCCATAGTAAGATAACTTGGACAATAACAAAGAAATATTCAATGAGTCAAGCCCTTGAAAAATCCAGCAAAACCAATATCGTGCCCATGCCCTTATCCAGAGCTGATAAAACATTGTCTGTAACATCCAGAAGTGCAGTTGTTGTGCCCCTATTCCTTCTAAAGCCTGATTGTAGTTCTGGCAAAATGTTATTAGTCTCCAAAAATTGCACTAATTGTAGGCTAACAACCTTCTCCAAAATTTTTGATAAGCATGTCAAAATACTAATTGGGCGCAATTCCTTCACCTCAGTAACGTTGCTGCTTTTGGGTATAGGTCGAACGATTGCCGTTTTCCACAACCATGGGAACTTAGAGGTTGAGATAGACTTATTGACTATTGCCGTTACCACCTCCAATGCGTAAGGAATAATCATTGTAATCATATCCAATGATATACCATCAACACCAATAGAATTAGATTTTAAGTCTCTCAAAACTCGTAAAATTGTCGTTGATTCTACTACTTTTAGAGAAAATATATTACTGCCAAATATATGAAATTCAAAGTAAGTTAAATCATTTATAATAACATCTGTGTTGCCAGGTACGTTTAAAAAGTGTTGACTAATAAAATTAGGGTCATTAAGATGCAGAGGGATTTCAGTAGTTTTAGAAGGAATAACCTTTGATTTCAATTTTTTCCATAGGATTTTAGGGTTATTTATATTACTATTAATATGAAGTGCAATGCTGTGTTTGCAGAGATTCCGTCGTACTAAATTAGATACTCATAAACAGTACTATAAAGACTTAAAAAAAACAGGTAGAAATTGCGCTTTTCAATGAAAAAAGATGCTACTTTAAACTTCATATTATTAGTAATATAAATAACCCTAAAATCCTATGGAAAAATTTGAAATCAAAGGTTATTCCTTTCTTCGCCAAGTCTCAGCCAGGTCTCGTTGATAGCCATGATATCAACCGCGTGACGTTGCATTGCCACTATAAAATTGTCGTGATGAGTACCAAGTGATCCAGCGTTAAGGAGACCAACTTTGAAGTTATTATTATGCATCAGAGATACAATAGGTTAAATCTAAATTTCTTGGCATTAAAATAGTAGTTTTATAATAATAATAGCAAATAATAATGTTTAGTAAAATTGAAGCATAATTAAAATAATATATATCATAGGAGCATGATCGAATACACAAGTGAGGTTCGAATCCTACAGTGAGCTTGAGCTTTCGGTGAAGGATAACTTCTTGAGGAAACCATAGCACGGTGGTAGGGTACTTTGTAGTACCCGACTGGCTGGCTACCACCCTCAAGTTGAAAATCTGTCGCCAAGCACCTATCGGTGTGTTCCGACAGCTGCACTTGAGACCCAGTGTCCATCTAGGCTTTGTGTGCTTACCACCTTCGGCCACATCATCACTTACCATAGTGAGATTGTAGTCAAAACACAAGACTATCCAGAATAAAAAATAAAAAAAACATTTAATATAAAAAAAACTTTTTGTATTAGGTATAAAATATTTTATTTATTTAGGGACAAAAAACGGTTACAACATAGATAATATAAGACATACAAATGGAATAAAATTTTGACAATATTGCAACCTACAGCATCATCCGCAGATAAATAGGAATATGTAATTAAAAGGTGCCACTAGTGGCTTAATGTACACATTAAAAAAAACTTAAATAATAATAAAGCAAAGAATAAAAAATAAAAAAATGCCAAATAAAAGGAAACAAAGTGGAACGAAATGAAAATGAAAAAATTTACATTAAACTACGCTGTGTAATTGATGAAGTGCATCTTTCCTAAACTTCCACTTGGAACATGCAAAAATATCAACATTCATAAGATTAGAATTGTATGACTCAACCATCCGGCGTATAGGGCTGCGTAATCCAGTATTAGTTCTACAGGTACTTACTGCAAAGAGGGTTCCTACACGAGTATTACGTATGTTAACAGTACGAGGCACTACGTAGCATAATTGGCTCGTTAGGTCAATCGAGTCAAAACTATTATGAATAATGCCATGCAAAACGCTAGCTTGTAAGTATATATGCCTTGCCTCAAGAGTGGGGAGCTTGTGCTCGTCTAAAAGCTATGAGTATGACAACCGAGTCCTAAAGCATCTATAGTGCATGGATCGAAGGAACTTGCGCTAGACTTTTTCGATTTCGTCAACATATTTTGAATAGAAGGGGTTCCAAATAGGGACAGCGTATTCCAACTGTGAGCGAATGAGGGTTTTAAATAAATATATATAGGTAGAAGGTCGCTTAAATTCAGTGGAAGACCTCATCACAAAACCATACATTTTAAAAGCCTTATTAACTATGCTCTCAATATGCAGATTCAGGTGAAGCTTACTATCCAGCCGAACTCCAAGGTCATCAACAGTAGTGATGTTAGCCAAAACAGTACTTCCTAGAGTATAATTGATTAAATATCACTCAACAACCGTGCATTGGGCAATAAATGAGGTTTGAGTTTGAGGCTGTATGGACTAAAACCCTTTGCCTGCACTACAATAGAGGAAAAATTCCTTTTTGAAATCACTCCCACAGATTGCAGGACAGCGAAAGGAAAGATGTTACACATCAAAAATGTTATGCCTTAAACAAAAAAATATGTTGTAAGTGTAATGTACTTTATCTACATACTTATTTATTAAAAAAAAAACTTGAGAGGTGTCAAGGGACACCCGGATGGAACGAAGTTATATAAGTCGAGAGAGTGTATATAATATATATATATATATATATATATATATATATATGCCTCTTTAAAAGATGATTACAGACATAATCTGTTCCCAGCCAAACCGTATAAGCTACAGTCAATCTGTTCTCAATCCTGGAGAGCGCGATAAATTAAAATTAAGTACAAACACGAGGAAAAGATTAAAAATGTATAAGTAGGTAAAAAACATAAATTACAGGGCCTTCGGATTCCTTACATCAAACAACT
The DNA here is from genome assembly GCA_951361185.1 of Ochropacha duplaris. Lineage (NCBI taxonomy): Eukaryota > Metazoa > Arthropoda > Insecta > Lepidoptera > Drepanidae > Ochropacha > Ochropacha duplaris. The sequence goes on along the minus strand of OX592707.1, from coordinate 430,627 downwards.
CCAGCAAACGTCGAAACGGTAGATATCCAAGGCCATCCAATATAACAAGTTATATAACTCAGTCCCCTGACGTTTGGACTATCTCGCTCGCACTGGGTATTAAGAGGGATGAAAAATTATGGCAAGTATTTTACCTGTAATTTTATTTCCGCAGAGAAAGCCAGAGATTATTTTCAACAAGGAAAATACCAAGATAATTGCTTAAGAACTTCAGTTCTTATAGAATGATAAAAGCCTAACGTGATCCACGGTGTCAGTTTTTGAAGTAAATTATATTTTTAATCGCACGTTTATACCAGTATTCCTAAAACGTTTCTTAGCATTGTAAAGCTATGATATTTCTATAAATATCAATGTAACTTTATCAAAACTTCGAGGTTATTCAGAATAATATTTTGATAATAATCTGCGTGCGAATAAACCCAGTATAACTACAAAAGAAGCTATTTCTTGGCGATCGTCAGCAGCGACAGTCGTGGGTATTATTTTCATATAGACTTAGTGTTGTAAATAGATTTAATCTTTTGAGCTCTTTCTATATTTGCCTTTATACCGAAACGTAGCTGATATAAGCTTCATTAGGCAATGTCTGGTCTAATTTTAGAAGTTAACGTAGTTTCCAGTACGAAGACTTCGCCAGCCTTAAATCTACGTCCACTATTATTTAATTTTTGGACTTAGTTTCAGACTGAAATTTGTAAGGTACTACCTGTCCCCGGGGTTTCACTCGCGTCTCCAAAGGATCTTATGTTTTCGAAGAATAAAAATTATCCTATTTCTTTGTCCTTCTCAAATCTCTTTATCAAAACTGTCTTGAAAATGATTCCGTTAGATTTTTTGTAAAGGAATAACAGCCGTGACTGAATTGATATACGTTTCACTTTCCTCTGACAACAAAATAACTAGCAACTGGAAGATAACTAACATAAATTTATCCTAACTAATCTGCCCCTGAAACACAATCAATATATTATGTTGCGTAATTTCAATCACCGAAAACCATCAAGAGTAAATATTAGAAAATTAAATGGATAAGTGAAGTTGAATAGGAAACTTTTAATTAAAGTTAATGGTTCCTGCCAACAAAGGCTACACTCACCTTGATCCATAGTTCAGAACAAGCCTCGAACAAGGTATTGATTGGCTGTTAAGTCCAGTAGATCAATAAAGCCGGTTTAACAATTAATTAGTCACAAGATCAATAAACTATTAGTTAGTGAAGTTCGTGTATTGGAGGTTACCGTCTACCTTTACCAAGTTTATAATACACGGCAGTTGAGAGTAAACAAGCAATATCAAATTTGGTCAAGAGTAAAACCTTATGTCAGAAGTTTGACAAGCGGGTAAGCGGCGGTACGATTACGTATCTCGCGACAGGTTGGCAACAGGCGTAAATTGCTGTCAAACGTCACTTTTGTAGCGCTAAGCTAATACAAAAGTGACGTTTGACAGCAGCGATCGCGAAATTAACGCCTGTTGCCAACCTGTCGCGAGATACGTAATCGTACCGCGGGTCACCGTCTCCCAGGTCGATTGCCAAAGCGTTTTCACTCTTTTACAATACCTATATAGAAAGCAACTAGCTCCTGCTCTCTAACGTGCAACGGCCGGAACATACTGGTTTTAAAAAAGATAGAAAAGAGAAGAGAAAGAAGCTGCAAGGTGTTCATCATATACATAGTAAATTCGTAAAAAATACACAAATAAAAAAAGAATGACTCAATACACCAGGTGAGTTTCCTACTTGGTCATTATTATTTTTTTTTTTTTTTATATCACAAGTGACAACGAGGCAAGCGGGACACCTGATGGTAAGTGACAACCGTCGCCTATAGACATTGGCAATACCAGGGGATTGCTAATGTGTTGTACACCTTATTACAATGCCTTAAAGGCGAACTGGCTCTCAAGTGCAATTGCCGGAACACACCAACAGGTGCTTGGCGACAGATTTTCAACTTGAGGGTGGTAGCCAGCCAGTCGAGTACTACAAAGTACCCTACCACCGTGCTGTGGTTTCCTCACGATGTTTTCCTTCACCGAAAGCTCAAGCTCATTGTAAGGATTCGAACCCACGACCTTCGCCGCGGTATCCGACGTCACTTACCACTGAGCTATCATCGCCTTAAATCATTTGTCCTGTTAGGTATAATTAACAACGCGTGTGTCTAACTAATAAATAAACAATACCGCCAACTCGGGTCTATTGAACGGGAAGCGTTCTTGTAGTTCCTACTTTACTACAGCATTACAGCGTTGAGACGCAGTAGGAAATTATATCGTGGTAATCGAAAATATGTAGGTATTAATAAGCATTCCGTTTCGCGAAAATATAAGTTCATATATTCAAAAATAAGTAGTATGTAGATGTATGTGCAAGGGTGGATCCAGGTGGGGTCATGGGGGTCATGGGGGTCGTGAGGGTCGCGGGGTTCATGGGGGTCAAGGCCCTCCTGGGCTGGGTCTGGGTCGACTAGTGATATTTTTTGTAATTAACCTTGGGTTAGTCCTCGAATGTAATGCCCCTCCTCTCCCAGAAGTAGTAAAGCGGGTGAGTCTAGATTGTATTTATATCTATATCAATTTAGCTAGGTATAGATATAGATATAAAATCAACTATTCTGTCGCATTAGGTTTGCCTGTAAGATAGATGTAAGTTTATGGTTAAATAAAATAAAAAATAAAAGCTTAATATAATTATACACTTAAACCTTTCTCATGAATCTTTCCGTTTATTTGTGAAAACCGTATCAAAATCAGTTCAGTAGTTTTTAAGTTTATGGCGTTCAGATGGACAGACAGACGCAGTAGGCATTTACTATTATTTTTTTAAAGCGAATTATCTAAATAAATTCAAGAAATGTGTAAAGGTTTTAAAAGTTAGTTAAAAGAATAAATGTAAGAAGCCTTTAAATGAAATGTTCGTTCCTATTTCAATAATTTTAAAGTCTTAATAAAAAACAAGTGACGATTAAAAATACGTATTACTAGCAGTGGTTTCACCCGCGTTTCCATGGGATCTTATCTTTTCCCGGGACAAAATATAGACTATGTTTATTAGGGGATAATGCTTTCAATGGTGAAAGTATTTTTCAAATCGGTTTAGTAGTTTCAGCGCCTATTCAATGCAAACAAACGCACAAATCTTTCTTCTTATTATAGTAAAGATAAAAAAACTGGCCACGTGCGAGTCGGACTCGCGCACGAAGGGTACCGTAAAATAGGCAAAATAATCACGTTTGTTGTATGGGAGCCCCCCTTAAATATTTATTTTATTTTGTTTTTAGTATATGTTGTTATAGCGGCAACAGAAATACATAATTTGTGAAAATTTCAACTGTCTAGCTATCGCGGCTCTTGAGATACAGCCTGGTAACAAAAGACGGACGGACAGTAATAAGTCTTAGTAATAGGGTCCCGTTTTTACCCTTTGGGTACGGAACCCTAAAAAATGCGAATATACATCGATGAAAGTCACTCGGCTGCCTGCTTTTTAGAAAAATAAGTACAAATGTCGGAGGAAAACTATTACAGCGGACTAAGTTGTAAACACTGTATTTATAGACATAGTAAGTATAGTAAAAATATGTTTTTTATGATTGAGGAAGGAAGGACACATAAACACAACATACAAAAATAATATATTTTCCCCTATAAGTACTGGTTTCTCAAGCTATTTCTAATGATGCGTTATTTCCATCGATGCGTTTGATTTGTTTAATAATGCAAAACATAGCCAACATGTTTATATAGATCATATACAGGGTGTAACGGAAAGGGATCAGTGGATCGGATGCGGTAGCAGGAGTATAGCTTGGCTGCCGCGATCCGCTGACCTAATTCCCTTAGATTTTTTTGTGGGGTTACATTAAAAACGTCCAGGTGTCCATGAACAAGCGAGTGGCTTTGTGCATAAAATACCAAGGACACCACGAATCTTCGTCATCTTTAAAAATGTAAGTTAATTTACTAAATACCTAAAGCTAGTATAGTGCGGTGACACGTTTGTTATGATTTTAATAAAATAAACTTGGAAACCCGAAATTCGGTATGATTTTTGTACTTTAGTTTGAGCTGAAACTTTGCGTGGAGATTCTATATCTGATATACTCTTCGCTGCATTCAGCTGTATATACCCTTTCTGTTACACCCTGTAGAGTCATCATCATGTCAGCTGGAAGACGTCCACTGCTGAACAAAGGTCTCCCCCAAGGATCTCCACGATGGCTGAGTAGCTATACCTAAGAAGCTTTTCAGGATGAACAGGCATAATCCTGTTCAAACCATGTAATGTACTCGACCAAATAAAAAAGGTAGACAGAGCCCCGCGCGCTTAAAGTATAGGTAACCACAATATAGGAAGCAGAATTTGAATAAAAGCGTGTTAAAAAGGAAGGAAGGGATAACGTACGTGCAGGTCACGCACACAACGTCGTGTACGTTGCTTCACTTCATTAGAGAAACCTCTGAAATCTGTGGGAGAAACGCTCCTTCTGCTTTTTTAGGGTTCCGTACCCAAAGGGTAAAAACGGGACCCTATTACTAAGACTTTGCTGTCTGTCCGTCTGTCCGTCTGTCCGTCTGTCCGTCTGTCCGTCTGTCCGTCTGTCCGTCTGTCCGTCTGTCCGTCTGTCCGTCTGTCCGTCTGTCCGTCTGTCCGTCTGTCCGTCTGTCCGTCTGTCCGTCTGTCCGTCTGTCCGTCTGTCCGTCTGTCCGTCTGTCCGTCCGTCTGTCTGTCACCAGGCTGTATCTCAAGAACCGCGATAGCTAGACAGTTGAAATTTTCACAAATTATGTATTTCTGTTGCCGATATAACAACAAATAATAAAATTAAAATAACATAAATATTTAAGGGGGGCTCCCATACAAAAAACGCTATTTTTTGCCGTTTTTACGGAACCCTTCGTGCGCGAGTCCGACTCGCACTTGGCCGGTTTTTTATTTGTTCTGTGATAAATGTACGTAATATTAACAATATTAGACTAAAACAATATCCCACCAAAAACATTATCATGTAAAGAGTGCTGCCAAGACACCACATGGCTCGCACTGTCAAAAAGTAATCAAATCTCATGTTGATCCAAGCTTCTAACTCTACACGCCCTAACTCAATACTCAATACTCAATTTTATTGCATAGGTACATAAAAAATTATCACATACATGACCCTAATAGGGTATAGCAATTGAACAATAGTCTAGGAAGGCAGACGGACCGAATCATTTTATAAATTATAATATTACTACATTTATTCTATTCATTATTAGGGTTTGTAAAATGGTCATTAAAAAAATCATCAAGGCAATAATAACATTTTTTTACTAAGAAGCATTTTAGGCGGTTCATAAATATGTTGTCCTTTTTTTCATCTTTTAATTCGTCGGGTAATTTATTATATATTTTCGTCGACATGACATTTGGACTGGAACTGTGCATTTTTAATTTTGACGCTGGCAGGATCAATTTGTGCCTGAATCTTGTTGCGTACCGTCGCGATTGGTCAGCTTGCTTTACAAATAAATGTGGGTATTTCCTAACAAAAGTGCATACTTCTAATATATAAATTGATGTCAAGGTGAGAATTTCGTGTTTAATAAAGTGTGGTTTGCATGTTTCGGGCTCTCTTATGTTTACAAGTATACGGATGCACTTCTTTTGGGAAACAAATATGTCTTGAGCATCGACACTATTTCCCCATAGAAGGATTCCGTACCGGAGCCATGCATATGCGTAAGCGTAATAAGCAGTTTTTGCCGTTTTGCTGTCCGTGGCTTTTCGAAGCTCCCGAAGTGCATATTGGAAGCTTGAGAGTTTAGTTTTTATTTTTTGAATATGGCTTTTCCAATTTAAATTTGTGTCTATATGTAGACCTAATAATGAAAACGTGTCGACACATTCTATTTTTGAGTTGTTATATGTAAAATTTATGTCAAGAGGGGATTTTTGGTATGGTCTAAATTGCATAATTTTTGTTTTAGAATAGTTTATGTCAAGATTATGGTCATTCATCCAAATTACTATAGTATTAAAAATGTCAGTGAGGTTTTTATTTAGATTATGTTTATCATTCAAATTTGTCAAAAGAGAGATGTCATCTGCGAATAGCACACAATGTTCATTAATTATTTTAGGAAGGTCATTTATATAAATTAAAAATAGGATACATCCCAGAACACTACCTTGGGGAATTGAGTTATGGGTTTGCAAGGTTTTTGATCTTGTCATGTGTATTTGTCCGGTTTTTGTGTCGAAATTTTCTAATTCGACAAACTGCTCACGATTTTCTAGGTATGATTTGAACCATTTATGTGTGACTCTACAAGCTCTAACTTCACAAACTCTTATTTGTGAAAATATATAACTTGGCCATTTCGCTACATTCACATGGGCTTAAAGTGAAAAATTTATTCACTGTTCATTACGTTTCTGATTTTGTAGTAACGAAATGGCCAAGTTACATATTTTCACTAATAAGAGTTTGTGAAGTTAGAGCTTGTAGAGTTAGGGCGTGTAGAGTTAGAAGCTTGGATCAACATGAGATCTGATTACTTTTTGACAGTGCAAGCCATGTGGTGTCTTGGCAGCACTCTTTACATGATAATGTTTTTGGTGGGATTTCACTTCTTTTTGTACATTGCTTGTGACAATATTTTCGTTTCAATTCGAAACAACGCCATATACCTAATTTTTGAAGTGAAAACTGAAGTCTCACAAACTGCCACCCCCTAGTAGGTAGTGCCCTTGCGCTTCGCTTCCTTTGGCTTGTAGTTCATCACAGTGGTCTACAACATATCGCACGATAGCAGTCCTGACTTGCGACGTGACCTCAACGTCTATTTCTTCATACATTAAGTATGTCAAGGAATAGAAGAGGCAGGAACTATCTCCCGGCATATGAAACATACGATGACGGCGAGGTCCCAGCTCTACTTCAAGTGAAACCATTTCACAATCCATGCTAACTTTTAAATCAGTTGGAAAATCGACTATGTTCAAACAAACTAACGAAATTTAATAAAATGAAACTTTTTGCCTATATAAATCTCTAACAATGAAACCATAGCTCGTTTCAATTAGAAACAACGCCATCTAATTTTTGAAGTGAAAACGTATTTGGACTGCCTCTGTATTTTTGTTGTTTATTAGTATTAGAAAGGGTTGTATTATTATTTTATTACATTATTTTTTGGATTCCGAACCTCAAAAGGTAAAAAAAGAAACACTAAGATCACTCTCTTGTCCGTCTGTCAGTGCGTCACCACCGATTTTCTCAGGAACAGGCGAACGGGTGGACCTGGCAAGTTGAAATTTATACCAAATACTGAGGTCTATAGTCCCTATTCGGTGTATAAAAATCCGGTCAAATGCGAGTCGGACTCGCGCACCGAGTGTTCCGAACAAACTTGTAAATAGTTCGTTCATCACGGTAATGGAGTCTTGAGGATTTATTTCAATTTTTTTTCGATTAAGTTTTCAATTACCTTATTGGAGATAAGTGCCAATTAAGCTAGACCTCAAAATTGTATGAGCTCCGATACAACTCAGAGGTCTATCTTAATTGGTGGTACTATGTATGTATGACCCCCTTTAATTTTAAACTTTTTGGAATTTTCCCTTTATTTGTGCTGTAAGACCTTGCTTTTTGCCAAATTTCGTGATTCTAGGACAACGGGAACTACCATATAGGTTTACGACCCAAGACCTATAGGGTACTTACGTCAATTTTGGTTAAAAGCAAGGTTACAGTAGAAGTAAAGGAAAAATTCTGAAAAATAAAAAAAAATGAAAATTAAGGTAAAATTTGGTACTTACAAGTTTGCGCGAAAATCTAAATTTGCCCATATCTTTTTATCGTGTTGACTCAGGACCTTGATTTTTATACACCTAATAGGGACTATTAGACTTCAGTATCTGGTATAAATTTCAACTTGCTAGGTCCACCCGTTCCTGGGATAAAACCGTCGAAAACCTATAGGGTAGTTCCCGGCGACCTAGAATCACAAAATTTAGCAAAAGGCAAGGTCTTACAGCACAAACTAAGGAAAAAAATTTAAAAATAAAAAAAGTTGAAAATTAAAGGGTGTCCCCATACATACATAGTTGACGCATTCCCTATTTAAGGGGTTCGGGGATAAAAGTTTCAAGTTTTAAAATTTTTTTGTTGTTTGTGTACTAATATTAGCCTAAATACCAAATTTCAGCTTTCTAGAACTTCAGGAAGTACCATTTATGAATTTTGATGATCATCAGTCAGTGACGAAATCGGGGGTTTGTAGATATCAATAAAATCTAAAGTATAACAGCTACGCTAATGAAACTTTATATGTTTAATAAGTCTGCTATAGGCATCATATTCTGAGAATTTTGTTTATCTGGTATAATTCAAAGCGAAGTTATGAGGGTTCAAAAATACGACGAAGCGCTTCGAGAAAAGGTAGGTAGTGCCCCTGCGTTTTCGCTTCGCTGGCTTGTCTTGGCGGGGCACTGCCGTGCCCCCAGATTAGTTTAAGTATCGATTCAAAATATTGCTTCATATTATTGTTGGCTTCATACAAGCCCATTATACTGTTATTGAACAATTTCACTAACAGTTCAATCACTTTAGTTATTTCAACATAATGTTTATGTTTGTAAATACAGCTCTGTTTACTTTATGTTTTCGTACAATTTTATTTTAACTAGATAAACTTACTATTAATATTGTAAAGTGCTCGTTTGTTACTACTAGCTGTACCCCGCGGTTTTACCCGCGTTACTGAGGGAACCCTTCTCAAAAATTGTTTCTTAGCTAATATTAGGAATCTACCTGCCAAATTTCAAGTTTGTACCATCACTTTCTGAGTTTTCGCGATTAATCAGTAAGTGGTATTTCGCTTTTAGATGTAGCTAATACATACATAGATATCACACGTATGAAAATGATAATAAACTTTACTGGACTCTAGTTCTTGTAACATAAAATAAAAACGGCAACAAAAATGCGTTTTTTGTATGGGAGCCCCCCTTAAATATTTATTTTATTTTAATTTTATTATCAAAGTAAAAATGCATTTCAATATTTTGTGAATATTTCAAGTGCCTACCTGTTGCCATTATTGATATCGAGCAAAAAAAGACAAAAAAATCGCGTTTGTTGTATGGGAGCCCCCTTAAATATTTATTTTGTTTTTAGTAATTTGTTGTTTTAGCGGCAACAAAAATACATAATTTGTGATAATTTCAACTGTCTAGCGATCGCGGTTCTTGAGATACAGCCTGGTGATAGACAGACGGACGGACAGACAGCGAAGTCTAAAAAGAATGAAGTAAACAGGCACGAACATTACCTACGTCAGTCAAAATAAAATGATGTAAAGCGTGGAAGGAATGCGACAGTAGGTACCTAGTCTTGTACAGTCGCGTCAATAACTCCCCTCGGGAGAATATTTGATTTACATTGGCCAGGTAAACGGTCCGTGTCGGATTTATTGACAACTTTTTTAAGAACTCCAACGTGATGATAAATCTTTGTGGAAGCGGTTTAGTTTTTATTGAATATTTTCATGCTTTCAGGGAGAGTAAAAACAATTTTCATTTTTGTAGGTTATTTTCGTCGAATCTCTTTCTAACAAAGATTATTATAGAAAAAAGATAAAACGGGAAATTTCACTGGACTAAATTTATTATATTCTTTTATCGTGTTTTTCCGTTAGTAAACGATATTATTGTGAGATTAAATTAGTCTTGTAAACAAAAGACTCAGCACAACAATTTTTTTTTAAATTCTGGATAAGCTTGTGTTTGACCACAATCTCACCATGGTAAGTGATGATGTGGCCGAAGGTGGTAAGCACACAAAGCCTAGATGGGAACTGGCTCTCAAGTGCAGCTGTCGGAACACACCGATAGGTGCTTGGCGACAGTTTTTCAACTTGAGGGTGGTAGCCAACCAGTCGGGTACTACAAAGTACCCTACCACCGTGCTATGGTTTCCTCACGATGTTTTCCTTCACCGAAAGCTCAAGCTCATTGTAGAATTCGAACCCAAAACCTTCGTCGCGGTATCCGACGTCACTTACCACTGAGCTATCATCGCCTTACCGGCCCGCGGTGTTACCCGATTTTTCGATGGATTTAGTGCGCATGCATTTAAATATTTTTTATAAATACCTTGATTTGAAGCAAATATTTTGCTTTTTATTGTAAATAGAACGAGTGAGATATGAAATTGAACCACAGATTGAAATCAACGAAATCACAGATTTCACCCGCGTTTCCGTGGGATTTTATCTTTTTCCGGGATAAAAGTTATACCTAGGATATAAACTAATTGCGTGCCAAGTTTCATCACGATCCGCTTGTAAAACCCCCCTTCGCAAATAATGCATTATTATTTATTTTAGAACAAATTTGATTACCATTAAAAAGGGTTATAGTACAACCTTAAAACATAGACAAATGGTGTTGCGGAACCTCACAACATATTGGTTTGTCATTTAAAAATAATTCTGTATACATAGGTATTTACGTTTCTGAATCTGAATAATACATATTATATCAAAAACTATATATATAAAATTAGAAGTCCTGACTGATCTATCAACGCCCAGCCTAAACCCTTATACCTAGAAAGCTGTTTTTTTTCCCAGGTGTTGTTTTTAAAACTTGACCGAGGAATAAGAACGGATTTTTCGAAATTCAACCTTTAAGGGGGTGAAAAAGCGGTTGAAAGTTTGTATGAAAGTCGGTCATTTTTGAAGCTAGAATCATGAAACTTTGTTTTTAGACTATCAATAAATAAAGAAACATGTGTATCAGCGTTATTTAAATTTATACCCCTGAGGGGGTGAAACGGGGGTTAAAAGTTTGTACGGAAGTCCGTAATTTTTGAAGCTAGAACCATGAAACTTAGTTTTTAGGCTAACAAATAAAAATAAAGAAATACGTGTTTTAGCATTTCCTATAATTCCACCTCTGAAGGGGTGAAACGGGGGTTCAAAGTTTTCCGGAGGTTTTAAAGGAGTTATTTCCGTTTCTTGGTATGAAAAAATGAGAATCAACAAACTGACTCATCAACGCCCAGTGTTAGACCTAGAAAGCTGATTTTTTTCACAGGTAATGTTTTTAAGATGTAGTTAAGATGTAGAGGATTAAGAAAGATTTTTTTAAATTCAATCTCAAAGGATACACGGGTGAAACCGCGGTGCGGAAAGCTAGTTTAAAAATAATTCTGTATACATATAGGTATTTACTTTTCTGAATCTGAATAATACATATTATATCTAAAATATCTGATATTTTTCTATTCAAAAAGTGGATGGACTTACTGTTTATCTATTGTTTTGTTTTGTTTAGTACCGATTCGGTAAATACTCAGAACACTTTGCATGTTTTCAATTGAACCGGAATAGCCTCCAAATCGTATTGGTCCCATTTTATATCATAAAAATCGGTTACATCGTCGTTTTTATTGTATTCCAAAGATTAAATTTTGTTATTTTGCTTCTGTATCCGATACATTTTTAACGAACGTTTTACTTGAGAGAGCGATATTACATTTTCTCTTTTACAATTTTAAAGCCACAACGGAAATTCGATGCCAATTAAAAATATATTTTTTTTAATGATTAAAACATCCCATTTTATAAAACACGAGGCTGTAATTTTAATAATGAGGTTACTATTTTTCGAAAAAATCCATTCGATTTTGTAATTGTGTCCTGAAAATAATTTAACACTTGAAAATTGTGCTATCTTTATCATCTTTAGTTATTGGAAAAAACTTTTTTTTTATGTCACAAGTTACAACGAGGCAGGCGGGTCACCTGATGGTAAGTGACAACCGTCGCCTATAGACATTGGCAATGACCAGGAGATTGCTTATGTGTTGTACACCTTAAGGCTGGCGGAACATAATATTTTAGGCCATATTTACACAGCTTACACTAAATAATCAGTTGAGAGCCCTAAGCGGTCGCCGAACAGTTCGCGTAAGGGTAAATGGCCCCTCAGGCCGCACCAACTTCTTGTCCTTCCCATAAAAATGACAAATTAAGTTTGTCATCAGTGTATATATTTTTTAACAGCAAAATTTCTAAGTTTATTGTTCACGAAACAGTTTGAAACGGTTCCCAACCATTTATTCAACCGTTCCCCAGAAACAAAGCACAAACACCGCCACATCAAATAACTTGAACTCCCTTCCAAGTAAACCCTTAATTCTAAATTACGATAGTTGAAATCCACAAAATAGTTAGAAAATCTATTTCAGTCCATTAACCCCCTTTCTGGTTAAACGGCTGGATAGCGTCACTGGCACACTGCTGGTTAAAGAGTCGTGTACAAAACAAATAAGTAAGCCGATCGCGGCCAACTGTTCTTATAACAAACTTGGTACTGATGTTTAGAGAAACGGCTGGTGGGTTTTGGGTGTGGTGCACGGGCATCAGAGAAGCGTGCTGAGGCCACTGGCGAGGATAATGTACAACTACGAAATATTATTTAAAAACGTAACTGTAAGGAATAAAAAGAAAAAAGTGGTTTTTGAGATAACATTTTTTTTTATGTAACAATTTTTTATTGTTCTAAAATTCTAAGATTTTAAACTTCTAAAATTTCCATTAATTTTCCATTCCATTCCATTTTTATATTTCAGCATTAGTAGTTTTTTGTTTTAATTACGATTTTAAATATTATTTGACCCAGGCTCATACGTAATTATCGTTTTCATAACAGATCCAGAAAAAGTTTTTTTATTGAGGTTCACCTGGTTTTGTTTTTTTTGAAAAGCCTACCCTATTATTCCTATAGAAAAATCAAATGAAGGCATTGGTGCCTAATTTGAACCCTAAAAGAACACAAAAAAACACTGTACTACATAGTTTTCTCGGGAATTCATGATAATATTATATCATAAGAACGATAATCATTTCAATATAAAACCAGTATGTAGGACACTGACTATAAAAACAAAGATTTGATTTGTATGTTTTAAAAAAATCGAAAATAACATGTCTACCCCGCTTACGCTCCTAACTAAGGCAGCGTCATAAAGCTTTGTTTACATTAATGACCCCCAGTGCGCCACGGGAACACATTACCGGACTTGTGAATGGACAATTTCAATGTTGATATTGACATCAAAATAATTATGTTTACGACAAAAGAACGATTATTTTTAATTTTTTTCTTTCACAGACTTCAATAAGGACTATTTTTAATACGAAGACATATCAAATTCTTTACTATGTATGACATACTAATAAAACAGTAGAGTACTAAGAATGATGATGATGAAAGTTTAGGTTATTTTGTTGATGACAAACAATACTTCATTATAAAATAGCAAATATTATTTTCAAAGTCACTTTGTTTCTTCACCGCCTTTTTTTTATTCTGGATAGGCTTGTGTTTGACCACAATCGCACCATGGTAAGTGATGATGTGGCCGAAGATGGTAAGCACAAGAAGCCTAGATGGGAACTGGCTCTCAAGTGCAGCTGTCGGAACACACCGATAGGTGTTTGGCGACAGATTTTCAACTTGAGGGTGGTAGCCAGCCATTCGGGTACTACAAAGTACCCTACCACCGTGCTATGGTTTCCTCACGATGTTTTCCTTCACCGAAAGCTCAAGCTCATTGTAGAATTCGAACCCACGACCTTCGCCGCGGTATTCGACGTCACTTACCACTGATCTATCATCGCCTTAACATAACCTTTAAAGATTAAATTCAAAAACCAAAATCTAAATAGATACCACACATTTTTTTCCCTACAATTTTATTATGCCCTGAAATTTATAACGTCAACCTGAAGTCTCGAATCTTCAACATCGATCCAAGCAAAATTAAACCCGAAACAATTTGGACTTAATTTTGGAAGTTTTCCAAGGACCTTATCGCTAATTTGTTCGCGGGACTTGATGCCCCTTTTCGCTATCTCAGTGAAATCCCGGTCAAGATTCCCGGAGGTCGAGCCCTCCAAGTTAGTGTAAGCCAAGCTTTATTCTGCTGGATTAATTTATTGGAAATATGACTGTCCCTAAAATTTATGGTTATTTTTGAAGGGTAGATCTTTGCCTGTATCATAAACCTAACTGATTTCTTTCCATAATATTTTTTACTTACGAAAAAAGACGTCTACGAAAATATCTATTTAGTTCATCGAAAGTAATTTTACAATTATTATCATACATCGAAACACCGCTAGGGCCGCTTAAGGCGATGATAGCTCAGTGGTAGTGACGTTGGATACCGCGACGAAGGTCGTGGGTTCGAATCCTACAATGAGCTTGAGCTTTCGGTGAAGGAAAACATCGTGAGGAAACCACAGCACGGTGGTAGGGTACTTTATAGTACCCGACTGGCTGGCTACCACTCTCAAGTTGAAAATCTGTCGCCAAGGACCTGTTCGTGTGTTCCGGCAATTACACTTGAGAGCCAGCTCGCCTTTAAGGCATTGTAATAAGGTGTACAACACATTAACAATCCCCTGGTATTGCCAATGTCTATAGGCGACGGTTGTCACTTACCATCAGGTGACCCGCCTGCCTCGTTCTCACTAGTGACATAAAAAAGAAGGTGCTCGATACATTTTCAGGGTGGTAGTCAGTCAAGCGGGTACTACAATCAAAGAAACTACCCTACTACTGTGCACATATTTTCTAACCTTTTTGTTCGCGTAACTTTTATATTTTTAATTGTTGCTAACAAATCTGGTAACATTACCTTTTGATGAAGTTACAGAATAGAATTAATAAAACATAAACTAAAAAGTAAAGAATAATATTTTAATTTCAAAGTAAGAGCCTTAAAGGACAATCAACAAAATTATTGATATTTATAAACAGTTCTTTTTGGAGTCGGTGCCAGCCAAGAAGAAGGACAGTTTTGAACTGGAAGTGTTCATACGAGAAAACGTCTTACGACACCTCTCCTTACGGTAATGTTCCTTAGGTCTGCGCCGTCGCTCCCCTACTTTTCGAAAGTTTGTTACAAAGGCAGAATTAAACTGTCCTTCTTGGCTGGCACCGACTCCAAAAAGAACTGTTTATAAATATCAATAATTTTGTTGATTGTCCTTTGAGGCTTACTTTGAAATTAAAATATTATTCTTTACTTTTTAGTTTATGTTTGTACATAGGTATAGGTTACAGTTTTGAAGTCGGTTTTTGTTTTTTATTTTTAAAAATAATTTTATTTTTCAATTTTTAAACTCGAACTAGTCGGGCCGGTAAAATATAATATATGTTTAACTAGCGGGCCCGGCAGACGTCGTCGTCCTGCCCTGAAATTGAAACAAATCTTGGAACTCGATTCCAGCGCCACCTACCGGGTCCAATTGTATTTTAAAACCATCGAAGAACCCATTGAAGTATACACACAAAATTTCATCCAAATCCAAAAAGTCATGCTCAACGACTCATTTTGATTCACTAAGGTTTATCAAACGAGATATATATTTTTTTTGTTTTTGTTGATTTTCTCAAAAAGTGGTGAATCAATTTCGATAAAATTTAAATGGGACCACCTCTGAAGCATGATCTACCAAACAAAAAAAGAATCATCAAAATCTATTCATAATTGGCAGAGAAATCGCGTAACAAACATACAAAAAAAAAAAAAACATACAGTCGAATTGAGAACCTCCTCCTTTTTTGAAGTCGGTTAAAAATCTACGTTCTGACGTACATAAATGATACAATTGTGCCCCTTCCGGGTTAAATGTAAAAAGGGTTAGGAATAATTATTTAAAAATGTGTAATGAATTAGTACATAAACAAAAGGTTGCCAGTGTGTAAAACCCCGCGCGTTAAATATACGAGTGCTTTTAACCTTTTTCACACAGATCATAAAAATTGTGGGGTACACCGTCGATAGGTGTACGCGTTATTAAACTTTTGTATTAGTTCACATCATTGTGTATCAATGTTAATAAAGTAGGTACCTACCTACAATGTAATTTTATAAAATAAATTCAGTAATTTAATTGTGGTAGCTGGTAGAACCAGACAATTTAAAAAAAAAAGTATTTGTATGCAAAAATGTACATTGAATTTGTATGATTGTTATAAAATTGAAATTAAAATATTATTTACTAGTGGGCCCAGCAGACGTTTTCCTGCCCTGAAATTAAAACAAAACATAGAACCCGATTCCAGCGACACCTACCGTGGCCAATTTGTGAATCTAAACCATCTGTCATATGTCAGCCCGATCTCGAGACATGTCAAAAAGTCGTTCTATTCAAAATGTATGACAAAAATAATTGTCTTCATTATTCTTTTTTGTGCATTTTTCTTATTTTTTAATAGTTATTCTGCTATTCCTGGCGGAGACGAATCTAACAAATCAAAAACCATGAAAATCGGTCCAGCCGTTCTTGAGTTATAAATAGTGTAACTAACACGACTTTCTTTTATATATATAGATTTAAGAAATAAAATAAAAAAACTTAAATGCCCATTACTGCGTTCCAGCCTTCCTGTAAGCCAGAATACAAAAATACACTACTCTGTGGCAATCTGGCAATCAATAATTTAAAAAAGATAACATCCCTTCGGAAACCGCGGGGCGGATAACTAGTTAATTATAATGTATTTAAAAGTAGTGTCAGTTCTCCTTAATTATAAGCTTTGCTCTGTTTGGGATCAGATGGCTGGATTGATGTGTGAAGAGTGTCCCAGGAGATAATACAATTACCTTGTCCGGGTGTCCGAATCAGGGTGTCCGGTTAGTAGTACGACAAAGGCGATACCAAAAAAGTAATTGAGCTTTTTGAAATAGTTTTATTTCACTATGAAATAATTAATAGATTTTTTTTTTGGATAATATGCTTATTGACTATTTGGTTAATGTTCTGGTAGACGTGAAAACACGATTGGATTATATCGCCTCGATAGAATTTAATTCCGAAAAGACCTCTTCTTTCTTTTATTTTTGCATTTTATTCTAAAATCATAACGAATTTCATAGCTTAACTCCATTCAAAATATGGATATTAGGTATTTGAAAATTCTGGTCGAAAATCTTTTTGATAAATAGCGTGATTATTTTTTAATCAATTTTTATTTGGTTTGGCGCTTACGTTGTTTTATTTTGGGAGCGAGCGCATTGTTGCGCTCTCTTTCTTCGCATATGGAAGTAAATAACTCTGTCACTTTCGTAGCTCCGCCCAGTCGGCCTGCCATCAAGTTTTTTTACGTTTTTTACGTATCACCTTAAGGGGGAAATAGGTGGGCGGGTCACCAAAAAAGCAAAGCCAAGATCACGTAATATTTCGTAAATTCTACCATAGGATAGTTGTATGTAGGGCGTTTATTATTGTATAGAATAGTTGTGTCCATAAACATGTAACGTGTATATTTCTCGCGGCGGTATCACGTTTGGTCAATAAACACGCTGGAAACGTATCGAACTGGAATATGGAATGGAACGAAGACCGAAGATGGAATTTTTGCTAGGTTTTTGTTACTTTCGTTTTTGATGGAATAAAAATGTTTTTGAAGTATTCTTGTTTAGTAAAACTATAGTTATTTTACCGGTTTTATGAATAAATACACGCAGGTAAGACTAGTATGTTCCTTTGCACAAGTGACAACCAAGCAGATGGGTCAACTGGTGGTAAGTGAATACCGTCGTCTACAGATATTAGAAATACCAACGGTTTTATGATGCTTTTGAGCTTTTAAAGGCAACTGGCTCTCATATACATTTGTCAGAACCATTTGTCAGAACATACCAACAGGTGCTTTTTGACAGATTTCCTTTTATATGTTTCATTTTAAGCATAAAATTATTAAAAATGTAATTGAAAAAGAGCCAATATAGTTAGATCGTTCAAAAATATAACCTTGCTGAGTTTCTTGCCGGTTCTTCCCAGTTGAAGGCTGACTTCCTAACCGGTGGTACCTAACTTCTATAGTTCAACCTTCATAAGTGCCCTCCAAGGGCTTAAACTGAATAAATGATTCTGCCTTTGAACCCTAGAGCTGAACTAAGTATGTTATTACAAAGTTAACAATGTATTGAAAACAGATTCATAATATAATTTCAAAACTAATTAATAAAGTCACAGTAATTTTAGTGAAACAGGCAGGCGCATGTAATTAATTAAATAACACACCTTAATGGCACTAAATTGATATTGCCTTCCAAAATTACTGGAATACTTCATAGTGATTATTCGCTCAAACTTTGTGAATGTGTGCGAGTTTTACAAGCCACACATGGCTCTAAAT
Organism: Ochropacha duplaris; assembly: GCA_951361185.1. Taxonomy (NCBI): domain Eukaryota; kingdom Metazoa; phylum Arthropoda; class Insecta; order Lepidoptera; family Drepanidae; genus Ochropacha; species Ochropacha duplaris. Next base: position 412,407 of record OX592707.1, on the reverse strand, counting down.
CTGAGGTGACTAATTTAGTACCTACCTAACAGAAATAGTCAACCTAACAAAAGACGTCAGTTGTGTACGCTAGTTCTTGCGATTTTTCGACGACAGATGTTGTCGTTGGCATTTCATGTTGTGGTTGGCATCCAACTTTTGATTGAATAGGTTTAAATTGATTTTGAAAAGAGTATTAGCTGGGTCTTCTCAGAAAAAGGAACCTCCCAAACCGTGCGTCAGAATCTAGACTATTCATAATGCCTAGGCCGCACTCATCGCGATAACGCGGATATTTGGGCTATCGCGACGTATGTAGCCAGATATTCGTGAAAACTTCGGCACTTCGCGCGAAGCTTCAGGCACATCGCTCCGCTGTCGGAGTACTCTCGCACATCAAAGGGTTTTATCGCGATGAACTCCGCTTGCGCGGCCACGTTCCATTTTGTTTTCTGCGTTGTACAACGCGCATGTAGTGGCCGCGACGATTCGCCGTAGACCGAAGACGAAGTTTATCGCCCGAATGTTATCGCGATGAGTGCGGATGAGTGAAATATTTTCATATTCTAACACAATACAGGCTTCGAAAAATCCTATCCCAAAATATCCCGGAAAATGCCATAACATAACTGGGTCACCAAAACAGCTGCGTCTAATTTTAAACAACGTAATCTAAATAAAGGATACTGAATAATAGACGAGTGTAAATAATAAGACAGGTTTACATGCATCAAAAGAATCTGCTAGTTTATTAAGGAAACTGTTTATAAACAGCACTGTGTACATTACCAGTTTTATGCGAATTCGGTGCGTAAAAAATCGGGAGATGTAATAAAGTTTTCCTTCGATGGACCGATGTTTAAAATTTCGGTTGAATTGAGGATTAACTAATAGTAGATTGTTATACAAGGGGCTAAAATGACCCATTATATACGAGGTAGTTCTACTCCCGAGCTTTAGCGAGGGACTAAATAGAAACCGAGTTTTAATGGGTTTTAGAGCCGTGTGTTACACTAAACTTTTCACTACGATTGCGAAAAAATAAAACAATTCAATACAATATGTAATATGTAGTTTATAATTTCTTTTTTTTGTTTCTTCTGTAGCCGCAACACATTACATGCATTCTACCAGAGATTTTCAAAATTAAAATGAAATTATTTTTTAATGAAACAGTAATAAGTCGAGTCTTTCCTCTAGGGGAAAAAGTTTTTTTTTAATTTTTTGTGTGTCAAATGACACTGTGCCTACAAAAACGAAAAAGTCTTTAGTCATAAGTAGAATAATCATGAATAAAGACTCGACTTATTACTGTTTCATAAAAAAAGAACTTCATTTTAATTTTGAAAATGGAACTAAAATCGGCGATCTCTGGTAGAATGCATGCAATGTGTTGCGGCTACAGAAGAAACAAAAAAAAGACATTATAAACTACATATTTCATATTGTATTGGATTGTTTTATTTTCTCGCAATCGTAGTGAAAAGTATAGTGTAACACACGGCGCTAAAACCCATTAAAACTACCTCGTATATAATGGGTCATTTTAGCTCCTTGTATAACAATCTACTATTTTTAAGTATGTTGAAGTGGTTAGAACATAAAGACTAGGGAACTGACTCTCAAGTGCAGCTGTCGGAACACAACGTTATAATAATAATATTTTTTATTTCTTTCTACTTACTCGTACAAACTAGGTAAATATTACAATTAAACATTGACTGAAAAATAACATACAGCAACGTTAGGTGCTTGGCGATAGATTTTCAACTTACATTCTCCACACACGGCCATCTCAAACTCAAACTCATCTATTCAGTTTAGGCCCTGTTAAGGCACTAATGAACGTTACAATTGACTCTACCACACCGGTTCGGAATACACTTAAACTGAGAAGACTCCGGCAAGAAACTCAGCATCTGATCCCAAACTAAGCAGAGCTTGTAGCCAAATAACTGTTTAATTATATTTCTAAATACATAATTACACCCTGACTCTTGTTTGTCCTTAGTAGGAATCGAAGCCACGACTACAATCGACGTGAATCTTGAGTAGAAAAAAACTTCAAAAATGGTTATTTTTCTAAAATAAAAATAGCCTTAGTTACCTTTTATAACATCAGCTATCATCTATATCTAATTTCAATATGCATTTGTAATAAAAAATGACATTACAAAAAAAAACAAAATTTTATTTATTTGTAGATTCAATGTCGACTGCATGACACCAGATTAACCGTTTGGCAGCTGGATGGAGGTGGGGAGACATTGTGAAAAGGGTTAATAGGAAGTAAAATTCGCTGAGAATTTGATGAAAAATAGTTGAACAGTTTAAAGACCAAAATTGAATATTTAGATGAGAAAATTCTAACAAGAGTTGAAAGTATTTTAATTAGTAATTTCGGTTACCACATACAAAATATTGTATTCAGTTGTTAGTAAATGAAATGAAATGAATTGAAATATTTATTCATCCAAATAGGCCTTCCCAGGCACTTATGAATAGTCAGACTCTTAAATGCTCGGTTCGGAAGGTTGTTTTTGCTGAGAAGAGCCGGCTATAAACTCAGCAATTACTCTTTTCAAAAACAACTTACACCTATTACACTCAATAATTTATTCATGTAGTCTAGTAAAACTCGGTTTTGTTTGTTAAATTATTAATGTCTCATAAATACCTACCTTTGAGCTGTGAGGGACTAATTCGCGCTTTGTGAAACCAAATTCTAAATCACATTTCACTATCCCATAAGGATTGCACGTTGGGAGGTTGGATGTTAGGTTAGAAGGTTGAGCGAGCATAAAGTGCTGCTAAGCTTTGAGTTTGGGTCTCAGGTAATACAAATGAATTTGGAATTTGCTACCGACAGAACTGATTCGTATGTTTGAAATTAAACAGATAATACGGAAGAAAGGAAGACGACCTCGGTTCCGTCCTCTAATTTTAATTTGAATATTTTCAATTATTATTGTTATCTTTGAAATCGCTGTTCGTTTATTAACTTAGTTACTATTTATCTCTTTATTATTTAGTTAATCTTATCATTATTGTTTGCTTTGTTCTTTAGCAATTATTTAGCAACGATAATTTAAAAAAAATCTGTAGGTAACGTAGCTGGACTTATTTTCTAAATTCTTCTATTGTTAGTATATTTATTACTAGCTGTTCCCCGCGGTTTCACCCGCGTTCCCATGGGATCTTATCTTGTCCCGTGATAAAATATAGCCTATGTTAATCTGGAATAATGTAGCATTCAAATGATGAAAGAATTTTTAAAATCGGTCCAGTACTTTTTGAGCCAATTCGTTACAAACATACTTACATACAAATCTTTCCTCTTTATAATTTTAGTATAGATTGTCATAGTTACGAATAAAATTAAAATAAATAAAATTCGTACACGTCATTAGACGTTTGTCAGCTTTAAATGAATGAACATAGGGTACCTGTCCACTAACCATTTGTCATGGTTGTCAGCTATCGCGAGCATTCTTAACACACCAAGTTATTCTCAACTTAGAGTTTGTGAATTCTTGCTGACACTCAGTAAGGTAAACTAGGTATCCAAGTTTCAGATGCTGCTCCAAGTTTCCCAACAAACTTGAAACTTGTAGTGTAAGCAAAATTATTATTCCTTATGCCAATGTTTTATCGTTAGTTTGGTGCACGGATGGGTTCAACTTGTTTGTGCACTTTAACTTGTTCGGTTATGAATTTGGACAGTATTTTTTTATTCTCGATAAGCTTGTGTTTGACCGCAATCTGATTATGGTAAGTGATGATGTAGCCAAAGGTGGTAAGCAAACAAAGCCTAGATGGGATCTGGATCTCAAGTGCAGCTGTCGGAACACACCGATAAGTGCTTGGCGATAGATTTTAACTTGAGGGTGTTAGCCAGCCAGTCGGGTACCACAAAGTACCCTACCACCGTGCTATGGTTTCCTCACGATTTTTTCCTTCATCGAAAGCTCAAGCTCATTGTAGGATTAGAACCCACGACCTTCGCCGGGGTATCCGACGTCACCATCACTGAGATATCATCGCCTTAAAATTGTTTGATTTTATTCTGTAAATTTTAGTACGAAGCAAAGTCGATGATAGCTCAGTGGTAGTCGTGATTTCGACACCCTCACGTTGAAAATCTGTCACCAAGCACTTGTTAGTGTGTTCCGGCAGTTGCTCTTGAGAGTCAGTTGTCTTTAAGGCATGTTAAAAGGTCGATAACACATTTTGTTTAGATGTGAAGATGTTTATTACTTTTCACGAGAAAAGTACTGAACGGATTCTGATGAAACTTGGCACATGCGTAGGTAGATAAATACAGGATTACTCTTTACCCTGAGAATAGATAAGATCGCTCGGAATGTGAGTGAATCCACGGGGGACAGCTAGTAGAAACATAAATATTGGAAAAATAGTAAAGTTTTTAATGTTGATGCAAATTCGTAACTCAAGCGCACATTTTTCGCAATGCGTAGTTACAAAATTGCACCATACTGCAGTATGATATTGAAATCAAGTAAAAACCGTAAAAATACCGGTTAACATTTAAAATAAAAAATGAGATACACGAAAATGGAATGAAATTAAAATGTTGCCGGACACTTGCTGTTCAGAATCGATCACTGTTGTGTTTTATGCAATTGCACATTTATAAACAGTAATAAAGGAGACGACACGCGCACTAATGTCTATGCAATAAAGTCTGTCACATTTTAGGGGGCATGAGGCAACGCACACATGAATAGTGTCAACACAAAAACATTTTTCGATCACATCGCTACGTATGCACACAACAAACACTAGCATAAACCATACGCACACAAGTACATTCACACACAGGGACAACGTGTCAGTGCACGAGAGTTTTATATAACCGGCATGAACTGTGGTCTTGTACCTTTGGCAGGGGAACGCCTGTCAGATTTAATACTCAAAGTGTCACATGGTTGTCGCAAACGTCAATTTATTTCAAATCAAACGGCAGTTTCTTTTATGTTCCAAAACAACTTACAATTGCGATAATAAAGCTCGCTTAATCTTATTAATAAACCTAAGTTTGTTTTTAAAGAGTAATTGCTGAGTTACTGCCGGCTCTTCTCAGCAAAAGCAACCTTCCGAAACGTGCACTAGTCTGACTATTCAAAAGAAGGCCTATTTGGATGAATAAACATTTCATATCGTTTCATTTCATATTGGATTGCGTTAAAACCATTTAAAAATGAACAAGCAAACTGCATTACGAACAGAATAATCAGTTTTAAATGTAATACACTTAATGGTTTGTTTACACTGGGTCAGTGCGGTTATTATCCACACATCGCAAACAAGCACCACCACTATCGTATCAATGTGGATGTGGTTTGGTGAATCGAATGTTTGCTAACTTTGACCGTCAAATCTGATTTTAATCTGAGCCAACCACAGAGATAATAAGGTTCAATATAGTCTGATAATTAGATGATAATCAGTACTACGAAAATTAATATTTTCGTGGCGTCGTCTGTCTGTTTGCGACTGAAGTGACTGAAGTGTTTTGTTCCTGTTTTGATTATAATATAGGACAAAGACAGTTCAATATCCTTATCAAAACAGCACACATGCAAAGCTGACGCTACCACAGGCTCAAAACACACTTGAAATGAGTAGAATCCGACAAGAAACTCGGCAAGACAATTTTTTTTCTGCTGTGGATTTTTCTTTTCAACATCCTACTAATATTATAAATGCGAAAGTATGTTTGGATGTGTGTGAAGATGTTTGTTACTCTTTCACGCAAAAACTACTGGATGGATTTTAATGAAATTTGGCACACAGGTAGATCATATATAGGATACTTTTTACCCCGGAAAAATATAAGATCCTTCAGGAACTCGGGTGAAACCGTGGGGCGGAAACTAGTATTCAAATATTTGACACTTTGCCAGGGGGATGCAAGTGCAGAGACAAACTACAACCAAATATTTTTGTCTTCCATATAAAGAGCCACCTTATACCCGGCTTCATTGATCATAAAATAAAATGGCACCCGACAAAGCAAATATTGGGCGCCATCTTGAATTAAAATAAAAATGTAATTCACTTAAAATCTTATTATATGTGTCATTAAAACTGATTTATTATTTTGTACTTTTGGAAGTTCCTACATCTCTCCAAAACTAATTATCCGATTTTGAAAATATATCTGCATTTCATTTTGAAACCGGGGGACGGAAGCATTTCGTGCAATTCGGTGTTTTTATTATTCATAACGTGAATATCCTTTATTTTGGAATAAGCACAATGGGAATATGGAAATAATTACGTGTCACAGAATGGACTGACACCAGATTCGCGAGCGTAAAATGGCAAAGCAATAAAGCAGACCACATAGTCGTATGTTACGGCTACGCCCTACATTTGCGAATTTTGTTAGTTTACAGCTACAATCAGCTCGCAGCGTATGAAACAAGAAGTGTTAAAGCACCGAATAAAAATACATATAACACTATTAACTACCATTTTATGAAACGTGCTTTTTTATGCAGTAGCAGCAGAAATAATAGAGGACGCAGTTATGGAATAATTGGATTTTTGAGAAAATTATTGGACCCGATAGGTGTGGCTGGAATCGAGTTCTAAGTATAATATTTTTAGGGCTGGGCAACGTCTGCCTGACCCACTCTGGGAAATTCTGAGCTGAGCTTGAGCTATGGAAACCAAATAACTGAAAAACTACATAAACATACATAGATAATTAGCTAAACAGACATGTTCATGCACACATATGTTTGTCCTGGATGGGAATGCAACCCACGGCCTGTACCCACCCAATGATGATCGTTTAGTGAAGGGAAAGCCCCCATAACTCGTAGGGAGCTAACAAGGGCTCTTTAGATATGCGTAGCTATTATAGATTGAACGCTGAAACTAAGCCGCTCTCATATGCAACATGTGGGACGTGGTAGAGCGAAGGCATTAGACCGCATGAGATTGATATGGCTTGATTTAAAAGCGTGTGCTAAGATTTTGCTGACGTCATCTGCCGTTTTATTTCGGTAACAGCAATATTTTTAACAATTTGACACAAGAAAAAATATAGCATTTTTAGATATTCCAAACAATATTTTTTGATGGGTAAAATTTTATTATAACGATATCCTAATGTTAACAGTATTACCTGAAGCTATAATAATAATAATAATAATAAAACATTTATTTCTCTACACAAAAGTAAATACAAAAAGAGCTTAAGTACTATGCGAACCTATTTTGTGAGAGACTGGTGCCTATTGTAGGTTTTATAAAACCTGGTGACCTCACCAGGACCCCACTCCACGGCTAGCTATAACTATGATGTTGCGCTTAGAAAGTATAGATATAACAATACAAATGTGAGGTTGAAACTGCGGGGTCTTTGGGGGCCGACCGAGGAATCACCACATTTTCCGTGATAAGTCTAAATGCCTAGTCGACGCATCTCCTGTCCAGAATGCTGACATATACCTCGCCCAAAGAATCAGCATTGCCATCCAATTTGGCAGCATTATGGGTACTTATGTTACCTACCTGACAACGACATGTTTTTGTTTTTCAAACTTTATTTGAATTGAGAACGTCGTCCCTCAAACAGTGACTTGATTTCTCCATCATTCCCCACTCATATAAAAGGCTTCAACGTACAAAATATTAAACTAACCGGAAACTATGGAAGTATAACAAATCCAACATCCGGCAGCCCGGGTGGCCCGGGGCAACAGAAACCCTATCGACAGGTGATCAGTGACGAGGGTTCTGCACAATTATTGCTTTCTGATTTCATTCAGATAGTCTACTTTTATGGAAACCGTTCGAACTTGAGTGGAGTTTAAAATCACACGTCCCGTTCAACAAATGGTTCGATTTGGGGAGTTAGTTGAATTGTACCAAAGTTATGTCGCTTTAGTAAGTACCTCAGTCATTTTTGAACGGAAATTCACATATCTGTAATATGAAAAGAAGTTGAGCCTAACTTCTAAACATCTCAGGATCCAGATAAAGAGAGAGAGAGAGAAAGAATGTTAGACATTGTTACTGTTTCTATTTGCAAACTAAACAATTTTTTACACTCATCTCTTTCTTACAAATATTATTTAAATTAGTTATTTCCATTGTAGATGGTGACTATAAATTTAATAATATTCACGTTAAAAAACAAGAAATGTTTTTACTAAGTACTAGAATATTTATTAAATGTGTTAGGAGCTAGCAGTAGCCGGACGTAAAAGACTTTCCAGCATTGATTATTTAAATAAACAAAACTACTCTACTTGAAACCCTATTCTCTCTTTGTCTCTTTGCCTGGCCCTTTCCCATTTTATTTGGGGTCGGCCCTCCGTATCATGCGTCTCCAGGTTTTTGGTTTATTTTGTTTTTGGTTTATTTTGGTTATTATATTTGGTTTATTTGGTTTATAATAATATGTTAGGGTTCAATTTAGAGTCAACTTCATTTTTAAGGAAGCAAATATTCGCGAAAATCTTTTTTTTCCTGATGTAGGTATAGGATTTCACTATGATGTAAAGATGCACACACAAAGTTCAAAATGGAACTTGATCTCAAGTAAAGCTGTCGGAACACACCACTAGGATTTCACAGATTTTCAACTTGAGCTATTTTGCCAGCTAGACGAGTCAGCCAACCAACCTATCAACAAAGTAACTCCACCGTGCTCAGGATTGTGTACAATGTTTTCCTTCACCGAAATCTCGCTACGCTATTCGAAGTCATTACTGAGTCTTAGCCTTAAAAGTAATATCGCCGTATAGAATCGCCTTGGAAAATATTACGTTATTGGAATTGTAAGTACATACCTACGGAATATTTTATATATTTCTCTCAAGATAGCTTCGTGTGTTTGGAAATTAGATTATACTTTGTCGAGACTTTTTGGTTGGACTCGAGGATTCTAAGTAAAAATTACTTCGTTATTTCGCTTTGATGGTAAATTGTAAGATAGATACATACTGGGAAGACTACATATTAATGCTAGTACACAATGGTAACTTATAGCAAAATAGCGAGAAAAATTAAAATTCTCGGAAGAAGCCTTTGCCCTACATACGGGACGACACACAACAAGAATTATTAAGTAAATTAAATAAAATAAATTTAAATTGTATTTTCATTAATATTAATGTAGCAACACTCTTTCCCTCTCAGTTTTATGTCACGAGCAGAAATACAACTGGAGGTACGCTATAGTATAAGAAAGAGAAGCAGTATAAGTTTCCCTACAAAAAAAAAAAAAAAAAACCTTGTCCCCTTCCAACAACTTTGCTGACTGCTGACTGCCCACTAGTGGGGCCCACGGTAACTTACGCACACACGTAAGCAGACTGTGCGGATCATAGAGCAAATGAATATTATACGGACAGATTATAATGTAGGTATATTAAAATGTAACCTTGTATCGAGTTCCGGGGCAGTAAAACCAAATAACATTTGAAAAAATCTACTAAATTTTTTTGTAATTTAAAACCATCTACATAAAATATTAAAAAAAACTGGCCAAGTGCGAGTCGGACTCGCGCATGAAGGGTTCCGTAAAAAAGGCAAAAAAATCACGTTTACACACATCCCATACAACATGGGAGCCCCCCCCTTAAATATTTATTTTATTTTAACTTTATTATTTATTTATCCTATCTAGGCTTTGTGTGCTTACCACCTTTGGCCACATCATCACTTACCATAGTGAGATTGTAGTCAAACACAAGCATATCCGGAATAAAAAAAAATTAAAAATTAATTAAGTAAAAATACAACTGAGTATTTTGTGAATATTTCAAGTGCCTACCTGTTGCCATTATTGATATCGAGCAAAAAAGGGCAAAATATAGCGTTTGTTGTATGGGATCACCTCTTAAATATTTATTTTATTTTGTTTTTCGTATTTGTTGTTATAGCGGCAACAGAAATACATAATTTGTGAAAATTTCAACTGTCTAGCTATCGCGGCTCTTGAGATAGAGCCTGGTAACAGACAGACGGACGGACAGACAGCGAAGTCTTAGTAATAGGGTCCCGTTGTTACCCTTTGGTTACGGAACACTAAAAATCAATGCCACTTTTCGTTGTAATTAACCTAAACCTAACTCCTCCTAAACGGCTGCACGGATTTTGATGAAATTTGGTGTGTGTGTTCAAGTGGATTTGAGAATGGTTTAAATTTTCAATTGGACCCGGTAGTTGGCGTTGCAAATTTTATTTTTATTTTCAGGGCAGGATAGCGTCTGCCAGGTCAACTAGTTATGGTATAAAAATAATGCTGGAATTCGAATATCTTCGTAAAAGACAAATTTTCCTCTTATAAAACTTGAGAGAATCCTAAAGGCACTATTTTCTAAATCCCAGACAATAATCACAGTAAATGTTCTCAGTTACATATTTCGATAAAGATTCGATAGAACGGGATTATTACCAATTAAGAAAACTGAGCCGAATTACAAATCGATAGGGTACATTTTAGGTATTCCTGCCAAAGCCCCGCCGCCAGTGTTCACGATAAGACCGTATTTGAACGTTAATAACCGCATTAGGTGGGTTAACTGCTCAATTTCTTTTGACAATAGGCTTTCTTGTTTATTCGACATTGATACTTATGTTAAGTGCGTTAAGAGTCACGATACTGAACAATCTTTTGTGCAAAATATTTCGATAAAATGTGTTGTTTTTTAGTTAACAAAATTCATTTTCATTCATTTTTCATTAATGAATGTCTATAAATTAGGTTAGGCCAAGAAAGTTTTTAAAGCCAACGGAGATTCCAATTACTTAAAGTTAAAAAAAACCCAAACTTTTCTTGTAAATTAATTTAATAATTATTATTGACTTTTCTTTATACCACAAGTCTGAAAAGCAAGCAAACGGGTCACTTGATGGTAAGTGTACAAACAAACACGCGTACTGCGAAGGACTGGAACTCCTTGCCTGAGTCTTTTTCCCGATAGATACAAACTAGGAGTCTTTAAGTCTCGAGTGAATAGGTTACCTCTAGGTAAGCGTGCACCATCGTAGACCGCATCGTCACCTAACATCAAGTGAGATAGTGGTCAAACGCGAAGCAACTGCCGGAACACCACCCACACACCAACCAGTGCTTGGCGACATTTTTTTAACTTAATCTTTTCTTTAACCACCGTGCTATGGTTTCCTTACAATGTTTTCCTTCACTAAAGCTCATGCTCATTGTAAAATTCGCTACCACTGAGCTATCGCCTTAGGTTATTTCCATGCGCTTTACTTGAGCGCAATAAGAACAATCAATACTTATGGCCTTATTCATAAAGATTTCGATGATTTTTGCAATTTTGCAAGCAACTGCTTAGCAGATTCTTAATTCGAATTTTTTATAGAGAATTTGAATTAAGAATCTGCTAAGCACTTACTAAACACCTTCAAGTTTGTTATGAATAAGGCCATTAGTGTTTATTGACACCAGCGCTTATATTATTAAAATATTACGATGTAACGTAAGTTAGTTAGTTTCCAAGCATACGCTCTTAGATAAATGTATAACAGAACACAAATATGGGAAGATACTGTAAACAATGCATGTGGGGTGGGACTAGCTAATGCAACGCACCATCATTCAAATGCAGAGCTGTCCAATTAAGAAAAGGTTCGAATCCTACAATGAGCTTGAGTTTTGAGGAAACCTTAGCACGGTGGTAGGGTACTTTGTAGTACCCGACTGGCTGGCTACCACCCTCAAGTTGAAAATCTGTCGCTAAGCACCTATCGGTGTGTTCCGACAGCTGCACTTGAGAGCCAGTTCCAATCTAGGCTTTGTGTGCTTACCACCTTCGGCCACATCATCACTTACCATGGTGAGATTGTGGTCAAATACGAGCTTATCCCGAATAAAAAAAAAACATATAAATTTTTAAATAGATACTTAATTAACTCGGACATTTCCCGGGATAAAAAGTAACCTATGTGCTATTCCAGACAATAATCTATCTTTATGCCCAATTTCATCCAGATCCATTCAGCCGTTCTGCCGTAAATGAGTAACAAACATACATCCATCCAAACTTTCACATTTATAATATTAGTAAGATTAGTAGGATACAAAAAAAAAACAAAAGTTTAAGACAGCGCAAAGATAAACTAAGTGAAACACGGTTAGTAACGTAAGCTTAAGTGACAGGAAAATAAAGGTTGAAGACCCCTGGCCGAGACGTGGGTAGTTTCAACAATACACTCAAACTATAACCTCTTCAATGCGTCAACGAGTTTATTTCTATAAATAAAGTATTTCTTTTGACGAGACGGTCACCTGTAACGTCCCAGGTCATAAGCTCGGTTTCCACCCACAGACAATGCACGTCCGAGTCTCGGTGTAATCTTCTTATAAATAGGCATAAACGGAAAATACAAATCACTGAAATCACGAAAACTCAGAAAGTATAAAAGCTACAAACTTGAATTAGTCATGTAGATTACTAATCAACACTTACTCGTAGAGGGAGATAACTACTTAAAAATAATAATAATTTAAAAACAGATTATAGATAATGTTTGTCTCAGACGGCACGATATTTTTGCCTCTTTGTTCGACCACTCGTATCACATAAAAACTGAGAAACTGATCAAAGACAAACGAATCAATTTAAATCCTATGATATTTAAATTTCCGAATTAATCACGTGAAAACATTAAAGATTCCGTTTCAAACGCGTCCAGTACTAAGGCTGTGAAATAAAGATTCGTCACAAATTCGCATACAATAAAAAAAATGGATTCCACTTCAAAATCATCTAAAGAATCTTACAAGCATGCAATACAAGGACTTGTTACTCATGATTTAGGAAACAATTTAGCTTGAACGTGTGTATAATGCAAGGCTGAGGCGGCACATGGCCGCAACGTGAGGCGGTTAATCTATTTAGTGTGGAATGAAACATGTTGTACCAGAGGGGAGTAGAGTAATAGATAGTGGGAAGCAAAATCAAGATTATGTAGCTGAGGAAAATAAAGATAGAGATTTAATCAAGAGAAGAGCTAGCTGTGGTGGTTTCGTTTAAATGCAATCTAGGTTAAGCATGAGATATTGTTTAAAATTTTTGTCGCATGTGCATTTTAAGGTAATGGAAGTTTGCATGTAAGAGAGTATTGCATTGCTGATGCGGACGATAGGAGATTGTTTGGCTATAGCATTTTTTCGCTATTCCCTTTAGCTTAGGATTTGGCCATCCACGCCCACTTGAAAAATTCATCCTGTATATTAATTGGTTTAAATCCTTGAGCTTCAACGTAGTATGACGGTTACCCCACAGCGCAACGTAGGACTTTAAAATTATTATTTAAAAAATCACCAACGCCAAAAATTTGTGCAAAATGTCAGCTCAGTCGGTTATATGGAAGTGGTTTATTATTTAACTAGCTGTCCTCACGGTTTCACCCGCGTTCCTGAGGGATTTTATCTTTACCCGGGATAACAAGTATCCCATGTCCTTCTTCTTTAAGGCGATGATAGCTCAGTGGTAGTGACGTCGGACACCGCGGCGAAGGTCGTGGGTTTGAATCCTACAATGGGCTTGCTTTCGGTGGAGAAAAACATCGTGAGGAAACCATAGCACGGTGGTAGGGTACTTTGTAGTACTCGACTGGCTGGCTACCACCCTCAAGTTGAAAATCTGTCGCCAAGCACCTGTTGGTGTGTTCCGGCAGTTGCACTTGAGAGCCAGTTGCCTTTAAGGCATTGTAATAAGGTGTACAACACATTGGCAATCCCCTTGGTATTTCTAATGTCTATAGGCGACGGTAGTCACTTACCACCAGGTGACCCGTCAGCTTCGTTCATTTATCTCTGTAGTATGTGATCGATCACCGTCACCTATGTACATTAGTAATATTATATTGTCCGACCTTCAAGAATTTAAACATTTATGCAAAATACATTCATAAATAAGTACTTAGAGGAGTTATTAAAAAAGTTACCAAGGTCAAGTTCAAGCTGTAAGCTTTGTGAATACAGTTCATAAAGCAGTTTATGACTTCACCTTCCATTTCTCCCTGGTTCATTAGACTTTGTAATGAGTGTTTGGCATGGAAAATAAATGCTGTTTTTATTATAAAGTTAGGAAACAGTGCAGGAATAAAACTTATAAAGTCATATTTGACAAGAAGGTGTCTCTCCTTGCCGTACCATGTTGTTTTTCTCTTTTTAGCAAATGGACAGTCAAAAGTGATCTATAATGATGGCTCTAAAAGACGGACAGTGTTCGATTGGAAGAGAATAAACAACTTTAGAAGGAAATAATGTAGATTCTTCAATTACATTGCATAAAATTGGTCAAGTGCATGTAAGACAAAGCATACCATTCAGTTCCAAACTTTAACCTGATCCAAAATTAGTTTTCGATCGCAAAATTGATTGGAGCTAAGATTCTCGTTGGACTTGATAGTTTTCCTTGTAATTCCAGACTTTGTTCTAGCGCATTTAGATTTTGATTCTATTAATATAAGTTGAGCAGATTAGAAGTTTAGCTTAGACCAGGGCTACTCAATGTGTGGTTTGCGAACCCTTGGGATTTTGCCAATTTGAGTTTGTATGTCAAGGCGATTTTTGTTGATTAAAATCTCTTTAAACAACTAAAATGTAGATATTTTAGACAGTTTCTTTCCATTTTCTTATTTAAGAAACTCCTCCTCTAATTGTTAGCGCACTGCTGAGCATCGTGATGTTCCCGCTCTTTCTCACGACAGAGCCGCTTCCACTGCTCTTGGTCTTTGGCGTGGTGTAGGGTGTCTGAAATTCTTGTGTCCAATTACTTGGACACCTGGTCGGAAGAAACTACATCACACGTATGTAAGAGAAGGGGGGATGATCAGACATAAAAATGGTTGTGGTGGTAGAGCGTATATGTATATTAATTGGTTTAAATCCTTGAGCTTCAACGTAGTATGACGGTTACCCCACAGCGCAACGTAGGACTTTAAAATTATTATTTAAAAAATCACCAACGCCAAAAATTTGTGCAAAATGTCAGCTCAGTCGGTTATATGGAAGTGGTTTATTATTTAACTAGCTGTCCTCACGGTTTCACCCGCGTTCCTGAGGGATTTTATCTTTACCCGGGATAACAAGTATCCCATGTCCTTCTTCTTTAAGGCGATGATAGCTCAGTGGTAGTGACGTCGGACACCGCGGCGAAGGTCGTGGGTTTGAATCCTACAATGGGCTTGCTTTCGGTGGAGAAAAACATCGTGAGGAAACCATAGCACGGTGGTAGGGTACTTTGTAGTACTCGACTGGCTGGCTACCACCCTCAAGTTGAAAATCTGTCGCCAAGCACCTGTTGGTGTGTTCCGGCAGTTGCACTTGAGAGCCAGTTGCCTTTAAGGCATTGTAATAAGGTGTACAACACATTGGCAATCCCCTTGGTATTTCTAATGTCTATAGGCGACGGTAGTCACTTACCACCAGGTGACCCGTCAGCTTCGTTCATTTATCTCTGTAGTATGTGATCGATCACCGTCACCTATGTACATTAGTAATATTATATTGTCCGACCTTCAAGAATTTAAACATTTATGCAAAATACATTCATAAATAAGTACTTAGAGGAGTTATTAAAAAAGTTACCAAGGTCAAGTTCAAGCTGTAAGCTTTGTGAATACAGTTCATAAAGCAGTTTATGACTTCACCTTCCATTTCTCCCTGGTTCATTAGACTTTGTAATGAGTGTTTGGCATGGAAAATAAATGCTGTTTTTATTATAAAGTTAGGAAACAGTGCAGGAATAAAACTTATAAAGTCATATTTGACAAGAAGGTGTCTCTCCTTGCCGTACCATGTTGTTTTTCTCTTTTTAGCAAATGGACAGTCAAAAGTGATCTATAATGATGGCTCTAAAAGACGGACAGTGTTCGATTGGAAGAGAATAAACAACTTTAGAAGGAAATAATGTAGATTCTTCAATTACATTGCATAAAATTGGTCAAGTGCATGTAAGACAAAGCATACCATTCAGTTCCAAACTTTAACCTGATCCAAAATTAGTTTTCGATCGCAAAATTGATTGGAGCTAAGATTCTCGTTGGACTTGATAGTTTTCCTTGTAATTCCAGACTTTGTTCTAGCGCATTTAGATTTTGATTCTATTAATATAAGTTGAGCAGATTAGAAGTTTAGCTTAGACCAGGGCTACTCAATGTGTGGTTTGCGAACCCTTGGGATTTTGCCAATTTGAGTTTGTATGTCAAGGCGATTTTTGTTGATTAAAATCTCTTTAAACAACTAAAATGTAGATATTTTAGACAGTTTCTTTCCATTTTCTTATTTAAGAAACTCCTCCTCTAATTGTTAGCGCACTGCTGAGCATCGTGATGTTCCCGCTCTTTCTCACGACAGAGCCGCTTCCACTGCTCTTGGTCTTTGGCGTGGTGTAGGGTGTCTGAAATTCTTGTGTCCAATTACTTGGACACCTGGTCGGAAGAAACTACATCACACGTATGTAAGAGAAGGGGGGATGATCAGACATAAAAATGGTT
Source organism: Ochropacha duplaris (assembly GCA_951361185.1). NCBI lineage: Eukaryota > Metazoa > Arthropoda > Insecta > Lepidoptera > Drepanidae > Ochropacha > Ochropacha duplaris. The sequence goes on along the minus strand of OX592707.1, from coordinate 395,907 downwards.
GTGGTGGTAGAGCGCCGTCGTCTAATAAATAATAAAGCTTTCAATTTGAGTAAACCTTATAGGTAGATAGACAAATTCGTAACATGTAAACGTACTTACGAACACACACTTATCATAGCCAAAGGAAGGGAATAAACTGAATCTAATTTTACTATTAGATACTTGTATGAAATCCTATAAAACCTCCCATAAATTATCCACGCCGAATTCAACGAATAGGTGTGAGACCTCTAAAGAAAGCAAAGAGCTTCGTTTGCCGCGGACATGTCTGCGATCGCCATAATCTAGAGTTTAAAAAAGGTCTTAAGTTCCACTTTTAGATAAAGACAACATCTGTAAGTATCTGGAATTGAATATAATCCCCTTTAAGAAGATTGTGTTGTGTACCGAAAAAGAAAAGCCGAAAAAGAGATGGATGGATTATATGAAGGAAAATATGAGAAAGAAAGGAGTGAATGCCGGAATGACAGATAAAATAAATGAATAGAAGAGTACATTTTTCACCGTCCCCAACTGATTAGAAATAGGGCAAAATAATTAATAAAGAGTTTGAGTTTAAATCTTTTTATTTAAATAACTTTTTTTAAAAGCAACCCAGTTTAGTCCATGGTATTAAAGATCTTTTAAAAATAGTGAATCTCCGAATTTAATACAAAAATAAAATTAACGTTCAACGGTAGGTGGCGATAACTTGTGCGCAAAAGTCAATTTCTTTTAATTTTATTTACTGATAGTTTTTACATTGGCTTTATAGCTTACTAGCTTTCTGACCCGCGGTTTTACCCGCGTTTTCGAGGGAATTAAAATAAAATACATGTTACTCGCTGATGTAGCTTTCTATAGTAGAAAAAATTAGAATTAGTTTTTTTTTTGATTTTATATTCGATAGGCTTGTGTTTGACCACTATCTCACCATGGCAAGTGATGATGTGGCCGAAGATGGTAAGCACACAAAGCCTAGATGGGAACTGGCTCTCAAGTGCAACTGTCGGAACATACCGATAGGTGTTTGGCGACAGATTTTCAATTTGAGGGTGGTAGCCAACCAGTCGGGTACTACAAAGTACCCTACTTTAGTTTAGATTAGTATGGATAGTGTAGACAGCTCAATAAGCTGTCAGAAATATGACGAAACAATAACAGATAATTGGCTGATTAAAAACCCTACAAAAAATGTCATCCCCAAAAGCCACAACATGAACTTTCGCTTTAATAAAATCTGAAGGATGGTACTTTGTTATGAATCCTGGAATCTGGTATAAGTATGCCATAAATTTCGCCACAACCATGTCTCGGTTGGACAAAGTATATAAAATAAGTTGGTATATAAAACGGATTAGTGCCGGGCAGGTACCACGTGCGGTGTAAACTTGATGTGTTTTGGGTTTCAGCCAGCGTCTAATACAGGGGATACCAAATGACGGACCGGATCCGCGGTCCGGATCCGCCGACGTATTTTGTGCGAACGTAAGTAAACAGTACAATGTATAACAGAAACGTAATCTTTTAAAATTAAGCTAATATGACTATTTGGCTGTAACTTTTGAAATGACGTTATGTTTACGTTTTCAATAAAATCGTGTATTTTGAGTTTTATTGAGTAAAATCGGTGGCGTTTTGTTCAATAATGTTCAATCTAAATGCACCAGTGAAGTGAAATGAAAATGAAAAGGTGTGGGAGTCAGGTTATCTCAAAAGATTTTAGCGGAACGGCCACCAATTTTACTGAAACCTGACGTAACTTGACTGACTATGACTAATTTTACTATGAATGTGATATTACGTGATATATTATAACAAAAAGAGTACAATAATCACTTGACATTTTTTTTTTTTTTTTTATGTCACAAGTGACAACGAGGCAGGCGGGTCACCTGATGGTAAGTGACAACCGTCGCCTATAGACATTGGCAATACCAGGGATTGCTAATGTGTTGTACACCTTATTACAATGCCTTAAAGGCGAACTGGCTCTCAGGCGCAATTGCCGGAATACACCAACAGGTGCTTGGCGACAGATTTTCAACTTGAGGGTGGTAGCCAGCCAGTCGAGTACTACAAAGTACCCTACCACCGTGCTGTGGTTTCCTCACGATGTTTTCCTTCACCGAAAGCTCAAGCTCATTGTAAGGATTCGAACCCACGACCTTCGCCGCGGTATCCGACGTCACTTACCACTGAGCTATCATCGCTTTGGCTATCATCATTGGCGAAAATGTCCTAACGGATGCCAACAAAGGAACAAAAAGTTCATAAATTACAGTAGTTGTAACAAAGACAATACGTGTTGATTGTAGGTAGGGAGAGGAGAGGGTAGGTGTGTAAAAAACGGACCGCGACACTCAGATTATTTTAATAAACCCGTCCCCGAATGATATTAATTGGTGATCCCTGGTCTAATAAGAGCACGGACCGTTTCCACTTAATTACGATACGAGATAACTGTTGCCAGCGAGGGTTCGAAGATTAACGCTATTATTAAAACTACTAGGTTTAGATCCGTTTGTGAACTTTGGAAGGGTTTGGATTAGGTCACATAAACATTAAAGGGTTTGGCATGAGTAGATGATTTAATGTATGTCTAGAGTTAAATCTATGCAAATGAATTTTAAAAAATCTCTCTGTTTGTTTGTTTCGACTAATCTCCGAAATGGCTGGACCAATTTTGACGGAACTTTCACCAACAGATGTTGGCTACTTTTGTCTAAAAAAAATATTTTAAATGCAATATTTGAAACAAATCTCGATTCATAATTATGTAGGTATATAGACATAATACAACATTTTTAATAGGTACATACTTAACTAAATAATTAGAACCGCACTCAGGAAAAACAGACATATTCATGAACGCAAATGTCTATGCCGGATGGGAATCGAACCCACGACCTGAGGCGTGTCAGGTTGGTAATCCTATGATATTGCCATTTAGTATATAGTGATGTTTTTATTAATAAAAAGAAGTTGATTTGATGTCAGATAACATCCATATTCAATATAAGAACCCATTGAAACAAAATAAATTGATATTGTTTTGTTTGCCCAATAATAATAATAAAGTTATTAACAAGTTTTCGGATATCAAACCACAATAATAAGTTCCAACAAGCTATTTATTGAGTGAACAAAGAATAAAGAAAGAATCAGAAAGAGATATCAGTAAGTGTCAATAGAGACGATGGCTATTTGCTCAGATCTCGTCTTCAGCTTATTGTTTTCACCCTACCCCTGTGGTTTTCTCACTGATCATTATTTTCTACGGAACCGTACAGTTTACAGTTTACATGATTACGCCATTATATTTTTTTATTTATAAACGATGAAGTAATCCGCGAAAAAACATTAAAAAAATTATACGGTCGAATTGAGAAACTGTTCCTTTTTTGAAGTCGTTTAAAAAAACATCAACTTTTTTTATATGAATCGGTGATGAAGGTCTTCTGGATAACATAATTGGTAATTAAAAATTGCTGATAGAGCGAAGAAAAGCCTTGTAATTCCGTAAAATTGTAGATTTACTTACACTTAAATAAAAAAGCAGCGATTATTTAAAATAATTATACAAAATATTTGAAAAAAGAAATAGTCTTTATTATAGGGGTTTTAACACGAGTGTACCAGGATATCAGCGGTGCGAGAGAGGTGACTGATAGTAAAGGCAGCCACAAATCCTGACGTAACAAATACGACCTCTCTACAACAGTGGTCGGCCATCAATCTATACTAGAGTCGGTTTTCTGTAGGCCTTTAGCAACGCCTAAGAAAACACCGAATAAACTTTGTCTCCTCGATTTATGAGTCACTCGACCAAGTAAAGTACATCAGTACCCAGCCAACTTATGGTAAAATATTTTAACAAACTGATTATCAAGATCCGTTCAACAGTATTTGCGTGAAAGAGTAACAAACATCTTCACACCTTCACATCTAAACATTTTGTATTGGTAGGATTATTGTCTCCAGAAAGTGTCAAGTCGCAAGCTCCATTGAACTGATTAAAAGTATTATAATATTTTGTGCACTTTTAGGCCTACATAGCAATAGATTTATGTACTTCTTATGTATATTTTTTTTTCAAAACCTTTTTTTTTATGTCATTAGTGACAACGAGGCAGGCGGGTCACCTGATGGTAAGTGACTACCGTCGCCTATAGACATTAGCAATACCAGGGGGACTGCCAACGTGTTGTACACCTTATAACAATGCCTTAAGGGCAAGGGCAACTGGCTCTCAAGTGCAACTGCCGGCACACACCAACAGGTGCTTGGCGACAGATTTTCAACTTGAGGGTGGTAGCCGGCCAGTCGAGTACCACATAGTACCCTACCACCGTGCTTTGGTTTCCTCACGATGTTTTCCTTCACCGAAAGCTCAAGCTCGTTGTAGGATTCGAACCCACGACCTTCGCCTCGGTATCCGACGTCACTGCCACTGAGCTATCATCGCCTGCAACAGGACATTGGTTCTTTACAAAATATCCGTAAGGGTAAAAACTTTATTTATGCACGCATTATCTAATCACAAAATTACATCCCACAGGCATAACCGATGTAGTAAAAAAAACGCAAAAATATCCTTAATAGCGATCATCCTTAAAACAAACCTTAAAAGCTTTAAGCATTAGGTTGCTACGGACGGATTAAAGTTATATTAATCCTTTTAAAGATATAATCCGAGCTTAGTTTTATAAAAATCTTCTAAAATCTATTTAGACAAGCTTACAGTATGAAAGTCTGTAATTGCTCACCCACTCTAAATTTATCTACATAGTTAATGAAGATTTCAAGTTTCATGTACGTTCAGATGTTTTTACAATAACTAACATCTTTATTCGTATTATTAACTAGTAATATCTCGTGGTTCCACTCACATTCCCGGAAAAATTAGAATAATAATCTCCATTTCCGATTCAGTTCTAAATACAAAAGGCTTTCTCAGAAGAAAAGTTTAAACGAAATTAAACTATGTTGCATAATGCAGTTCAGACCTTTAATTCAGTGGATCTGCAATGAAAATGAATTTGGGACCTAGTCACAAGGTTTATTTTTGAATAATAAATTATTATTACAGTGTTAAATACTCGATGATATTTTAAATTCACTGTATCGACAAGAATTATCAAGGCTTTTACCTCCATAATAATTTCATTAGTGTCAGTCAAGATTGCCAAAAGAAAACTATGTCATATTTATTGAATCATATATTGTTTATTTCTATTTTTGTGTAGAGTAATTAACTTGGCTTGCTTATGTATTCAAGATAATTTGGTCTTACTTTACTTTATTCAGCATGCTGTGTCTACATCTAGAAGGTCGTACACATTGCAAAAATGTTTTTGAAATTTAGTTTTAGGAATTACTGTGTAACGCCCAGTTTTGTAGACCATTTAATAAAAAAAAATAAAAAAAAAAAATTACATGTCATTTCTAATTATAATCCACGCCCGAAGATCCGATACCTGATAATGCGTTAATAATAAGCTGGAAGATTGATGGTTCATTATTGCATAAGGTCTGTATTATTAAGTGATGTCTTAGATAAGATAGAGCTTATTCGAAACTTTATACTGGTGTAATAAGGCTGAAATTTGCATGTATGAACGTACTCATCAGCTCAGGATCTGAAGCACAGTATCATCATACCCTGATATTAACCTTTATTGTCATCTTAATATGGAATGACAACCGACCGGCATACTACGACCAGGAAGCTTTTAGGCCGGCTTACTTACCTGCTTCACTAACTGAGCATGTGTGAAGATGTTATTAATCTTTCACGAAAAACTACTGAACGAATTTTGATGAAGCTTGGCGCACATGTAGATCATATCCTGGAATAAGAAATAGGATACTTATTATCCCTTAGGAACGTTGAAATCGGGGTACAGCTAATTTATTATATTTTGAAAACCTTTTACTGAAATAAAATGTACCGACGACAGGCAATAATATCTAAGATGCTCGAGAAAACGGTTCGAATATGCAAATATGTCTGTCCCATCTAGGCTTTGTGTGCTTACCACCATCGGCCACATCATCACTTACCATGGTGAGATTGTGGTCAAACACAAGCTTATCCAGAATAAAAAAAATAAAAATAAATATTTAGTATATATATATATATATATATATATATATATATATATATATACTAAATATATATATTATATATACTAAATATATATATTATATATATATATATATTTATACATATTTATACATATTTGTACCTTTTGGAGTAGAAACTATGGGACCGTGGGGGCCTGGAGCACGACAGTTTTTTAAGGAACTGTCGACGCGCCTCATAGATCTGTCTGGTGACCAGAGGGCTGGTTCTTACCTCGGACAAAGGATAAGCCTTGCTATCCAACGAGGTAACGCTGCCAGCCTTCTGGGCACTTTACCTACGGGCAGCGATTTGAACTCGATATTCTATTTATAATATTATATCGAGTTTAAAATGTATAATAGAATAAGCAAGGTACGTATAATTTGTAAATATTTTTATTTTATTGATTATATTATACATAATTCTAAGTAAAAAAAAAAAACAATAATTTATGTTACTAGATGTTCAAATAAATAAAAGTACCCCAATATCAATGTTAAAAATATATATATATATATATATGTATATATATATATATATAATATAGATGTAAATATGACACAAATTGTTAATAAGATACTTACTATGTATATAATATGAGTATACCTTCCGCCTCACGGTTTTACCTGATTCTGAGAAGAATGTATCCTATATTATATTATTTTCTGTGTTTCAGTGTACCTATAGGTAATATGTTTACAATGTTTCAGAGCTTTATAAAATAAACATACCAACAGACGATTTTTGCATTTATAATATTAGTAGAAATCAGTATCTGTAAAAGTGGGATATAAAACAATATAAAACTATACAAAAAAGATATAAAACTATAAAAAAAATAACTAAAATTCAATAGTTCATACAGGCCGAAGCCTACGAGAAATAAAATCAATATTTCCATCAAAGTAACAATCAAAATATTTGGAATAAGAATAACTTACTTGGCTTGTCAAGGTCACTGATAAACTCCTCGGTCTCCACATATCCCTGAATGCCAACAAATAGCACCAGTAAAAACCATGGCACGCGCGTCCTCCCCCACATTAAAGTATCTACCGAAGAGGGTAAACGCTCCATCAATACGCAACACAGAAACTGTCATCTAATTACATCTAAGTATGTTCATAAAAAAAGCACTCATTAAAAATTTTAATTACACCAAACAGTTTTCAATATCAATCACTCAATTTTTTTCTTTTTATTATCAAAACGCACTGATGTTCTTCGATAAATAAACTTATTTGAATGCCGATGCGTGTTCGATAATTAAAAAATATTCCTGAAAAACGCACGTGTACTCGACAATAAACAAATGGAGATCGACAAACGCGCACTCGGTAACGCGTGTGACGGGCGTGCGTACGTCTCAGCGCCGCGGGCAACACTGATCGAAAACCGATAGAGAAGCGGGAACAATCGCAGAAAAACGAACATGAAAATTCCAAATTTCGAAAATAGAACTCTAGTTGGCTTTTGGATAAACAACGGCCAATCCGGCCAGTGTCAAGTTTGTAAAGATACCGCCCCGCAACAATCACGATGGCCGCCGACGTTGGTGGAAAAATTTTACTTTGAAAAATTTCGCTTCGCTTTGCAATATTTTATTTTGCGCATTATATTTACTAGGTTTCAAAAATTTATTTTGCGCATTACATTTACTACGCATTATAATGGTTGAATTTTGAAAAAATATTTATATATTGGAATTTGAATATTTTGTTTATTTTGTTAAATGGTTTTGGGTTGCGTTACTTTGACGAAACCTGAAACATACTTGTTGGTTTCGTAAAAACTTATCGTACGGCGGATTATAGAAAATAGGAACTTACTTTAGATTTTAAAAGGAAAAAGCGGTGACTTAAAGCATTATCAAAGATGCCCATATCAATTTGATACAAATTGCCCTCAACTCATTTCTCTCTATGAAATCAAACCTTTGACTTAACATCCTTTTGATTTTGCCTCGTATAAAAAGTAATGTGTATTTTTATAACATAAAATGCTGGTAATATTATATCTTATTCCTATTGAGTAGAACGGGAAAAAAATTGGTAAAATCAAAATAACCAGGGCGCTTTTTATTGGCACATAAAAAATACTTCATTTTCTTTGCTCAGTGTTCTAGCGATATTATAAAGTTAGTGTTTACTCATGTAGCGCCATTTTATTTTATTATTTACTTCCAATTATAAGGTAAAATGACTTTATACATAGCAGAGGCAGTTATAAAAATATTACGTAAAATATCTTGTTGCAATTTTATTTACTCACATAAAACATAGTAATTTAATGCTTATACATACATATTAGATTAAAAATGGAGAAAGAGGTCAAACGATGTATGCTTACAGGGCGCTGCTATTGAGGTTACAGGAAATTGTTCTCAAGAGACAGTCTCTTCTTAAATAAAGTCGAATAGCGGCATAAAAACGGCCGTTTTCACGTTCCTTTTTTGTCACCCATTTCTTAGTGTTTAATATATATCAACAAAGGAAATATTGGATTTGATGATCCATAAAGTCTAGACAGGAACGGACTGAAATAAAAACACAAAAGAATCTAAATATTTCATTCCAACAGACCTTCACGGGAGATTATGTCACAGAAAAAGCCGGCAATTAATTTTAAAATCGTTTGTCTTAAGTTGAAGCCAATGTTTTTATTGAACTACTATATAACATAAAGGGCCTTGACGGGCTGGTTGGCGTGGTTGGTTAACATACTACCTATCACGTCACGGGTCGTGGGTTCGACTCCCATCCAGGACAGATATTTGTGTGCATGAATATTTCTGTTTGTCCTGAGTCTGGGTGTAATTATTAAGTATGTATTTACAAAAAAAAAGTACATATATGATCTATATCAATTATCTCGTTTCCAGTTTGGGATATCCGTGTGTGAAAAATGTCCGAAGATATTTAAAATAGGAATGATAAATTAGCTTTTGGTGACGAAAAATGGCGTGACAAAACTATAGTGCAGTGGTAACCACTTCAAGATGGTATCTTCCATGGCAAGTGATAACTTGGCCGAAGGTGGTCAGAACACAAAACGTGGAAAGGAACTCCTCGAGTTCAGCCATCGGTAGATGATTGGTGACCGATTTTCAACTTGAGGGTGTAACCCAGCCAGACGCGTAGGGGAAACATAAAAAGAACACATGTTCAAAAGGACAATAAAATTTCGGGCATAATAAAAATCGTTTCAAAACTAATTTTTTCTGTTTAATGGCAACCCCGATGTAAATTTAACACCTGACATCACTCCTACTACATATACGTTGTTTTGAAACTGTTTTTATTTTTCCAGTAATTTGAATTGTCTCCTTCAACACGTGTCCCGACCGTGATATTATTTCGTCGCGATGTTTTCCTTCACTGAAAGCTATTCCAATCTCCTTGGTATTATATACATATTGATGTCATAGACAAGGCTATGATAGTTCAGTGGTAAGTGACGTCGGATACCGCGGCGAAGATCGTGGGTTCGAATCCTACAATGAGCTTGAGCTTTCGGTGAAGGAAAACATCGTGAGGAAACCATAGCGCGGTGGTAGGGTACTTTGTAGTAACCGACTAGCTGGCTACCACCCTCAAGTTGAAAATCTGTCGTCAAACACCTATATGTGTGTTCCGACAGCTGCACTTGAGAGCCAGTTCCTATCTAGGCTTTGTGTGCTTACCACCTTCGGCCACATCATCACTTACCATGTTGAGATTGTAGTCAAACACAAGCATATCAAGAATAAAAAAAAAATGTAAGTCAATTAACATTACGACCTCAGAGAAAATCGTCGACCATCTGATTATCAACCTACTGAAAAAGTAAATCAATATGCGATGATGATAAAATCTCATTAAGCAAATGTTTGGTTGACTGCTTTAACCAGAATTTCTCTTTCATTAGTTTCGCCATTACATTTGTCCTCTAAAGCAACATTTCTGGACAATACCTTCTTTATACGGCATTTTTCTTCCGCTTATCGCATGCAGCCGTTTCCAGCCGTTTTTAGGTCATCCGACCATCTGTGACCTACACTGCACTACTGTGCTAATCCTTATTCACACATAATCGTGTTTGTTACGCTTAGTTTAAATTAAAGTACTTTATGCTTATTTACTTTTGGGTTAATAGTTATATTTGAAGCATAACATCTTTCCTCTCGCTTTTTTTTTTTAATTCTGGATAGGCCTGTGTTTGACTACAATCTCACTATGGTAAGTGATGATGTGGCCGAAGGTGGTAAGCACACAAAGCTTAGATGGGAACTGGCTCTCAAGTGCAACTGTCGGAACACACCGATAGGTGCTTGGCGACAGATTTTCAACTTGAGGGTGGTAGCCAGCCAGTCGGGTACTACAAAGTACCCTACCACCGTGCTATGGTTTCCTCACGATGTTTTCCTTCACCGAAAGCTCAAGCTCATTGTAGGATTCGAACCCACGACCTTCGCCGCGGTATCCGACGTCGCTTACCACTGAGCTATCATCGCCTTCAAATGTGGGAGTGAAATGTGTTGAGGTTGGAAGTGTGTAACAAGAAGCCGGGTTGTCAGATAGGGATGAAAGTGTGCATTTTTAATTCGTCCATTGTAGTGCTGGCAAAGGGTTTTAGCCCATACAGCCTCACACTCAAAACTAATTTATTGATCAATGAACGCGCGCGGTGGTAGAGTTCGTTGTCAGATGGTACCAACCCATTTTCCGAGAGGTTGGTACATGTATAGTTTTACTTTATTTTTATTTATTTATTTTCAAAAAGGTACATCAACAGCTTTTTCAACAGCACACATACTAAAACAATCACAGAGCAATAATATGTACGCCAATTATAGACGTACACAACATTGCCAAATCTAAAATATAACAAAAGAAAAAACTACAATTACCACAGAAAGTATTACCAAGGTGAGCGATGCGACTATTGCAGGGCTCGCTCGTTTTTTTTGTCTCAAAATTTTTGTACCCAATTTATTTTTGTTGGAAAATACAAACATAATTTTCAAAAAAATTATCTTTGAAGTTTAGCCTAGGATTATAATTTTGCAATTTCGTGAGTGGTATTTCGAGGAAACCCCATGAGGGATTGATAGGAGATCGGAAAAGAAGTCATACAAAACGAAATTCAAAGAAAAGCCAAATATGATTGTGTAATGTTTCAGATAACCCATTAGGTATATACAAAAACTAGTGGGCCCAGCAGACGTTGTCCTGCCCTGAAAATAAAACTTAGAACCCGATTTCAGCGCCACCAATTGTGAAACTAAACCATCTGTCAGTCCGATCATGTCAAAACGTCGTTCTATACAAAATGTATGACAAAAATAATTTTCTTCATTATTCTTTTTTTTTTGTGAATTTTTCCTGAATTTTCTTTGCTATGAACCTCACGGAGCCCGAGACCTTTCCAACGAATGCAAAACCGTGGAAATCGGTTCGTGCGTTCTGGAGTTATAGCGTCAGGAAGGAAAACCCGACTTATTTTTAAATAGTAGATAAATGAACCATATAGTCCCCGAACTACTTACTTCAAAATAAACATCATAAATCAAACGTTTCTTGTGTTGCTGGCAAACCGTTAGTTGCGGAGCGCAAACTTTTAGTTCCAAAGTGCGTTTAAGTGCAACTTGTTTTAGTGCATCCAGTGCAAGTATTTTCAGAAACAACCGCAGCTTGTATCGTCTGAATTCAATTCGAATAACTACTTTGATTATTTTTAACTTAAATCCACATAATATAGAGCTGCGACTCCGAAGCCTCTATTTTATTTTTCTTCGAACCAGTGTAGCGAGGATACGATCTCATCAAACGATGGGTATAACAAGTGCAGAAAACCATAAGATACACTGAGCAGAAGATTGTAAATTCACCCTTGTAAGCCAAAATAAATGTTTACTATTATCCATTTTGCATTCACTCCTTTCCATAAAATTAACTAAAATATTATTTATAAAAATAATAGCCTATGTCCTTGAGGGCTTCAGGTATCACCATACCAAAATACATCAAAACCTATCCAAGCCGTTTAGCCATAAAAACCAAATAGACAGACGGAGCAACTTTTGCATTTGTGAGTATACTTCAGCAAAGTTAGAAACCTATCGATATAAGATGAGCAAAATAATGAGCTATGGAGTGATCCATAATCATAATTTACTTGAATTCATTGACATTCAAATACCTTACCCTAAGCTTTATCCTTCAAGGCTTTATATAGCTTAGTGCTTAAGGCGATGATAGCTCAGTGGTAGTGACGTCGGATACCGCGACGAAGGTCGTGGGTTCGAATCCTACAATGAGCTTGAGCTTTCGGTGAAGGAAAACATCGTGAGGAAACCATAGCTCGGTGGTAGGATACTTTGTAGTACCCGACTGGCTGGCTACCACCCTCAAGTTGAAAATCTGTCGCCAAGTACGTATCAGTGTGTTCCGATAGCTGCATTTGAGAGCCAGTTCTCATCTAGGCTTTGTGTGCTTACCACCACGGCCACATTACTTACCATGGTGAGATTGTGGTCAAACACAAGCTTATCGTGAAATATAAAAACAATTATCACCTCTAGTCACATCACTTACCAAAGAGATATTGAGCATAAACTTAAGTCAGTAAACATAATCAAAAATACGACGAAGCGCTTCGAGAAAAGGTAGGTAGTGCCCCTGCGTTTTCGCTTCGCAAGCTTGTCTTGGCGGGGCACTGCCGTGCCCCCAGATATATTGGACGTGCCTTTACCAATATTTGCCACAAACTTTGGTTTCCACTCTTTGGCGTCTTGTCTTTCATATTATTATGCTGGGCGTCGGTCCACCTGTGCGCTATTCAAGTAATTTAAATGGTAAGTCAGTTACGGAGTTCTATAAACATAATAATGTTAATGAAATTCATAGTACTGTGACGATACTCGACTTCCCAACTTCTGTGCACGATGCATTTGTGGTTGGCGCCATAGAACTTCCAAATGCGTTCAAATGGAATGGAAATTTATGGCTCCGTAACAAACTACATCAATCTAACTATGAGCTGGAGAAGTTAGAAGGACAACAGGAGAATGGTAGGTTACTTTGTTGGTCAACTTGAAAATCTGTCGCTAAACATCCACCGGTGTTTTGACCTTTATAACATTAATCTTATCTTTGATGTTGTGGCGTTCTATTTCTGACTCTTCTCTGATATTGTTATTTTTTTGGAATCCTTGAATTCAACCGACCTTTGATGTTAATGAGGATTTTTTTCTATTTTCCTATCCAATTATCAAACTCTTTTCGTATGCCTTCAAGTAATTGTAAAAAGGTCGACAACACATTGGCAATCTCCCTGGTATAGCCAATTTTATATTCAAATGCTTTCAAAAGATTAATAATACTTCACTTTTATAATTCTCACTATATTTCCATTTTCCAAACAGAACTAAATAGCGCTCAGAATGGTTAATGAATTCGTCCATTCTTTCAGTAAAGACAGACTATACAAAAGTATAAAACAAATTACTTGTATACAAAGGAAATCATATGAACAGGGCGGAATAACAGCGTTAAATAAATAATAAACAAGCATCTCTACTTAATTTGGCAGCCTTGTTGCGACGTACATGCCGAAAGAACGCACATAATCCCTTGTACCACAGCATCCTACTGAACCGATAGCATCAACTGTAACGTATCCATTGCGGAGTAGCACGATGAAGTACTCCATAAATCTCTTACAAAACCGGCAATGGAGATAGGAAGGAAATTCGGTTCGGAAATAATTCTTAGGGATGTTTGGTATTGAGTGATACCAAAGGCAACATATGAAAAGGTCTGAATTATGGGATATCCGTTGATGGTTCCTAGTAAGACGAGAGCACAATACATGATAACTAGATTAAATTTCCGACAATGTACAAGATGGATTATCGATTATATTACAAGTAAACAGCGTTTCCCTTTTTGTGAAGTTTGAACACAGTGTAATGTTTTACAGTGGTCTAACTTTGTCGCCTAGAAAATACGTACAAGCGGAGATAGCTTCAGGTTTGTAAAAAAACACGAACGTTGTTCATTCACAGCAGCTACCGTCTCATTCTTCTATACATAAAACGCCACCTGTCGGAGTAAGACTTTCAAATTTTGTTGCACAATTTTATGAATAGGTACGTTGGAAATGTTTAAAATTTATTATCCCATTTATTGCTTTGATATCTAATAGCTAAATATACACAATCAGCGACAAAAAATGGCCTTACCGAATGTCTACCCACTCGAACATTTGGGTGGTCTTTTAATCTAGTAGCATTCAAACGCTCCGACGGTAAACATGCCTCAGTGCTCGTTTAAGATATATTTTGGCTAGCAGGTATGAGTCGTAAAATTTTATTGCCTTTTGTACGTAGCTTTGTGAATAAAACTTAAAAAAAATAACTGGTATTACCCAACACAATTTGAAACAGTTTTGAGAGAACTTTTGCTTGGGATTGTTTATCTTTAGTTATTAGATATTGAATCAATGATTTATTGTCCTATAATTTTGTTTGAAAAGAAAATTCTGTATTGTGAAATTAATAAAATTTACATGTATTTTTTAGCCTAAAGTTTTAATCTATTTTAATCAAAATTACCAACAGGATACGGACAGAAGTCCCGACGTAGTTTAGACGGAGGTAATTACTTTTATTACTGTTATTATATTGACTGTATAATTAGTATGCTAATTGATTTACTGATCGCTTAGTCATTTTATCATGCCATTTATTTTAAATATTCTTTGTACTTTATAAATAAATAAATAATAAATAAAAATGTAATTTATTGCCACAAAAAAAACAAAAAAAACATTTACAAGTAAGCACATAGAAAAAAAGCACATAAAAAAATATATATTAAATCAAAAATAATAATAATAAAACATAATATGGCAATAGGATAAACTCAGCGATTGCAGCGTTCACATTTACCTGAGTACGCTGCGCTGATTTTCAGTTTACCCTTTATAGCATAATGACATTTACAAAGTACCTTCGTCAAGTGCACCTGTCAGAAGACACCGGCTAGTGCTTGAGGGTGGTAGCCAGCCAGACGGGAGCAAACGGGGACAGGTCGTGGGTTCGAAACCTACAAGCTTGAGCTTTCGGTGAAGGAAAACACGGTGCAGGGAACTTTGTAATTTGAACTAGCTGGCTACCACCTTCAAGTAGAAAGTCTGTCACCAAGCACCTATCGGTGTTCTCCGACAGCTGCACTTGAGAGCCAGAGACTTCTAGGCTATGGTTGCTTACCACCTACATCATCACTTACCATGGTCTGATTGCGGTCAAATAAAAGCTTATAGCACCTCGGCATTTGATATTACAACAAGAAAACGCCCTGCCATCTAAAATTGTCATTTCAACAACGAGTCTCTAAAAATTATTCTAAACTGATTACAAATTCAACCTTCGTTACAGAACTCTGGAAACCATTCCGCGAACTTGTGATATTCGTAACAAATTTACCAGAATAGATATTTTGACAATGATTTAAAGTTAGCTCGGTCCAATACAGTTTTTGGTTGTACATCTGACATTTGTAAAATTAAACTTTTGTAAAGAGATCTAAACAAGGACTTTTTGGTTAAAAACATCTTTTGATTGTGGATATTTATAAAAATGTTAATGAGATCATTGCCCAGTATTAGTGACACCCAAAGACTTTTAACTTATTACTAATAGACAAGACATTGCGAACAAAATCGTAATCCGATATTTATGTCCAGTGGACATAAGTCGCTCAGTCTAGTCTAGTTTATTCATAGATAGATGACGTTACTGAGGCATGGAATGGGATCACAGTTTTTCTATGACATCTTTAAATCTCTTTGGTGACACCTAAGGCCGTTTCCCTGCGAGTCCGAATCAGGAATGATGAAATCCGCAGGCGAACCAAAGTAACCGACGTAGTCCGGAGAATTGCCAAACTGAAGTGGCAGTGGACGGAGCACATAGCTCGTAGAACCGACGGCCGATGGGGCAGGTAGGTTCTCTAGTAGCGACCACGAACCGGAAGACGCAGCGTGGGCAGGCCTCCCACACGGTGGACCGACGATCTCTTAAGGATCGTGGAAAGACCGGCCATCGTGGAGATCTTTGGGGCTTTTGTCCAGATGAAGGCCGAGGCAAAAGAGACTTTGAAACCTCATAACATAGGTTGAGATTTCGGTGATGTAATAAATCGCGAGGAAACTATAGCATGATAGTTGGGTTCTTTATAAATGACTAGCTGTTCCGCGCGGTTTCACCCGCGTTCCCGAGGGATCTTATCTTTTCCCGGGATAAAAAGTAGCATATGTGCTATTCCAGACTATAATCTATCTCTGTGCCAAATTTCATCCAGATCCGTTCAGCCGTTCTGGCGTAAATGAGTAACAAACAAACATCCATCCATCCAAACTTTCATATTTATAATATTATGAAAATATTCTTATTCAAATAAATTTCTTTTGCAAGCACTTGTGGTACAGCAGGTACCTGAATAAATATAATTTAGTAATTTAGTTATGATGAGTGACTTAGTGAATAACAAACCAGGTACTACACCAGCCCTCAAGAAGTGTAGGAGTTTTTAAACTCAGATTTAAGATTTTTCTCTTGGATCGACAAAAATCTTTATCATAGTCATGATACGGTAAAGTGAAACATGTCCAATATTATTATGTAATTTTATTTTATCTTTATTTTATGAATTTAATCTGAAGATATTTATTATATTATTATAGAAATGTTGTTTTGCAAGTTTATATTTTGATGTAGTATTATTATTATTTTTTATCTTATTTTCTTTTCCATCCGCTGTACTTCCGTCTGAGACCACCAAAGGTGCCAGCTGAAAATCAGCGCTGCTGGTATCAGCAGCACATGCTGAGTTGGTATCCTTTTGACAGCAACCTTCCGTTAACGGCGCGAGAAATGTATTTGTCTTTTTTTTCTAATTTTGTTATTATTGCTTTGTATTATCTTTTTCTTATTATTATTTCTTTAGAATTTATTTTTGTTTTTCCTTTTTTTTTCATGTCACTAGTGACAACGAGGCATGCGGGTCACCTGATGGTAAGTGACTACCGTCGCCTATAGACATTAGCAATACCAGGGGGACTGCCAACGTGTTGTACACTATATTACAATGCCTTAAGGGCAAGGGCAACTGGCTCTCAAGTGCAACTGCCGGAACACACCAGCAGGTGCTTGGCGACAGATTTTCAACTTGAGGGTGGTAGCCAGCCAGTCGAGTACCACCTAGTACCCTACCACCGTGCTGTGGTTTCCTCACGATGTTTTCCTTCACCGAAAGCTCAAGCTCATTGTAGGATTCGAACCCATGACCTTCGCCGCGGTATTCGACGTCACTTACCACTGAGCTATCATCGCCTTGAAATTGTTATATTTTTATATTTCTTTTTTGCTGTCAATAAATGATTTTCTATTCTATTCTATTCCCTCACAAAATAGACCAGTGAAGTAGGTACCTAAAGAAAAAGCAACCACCCTCTAGATGAAAATCTGTCACCTACCGGCTTACACTTGAGTGCCCTGGCATATGCCACCTAGACTTTCAGCTTAAAAAATAACAACTTACCTAAACAGGATCAAACAAGTATCCAGCCTTAAAGAAGGTCAAGTCTTTTTGAATCATTTATCCAACTTGTATTCCAGTATTTCAGTACAACTTTAAACACTTACGAGGTCGACGGCTCAGACCAAATAAAAAAGGTAGACAGAGCCCCGCCCACTTAAAGTGAAGCACAGTAAAGGAAGCCGAATTTGAAAAAGGAACCCGATCGCGTTCATGTGTGAGACGCATGTCACGCGTGAAAACGTACGTGCAGATCACGCACACAACTTCGTGCATGTTGCTTCACTTCTGTTTACGTACGCTCCTTCTACCTTTTTATTTGTTCAGTGGTCGACGGGTATTAAAACGTAGATAGGTGCCTACTCGCTTCGCTTTCATGGCGAGACTATTAACGGCTTACCGAGTCCTTTTGCACCCGCACTTTGATCTGTTGTACTATATGACATATTAGCCGTCCCCCGCCCGTTTCGCTGAACGACATCACATTACAAATCATTGAAATTCTCGGCTTTTCTGTATTATAATATATATTTATTATACATATAAACCTTCCTCTTGAATCACTCTATCTATTGCTAAAAACTGTATTAAAATACGTTGTGTAGTTTAAAAGATCTAAGCGAATAGACAGCGGAAACGACTTCATTTTATACGTAAAGAAGTTTATTATCTTAAAGAAGAATAGTTTAAGATTTTACAGTGGCATCAATATGTAGATGTTACAGTCAACTAGCTTAATTATTGGTACAACTAACAGCCTAGCCTCTTTACTAAACGACATTCAACTAGCGGCCTGAATGATATTCAGCCGTATCGTCTAATACAATTTAAGGAACTGGCTGGCTAATGTTTAGGCCATTCATACAATTCATACATGACAAAAAATAGATGAAACATCTGATATTAGAAACCCTAAGTTACTCCTTATAACTCCAGCTGCAGTGAAAGTATCGTCAAAATCGTTAGTCCAGTTTAGGAGATTAGCTGGAACAAACAGACAGACCTTGTATACTTTCATTTTGTAAAAAAAACTGTTTTTGACAATATTATTTTAACAGACACTACAATTTTATTTTTTTATATTAACCATACAAAGTGACAGCTCATCATTGTCATTCACAACTAAGGACGTTATTTCACAACACAAGCTTGACCATAAACAATTCAATATACACTATCAATTTTTTTTAAGAAGATTTTTGGCCTGGTATCGAGACTTTTAAGCCATTTCTTTATTTTAAATATTCATCTTTTATGTTTAGTCACGTTTTATTGTCACTTTCACTGTAAAGTCTAGTCCTCGTACCGTACAAGTCCGGTCTAATTTTAGTGAAATTGGTAGCTATTCCACTAAAACATTTCATGGACTTTTTGGGACAACCTGGAAAGTCACGATACACGCTTTCATTTCATTTCACTTCACTTGTGCACTTAGATTGATCTTTATTGGACAAAACACCACCGAAATTATTCAATAAAACTAAAAATACACGAATTTAATGAAAATAAAACGAAAACACAACGTCACTTCGCAAGTTCCCGCCAAAAAGTCCCTACACTATCAATTTCCAAAACTACCATAGATTCCAACGTCATTCATGCTCACGGTCCCACGGGGGAACGATAGGGTACAGTCACAAACATTCATATTTTCGCCAAAATAGAAGCTGTCAAAATATCAATTTACTGTCAGTTCTGAAAAGTAATAATTACTTACAGATTTTTTTATATTTGATGAGAATTTGAAGTGGATAAAGAAAAATTGTGTTTCCACGAAACAATACGAGTCGAGTATTAGCATAAAATGGAACGCTTTGATAACAAGGTAGAGTGATCATTACTTTTTGTCAGGTAAAAATATTCTAATATTTATTTTTCCTATTTTGATTTCAATGTAAATTATTCACTCTTTTTTTAGAAGGTTTGGATAGCATTAGAAACTAATAAAAACCATAAACACATTTATCTTAGACATAAAGATATTCATATTATTAGGAAGAGATGGTGATCATACTTACGTTGGGACTTTTTTATAATGCTTCTTTCTTATTGTAAAATTGTGCAAATTCCTGTCAGTAAAAACAAAACATCAAAATGTAGAATGTGATTGAACTATAACCTCGTGGACTGCCCAAATAATTATCTTAATTCGATCGATAATTAAAATTAACGTTAATTGCTTACTGCCCCGAAACCACATCAATGATAACTGAGTCACATAATTTATGACAAGTTTGATTGGCGTGGTTCGTTAATACACTGCCTATCACGCCGCAGATCGTGGGTTCGATTCCTGTCCAGAACACACATTTGTGTGCATGAACATGTCTGTTTGTCCTGAGTCTGGGTGTAATTATCTATTTAAGTATGTATTTACAAAAAAAAAGTTGTATATGTAGTATATCAGTCATCTGGTTTCCATATTACAAGCTCTGCTTAGTTTGGGATCAGATAGCCGTGTGTGAACAAATGTCCGAGGATATTTATTATTTATTTATTTATATATATTTATATTTCCTAGTAAATCTAGTAGTAATGTCGGATACCGCAGCGAAGGTTGTGGGTTCGAATCCTACAATGTGAAAGCATCGTGAGGAACCCTCAAGTTGAAAGTTTGTTGCCAAGCACCTATCGGTGTGTTCCGACAGCTGTTCTTAAGAGCCAGTTTCCTTATAGGCTTTGTGTGCTTACCACCTCCGGCCACGTAATTAATCTCTTACCATGGTGAGATTGCGATCAAACACAAGCTTATCCAAAGTAAAACAAAATTAAAAACAGAAGTACCTATTCATATTTTTTTTTCTTTAGATCAGCGGTTAGTAGTTTTTTTTTTTTATGTCACTAGTGACAACGAGGCAGGCGGGTCACCTGATGGTAAGTGACTACCGTCGCCTATAGACGTTAGCAATACCAGGTGGACTGCCAACGTGTTGTACACCATATTACAATGCCTTAAGGGCAAGGGCAACTGGCTCTCAAGTGCAACTGCCGGAACACACCAACAGGTGCTTGGCGACAGATTTTCAACTTGAGGGTGGTAGCCAGCCAGTCGAGTACCACATAGTACCCTACCACCGTGCTGTGGTTTCCTCACGATGGTTTTTGTTATTTCGTTATGTCAGGATTAGTCACATAGCAAAATATATTCATATTAATGTTATCCATCCCTTAAAATATCTGGTGAATCACGAATAATCCTGTAAAATAGTTGGTGAAATTCACTGAGTAATAACCTGAGGTCAGTCTAACAAATGTTCTTCACAGGAGGTCCATTTGTTTCATCTAGATTTAGGTCGCTAAGGTTGGGTTAATCGGCTAGATTTTCTTTTGTTTCTGGTTTCATTGTTCCGTTATTTGGTCTGGCATTCAGATCGGATTTATTAACGGTACCAATAAAACTTAATTGGAACCCATAAACTAAGAGGCTTAAAATGTTATCAACAGAGAACAGTTTTAGAGGATTTTTCATACAGCGTTTTTTGCAACAGTTTGACAAGCAGATGGTCCGTCTGATGCGGTAAATGATTGCCGTCGCTTATTGACATTTGGAATTGATTACCAAAAGTTCGATTACGTATTTTTTGAAGTACCCAATTTCGCTCCGTGTTTCATGTGAATTATACTTACAAATTCAATATTTGTCATGCTCACTATACGAGAAAACGGCTGGCCCAATCTAGAATTTTTTTTACTTATGTTGGGAGTTTTAACGGAAACACAAAATTAACAAAAAAATTGGAAATTTCGGGAAAAACTGAATGTGTTTTTATTGGACAGAACAAAGTCTTTTGCGAACCGTGAGAAACTAACCCCCGTGAGTACTACTGTTATTGAAACCCTTTCGTCGAACCAAGAACTTTAATTGTAAAAAAATATTAAAAACTACTTGAAGAAAAAAACTCCTGTATTTATTATTATTGCTTTTTCTTTTATTGGTGACCATTAGTGTTATCAATAAAAAAAATTGGAAACAACTTTTTGTTTGCTTTCCTAAATATTTTATGGTCGCTTTTCAACTAGAGAGCGAAAACTAGTTTAAAATAGAAACACGTAAATAAATAATGTAATTTTTGTACACTTTTTGAATTCATAATTTAATCATAAAAACCTTTTGTAACTTTCCAGTCAAAAAAACTGTTTCTGGTGAATTATTGCACAGCAAAAATAGTGTAAGCGACTCTCTAAATGACATAAATAATTACTTCTCTAGAATAGGTTCAAAGTTGGCGCAAGCTATTTTAAAAGATATTAACGCCACTGAAACAGATCTGGCCACTTTGTCGAATAAAAACAGTAAAAAAGCCACTCCATTAACATCCTTCGTACTCTTGCCCACTGATGAAAATGAAGTTCAGACTATAATAAATTCTCTCAAAAATGACTGCGCTCCAGGATGGGATAGAATTACATCTCGCATAATAAAAACAACCCCATCTTTAGTCAAACCTATTACTAAAATATGCCAATTAAGTCTTGAGACTGAAATTGTCCCTAGTAGTCTCAAAAAATCCCTTATTTGTCGAATATATAAAGGAGGAGACAAAGACAACATCTCAAATTACCGGCCAATTGCTTTGCTTCCCATTGTTTTAAAAATCCTTGAAAAATTAGTAAATAAACGTTTGGTCAACTATTTAGAATCAAAAAAGCTTCTGTCTGTAGTTAAAGTATTTATATATTTTATTGTAAACTTATGTAAGTTTACTTTACAATACCACAGATAGTCTGAACTTTGTTACAAGTCCCAGAGCTACAATAACAGGTTTATTTCTAACTATAAAAGACCCGAGCATTTCAGAGAACGTTTAATACGAGCCACTTTATATAGAACGTGGGTTTTAAAAGAAAATAGTTTGTATGTATGTAATCAAATTGTACTAAGGCGACTCTCCCACGGTAATGCATGTCGGAGCGACATGTTTCAAAAAGATTTTACTATCACAATGTATGGAATCGCACAATGCACCCATTGATGGAACGCACGGAGGAACGACAACGTCGCATATGCGCTTGGTACTTGTAGAGAAAAAATATCTACACTTTTTCCTCTAGTAAGACTATGGAACTTACTACCTACGGCCATTTCATCACTTACCATAGAGAGGTTGATGTGGCATGTGAAAAAAAAGTATCCTACAGTAAAAAGAAAACGAAAAAATACGCCATAGATTTTGATTTATTTGCGAGTTTTTGCGAGTATCAAAATACCGGCCATTCATGCAATGGCCGATTTTTTATTGCATTTATTTACAGCTCCAAGAAGTAGACCAGGTATCAAGTTCCTGGGAAAAAGGGTCTTGACAAAACAGACAGACGCATAAGACAAAACAGACAGACGCACAAGACATAACAGACAGACGCACAAGACAAAACAGACATACGCACTAGACAAAACAGACAGACGCACAAGACAAAACAGACACACGCACAAGACAAAACAGACAGACGCACTAGACAAAACAGACAGACGCACTAGACAAAACAGACAGACGCACAAGACAAAACAGACAGACGCACTAGACAAAACAGACAGACGCACAAGACAAAACAGACACACGCACAAGACCAAACAGACAGACGCACTAGACAAAACAGACAGACGCACAAGACAAATTGAATCCAAAATATGATTAGGACCTATCTACAGATTAAAGTACCTACATTATTATATTACCATATTTTTTTACCAATTTACGCAAATGGACTTAGATTTTCAGCTAGCACCTTACTGGATAATTCATGTTACTGCTTCCCAGTCAAAAACATTTTATTTAAATTTATTTAAATCTCACTAATATTATAAATGTGAAAATTTGGATGGATGGATGTTTGTTACTCATTTACGCCAGAACGGCTGAACGGATCTGGATGAAATTTGGCCAGATAGATTATAGTCTGGAATAGCACATAGGCTTTTTATCCCGGGAAAAGGTAAGATCCCTCGGGAACGCGGGTGAAACCGCGCGGAACAGCTAATTATTTAATAAGACAGTAATAAATCAAAATGATAAATTTTATTTCATACATATTATAGAACTACATAGTTTCCGGCATTACCATTGAAAGCCGCAAACAATTTAAATAATGACATAGTCGTACTTGTAACGGTCAATCGTATTAATTTTAATGACGTGGTCGACCGTCGACCTGGTGATCAGGAAGGCAGGCTGTTTGATGAAATTAACATGAGATTTGAACAATTGCTGAACTAAATTCCGACATTATGTTACAAAATAGTCTACCTATACCCCGCGGTTTTTCTCGCGTTCCATATTTGAATCGGATTTTGTTCAAGGAAGAAGGACAAACTTTATGTTCCTACTGTAAGATTACATAAAACTAACAATTCTTTTGTGGGGCAAAGTATGCGTTTTTTTTAATAAGCTACCTCGAGAAATTACAGAATTACCTTTCTTAAATTTTAAACGTGTCATCAAACACACATTATGTCTAAAAGCTTACTATACAGTAGCAGAATATATGAATAATGGCAAAGCATGGCAATGAGTTGCTCCTCTTAAACCATATTATACAAAGTATCCATTATTATATTTAAAAGAGAAAAGAGGGACTATTGTAAAAAAAAAACCGGGGAGTTTGTTTCGCCGTTTCTTCTCCTGACAGGTCTTCATTTGGAAATGGTGGTAACAGTAACAATAGCATTAAAAATAGCAATAAGACGTTCAATAAGTGTTCCTTAAGTGTCCCAAAATTGAATAAAACAGTTTGAGTTTGTTCACTATTTCATATTATTTTTCTATCTAAGTGACTTAGCCAGAACCATTCGTTGCCCGTGGTCCTACCAATAGGACTACTGCAACAAAAACACCATTATTTTGTATGGGCAATGGTCCTACTAACAGTGAAGACGAACATCAATCATTTCACATTTACACAAAAAATCTGATTTTTTCGCTCTTAAAAAAAAACCTATAGCCTATATCTTCAACAATAATAGAATAGAGGTAGGATGACGAAAAAAAAACCAAAACTACGGGCACTGTTACATGTCCGTAGTCTTACCAGTAGGACTACGGGCAATGCTAAGTGCCCATGGTCCTACTAATAGAACTACGGGCAAAATAAATTGCCCGTGGTCCTACCAGTAGCACCACGCAGTAGGACCACGGGACCACTGCCAGAATATATAGACTGACAGATATAAAAAAAACTTGAGAGGTGTCAAGGGACACCCGGATGGAACGAAGTTATATAAGTCGAGAGAGTATATATATATATAAAAAAAAATTATATATATAAATAGAAATGAAAATATCTGGCTTGCTTTCTATAAGAGAGAGAGAGAGAGAGAGAGAGAGAGAGAGAGAGAGAGAGACAGGCAGAGAAACATGCGCACGCCGCACAGCTTACAATAAAGTGACAGTGACACTAAAAGTGTCGTCAGATTTTTTTCCGTCTAGCCCCCTTTCACAACGCGCGATAAGGAACTTCGTTCCAAAAATGTTATAGGTACCTACCGTATATGTATATGTAATTTCATATGCATTTATTATTCAACTTTATTTATTTGTATCTACGTACAAAGTACCCTGACACTATGCTATACGATGTTTTACTTCACCGAAAACTCAAGCTCATTGATTTTTTTTAGGTCACAAATGACTACGAGGCAGGCGGGTCACCTGATGGTAAGTGACTACCGTCGCCTATAGACATTAGCAATACCAGGGGGATGGCCAATGTGTTGTACATCTTATTACAAGGCCTTAAAGGCAAACTGGCTCTCAAGTGCAATTTCCGGAACACACCAACAGGTGCTTGGCGACAGATTTTCAACTTGAGGGTGGTAGCCAGCCAGTCGAGTACTACAAAGTACGCTATCACCGTGCTGTGGTTTCCTCACGATGTTTTCCTTCACCGAAAGCTCAAGCTTATCGTAGAATTCGAACCCACGCCGCGGTATCCGACGTCACTACCACTGAGCTATCATCGCCTTAAATTGTAGAATTCTAACCCACAACCTTCGTCCGTGGCTGAAAAAGAAACCTCTTAACTTTCAGTGAGGAAAAGAAAAAGTAAAAAGATACCTGTTTATGACACCGTGAGTACCTATAGTATAAAGACGAGGTCTTGTTAGTTTTTTACTTGTGAGGCAAGTACTCGTGCACTCATAAAAAAAACTTAAATCATAACTTCTGTCGTTGTGGAGGAATCCCCCGGCGTTTTTGTCTTTGAAGGAAGTGTATAGCATTATCATAAATACAAGTCTTGAACGTCTTACTTTATCATTTTAACGTTTTTATGTCTTACTTAGACACGACAATAATAGCAATGTTGCCAACTTTTACGTGAATTTTATTTATATTAATATTATATAGCGGAAGAGCATGGATGCGTATGATCGCGCTAATCTCATGAACTTTTTTTCAACCTATTTTACTATTCGCTAGGTTTATTTCAAATTCAGCATTTAAAAATTAAGGATTATATAAAATTTCCGTGTGAATGAAAGAAACTTGGCACACAAATATATTTTATTCTGGAATGAGAGATAGGGTATTTTTTATCCCTAGAAAAGATAAGATCCTACGGGCACACGGGTAAAACAGCGGGGAAAGCTAGTCAATTAATAATTTCCCACACAAACCAGCCAGCGAGCATAGCTCATAATGCACAAGCAAACGGAATTCATACAAATGATTAATGAATGAGGCTTTTACTTAACTATGCCCATAGACTGATATATAGATAAATTAAATTATTATTAGCACTGGCTACTTCTGTCTACAAACCGCACACCGGTTTGACGGAATTATTATTTTTGTTAAATTTGTATAACTTTGTGGTAAATAAATTTAAAAAAAAAACTTCTTCAATAGTTATGGGTTTCAAAACTATTATTATTTTGTATTAATATTTTTGGATAAGATTGGTATTGTCACCAAAGGTCACCAACAACAAAAGTGTGTGCAAATTCCAGTTAGATTTGACTCCAAACATTCGAAGAGGTTAAGAAAAGTAGATACTGAAGATGTTGTAGATTTTCTCGATCATTGTACTTTTTGATCATTTATTAAAATGTTTATTTTAATTGAATTAATAGATAAAGGCTTTAGACGACATTAATATACGTACTGTCACATGGAAAAGTGCTATGTTTTATTGTTTTAAGAGATAAAATATAATTGTTACGTAAAAATCGTATGCTTACTAAGTACTATAATCTAAAAACTGTAATAGATTTATTCTTAATTGTTTTTAAATATTATAAAAACCAGATCCAATTCTCACATTTCAAACAATCACTCTTAGAAATACGTCGGCGGTTGCTTACGTTAGCCATTTTATTCTGTTGTTCGGCAGTTTCAAGCGATTTTTTCCATTCGAGGTCCAAAACATATTACGTTACATTTTACGACTTTCCGGTCGACTGGATCGGGCCGGAGGTCATTACGCATTGGCTTTTCCGGTTTACCGTTTCTGCTGTTGTTTTGTCGAAAATTTTCAGACCATCATTGAGTCGAGGCGCTGTACTTAGCGATTTCCGACATCTTTTATATTTTTGTGCCGAATTATATTTCTTTTTGTTCGTTTGGCATTGATTTCTGTTCGAGTTTAAATGTAGGTAAGCAAGTTCTTGATTGAAATAGTTACGCGTGGGGATATTTTATTTAAACCAAGAGTAATTATTGATATTTCTCGCGTACATGTAAAGATTTATAAAGTCCGCATCAAAATTAAGTTCTAAATATCTCTAATCACACTAATATTGAAAATGTGTGTAGATATTTCATACTCAATCCAGGAAAAAAATATAGGATACTATATCTTAAAAAAAACATTGCACTCTCATGACGGGTAAAAACTAAGGCAACGAAAAAAAAAACAACAATATTTTTTTTTGTTTTTTTTTTCGTTTTGAGGAACTTGCGTTGTACTCTTTCTATGCTATCTTTGTATTTTTGGTACAGAGGGCTCCATACCATCACAGCATATTCGATTTGAGATCTGATTAAAGACTTGTACCTATAGATGAAAAAAAATATATTCAAAATCACTTTTCCGCCCGATCATACCGCGAACAAGAGTCTTTGGCCCACATTATAATAATCGATGGTGTCACTTAGAAGCTTATGAATATTTTACATCCCTCACAAGACACACACGCCCCCTTCGCCCTCCCATCCCCCCTATAAGCCCCTGCGTAATGTCTGACCGTAAATTCTGGTACGCAACGTAATTTCGCGTAACTAATGTTCTAGTCATCTTTACATAAGGTAGAATTATTGTCGTAAATCATCCGTATTGGTATTAACTATGTATAGGGAACATGTCTACATAATAAGTTAATTAAAAGGTAAAGTGGTTTGTTCACACGGAGGTTAATGGCGGGCAATTAATAAAACATGGTGTTTTGTGCTTAGAAATGTATAGGGGGTCTTAAGGTGATGATAGCTCAGTGGTAAGTGACGTCGGATACCGCGGCGAAGGTCGTGGGTTCGAATCCTACAATGAGCTTGAGCTTTCGGTAAAAGCAAACATCGTGAGGAAACAATAGCACGGTGGTAGGGTACTTTGTAGTACCCGACTGGCTGGCTACCACCCTCAAGTTGAAAATCTGTCGCCAAGTACCTATCGGTGTGTTCCCATCTAGGCTTTGTGTGCTTACCACCTTCGGCCACATCATCACTTACCATAGTGAGATTGTAGTCAAACACAAGCTTATCCAGAATAAAAAAAAAATTGGAACTTTTGGTCCAAATGACAAGATTCTGTTGTTACTCTGTACATGAACATGACGATTATAGCTCTGTGGTTGTGACGTCGTGGGTTCGAACCCTACAATGAGCTTTCGGTTAGAGAAACGTGAGGAAACCAACGCACAGCGGTAGGGTAATTTTTAGAATACTTGACTGGCCGGCTCAAGTTGAAAGTCTGTCGTAAAGCACTAATCGGTGTGTTCCGACAGCTGCACTTGAGAGCCAGTTTTCTTATAAGCTTTGTGGGCTACCTAAGGCTATGACCTCCATCGTAGTATTGGGAAAAATTTTGCTAACCTCTGCAAAATTGTCGCTTCCAAGAATTCTTACTACAAACTTAAATCTTACTAATATTATAAATGTGAAGGTTTGGATGGATGGATGTATGTTTGTTACTCATTTACGCGAGAACGGCTGAACGGATCTGGATGAAATTTGGCATGGTGATAGATTATAGTTTGGAATAGCACATAGGCTACTTTTTATCCCGGGAAAAGATAAGATGCCACGGGAACGCGGGTGAAACCGCGGCGGAGAGCTAGTATAACATAAATACTACCTATTTATACTGTGTGACGTCACGGCTGGTTATTTATACTGTGTGACGTCACGTCTGGTTATTTTAAGACGAGCTCCTTACATTTTCACCTAAAGGCGAGCAGACTATCTTATCTTACTTACATAAATGTGATAGTTTGTTAGGATATGAGAATGGATGCGAAGATGTTTGTTATTCTTTCACGCAAAAACTACCGAACGGATTTTGATGAAACTTAGCACACAAGTAGACCATATACTGGAATAAAATATATAGTACTTTTTATCCCGGTCAAAAATAAGATCCATGATACAACTGTATAAATGAATATCCAGGGACTTTCCTCACAGATGGCCATCTGATCGCAAGCCAAACTGTGCTTTTTTAAATACTTACTTAAATATATAAAAAACCGACACAAATGTCCTGGGCGGGAGCCGAACCGACGACCTATGGCATAATAGGCTGTTCTTAGCAACTACGCCAACCGGCCCATAGGTAACTATATAAGAAGATTATGATCGTAGTTTACTCTGTACTTAACAGAACGTGTTCTAAAGGAAAGGAAGCGGATTTTAAGGAAAAATCCAATTCTCGACGGGTAATCTGGATTAACGCAAAAATTTGTCCGCGAGATCCTATAAGACTTTTCTCGTAGAATAATTTATAAATAGGTATAGCACTTTTGTGTCCAAGCATACTTATTAAATTAAAATATTATTATGTTATTTTTATGTTTAAGCCAAGTTCTTTTACAAAAAATATTTATTATTGGCTATTTTCAGTTGAAGGCCAATTTCAGTGGTAGCTGTAGTTTCAACCTTCATACGCGTTCTTCTAGATTCAAAATTGAATAAACGTTTTTTTGCTTTTGATTGCATCTTTTCCATATTAAGCCATCATTTTATTTTCGGCTTAGAGGCAGGCATCGATCTCGCCTGATCACTGAGTAGGTAAGTGACTACCGTCGCCTATAGACATTAACCATGCCAGGGGTGTTGTCAATGCATTGTGCACCTTACAATGCTTGGAACTGGCTCTTAATTGCAACTGCCGGAATACACCGGTAATTGCTTGGCAACAGATTTTAAACCTGTGGGTGGTAGCCAGCCAGTGGAGTACTAAGAACTACCACCGTGCTATGGTACCTTACCGAAGCTATCGTAGGATTCGAACCCACGACCTTCATCAATAAAATTGAATCTGTTGATGATTGCCTGAAATTGCAGCTTGATCTGGACACTCTACAAGAATGGTGTGCCAATAATAGGATATCGTTGAATATAAATTACGGTATTCCCTCCGCGCTATGATATGGGGTTCTTCAAAATGGGCGTAAAAAGAGCTCTTCAAGGTCGGCAACACATCGGCAATCACCCTGGTATTGCAAATGTCCACAGGCGGCGGTGACCACTTACCATCATGTGGACCGAAATGTCAGTGCATTACATTTACAAAAAATAATAAACGTGTTGGCTACTGTTATAAAATTGTTGGTATTGATTTGGAAAGAGTATCTCTGGTTAGGGACCTAGGAGTGTTGTTTGATTCTGGCAAAACACTGGGATTTCTGATACGGTTAACAAAACCATTTAAAAATGTTGAAAGTGTAACTACTCTGTATTCATCATTAGTTAGAAGTACATTAGAGTATTGTTCAACCGTTTGGTCTCCATTATAATAATCACATAAACCGATTGGAGTCTGTACACGCGCGTTTTGTAAGACATATATGCGCAAGACTGGGGATTAGGCGCTTGGTCCCTGATTATAAACACAGGTTTGAACATCTTAAAATGGTGAATCTGAAATCTCGACGTGATGCCGCTGATTTAGGTCTGCTGGCCTTATTAACAATGATGATGTTTACTTAATATTATGTTCAAGTTTTTATTTTTGTTGAATTTGTTTTTTTAACTTCATTGTTTTGATGGATGATAATAAGTTTAAATATTAATGTCACCTCTTTTTCTTTTTAAATCAAATATGTTGTGCTTTCCTATCATCTGTGTACATATATTGTATCTTTCTTGGATTAGTTTATGTATAATGTGTTATATGTATGCTGTTGGATTGCCTATTAAAATAAAATAAAATAAAATAAAATAAAATAAAATAAAATAAAATAAAATAAAATAAAATAAAATAAAATAAAATAAAATAAAATAAAATAAAATAAAATAAAATAAAATAAAATAAAATAAAATAAAATAAAATAAAATAAAATAAAATAAAATAAAATAAAATAAAATAAAATAAAATAAAATAAAATAAAATAAAATAAAATAAAATAAAATAAAATAAAATAAAATAAAATAAAATAAAATAAAATAAAATAAAATAAAATAAAATTAATCACAGAATCCACCGGCGTCTAACACACACTAATGTGGAGGTCACATTTTCATTAAATTACATAAGCGCGTTACTGAGGAATCTTATCTTTTCTCAGGATAAAAAGTATCCCATATTTTATTTTAGGATATGATGTAGGGTGCCAAGTTTCATAAAAATCCGTTTAGTAGTTTTTGCGTGAAAGAGTCACAAACATCTTCACATATATAATAGTAGCAAAATATTTAATTTACAATTACAATGCAATAATCTATTTACCGTTTATGGACATTGATATATTATTATGATATGTTTATTATATCTTGTATTTTCAGCGACCAAATTACCGGGAGCGTGTAAACAAGCTTCTTTGTACAAGGTGGAAATTTATTCCAGTCACGTAATGGACCCCAAGCGATTTAAAATAAACTGATTATATAAATGTAAAAGCGGTGGTTGCAACCTTTTTTCCACTTGGACATTTATGAATTTTCAATACACCGCACGAAAGTAGTAAGTATTCAGATTTCAATTATGTTCGAATTCGGCATCAGTGTTTCTTACCTATAAACTATGTCTAAGGGGACCGTAGTCACTTACCATCAGGTGACCCGACTGCTACGTTGTCACTAGTGGGACAAAAAAAGGCCACAGTGAATAGACATTTTCTGGGTTAGTCTGAAAAGCAGGCAGGGTTATCTGATGGTAAGTGACTACCGTTGCCGATTTTAGCAAAAGCAGGGGGATGCCAAGTGCAACTGCTGGAATACCGATTGGTGCTTGGCGAAAGATTTTCAAAATATAGTGAGGAAACCATAGCACGGTGGTGCTGAAAATGGTGAAATCTGTCGCCAAGCACTTGTTGGTATGTTCCGGCATTGTTTCCAAAAACTTAAATAGGTGTGCGTGCACAAGTGTTAAAATTGTTTTTCTAAATGTAAACATAATTGTTTATGATCCTCACATTTACGTCACAACTTTAGTTATTAATCTCGCGCAATGACATTGAGTTTACACAAATATCAATTAGAACAAATAAACTTGTGCTTCGATACTTCTTCTGAACGGGCGTGAAGATATTTCTTTTGACTCTTTTTTTTTTATTCTGTATAAGCTTGTTTGACTACAATCTCACTATGGTAAGTGATGATGTGGCCGAAGGTGGTAAACACACAAAGCTTAGATGGGAACTGGCTCTCAAATGCAACTGTCGGAACACACCGATAGCCAACCAGTCGGGTACTACAAAGTACCCTACCACCGTGCGAAACTCAATTATGACTAGCTTTTTCCTGCAGTTTCTTCAGTTACTTAGGCCGTGGAAGGATTATGATTCCCAAAATGAAAGTCTTAAAATCCAATTACTTCATATATTCTTGTCTTCACCGTACAAAATCTGAAAGTGAATCACTATCTACAGACCGTCCACAGACAATCTATATGATTTTTCTACCACAAACCACAGATACAAAATTCATGTTAATAATCGACTACAATTCGATTAACTAAATTAAGTGAGATATTAATTACTTTACAATTGTAATTAACGAAAACATTAAAATCAATCGACGTATAGGTCGTACATTATAAATAGCTAACACAAACTTTTATTTAAAAAAACCTTGCATTAATTTATTAAACAATTTGCAAGCTGATAATAACTTGGAGCCTCTGAAACACTTCCTCCTTTTTTGAATTCTTCGAAAGAATAAGCCTTACCATGCAAGTAACGTAGCCAGTCGTTTGGGCATGTTAACCATAGACAGCGACATAAATTCTATGTTTAGTCTATGTTTAATAAGTTTACATTCATTAGTTCTAGTTTTGGTTTTACTTACGATAGTAGTAAATAATCTAGTCTTAAATGCAAAGAAAACTAAATGTATTAAATTTGCACTACCCAATGTAAAAAAAATTGACTGTAACTTAATGATAAATAATGAATCTCTCAGTCTTGTTGAGTCAACAGTATTCTTAGGTATTACTTTAGACTCAAAACTTCAATGGGGCACCCACATATCAAGTCTTGCGAGGAAGCTTAGCTCGGCTGCTTTTGCAGTTAGAAAAATTAGACAGCTTACAGATGTAGATACAGCTCGATTAGTTTATTTTAGCTATTTTCATAGTGTTATGTCCTATGGCATTTTGCTTTGGGGCAAAGCCGCTGATATCGAAACTATTTTTATTTTACAAAAACAAGCAGTGCAAGCTATTTATAATTTGAGCTCTCGAGCTTCTCTCAGAGATAAGTTTAAACAAATAAGTATCCTCACAGTGGCTTCACAGTATATTTATGCAAACATATTATTTGTACATCAAAATATTAGTAATTTTGTAAAGAAATGTGACATGCACTCAATCAATACTAGAAATAAGCACAAACTTGTGACCTCAGCTTATAGACTCCATAAAGTGCAAGACACATTTTTAGGACTGGGCGCACGCTTCTATAATAAGATACCACCTACACTATTAAATTTCACTATACATACATTTAAGGAACGTGTTAAGAATGTTTTAATACAGAAGGCGTACTACCATATTAACGAATATTTAAATGACGACAATGCTTGGGTGTAGCGCTCGCTCTTGCAGGACATTTATGTAATAATTCTAAGATTGTTTTGAAAAGAGTAATTGCTGAGTTTATTGCCGGCTCTTCTCAGCAAAAGCAACCTTCCGAACCGTGCACTAGAGTCATTAGAGTAATTAGAATTTTACAATTCACAAGTGCATGTGAAGGCCTATTTGGATGAATAAACATTTCATTTCATTTCAATAAAATAAGATCTATAAAAAACTATTGTACTCATTTCTATCTACATCATATCCTTTTCATTGATAGTTCATTCACCGTTGACCCAGAAAACTCCACTCTCATTTAATCAGCATCTGATACAAAAGGCTTTTCTCATAAAATAACAATAAAACCTGCCATTCTAAATAGACACGGTTATTTAGCGCCACCGCACAAACACAGTACTTTAACCCCTTCAACAAAGTGGGTAGCACTTAGGTAGATAAACACTAGAGCACGAAGATCCAGTCGACCTACGTCTAGCCGATAGACTCGTCTGAATGCGCTAACTGCCTGGTAAATATTTACTTTGCCTATCGTGCCGACTGCCGCTTGAGCGGATGTACTTGTGAAATTCCATTGAATTTCCTGTTGCACTTTACGTATTTCTACGCTGATTATTTATTTCACCCTTATTCTAATGCAATAAGGGTTTATTTTGTGTGAAGCGTTGTTTATTTCTACATGTTTCTCGAATAAAGGTTATCATTAATAGATTATTTTGTTTATTTATTGGCACTTATTGTTTACATAGTTTTTTATGATAGACTAGGTGTCTCTTCCAGATTTATAAACGTCTCAGCAATTAAAGTTGGCCTATCCCTCTATACTGTAGTTTCTCTGCTTGCCAAATTTTATCAACTTCGGTTCCGCAGTTGAGATGTGAAATCGAGATAGATACAAAGACAGATTTTTGCTTATAATAATGAATATGGATAGAATGGCCTCTAGCTACAGGTCGTGGGTTTGATTCCCATTGTGGACAAATATTTGTGTGCATAGAACTGTTTGTCTTCAGTCTAGGACTTATTAAAATAGTAATATTTCTATAGAACAAGCTCTATTTAGCTTGGGATCTGACGGCTATGTGTGATAAATGTCCCAGGATATATTGTTACATTACATTTCAGCCAGCAAATATGACAATGGCAGCTTAATTAAAAATTAAAGCCCAGTAAACAAAGTTTAAAAAGAAATAATAAACGTGTATTTTCATTTACAAAATAACAATTAAGTTCTTATACGTATAAGTACTTGGAACAGGAGGATCAAGCTTGTATACAATTTTCATTCAAATATGGTGCGAATACAATGTTATGGAGCATTTCCGAGCTCTTAGTAAAGCTGGGTGTATACAGAGGGGGAAAAGTTGACTGTCATAAACATTATTGACCAGCTTTCTGTTATGCGGTTTTAAAGCATTAAAGTTCAATTTAAAACAGCCCTTTCTTAGCAAATACTTGTGCTATAAAAAGAACCTATTTGCGTTTGCAGAAACTGTTTGTCTCTGGACTGGGTGTAATTATTTGTACCTAAATATTAAAAACGTGTAGTATATCAGTTATCTGGTTTTTATTGTACAAACGCTGTTTAATTTGTGATCAGAAAGCCGTGGCTCATCAATTCACATCAGCATTTTCAGATGGTCCAAAAATATTTAAAAAATGTAACCTTGCCGAGTTTTTTGCCCGTTCTTCTCAGTTCTTGTCTGACTTCCGAACCGGTGGTAACTTCTGTAATTCGATATTCATAAGTGCCCTCCTATGGCCTAAACTGAATAAATGGTTTTGACTTTGAAGGCCTTTGTTACATTAAAACGGTCACTGCTACTAATCTAGTTACAATGAGAGATAACAGGCCAAATGCCTTTGTTAAGGAACTATTTACAATAGGGTAGTGTCCTGGGTCAACAAAAATGAATTCTAATTAGTCCGTCGGTGAGATTATCAAAAAATATTGGACACGTATTTTTTGCTTTATCAAATCAATAAAAATATACAAAGTTATAGCGCATCAAAGTATAGGAGTGGGGGCTTGTGACGTCACTTCGTGGTAAAATTTGTACCACGGTGTGACGTCACGCGAAGTTTCAACGCACTGTATCCTCGTCATTTTTCGTTTACGGAACAAAATAAAAAATACGTGTCCAATATTTTTTGGTAAGATGTAGCGACATCTATCTACAAACAGATATAGTTCGCACGACTCCTAGATAGATGGCGCTCCAATAATCTACATCGCGCATACGAAGTTTTCTATGCGATCTGCATATATACAAGATTCCAACATCAACAGTTGGACCGCGGTCCCCAGGCACGATGACCTAGCCTGGCGGAAGATCTTCCCTTTTCAATGGAGGAGTCTAACACCTCGCTCCTCCATATTGGTGACCCCGACGTGATTGGAACGTCAGCAGTATGCAGCATCACTTCCCAGCACTCCGCACCAGGTCTCAGCAGCAGTCACACAGCAAGCCAGCTTCGCCTTCTTCAGGTCCAACGCAGCCGACTCACCGCGCTTCCTGGTCCTGCAAGGCTCACCCAGCGACAAGCACCCCTCGCCACACAGTTCACCGCAGCCCACGTCCGGATCTTCATCGGACGGCTCTTCACTCTCCGGCGTGGCAGTCTCTGCGCTACGTGAACTACCGGCTCAACCCGTCGCAGCAACCTCGCTCAGTTTCGACTCACCGTAAACTTCGAGCAGCACTGGCACTTGCAAGCTACATTAGCACGACGCAGCAACAACGACCTCTGGTCTTGGAGGGGAGTGATGTAGCGACATCTATCTACAAACAGATATAGTTCGCACGACTCCTAGATAGATGGCGCTCCAATAATCTACATCGCGCTTACGAAGTTTTCCATGCGATCTGCATATATACAAGATTCCAACATCAACAGTTGGACCGCGGTCCCCAGGCACGATGACCTAGCCTGGCGGAAGATCTTCCCTTTTCAATGGAGGAGTCTAACACCTCGCTCCTCCATAAATCTAACTGACGGACTAAATAATTTTTTTAGGACACAACCCTATTAGGCACTAATTGAATAAAAATATATAAATTAAAAATACTTGTAATGAGTTTACTTACTAAAGAGATTTTTTTGAATAAATATTTTTTTATTATTTTTTTTAAATTAAAATGTTTAATTAAATATGAAAACCTCATAAAAATCTGTGCAATCGTTCGCAAGTTATAAACACACTTACGGACAGACTAAAAACGTTGTGTTGTCCAGTTGATTGTCATTAATTCTCATTAATTAACACCCCAGTGTGTACTAAGCCTAACGAGCAAGATAATTAAGTTGAATGAGATTGCAATACATAAAACAATAATTATATTTCATTTGTACTAATAATACGAACTTAATTAATTCCGGGCGGTTCCATTTACTTGAGAGGAGCCGGCCCGTGTTGTTTTGCTTTAACTTTTAATAAGATATACTCTTATGGTAAATATTGAATGATCATCTTGGATCACAGTTTGAAACGTAGAGAAGGTTATAAATAGAAAAACCATTTAAATTCAATGAATGGTTCTATATACGATACATATTCGTTTTATGTTTGTGTATTATGTAAATAATGGGTTTCGATGGGTTTTTTTATGAATAAAGGGTATATTTATAATTTATTTACAATAAAGACAATGCTTTTTGCTGCAACACAACACTTTGGATATTTCAAAGGTATCTTAAATAATAGGACCTTAGTTAACTACGGTGGTAGGGTACTTTTTAGTACCCGACTGGCTGGCTACCACCCTCAAGTTGAAAATCTGTCGCCAAACACCTATCGGTGTGTTCCGACAGCTGCACTTGAGAGCCAGTTCATATCTAGGCTTTGTGTGCTTACCATCTTCGGCCACATCATCACTTACCATGGTGAGATTGTGGTCAAACACAAGCCTATCGAATATAAAAAAAAACATAAATAAACTGAAATAGACAATTAATTAAATAAACCAATTACCATTACTTACAGATTTTCCCATTAATAAACGTTTCAGCCATACAAACTCATACCCTCACGTCACTTAGCCAGCCAAGCCATTTGTTAGCAGAATTCGTGCGAACATTCGACAGGTCTTTCTAACTATATGTACCTATTTCATAAACTCACGATGAAACTTTTCTGCATCAAATACAGTTGGTACAATCGATTATGAACCTTATGGGTGCAGTTATATGGGCTGATGGAGATGAGTTATACAAACTTTAATATATAAAAAAAATCTTCGAGGCTGCCGCAGCTGCCGATGGGCAAGGTTCCCAGCAGGCTGGCAGCGTTTCCTGTTTGGATGGCCAGGCTGAGGCTGATGCGTTGGCGGAAAAGGTACTCGTAAGTATTATTACAAGTATTTTATGTTAAAAAAATAATTGAGGCCTCGGGAGACCGGCGGGCGGGGAGGTTTTTTCGGTTTCTGTAATCTAATTTATACATACAATTTTTACATAAAATTATAATTCCCAAGGGAAAAAATATAGCTTATGTTAGATTTTCCCGTTATATTGAAGCTTTCTATTGGTGAGACAAATTCGTTTTGAAAACTTTGAAAAAATTTCAATAGTTGAACCAAGAATTTGTAAGATTATACAAAAATGAGTTGTTAAATCGCTGGTTAGCTTTACGTTACTTATCTAATAAACTTAGTAGCTAACAATCGTTTTATCAAGCTTTTCATATTCGCGAGGCCCAAAACTAATTATTACATCAAATAATAAAAATAATCGCGATTCACATTCATGAATAGAGTTACAATTACATTTTTAAATCACGTGGGTTAAACAAGTATACCTACAACCCGCCTCATGGTAAGTGGTTGCTTAAGCGCCCTTAAAGAACTACGGTGAGTAGCTCATTCCACAACTTGAGCGTCCGAAAGACAGCTCCTTTGAAATCGCACAGTGCGAGACCAAAATGTCCAAGTCGAGAGAAAACAAGAAAAAGTTTCCATCTCTGGCAGAAGTCCGCAAACTGAATCCGCAATAAAGAGTTCAAGACTACACATTTATAACAAGGAGGTGGTAACTATGAAATTTGAATGTAAAATACGTCATACATTGCAATGGTGCCAACTCTCTGCGGGGGCTACAAAGTAAGCGATTTAAAAATGGAACGGAGTAAAAAAATATGAATTGTTTTGAAGATATTTTCCGATCGGTGCTAATCGATCTTTACCTAAAAAAACAGAAATATAGAGATAAGTGGAAAATTTAAGATCGACCTGTACATTCCGCTTAAGCCTTCTTTAAACGTCGATAGGTGCGTCAGCAGAAGTCATATCTACGGATACATCCGCCGACGAGGTGCAGTCGGGGAAATTTGCTCTTCTGTGATAGGCAGATATGTCTGCCACCAATCCGTTCGTTGTCGGTTTTTGTGGCAGGCAAAAAAGGGTTCCAGCGCGAGCGCCTGGCGTCTGTCCGCACGTCCATCCGTCCACCTTCAACAAAAGAGCGTATTCTCTTTTAAAAGGCCGGCAACATACCTGTGAGTGTTGCGGGTATGCATGAACGGAAGGGATCACTTAACATCGGGTAACATCAGGCATGCTCTATTAAATAAAATAAAACGTCTGATGACGCATTAGTATCTGAGTTGTGAATGAGAGTGCACGCGTGCTTCTTGCAGTTCTAACTCTACTTACTCACGATGCACACTCAAGTAATATGTTGTTAAAAGTACTAAATAAATAAATAGCTGCGTTGTCACTTGTGGTATACACAATTAATTAAATATATCTAACAATTACAAAAGTATTAAAGGGAATCGCTATCGCTTTTAGTTGCCCGCTCGCTAGTCCCAATCGCTGGTTTCACAGCCCAAACCCATTTACAGTGTAAAATATAGCACCTGCAATGCTATTCCGCGCCTCTCCGTAGAATATTGATGCATCTCCTGCTCTCCTGGTATTGACACCGAACTAAGCGCCTATATCTCGACTAGGGAAGCCACTGTCCTATAGCTTTATTAATCTAGTCCCACTAATATTATAAATGTGAAAGTTTGGATGGATGGATGGATGTATGTTTGTTACTCAATCACGCCAACGGCTGAACGGATCTGGATGACATTTGGTACAGAGATAGATTATAGTCTGGAATAGCACATAGGCAACTTTGTATCCCGGGAAAAGATAAGATTCCACGGAAACGCAGGTGAAACCGCGGGGGCCTGTTAGTTTTGATATAAATCTAAAATATGTAATAAATTATTATAAAAAGAAAAGATTAGTATTTTTATATGTTTGTGTAATTAGGATAAACTAAAAAATACTTGAACGATTTAAAAAAAAAACTTTCACCTATAGAAAGCTACATTATCTAAAAAAAAGTTAGTTGAGCTAAAATTTTTAATTTTATGATTTAAAAAAACAGTATTTTTTTTCAGAATTCAGTCTAAAGTACTTTATAATATTAAGTAAGTAAATGGAGAGAAACCGCGGAGACAGCTCTACCTGTGTCTACAATAAATAGATTTATTTGGAAAATAAAACAGTTGAACTGCGTGTGTTAAGGTCAGGTTTGCAGTAAATTGCAATTGAGACCATATTTACTATGTTAGGGTATTTATTGGAAGGAAAACTACGCCTTAACACGACCAAAATTAACTATTGTTATTTGTAGCTGTAAAGTATCGGTAGACTCATTATGACGGGCCGGTTGGCGTGGTTGGTTAACACACTGCCCATCACGCCGCAGGTCGTGGGTTCGATTCCCACCCAGGACACACATTTGTGTGCATGAACATGTCTGTTTGTCCTGAGTCTGGGTGTAATTATCTATATAAGTATGTATTTACAAAAAAAAGTAGTATATGTAGTATATCAGTCATCTGGTTTCCATATTACAAGCTCTGCTTAGTTTGGGATCAGATAGCCGTGTGTGAAAAATGTCCGAGGATATTTATTATTTATTTATTAATGATTTACAGTACTACTCAGGTTGTTATATATTCTGTGAGTTCAGGTACGTTTCAATAATGAATCAAAGCATTAAAATACTTGAGTATTTTACATTAAGAATGCTGCTTTCTTGGCATTCACAGTGTTTAATGAACATTTCCTCTTACAAAGTTAAAATTTAAGATCACTCTTTAGAAAACGTCTTGTATAAAAATCCTGATCTACATACACCATATTCCAGATCGTATTATACTGTCTGTGATCTGGTTAAATAAGTCGTGTGCAATTAAGTGTCATTTATTTACCATTTAAAAAAATAATTACATTTGTTATATATATAATATAATAGCATTTTTAAACCAGTTGTTTTAGTTTAAGGCCATGAAGTTGAAAATCTGTCGCCAAGCACCTATCGGTGTGTTCCTCCAGCTACACTTGAGAGCCAGTTGCCGTCTAGGCTTTGTGTGCTTACCACCTTCGGCCACATCCTCACTTACCATGGTGTGATTGTGGTCAAACAAGCTTATACAGAATAAAAACAAAAAACAACTTTTTAATTAACCTCACCTTTTTTGTTATTTCAAAGCTAATCAAAGAAAGCTAATATTTTTTTTTTACAAATTTTTATCTTTGTTCTGAAGGTCGTCTACGTAATGACACTACAAAATACAAACTTAATTAGGCGTATTCAATATGACTGGTACTTATCATCAAAAACCAACATCAAACAAACATGGGTCCAACTCCAAACATCAGTAGGACGCTATGTACTAAATAGATTACAGAAAATAGATTGGAGTAACTTTGGCACAGGTTTGGGAGTAGTTGGTTTGTGCTGGGTTTGATTATGGCCGATCTAGACTTGGGTGTTTGCCAACTGTACAGTTTTGTGATTGCCAGAAGAATTGTGATACCAGGAGTACAGTAAATGTTTTCGAAATCAGTAAAGATTAAGCCGTAAGACAAACAAAACGGAGGTAACACGCACCGTATCTCAGGTATAAAATGACAAAATACTTTTTGGCGGGATCTTGCGAAGTGACGTTGCGTTTTCGTTTTATTTTCATTAAACGTATATTTCGAGTTGTATTGAATAATATCGGTGGCGTTTTGTCCAATTAAGTTCAATCTATGTGCATCAGTAAAGAGTAATGAAAACATGTATTGGGACTATCAGGTTGTCTCAAAAATTCTGTGAATAGTTTTAGTGGAACAGCTATCAATTTCACTAAAACCTGACCTGACTTGACTGACGATGACCAACTGTTGGTCAAATGATATTACGTGACATATAACATAAAATAGCTATAACAAGGACTTGACACTGGCAGAAATGTCCTAATTGACAGCATTGCCAGCAGAGAAGAAAAAATGTCAAAAATAGTCGATCACAGATCACATCATTGAATTCCGTGTAAAATGTCGTGGAACAACCCTATATCTAGAACTGTCGGTGAATGATATCGTAAGACCACGATGGTATGTTACTTTGTAGTTTGGAAATTGTATCTCGACTTAGTTCCCTTATACGCTTACCATCTTCACTTACCATTGCCAATCA
Organism: Ochropacha duplaris; assembly: GCA_951361185.1. Classification (NCBI taxonomy): domain Eukaryota; kingdom Metazoa; phylum Arthropoda; class Insecta; order Lepidoptera; family Drepanidae; genus Ochropacha; species Ochropacha duplaris. Next base: position 353,571 of record OX592707.1, on the reverse strand, counting down.
AAAGCCTATTATTAAAGGAAATGCGTAATGTAAAGGGAAAAATACATGGGTGCGGTCGGATGGTTGGCCACGCCGCATATCACGCTACTGTCTTGTCTTGCGACCAGACTTTTAAGGCGATGATAGCTCAGTGGTAAGTGACGTCGGACACCGCGGCGAAGGTCGTGGGTTCGAATCCTACAATGAGCTTGAGCTTTCGGTGAAGGAAAACATCGTGAGGAAACCATAGCACGGTGGTAGGGTACTTTGTAGTACCCTACTGGCTGGCTACCACCCTCAAGGTGAAAATCTGTCGCCAGGCACCTATCGGTGTGTTCCGACAGCTGCACTTGAGAGCCAGTTCCCATCTAGGCTTTGTGTGCTTACCACCTTCGGCCACATCATCACTTACCGTAGTGAGATTGTAGTCAAACACAAGCTTATCTAGAATAAAAAAAAAACTCAGGACAAAGCAGACATATCAGGAGCAAACGCTTCTGGGATCTACTATTTACTTTAGCTAGATAATTTTTCATAATCGATACTTCCCTAGCACAGGAGAAACTGCAGAACAAGACCTAGCATATTATAGAGTAATACGTATAAATTGTTGGCAACATGAGAGCAAATTTGCCAGCATATCCGATAGCGCGTGATTCATTGCTGGCCGGTATTGGTCAGTTGTTATGTCTTCGGTCCATTACGGAGATAGTACGGGAGACTTACACAAATGCACATTGTAGTCGCAATGTATTTAGTAATAGACAGCTCGATATAATTCGACTATAATATCTCTAGATACGTCAGGCTTTTGTTTTGAAAATGCAGCGAAAGGGGGAAGATCTTCCACTGAGTGCAAACATCATCATCATCATATCAGCCGGAAGATGTCCACTGCTGGACAAAGGCCTCCCCCAAGGATCTCCACAATGGCCACTCTAGAACCGACGGCCGATGGGGCCGAAGGGTTCTAGAGTGGCGACCACGGACCGGAAGACGCAGCGTGGGCAGGCCTCCAACACGGTGGACCGACGATCTTGTGAGGGTCGCAGGAAGCCACTGGATGCGGAGAGCGCAAGTGCAAACATACTTCAGGTGTATTAGCAGGCTAAACTTAGGAGAGAACTTCGATAGCGCGATGTAGGCTTTGTGGTGTCATGTTGCATATTGAAATAGCTATTTTTTTTTTTTTTTGGGGAGGACTTAAAGGTGGAGGTCTGAGGGACCATAGACACCCTTACGCGGACTTTTCGGTGAGCGCTTAGGGCTCTCAACCGAGTTTACAAATTTTAGACGACTGACCGCTGAGGGCGCCCCAGTTGGGGCACGAACCTCGGCTCAGGGCGTCGTCGGGGGGCACAAAATAGTGGGACGGACTTCGCCTAAGCGATTTAGAGGAGTTTTAAGGGACGGTCGGATTACTGGTACGGCTCGGGCCAACGACTGGGGACGAGAAACCAATATATATATCCATAAAAGCAAATAATAAACTAAAAGGAGATCTCGAACGTCGGTTCGTCGTTTGATATTTAGTAAGTAGTAAAAAAGAATGGCCAAATGGCATTGATAAAAAATGTACCAATACAAAAGCAACTAACCTCGAATCCCTATAGGCTAGTCATCAATAAATCCATTATACAGAATGTATCCACAAATAAAACTCCCAGCGGATTACGGGAAATATAAAAAAGCCAATAAGAACAAATATACAAGATATCTGATCATTGGAGTGAGACGAAGTACTTTATTAACATTTGTTCTGTTTGAAGATCCTTCAGTGATTCCTTTCAATTTTTGACAAACATTGTGTAGATATTATTATATTATGGAGACGTAACTTTTTTATTACAAGTTTTATATTAGCTTGCAATGTATTTATGTATTTCCGGGGTGAATCTTGCAACTCAATTTTGAAGCAGATATCTCTGAAATTTTGTATACACGTTTAGTTTAGATGACAATGCATGGTCAGCTGTGTGACGTCATTCTAAATCTAACATGGCGGAACACCTAAGATAGCGGACTATTATTTTTTAATGTAATCCTACAATATGGGTATCAAATCAAAGGGCTTGCTGAGAGTAACTCGAAAAATAAAGTCACGTCACTCTAAATTCAAAGTTTTTTTAACTTGTAACTTATTTGTGTAATATTTTCCTGTGTTTTGATAAGCAATTTTATACCATATTCCGCTATATTTAAGTGGTTTATGCGTAGGTATAAGTATATTGAAACTATTAAAAAATAAACAATATTAATTGTAAGTTAGAGGTTTTCCCGAGGAAGGTTTCCCGCGTAATGCAGGCATCTTTTGTTTTCCCGAGACCGTTTTACGTGTGTGCCCAGTTTGATCGTAATCCGTGGGTCTATTATGTAAAAGGTAGCAGTAGCGACAGCAGTAGCAAAGTGATAGCCACCGCTACGCGATCAGTTGCAACTTGACACTAGAAACCGTATTACGGAAGCCTGTCGCACGCCTATCGCATACTGCACATTGCCCATGGACACTAGCGCCACTAGCGATAGGGTAGCAATAAATGGAAACAAATAATTTCTCGATTGCTGTTTGCGTTATTGTTGCTGTTAGCTAATTCAAAAGTGACGTTTGACAGCAGCGATCGCGAAATTTACGCCTGTTGCCAACTTGTCGCGAGATACATAATCGTACCGCCGTTCATGCGTGCAAGTTTATGCGTGTAAGAGTGAAAAAAATTCACGTCCTAGCAAACTCTCACAAGTTGTTCATAATGAAATGCCCCGCAGATTTAACTGAAAAGAAAGTCTACCAGTTTCATTCTTCAAATGAATAAATAAATATAAATATTCAGGGAAAATTTTCTCAGACGACCATCTCATTCCAAACTAAGCACAGCTTGTGGGAATCCAGTTAGGTAACTAAAATAATGAAATGAAATGTTTATTCATCCAAATAGGCATTCACATGCATTTATGAATAGTCAGACTCTAATGCAAGATTCGGAAGGTTGCTTTTGCTGAGAAGAGCCGACAATAAAGTCAGCAATTAATCTTTTCAAAAACAACTTAAACTTATTTAATTACATTCAATAATTATTTATCTAGTCTCACTGGCAATATTTGCGTGTTATGGCGGCAAAATAGTAATGCACCTATATAATTTAATTATGACTGACTTAGTAAACAACAAACTCAAGCAGACCATGCCACCCCTACAAGCAGCACCTGTTTATAAGTAAGACGCGTGTGGCAGCCACCGCCCTCCAGTGTAATTATATACCTACTTAAGTATATAATTACACGAATACTCAGGACAAACCAACAAACTCAAGCAGACCATGCAGCCCCTACAAGCAGCATCTGTTCATAAGTAAGACGCATGTGGCAGCCACCGCCCTCTACATACCTACTTAATATACACTCAGACTCAGGACAAATAGACGTTCATGGACGAACGTGGTAGGTAGTGAGTTAACCAAACACGCGAACCATCCTATCAAATCAAAATAAATCAATTTGGGATTAACATTTCCAATTATCAGTTACAGTTTATGAAATCATTGAATTAAATCACAATTTCAGGATTTTGGATTATCGCATTTCTGCTTTAATAATCAACTTGTAATTACTGTATTATAGCAACTTCCTGATCAAGTAACATGCTTTCATTTAACTTTATTATGATACTAGCTTTCCGCCCTGCGGTTTCACCCGCGTTCCCGAGGGATCTTATCTTTTCCTAGGATAAATAGCCTATGTGCTATTCCAGACTACAATCTATCTCTATGCCAAATTTCATCCAGATTCATTCAGCCGTTCTGGCGTAAATGAGTAACAAACCTACATGTTTTGGGTTTCTTTTTATACTACAAGTCAGAACCAGGCCTGTCGACCTTTTGTTCAGTACCTTAAAGGAAACTGGCTCTCTAGTGTGCAGGGAACACACCAACAAGAGCTTGAACACCAATTTTCGTATTTGAAGGTAGTCTTGGGAATGTCGTGGGTTCGATACTTTGGTTGGGTACTTTGTAGTACCCGACTGCTGTGGCTGGCTATAAGTAGCTGGCTCTAGTTGTAAATCTGTCGCCAAGTACCTATCGGTATGTTCTGACAACTGCACTTGAGAGCCAGTTCCGATCTAGGCTTGGTGTACTTACCACCTTCGACCATCACTTACCATGGTGAGATTGCGGACAAACAAAAGCTTATCAAGAAATAAAAAAGTATCCTACCACCGTTCTATATAGTTTCGTCAAGACGTTTTCCTTCACAGAAAATTGAAGCTCATTGTGGAATGAGACTGCGGGACCCAAGCCAGTAAACTAATAGTAAAACACAACAAACATTGTAAAGGAGTATTTATCAAAGCCCTCGTATATAAAATCATAATTCAACCAATAATTGCCGGCAGTTAGCTGGCGGCGGCGGCGCGCGGCGGACGTAACTATTGACTCGGCGGAGCTGAAAATTAGTTCAATCGTATCGACACAGCTTACCGCAGGCTCTTCGAACACTGTTATTAGCATTCTTCTTCTTTCTTTCTAGTCACTTCCCTCACTGCTGAGGATCGTGGCTCCTTCGACTTTGTCAACTAGCTGTCTCCATCGGTTCCGTTCGCTTGGTGCATTGCAGCACTAACCAGCATCTCCAACTCCTGCGATATCTGATCTTTCCACCGTCTGGGGTTATTAGCATAATTAACACTAATAAACTTGAACCTACTGTGAAGGATGACGTTTTATTTTTAAGCGCAATTTAGGTATTTGAATTTGCTCAGTGGAGTTATCTTAAAAATCTATCTATGAAAAATACTAACATTCACACACTATACGAGCCGATTGGCCACTACCTTTCATGCCGCAGGTCATAGGTTCAATCCCATCAAACACATAGTATGTGTGCATGAACATGTCTGTTTGTCCTGAGTCTGGGTGTAATTATCTATTTAAGTATATAATTTATAAAAATAAGCAGTATATCAGTTGGTTTCCATAGCACCAGGGTCTGCTTAGTTTGGGATCAGATAGCCGTGTGTGAAAATGTCCGAGGATATTTATTTATTTACATTTGTAAAATTATAACTTCTCCATGGGGAATCTCAAATTTTACCGAATTCCAAGAGCGTAACTGTGCAAAATTTCATCCAAAACCGCTCAGCCGTTGTGGAACTAGTAACAAATAAACAAACAAATTAATAATATCAATTGGTAGCGTACTACCAACAGTGGAAAGTGGGGGACAATTATGGATGAGCGAGATGGTAGTTTCTTCTCCGAAAAAAGCATTAACGTTAAACATAGTAGCTGTATTAATGAAACTGTGCCACCCTTTGATTCGAATAGTCCTTTCTGGGTCCATAAAACAGGCGACTCGTGTAAAACAAATAATTCGACTCTTATCCGAACATCTTCGGGAATACTTCGTGAATGAATGAATTCTAACATCAAAGGATTGTAAAAGCTGAAAATGTTAAAGCTTTGTTATCCCATGTTTTAGTTATTATAGAGAATTTTAAGACAATCACTTTGCATTGTTTTGTTTTGAAACATTCATTGGGCGGGCTCTGAAAATGACAATAAGGCATAAAATGAGCGTAAAATCATTATAATGATTATGGAATCATTAAAGTCGCTTGAAATTAAATACCTTCTTTATAGTCAGTCATAAATCAGTCTTAGTTAAATTTAATGGTCCTTTCTAGCATTTTATTTTATAACAATTTCAAGCGACTATTTTTCAAACTGTGATGTTCTTTTATTTTTTCCTTTGGATAAACTTGTGTTTGACCGCAATCTCACCATGGTAAGTGATGATGTGGCCGCAGGTGGTAAGCACACAAAGCATAGAAAGAAACTGACTCTCAAGTGCAGCTGTCGGGACACACCGATCTGTGCTTGGCGCCAGACTTTCAACTTGAGGGTGGTAGGTAGCCAGTCGAGTACTACAAAGTACCACAAAAGTGTGTGATGTGAATTTTAACTGTAAATTCCCGTATATTGGTCTCATGAGACAAAATCTGTCAGCGTCGAGGCGGTATTCAACAAAGTAATACGATATCAAGGCAATTACCTCAGAAATTGGTGTTCTAGAGGCGGTCTCTGCTACATAATTAACTCTAATCAGGACTCTAGATGGGTTATAATTGTAATCTTGTTAGTGTAGAGTTTCGTGCACAGCCCTACGGCGGTAATTAACTAATAAGGTGTGTGGCAGCCCTGGGAACGAGATCGACAGTGTCTCATTTACATCGCCATTGTAATGTAACGCTAATATTGAGGTAAAGTACCTACTTGTTGAGATGTTTGGAAACCCCATATTTATTTTATTTATTTTTTATTTTATTGTTTAAAGGAAGAACTTACAGCCTAGAATACAATATTTTTGTAGGATAAACAACATATAAAAAAAACAAGGCCAATTACAAATCCTTCACCAATAGAAGTAGGTACATGGTTAAAGTAAAAAAAAGACGAATTATTTATTACATTTTACAAACAAGATGACAATCAAAGCAAATTAAATTGAGCAAAAGTAAATTAAATAAAACAAAAGTGTTTTTTTAAACAAAAAATTTGCAACAGGAAACGATACATAAAGCTGAAATCCTAGAATATTTACGATTAATTATAATATATTATATCAAGAAACGAAAAAATCCTTAGTCATTAGATTTCTTATTGACGACGCTATTATTTATTTATTTATATTTTGATGTCAAATTATTGGCCGTGTATAAATAAAACTAGTTGTTTCCCGCGGTCTCAGCCACCTTCCCGATGGAACTCTTTACCCTGCCAAACTTTAATTAGTATTTCTCTTCTATACTAATATTATATAGAGGTAAAGTTTGTGATGTTGTAGGGGATAATCTCTGGATCTACTGAACCGATTTTGAAAATTCTTTTACCAATAGAAAGCCACGTTAATTGTGCGGGAACGCGGGTGAAACCGCGGGGGACAGCTAGTTTATATATAAAATTACGCAATGGTTTTTTTTTCAAACTGGTAACATTATTAGCAACTTTATCCTAGCATTAATTTATCACAACATTAAAAAAATTGACCGCGCCGAACGAATCGAAGTTAGAAAAGTTCGATTCAGCGGGGATATATTATGTGTGTGATGTTTCATAGTACTTCATATAGGAAATTCGATTATTTTGGCTCCTTCGCTTCCCTCGGCTCTGATAAAACTGCGTCCTTTATAGGTCAGTTTAATTTCAAATATATAAATAGCCAATCAAAATTATCCCTTCTGTCAAGAAAATATAAAGAACATTGTTATGCGGAAAATTAGCGATAAGTTATGGTTCATAAAGTTCGGCTTCTTTTCTTGAATATAAACCAAATTTATTAAAGGAGATACGACTAGATGTCGGTCTGTTGTTATCGTATCCTGCCAGATTTAGTGCTGGACCAAGTTGGCACATGGCTCCGGAATGGGCTATTTGAATTCATAATACTGGCGGCGACGGATGAGTACCACCACTCACTATAACGGAGACAGCTTCCCGATGCCATTGATGGTTGTGTATTGAGAGGATATTTTAGAATTTGTCATATTGTACAGTCAATTCATGATAGCTATTAAGCTTGTCTATTCTTTTATTATCGTTGGCGTAGTAACCTTTTGAATTTCGAAAATGGAATAAAATTCTTAATGGAACGTCTTTGTATCCGAAAGGTTTATTTGTGATATGTTTGGTCCTTCGAGCCGGATGGAATTATAATTTTATTTCCAGTTTGATGCAATTTTCTGTAATTCGATGAATAATATATTTTTCAGACGTTTTAATATCTTTTACTGGATTAAAGATGTCTAAAAATATCATTAACTAATTAATGAGTTTTTTTCCGTCCATGACATTATTATACACTATTTGACCTACACATTTTCGTCTATACGTCGCCTATAGACATTAGCAATAACAGGAGGATTGCCAATGTGTTGTACACATTATTACAATGCCTTATAGGCAACTGGCTCTCAAGTGCAACTGCCGGAACACACCGGTAAGTGTTTGGCGAAAGATTCTCAACATAAGGGTGGTAACCAGTCGGGTACTACAAAGTATCCTACCACCGTGCTATGGTTTCCTCAAGATGTTTACTTCACCGAAAGCACAAGCTCATTGTAGGATTCGAACCCACGACCTTCGCCGCGGTATTGAGCTATCATTTTTCAAAAACTCGAGCATACCTTCAGTGTCCACCAAATCAGTCGATCGGCAATACTGCTCATCATTAGGTCAAATGGACCTAGCGCCACAGCCCGGCGATATCATCGCCCTAGAATAATACTAATGCGAATGTTTATGTGTTCGTTGTGTGTAATTGTTTTACAATCACGAGGGTTGTATTGATTTGAATGAAACATGGTTAAATATATTTTTATTGGAAGAATAAGAAAATCACATCACGCCAAGCCTAAAAGAGTATTAAGGCGATGATTCCGGCAGTTGCACTTGAGAGCCAGTTGCCCTTGCCCTTAAGGCATTGTAATAAGGTGTACAACACATTGGCAATCCCCCTGGTATTGCTAATGTCTATAGGCGACGGTTGTCACTTACCATCAGGTGACCCGCCTGCCTCGTTGTCACTAGTGACATAAAAAAAATAATAATACCCACAAGCATTTTATTGTACGATAATACTAGAAACATCACCCAATGTCATAGACAACAATACAAGTGGAACAGCGCAGTCGGTCGCCGATGATATCGCGTAAGGGGCAATGCAACCCAAACGGAAACAGCTGCGGTTTTCTCATAACTTTAATTGAATTGATGCTAAACTCAAACTCAAACTCAAATATATCTTTATTAAGTAAACTTATTACAAGTATTTTTAATCGTCAATTTGATTCATGTTAAACTCTAACGCTCGGTTCGGAAGGTTGCTTTTGCTGAGAAGAGCCGGCAATAAACTCAGCAATTACTCTTTTTAAAAAAGCAACTTAGACCTATTACATTTTACAATTATTTATACAGTCTTACTGATAATATATGTGTGTTATGGCGGCAAAAAAGAATAAAGAAATTGAATTTAGTTACGAGTGATTTAGTAAACAACAAACTCAAGCAGACCAGCCTCCACAAGCTAGGGTTCCTTGCAGTTTGAGATAAGATAGAGATTTATTAACTTCATTTGTACATCATATAGAATACTATAAATATGGAAATAAAGTACGCATAATAGCTGAGAAAAAGAAATAGCAACATTCTATCTCATAAGGGAATAAAAAAATAAGAAACATCTGACATCTCACTTTGGTAAAAACATATATGTACCAACCTCTCGGAAAATGGGTTGGTACCATCTGACAGTCAACTCTACCACCACGTGCGTTCATTGGTCATTAAATAAGTTTGAGTTTGAGGCTGTATGGGCTAAAACCCTAAGCCTGCACTAAGGCGATGATAGCTCAGTGGTAAGTGACGTCGAATACCGCGACGAAGGTCGTGGGTTCGAATCCTACAATGAGCTTGAGCTTTCGGTGAAGGAAACATTGTGAGGAAACTATAGCACGGTGGTAGGGTACTTTGTAGTACCCGACTGGCTGGCTACCACCCTCAAGTTGAAAATCTATCGCCAAGCACCTATCGGTGTGTTCCGACAGCTGCACTTGAGAGCCAGTTCCCTTCTAGGCTTTGTGTGCTTACCACCTTCGGCCACATCATCACTTACCATGGTGAGATTGTGGTCAAACACAAGCTTATACAGAATAAAAAAAAAAATACTACAATAGAGGACACAAACTACACAATTCCGTAATTTTTCACGAATTTACCACCTTTGCTGTGCTAAAATGCTTTGTTATTTTACAAAATGATCTTCAACTTTCTATTTAGATAGGATAAAGTAATGTTAAAGTGATTATGGCACGAGCAGCTGTTCGTTACGTTTGTAAAGACCCTAATGCGACGTTCCGGACCATTGTCTCCTGTTACCGGACCATTGAAAGCAACAGAACTGTTGGTTACAATAAGCAACAAGGTTTTGTCAATGCAACATCAGTCTTTTGTTGCTGTACCTATAGAGTGTGAATGTGAGATGTTTGTGAAATGTTGAAGATTTTTATGTGGGTATAAGATATTTTATATTATAGGTACAAAGAATTTCTTTGACATCTTTTTTGAAGCGGAATTTTCTGTAGGCGTGTTTGGTGATTTTTGGATAGGTACATCCGAGTTCGCGTCACCGACATGCTAATATTATTATACTAGCTTTCCGCCCCACGGTTTCACCCGCGTACCCCTTATTTACCCCTTTAGAGGTTGATTTTCGAAAAATCCTTTCTTATTTCTCATCTACGTCTTAAGAACAACACCTATGCAAAAAATCGGCTTTCTATGTCCAAGGGTAGAGCTGGGCGTTGATGAGTCAGCTAATCACAATCGTATAAGTCACTGCATTTCCAATATAAAAAAAACTATGTCAAAAATAAACAATCAAGCAAACTTTCGCATTTAAAACATTAGCTAGCATTTTTATTTATTTAAATATAAAATAGGTCGTAAAGAAAATACCTTATAATTTACTGCTGGTTATAAAAAGTTTAAACGTATCCTATTTCACTCCGCAATACCGAGGATATAAGGACTGTAATTACTCAATGCATTATGCATTAGAATTTGATTATGAGTAAGGCGTAACATAATAACACGTCTCCGTAAAAATGTTACATCTTTATGTTGGAAATTAGCACTTTTGAAATATAAAAAGCCCGTGCGATTGTAAAATTAACAAGAATCAACTTTGAAGTATACTGAAAAGGGATTTATTTATTCAAAGTCAAAATCAAAGGAGTTTTAGTTTAGAATATTAAGTTACTGAAATTACCATCAGAGAAGATTCTCCAGATGTCACCGAAAGGTCAATCAAATATTTTCGAAAATAACATTTTGTGCTGGAAAATTTTCGCCATATGGCCAGGGAGAACAAAATCTAAATCGTACAGCTACTTCTCTTTCATTTACCTGTTTATAACGCTACATATTTACATTGCACTTCTCGTAATAAATCTGCTATATACTCCATTAAAATTAGAACTATTCGTTCGCGAAGTCATGTTCTTTTTCACTGAAATAATCGTTGTTTGTAAAGTTATTATGATATTGTGTAAACGTGATGAGATTCTTGCAATTTTAGACCTGCTTGACTGTAAAGAGTTTAACACAGAAAACGTCGATACCAAAATAGTTATAAACAGAGCCGGTATGAAGTATAGAATTTTCTGGAAAATTTACGCTTTTGCTTCCAACATTTCCGGCTTTTCGCAATTACTAGGAACCGTAACAATAAGTTTAATTTTGAAGAGGGAACTGGAATTTCCTGTATGCAACTATTATTTTCTAAGCGATGATATTCGAGAGAAATATTTCTTTATCATATATTTATATCAAGCAGTTGGGATATACGGACATATGATGTACAATGTTAATATAGATACATTTGTAGCTGGTATTATATACATGGCTATAACTCAACTCAGAGTGTTTCGTATTAAACTGAAGAATATAAAGATAGAACAAGAAGATTCTAAGTTAAATTTAGAAGAGCAAGACAGGATTCAAATGGTGAAATTGAGGAAATGTTTGAAACATTACGATCTTATTTTGGAGTAAGTTTTAGATGATTATAATTTGCTGTTGAAATAATTCTGAATTTGTAAGGAAATACATCAATAGCTGTGGCGTCAATACTAAGCTTTTCAGTAAAGGAAAATATAAAGAGGAAACAAAATACTGTCGTTCCTAAGTCTCTACTCACTCTATAGAATCGGGTCGGTTTATTTCAGCAACTGGCTTGAGATATTTTTCTCACTTTCTGATAGTAAGCTCTACGTAGTTTTTTCATTTCTTAAATCATTACTTTATGGTTTTATTTTGCAGATACTGTTCAACAGTTCAAAATATAATAGGAGCATGTATGTTCATTCAATTTGGGATTTCTTCAATTAATATTTGTGTGGTGTTGTGTGGATTACGTATGGTATGTAGCCATGGACTGGGCCTATACTCCTTTTTTTTCACAGAAACATTATATTATACTCTATTCTCTGTGATCTAATATATCCCAGAATATTGTTTTCCTTTTTAAGGGATTGTCGACAGAATCACTGGTGTGTATGGGAATTTATCTCTTCGCAATGCTGTCAGAAATTTTTATTCCTGGCTGGCTTGGGACACATCTGAATTATGAGGTATTTAGATATCTGGCACTAAATAGTGGACAGCAATTTTTTTTATATTTTAGTTTTTTACGGTTATTAGACTTATAATAATTTCTCAATTACAAAATTTTACATTAACAAATCCCACTGTAATACCAGATTTCGCCCACAATTTCACTCGCGTTACTGAAATAAAAAGTTACTATGAGCGTGAAATAATTTATAATATTTATTTTGTTAAATAAAACAGCATATGATACTACAAAAATAATTTTATCAATAGCAAAAATAACCTACACAAATTTCGATCTTAAAAATTTACGAAAAATGGCTCTCTGACGCACAAATAAATAACTTACTATTGCAACATCCACTCTACTTTTCGATATCTCATAACACACGATGGCGTTTTTGGCCAGTAATGCGACATAGGTCAAAATAGGCTAACTTATCTACTAATTTTTACATATAATTTTAATATGTCAGTCAATATCCCTATTTGCTTTATCAGAGTCAAGCATTAGTAAAAGCAGCATACTTCACCGAATGGATCCCCAGATCAGAATCTTTCAAACGCAGCCTCAGGCTATTTGTGGAGCGAGCCAATATCCCGATACAGTTGACGGGACTCAAAATGTTCCCATTATCCATTGACACCTTTATTTCTGTAAGTATAACAACAAAAGCAACCTTCCGAACCGTGCATTAGAGTCTGACTATTAATATGTGCCTGTGAAGGCCTATTTGGATGAATAAACCATAACATTTCATTTCATAATTTCTCTGTAGATACATCCTGGCTATGAACTGCCGCCAACCACCTACTGGTATGTTCCAGCAGTTGCACTTGAGAGTCAGTCGCCTTCTAGCCTTTGTAAAAGCTAGGCAACACATTGATAATCACTCTGGTGATGTACTCAGGCGATGGTAGTCACATACCATCAGATGACTCGCAAAAATAGTCAAACATGAAAAGGCATGTGAAAATTCTACATGTACTGCAATTTATAAATCTACTTAATAATTGAACATAAACCTTATGTCACCGGTTTAGGATTAAAATTCGATTTTTTCAATCTCAAATTAAATCTTGAAATATATTATGTGTTGATCATCAATCTGTCACCGTTGCTTATAAAAGTTAAATACTAACCATAATAACTGAAGCTTTCACACTTGATAAAATATTTAATGTTTTTTGACAAGTAACTTTATTGAACCCCTGAAAGTATATTGATTCAATACAAAAACACCTTGTATAATAGGATCACGTCTGAACAAAACGTAATTACTTGGAGCGTATCGATTTTTTTTTCAGATAATGAAGTCTGCCTATTCATTCTTCACACTCCTTCGATTCGTTTTAGATGAAGATGTTGAAAAATAAGAAAAATTATACAGTTAAATTATAGTCAATAACATCTATTTATAATTAGATTTCATATGTATAAATATAGAATGCTTAAACCCATTTTGTTTGATATTTATTTTTTCTATTTTTGTTGAAAATTTGTGAGTTTTTAGTGTTAAATAACGAGCATTTGCCAACTTAAGGCGATTAGGCGATAATAGGTCAGTGGTAGAGACGTCAGATACCGCGGCAAAGGTCGTGAATTCGAATCGTACAATGATCTTGAGCTTTTGGTGAAGGAAAACATGGTGAGGAAACCACATCACGGTGGTAGGGTACTTTGTAATGCTCGACCGGGATCTAGTTGACCGGACACATGTATATTAGCTTATTAATGCATTTATAAGTGACTGACGGACGCAGCGTGGCAAACGCACGCATTATATTAAAAATATTTAACTTAATATACTTCAATAGTTATAAAAATTTCTAACTATTTTGGATACTAATGTTTAGTGTAAATTGTTTATTTTATTCTAGCTAAATTTTAGATTATATCTCTTTCAACAAATACAGATAGTAACTGATGGTCCACAGCGTGGGTTTCACAATTAGAACTATTGTTTATTTTTGTTTTTTTTTTAAGTATAAGATATTGTGTAAACAGATTCAAAACAAAGAGATATATTTACAACAAATGTACAAAATATTCATGCAAATGTACAATTACAATACATAAAAAACTTCTTCGAGGCTGCCGCTGCTGCCGATCGGCAAGGTTCCCAGAAGGCTGGCAGCGTTTCCTCTTTGGATGGCCAAGCTGATGCGTTGGCGGAAAAAACTATTTGTTGAGACAATAAAAAAAAATAAAAAAGTATATTTTTTCTCATACCTTATACAAAACTAATATAAAAAAAATATTTATATATAAAAATGTATCCTACAACGGCATAATTAAATATCAGAAAAATTTTAATTCAGTTTTTATAAAAATGTAGTTATCAAAAAGAAAATAAAACATGATATCGAATAAAAAATAAAATTGTTCGGTGCGATGCAACCAAACACTTGTCATAGTTAGTGCATTATTAGCCGTCGTACCGACCGGGTGTACTCAAACATTTCATAACAAACACTTGTCATAGTTAGTGCATTATTAGCCGTCGTACCGACCGGGTGTACTCAAACATTTCATAACAAACACTTGTCATAGTTAGTGCATTATTAGCCGTCGTACCGACCGGGTGTACTCAAACATTTCATAACAAACACTTGTCATAGTTAGTGCATTATTAGCCGTCGTACCGACCGGGTGTACTCAAACATTTCATAACAAACACTTGTCATAGTTAGTGCATTATTAGCCGTCGTACCGACCGGGTGTACTCAAACATTTCATAACAAACACTTGTCATAGTTAGTGCATTATTAGCCGTCGTACCGACCGGGTGTACTCAAACATTTCATAACAAACACTTGTCATAGTTAGTGCATTATTAGCCGTCGTACCGACCGGGTGTACTCAAACATTTCATAACAAACACTTGTCATAGTTAGTGCATTATTAGCCGTCGTACCGACCGGGTGTACTCAAACATTTCATAACAAACACTTGTCATAGTTAGTGCATTATTAGCCGTCGTACCGACCGGGTGTACTCAAACATTTCATAACAAACACTTGTCATAGTTAGTGCATTATTAGCCGTCGTACCGACCGGGTGTACTCAAACATTTCATAACAAACACTTGTCATAGTTAGTGCATTATTAGGCGTCGTACCGACCGGGTGTACTCAAACATTTCATAACAAACACTTGTCATAGTTAGTGCATTATTAGCCGTCGTACCGACCGGGTGTACTCAAACATTTCATAACAAACACTTGTCATAGTTAGTGCATTATTAGCCGTCGTACCGACCGGGTGTACTCAAACATTTCATAACAAACACTTGTCATAGTTAGTGCATTATTAGCCGTCGTACCGACCGGGTGTACTCAAACATTTCATAACAAACACTTGTCATAGTTAGTGCATTATTAGCCGTCGTACCGACCGGGTGTACTCAAACATTTCATAACAAACACTTGTCATAGTTAGTGCATTATTAGCCGTCGTACCGACCGGATGTACTCAAACATTTCATAACAAACACTTGTCATAGTTAGTGCATTATTAGCCGTCGTACCGACCGGGTGTACTCAAACATTTCATAACAAACACTTGTCATAGTTAGTGCATTATTAGCCGTCGTACCGACCGGGTATACTCAAACATTTCATAACAAACACTTGTCATAGTTAGTGCATTATTAGCCGTCGTACCGACCGGGTGTACTCAAACATTTCATAACAAACACTTGTCATAGTTAGTGCATTATTAGCCATCGTACCGACCGGGTGTACTCAAACATTTCATAACAAACACTTGTCATAGTTAGTGCATTATTAGCCGTCGTACCGACCGGGTGTACTCAAACATTTCATAACAAACACTTGTCATAGTTAGTGCATTATTAGCCGTCGTACCGACCGGGTGTACTCAAACATTTCATAACAAACACTTGTCATAGTTAGTGCATTATTAGCCGTCGTACCGACCGGGTGTACTCAAACATTTCATAACAAACACTTGTCATAGTTAGTGCATTATTAGCCGTCGTACCGACCGGGTGTACTCAAACATTTCATAACAAACACTTGTCATAGTTAGTGCATTATTAGCCGTCGTACCGACCGGGTATACTCAAACATTTCATAACAAACACTTGTCATAGTTAGTGCATTATTAGCCATCGTACCGACTGGGTGTACTCAAACATTTCATAACAAACACTTGTCATAGTTAGTGCATTATTAGCCGTCGTACCGACCGGGTGTACTCAAACATTTCATAACAAACACTTGTCATAGTTAGTGCATTATTAGCCGTCGTACCGACCGGGTGTACTCAAACATTTCATAACAAACACTTGTCATAGTTAGTGCATTATTAGCCGTCGTACCGACCGGGTGTACTCAAACATTTCATAACAAACACTTGTCATAGTTAGTGCATTATTAGCCGTCGTACCGACCGGGTGTACTCAAACATTTCATAACAAACACTTGTCATAGTTAGTGCATTATTAGCCGTCGTACCGACCGGGTGTACTCAAACATTTCATAACAAACACTTGTCATAGTTAGTGCATTATTAGCCGTCGTACCGACCGGGTGTACTCAAACATTTCATAACAAACACTTGTCATAGTTAGTGCATTATTAGCCGTCGTACCGACCGGGTGTACTCAAACATTTCATAACATACACTTGTCATAGTTAGTGCATTATTAGCCGTCGTACCGACCGGGTGTACTCAAACATTTCATAACAAACACTTGTCATAGTTAGTGCATTATTAGCCGTCGTACCGACCGGGTGTACTCAAACATTTCATAACAAACACTTGTCATAGTTAGTGCATTATTAGCCGTCGTACCGACCGGGTGTACTCAAACATTTCATAACAAACACTTGTCATAGTTAGTGCATTATTAGGCGTCGTACCGACCGGGTGTACTCAAACATTTCATAACAAACACTTGTCATAGTACGTGCATTATTAGCCGTCGTACCGACTGGGTGTACTCAAACATTTCATAACAAACACTTGTCATAGTTAGTGCATTATTAGCCGTCGTACCGACCGGGTGTACTCAAACATTTCATAACAAACACTTGTCATAGTACGTGCATTATTAGCCGTCGTACCGACCGGGTGTACTCAAACATTTCATAACAAACACTTGTCATAGTTAGTGCATTATTAGGCGTCGTACCGACCGGGTGTACTCAAACATTTCATAACAAACACTTGTCATAGTTAGTGCATTATTAGGCGTCGTACCGACCGGGTGTACTCAAACATTTCATAACAAACACTTGTCATAGTTAGTGCATTATTAGCCATCGTACCGACCGGGTGTACTCAAACATATCATAACAAACACTTGTCATAGTACGTGCATTATTAGCCGTCGTACCGACCGGGTGTACTCAAACATTTCATAACAAACACTTGTCATAGTTAGTGCATTATTAGCCATCGTACCGACCGGGTGTACTCAAACATTTCATAACAAACACTTGTCATAGTACGTGCATTATTAGCCGTCGTACCGACCGGGTGTACTCAAACATTTCATAACAAACACTTGTCATAGTTAGTGCATTATTAGCCATCGTACCGACCGGGTGTACTCAAACATTTCATAACAAACACTTGTCATAGTACGTGCATTATTAGCCGTCGTACCGA
This sequence comes from Ochropacha duplaris, assembly GCA_951361185.1. Lineage (NCBI taxonomy): Eukaryota > Metazoa > Arthropoda > Insecta > Lepidoptera > Drepanidae > Ochropacha > Ochropacha duplaris. The sequence goes on along the minus strand of OX592707.1, from coordinate 335,790 downwards.
CCGGGTGTACTCAAACATTTCATAACAAACACTTGTCATAGTTAGTGCATTATTAGCCGTCGTACCGCCCGGGTGTACTCAAACGTTTAATAACAAACATTAAACATTCTCATTTACGTTTAACATTTAGAAACATTCAATAAACATTTAATTTAAACAACAAACATTTTAATACCACCGCAACCTCGCACCCCGAACAAAAATATTGCGGAATATGCGAGACAACTCCAGATATCACTTCCCTGGTCATATAGCCAGGTTATACAGATAACCATTATATACAATGGTTCAATAGAATGTAATTATAATTACAATTAACTAAAGCGCAAATTAGGGGGATAAACTAACCACAATGGATTTCAAGCCTATTGATATACCTAATCATGTTGTAATTTGATTAGGGTATAGTAACTGATTACAAAATATGCAATTAAATATATAAAAAACACAATTATATAGTTGAATTTATTCGACCCGCGGAATTATCCGATAACAAAAGTTAAGTTTGAAAGGGTACTATAAAGTTTCTGATTTTGTATCTACAATAACGCATTTGAATGAATTGCTCGCTTCACAGGTTTTTTCACACTTTACACGAGTTTCATATTTTGTACTAAGTATGTGAAACTATCTTTAAGAATTAAAATGTAATAAGTCTAAGTTGTTTTTTAAAAGGAGTAATTGCTGAGTTGATTACCGGTTCTTCTCAGCAAAAGCAATTTAAGACTTATACCAACAACGGATACCTACTCCCTCTACGAACGAAGAATCTACATACCAAATTTCAAATTTGTGGCGATTTAACGTTCTGAACAAAAAAACTTTCAAAACATAAAATAAATATGTTTTAAATATACTTCGGACACGATTATTAGGTATAACTTTTCTTTCATTCCATGTTTATGATAATCAAATACTTTTCCACTGTAAATGAGATTGATATCAATAGTGTGGAGTAAAAATAAATAAATCATCCTTAAATCGAAAACCTTTCAACGAAAACCTTATCGGTACATATCAAATAAATCGCGTATGCAAACTTGAAGGTAACCTTCACGCAGCTGTAGGTACAAGAATGCCGTGACGAAGGTCGCGGGTTCGGATCCACAATGAGTTTAAGCTTTTGGTGAAGGAAAACATCGTGCAGAAGCAATCCAAAAAACATAAAAGTGAAAAAGAGGCCAAGTACAAACGCTGTTTGTGGTCAGCGATAAAAGAGTAGAGTTCTGATCGGGAACCAAGCTCCATAATAGGTAAGTCAAATTTATCAAAATTTATAGTTACTTTGGTCTTTAATATTGAATTTATATCTCGGCAAGTTGTAATAGTAAATACATAAACGTTTAAAATTTAACTTCGTCAGTTGGATGTTATGACTTTCCAAATAATCATTCAAATATCTAACTAGTATACAGGCGGATCAGTGATGGTAAGTGACTCCCGCCGCCTATAGGCATTAGCAATATCAGAAGGATTGCTAATGTGTTGAAGTCCAGCTTTCAAACGCAACTGCCGTAACACATCGGCAGGTTTCTATAATTTAAAAAAGAAACTAAAACAGTACTCAAGAGACTGTCACTGTAACCCAAACTTTGGAGGCCGTTTGAACGATACGAGGTAACTTTCACGTACTAAAACACCCCAGATACGTACAAAATGAGTCAACTTTACGCTCGTAAAAATTGGTTATAACCCTTTATACACCAACCTTAATACTTGTACCAACATTCGTGATATACAGGGTGTAAAAAGTTGAAAAAGTTGAAAAAGTTTAATGTTTACTACCCGACTGCTGGCGAAGAAAAAATGGAGGGTTATGTGTTTGTTCCTTCATAACTACTAAGCGACTGAACCGATTTTGAAGAATGATTTGTCGTTAGATTTGCATTCTTATGCGAGTGTCACTAAAGACATGGCATTAATGAAAATTCAATATGGCGACTGATGAGGCATCTTCGTAAATTTAACTATAAAAACCTATTGCCTCCGACTGTATGAGATTGTTTACAGTATTGGAAAATGTCATCTTGTATCCATCTTTTTTTTTAATTAACGCAGTTGACATATTTTTTTTTTAAATTAACTTTTTTAAGAATATAATTGCTAAGTGGTATTGTAGTTGAATGTTGCAGCGAGGGTCTTAACATGCGCTTTCGGTGAAGGAAAACATCGTGAGGAAATAACATGGTGTTGTAGTGCACGCCTGCCAGGCTACCACTCTCAAATTGAAAATCATCGCCAAGTGCACAGTCTGACAGCTGCACTTGAGAGCCAGTGGTCTTTAAATTTTCTGTTTATACCACTTTCGGCCACATTATTGCTTACCTTGTAAAATTGTGGTTAAATTCAAGCCTATCTGTAATGTATAAAAAAACACTTCGAACCGCATTTTTTATATATCTCCGCAGATACTTTGTAACGACTTTTTTTACACCCTGTATAAAGATTTTATACAATAAAGAGATGTCTGAGTGTAATTACACTGGAAAAAGACATAAAGGATAACGATCCAGGACATTTTCAAGTTCGAAAGTACAACTGAACTTTTTATCGTAATCAAAATAATAATATTATGTCTTAATTATGATTTTTTTCTTTTGTATAACAGAGAAAACTACACTTGATCATACACACTTATGAATTTATTGAAGTCGCTGTCGGTTCAGCTCAGCAATATTACATCTTGCCTATCTTACCCATCTGTCGAATATGGGTAATGATTTTCGTATGTATATTTAATTTGTATGACGCCCTATACTTATGAGAGTGACAGATATTACAAATGTTGTATTAATAAATTATATAATAAGATACTTCCTACACTTTTGAATTTGCATACGTGTTAAGCATGTTTTAGTACAGAAGGCGTACTACCATTTTAATGAATATTTAAATGACGACAATGCTTGGGTGTAGCGCTCGCTCTTGCAGGACATATCTAATGTAATAATTCTAAGTTTGTTTTGAAAAGAGTAATTGCTGAGTTTATTGCCCGTTCTTCTCAGCAAAGCAACCTACCGAACCGTGCATTAGTCTGACAATTCATAAGTGATTGTGGAGGCCTATTTGGGTGAATAAACATTTCATTTCATAAATTAAAAAGAGTAAACTAAACAAAATTATCAAAAGAATTAAGAAATATCATCTCAAAAGCTAAAAACAAGTCATATGATAAAGACGTTCCTGTTAGCTTTCAATATATTTTCCATTATGTCTCAACTATAAGGCGATGATAGCTCAGTGCTAAGTGACGTCGAATACCGCGGCGAAGGTCGTGGGTTCGAATCCTACAATGAGCTTGAGCTTTCGGTGAAGGAAAATATCGTGAAGAAACCATAACACGGTGGTAGGGTACTTTGTAGTACCCGACTGGCTGGCTACCACCCTCAAGTTGAAAATCTGTCGCCAAGCACCTATCGGTGTGTTCCAACAGCTGCACTTGAGAACCAGTGTCCATCTAGGCTGTGTGTGCTTACCACCTTCGGCCACATCATCACTTACCATAGTGAGATTGTAGTCAAACACAAGCCTATCCAGAATAAAAAATAAATAAAAATAATAACTTCCATAATATAACTTCAAGAGAAAATTCCTATAAGTAGCAACACTGACATTCACATATTGTAAATACAAAAGTAAATCTATATTTCTGCTATATAAAAATAAAAATATTTTCTACTTTCTTTCAGTGCTTAACTATTACGAATAGATAGTATACGAATTGTTAAGTCGACTTCTGTGAGCTAAAGAGGGTTGCAAAGGGGGGGCAAAAGCTAGCAGATACATTACAAAAGATTGCGAGGAATCTTTTTATAGATCTCATTTGATATTCGCAAGACGATATCCACATATGCGGCGAGGCGGCCGCGGCGGCGACGCGACGGTACCAAGCACGGAGCTCGGCCGAGTCGACCATAAACTAAATGTTATTACAAACCTTACATCGGGGATCTATCAGACTGTGGTACACATAAAGCGATGCAAAGATATGTATTAGTAATCTTTATAATACAGGGTGTCTGGTAAATTGTACGACAAAACTTAAGAGGGAGATATGTGGGCGAGTCATTTACAAATACATATACAAAAATGAACATAATAAAAGTGTCACCATTTTTGAAATATTTCTGTTTTACATACCTATTTATATACTTATTGATTTTCTAATTTCTGATTTTAAATATCTCGAAAATGGTACAATGGTAATTTTTGTACTTACCGAACACTCTGTAATATAATTATTCTGTTCTTGTAAATGAACTCTGCCTAAACTGTTGAACCGATTTTGATGATTTTTTTGTGGCGCTGCTATCGGGTTCTAACTTCTAGATTTTTTTTTATTTTCAGGGCAGGATAAGGTCAGCTAGTTTGCCTACGAGTTATAATTTGGATTTTTTTGTTTTAAGCTGAGTAGGTTTTTTTTCTTTTGTAAAAAAAAGAAATAAAGGTAAAATTTACCGTCGTTAGTCAATTTTTTTTACCTTGCTGTGTTTTTACCGGTTCTCAATTGAAAGCTAACTTCTGAACCGGTGGTCATTTCATTAAAGACCTTTGTAAGCCCCTCTAGGGCTCTAACTGAATGAATAACTTTAGCTTTAACTTAGTTAGTGCGGCTAGTTGTACCTAAAATAATATGTAACTAAACTTTTTCAAATGAGTTTCAAATACTCAACTTAAGAGATGTTTTTTTTTTATAAACGTTTTATAAAAAGAAACTGATGTACTACTTACATATCACTATTTTTCTTAATACATTCTTTTTAATAAGTAATTAATTTACTTTAAATAACTATAATAGGTATATAAAAAAACGTCTTCGAGGCTGCCGCTTTTTTTTTTAAATTCTGGATAGGCTTGTGTTTGACCACTATCTCACAATGGTAATTGATGATGTGGCTGAAGATGGTAAGCACACAAAGCCTAGATGGGAACTGGCTCTCAAATGCAGCTGTCGGAACACACCGGCTGCTGCCGATCGGCAAGGTTCCTAGCATACTACATATTTGTTTAAAAGCTTCGCTTCAACACTGGGTAAAGATCTTATAGTATTAACTAATATTATGATTCGAATGATCAACGGCGATATTTATGTTTTGTTTTCACTATTACTCATGAATTATTATTAAAGTAATTTGTATACAATAATTTTTTTATCAAACTATTAAGAGACTTTTTAACAGTTTATGTGAATAAAAATTAAATTAAAGGATTACAGAGCTTTTTAATATGCATATGCTATACTAGCTTTACTCCCGGTTTTACTTTAGAGACATAAACCCTTACTCATATAACTCTATTTAATTAAAACATATTAAGTTGTCACATATTTAATGCCCATCTTACAGTGATTGTCAAACAATGTGATTTAAAATCAAATTCAAAAAGTTTTATTAAATTTTGGGACACTTAAGGCGATGATAGCTCAGTGGTAGTGACGTCGGACGTTCGAATCCTACAATGAGCCTTGAGCTTTCGGTGAAGGAAAACATCGTGAGGAAACCATAGCACGGTGGTAGGGTACTTTGTAGTACCCGACTAGCTGGCTACCACCCTCAAGTTGAAAATCTGTCGCCAAGCACCTATATGTGTGTTCCGACAGCTGCACTTGAGAGCCAGTTCCCATCTAGGCTTTGTGTGCTTACCACCTTCGGCCACATCATCACTTACCGTAGTGAGATTGTAGTCAAACACAAGCTTATCTAGAATAAAAAAAAACACTTATTGAACGTCATTTTTATTTGCTATGTTTTATTGCTATTGTTACCACCATTTCCAAATAAAGACTAAAATAAAGAAATCAAAGTATTTTTTTTACAATAGTCTCTCTTTTATTTTTTAAATATAATAATGGATAGGTAGACTATTAGAGTAAAAAAAATTATAGTTTAAAAAAACTAAAAAAACACGCTTTTATAAAAAACCTAACTAAAAAGTAAAAAATAATTTTCAATAAATTTAAATTAAGTATAGTGTGATTAGCAAAAAAATGAATTCTATTTTAAAAAAAGCGTGACATTTTGAAATTTTACTTTTTAGTTAGGTTTTTTATAAAACCGTATTTTTTTGTTTTTTTAAACTATTAATTTTATTTTCTACATTTTAGTTTGGTTATTTCAAAAGCGTATTTTATGAAAGTAGGTTCAATTTGGCACATTCTCCCCTTTTAATGCGCCAGCGATGCTGGGTTTAATTAAATCTGATCGTGGTCAAAGTTCGTTACAAGACCTTACTAACAAGTCCAAACACGGCTATGATACGATATTCCATCATTGAATGCCAGTTCCTATCTTCCTGCTACATCATCAGACCTTGAAATCTGATCGTGGTCAAAGTTCATTACAAGACCTTTCTAACAAGTCCAAACACAGCTATGATACGATATTCCATCATGAAGTTCCAGTTCATATCTTCCAGCTCCATCATCAGATCAGTTCGACAGTGCCATATTATTGTATTGTCATTAGAACTACACACAGCTGCCAATTTTCATGACGCTACAATCCTTGGAAGATGGTTAAATTAGCTACCTTAGATTCCATTACATAGTTAGTTACATACAAGTGAACCTAGTAAAAGCGTGTTAAAAAACATCATGCATGCACACAAGCATTCGAAACTGTCTTTCTGTATGTCTATTTGGTTCTTTGGCTGAATTTTGAATTAATTGAATTGGGTAGTAAAAACTACTTTAATTTCACGGTAAATTAATTCTACGGATAAAGTCGCGGGCTAAAGCTAGTTTCCAAGTCTTTTGCTACAGCAAACGCATTGGTATTTCAATATTTACAGAAAAATGAAACGCGCATAGCTTTCCGATATTGAATTCATATTAAAAAGCGTAATACCGCTTCCACGCCAGCCGACACTCGTATACTTGAATAACGTTTAATCTACATACAAATATTTTACATATAAACCGTATTTTGCTGGGAAATTACAAAATCTGAAATTTCAAGAGAACCTAATAAATTACACTGCGTGGTTATACAATCAATTTTGAGTGACATGTTCCGTAAATCGTAAAGCCACAGAAAATAGGTGTTTTGTTGAAATAAATGCGCAAATTTGAGTCTTAGTGGAGTAAAAATGGACTAAGTTTAGTCCACCCCAATCGGAGCTACTATTTCTTGTAAAAAAACGTTCCCAGTACTGGCATCCTAACGCCGTAAAAAATACTCCATATCATTGATATGCAGCAGGAACAATGTAGGAGACAGCACAGAGCCTTGTGAGACACCAGTATTTATGTCTATCCTCTTGCAGCAACTACCATCAACGACGACTCATAAGAGTATATATAAACATTTGCTGGACAGAAAACTTGCGACCCATTTACATATTCACTCAAGAAGCCCATATGCTTGTAACTTCGATAGAAGACCTCGGTAGCAGACCTAATCAAACGCCTTCCCCACATCTAGGTTCACCGCCAATGAATTAGCCTAATGGCAAGTGACCAGGTTTATGAGATACATGCACCATTAGAGCAACTATGACGAAAACCACATGGTCCATTGAAACAGAACCTTACACGGTGATCAATAGATTATTTCCGTACAAATCACACCATTTCGAGACAGCCTTTCACGCAAACATATACAACAACACATGTCCAATATGTCTATTTCCTAAGATAGAACCACTGCAAATATAACACCTAACAATTCATATTACGGGCTTCCCCGCGAGACAATATCGTATATTCATATCACAGGAATAACAACCATACTGTATTTGAATAGAGTTGGTATTCAAATAGCAAAGGGCGCGGATATTGAATATGGGAGGCGAATCGGCCCAATATTTCGTGATTTATCAGAACGTATTTGTGGGTAGGTAGCGACGCGTGCGAGTCTAGTGGAATAGTAAAAGCTATGTTATTCATGACTCTACTATATTTTAATACATTTTCAATGATAAATCTCATAGAGATAGACTGAAATAGCTAGGTAAACTAGCTTCGCAATTCGACTATCTATTTTACTACGAAACTGGCTGTTGTGCACCTGGACGATTCACGGGTTCTGCTTCACGTGCTATTTAGTCAATGTTCACTTCAACGGGTCTTGCTTATTGCAGGAATTACTATCATCGCCGTAATAACTTTAATCGTAATCTGTTTTTTTAAGCTTTGAGACGACTGTCCCATCTGCAAGCTAAAGGGTTAAATCAATTTTTAAATATCATGTCGTGTCATTTTAGATTTCAGTCAAAATATCAGATCTTTCATATTCATAAGGCCTCACTCCACATGTCAGTTGAAACGTATATTTTGATTACAGCTCAATTCGGAATGTTATTTGTGTGGTGAAATTGAATATGTGTGTAATGTATGGATACATAATCGCGAGTTCACTCAAGTGTGAAATTAAAACGGTATAAAAAATTCCAACGTAAATATTTTAAATCTGCAATAACATTTTGACGGATTTGTATTTTGAATTTTATTCAAAGTCTATATTTGACGGGCCCGTAGGCGTGGTCACACGTCGTGGGTTCAATCCCATCCACGACAAACATTTGTGTGCATGAACAAACAATATGTCTATTTGTCCTGAGTCTGGGTGTAACTGGCTCTTAAACGCAACTGCCAAAACACCGATAGGCACTTGGAGACAGATTCAACATTTGATAGGAAGCGGATACTATAAACTAATTTAAATATTACCTATATTTACTTACTCTACTATTTTTGTAATCAAAACGTTTGAAGAAATTTTGTGTCGAATAGTCCATTTGCTGTTACTAAATTTTTTTCTGACGACGTTTTGATCTGAAGATATTTAATCTTCTATCATTTACTCGTGTTTTTGTTAAAAAAAAGATACAGTGAGATAAAATTGGGATTGTTAACAGAATCAGGGCCTCCAACGGGTCTAGCGTGTTTTACTCAAGAAGTGATCACCCACGCAGAAATTACATTTGGGTTGATTCGCTTACATAATCACTTCAATGAATCGCTAAAAGTTGCTTCTGATTTCGTCCATAATTGGAATGATTTATCGATGCTCGCAGTGTAAGCTAAACTTGTTTTATCCTACTATAGTTACTATGATCTTACTAATATTATAAATGTGAAAGTTTGGATGGATGTATGGATGTATGTTTGTTACTCATTTACGGCAGAACGGCTGAATGGATCTGAATGAAATTTGGCATGGAGATAGATTATAGTCTGGAATAGCACATAGGCATTTTTATCCCGGTAAAAGACAAGTTCCGTTGGGAACGCGGGTGTAACCACGCGGAACAGCTAGGATTATAAATGTGAAAGTTTGGATGTTTGTTCCACTTTTACGCCAGAACGGCTAAAAGGATCTGGATGAAATTTGGCATGGAGATAGATTATAGTCTGGAATAGCACATAGGCATTTTTATCCCAGAAGACAAGTTCCGTCGGGAACGCGGGTGAAACCGCGCGGAACAGCTAGTTTCGTTATATAATTAATTAAAGTAATTAAATACTTTGCACGTAGATACAGGCTAGGCGGGCGAGTGGCGAGGCGACAATGGCGTCAAGTAGAGTTGACAAACGATCGTTGTACAGTACAGCGACGTCATTAGCTCGCACTTGACACTAGAGTAGGTACGCGATGTGACGCGCCGCACACCGCACGCCGTGCATGCACGTCATTATAACTTATCCATTTAAATTGTTACGTGACGGATACGATACGAGAATGGAACTATTTTACACCATTTTTAAAGCTATGATTACGTCTTATTATCAGTTCTGTTTTTGTTCTAATGACTAGTTTTCCACCCCACGGATTCACCCGCGTTCCCGAGGGATCTTATCTTTTCCCGGAATAAAAAGTAAGCGTGCTAAGTTTCACCAAAATCCGTTGTGTCGTTTTTGCGTGATTGAGCAACAAACATACAAACTTTTACATTAATAATATTACTAGCTGTCCCCCGCGGTTTCCGGGGAATCTTATCTTTTCCCGGGATAAAAAGTATCCTATGTGTTATTCCAGGATATGATCTAGCTGTGTGTTAAGTTTCATCAAAATCCGTTCAGCCGTTTTTGCGTGAAAGAGAAACAAACATCCATCGGTTATAGTTGTGATATAAAGTGAAACGACATAAAAAATATTTACCGCTTTTAATGATGGTAATTGTTGATGTAAACTGTTAATTTGACCGCTAATACCTAGATGCGGCTCAATTGCAAGGATGGACAAAACAACGGATAGATAATTAAGAAATACAGATAATATAATTCTACTAGTAACGATTAAAAATACTTGTTTCTACTATAATGAGCTTTTTTTTAATACCGTAATGACTACCGTCGCCTATAGACATTAGCAATACCAAGGGGATTGTGTTGTGCACCTTATTACAATGCCTTAAAGGCAACTGGCTCTCAAGTGCAACTGCCGGAACGTTGCAGTCCCATGTACGTACAAGATATTGATGCCCATTGATACGACACGCTGGTTAGCATGAAACATTAACTTAATAAATAAATGCAATAAATTCTCGTAAGAAACTCATATCGTTATCGCATCGTGCTGATGTAAACGAACCTTTTGACGTCAAGGGATGGCATTAAGATAACAAATGATGGTCTCCGCTCGTGTCAACGACCCCACTCTAGTTATTCCAATAAATTTAATCGTTGAACAATGACATTACATAAAGATTTTTGTTAAAAGAAACTGATATCATAGTTGACATGAAAAATAATGTTGTCATAAAAAATATCCGTAATTTTATTATGAAACGAAATATTTTCAAATGCTAGTTAAATAGAACAGATGTAAATGAATGCCTCATTGTTACTATATTTTACTGTTTATGAAAATTTAACTCATAAACATATAAATTTAGCACACGAATAATTTATAATTCACTGAAGTAACATTAAATTTTAATTTGGTTACACAATTCTCTCGTAGATCGTGTCTACGACAGGCGTAGAAACGCTACGAAAATGCTACGAAAATGCTACGAAAACGCTACGAATTAATTATTGCATTTCATGCGACGGCTTTGCTTTACAGAAAACTGAACCCAGTTTACTTTGCTCTAGTGAATAATTCACTTTGTAATATCTAGTAGATAATATGTGTATACACGTTGATAATTACTTTGTGAAAAATAAAACGAAAGTTACTTTCGTTGTTCACTTTATAATATGTTTTTTTTTCTACTGAGTAGCCTTGTACACTATCTCATCATGATAAGTAAAAGACGGTCAAAAATAATAACACTAAGCCTGGAAGGGAACTGGCTCTCAAGTGCAGCTGTCGGAACACACAGATAGGTGCTTGATGACATAGGAGTAAGATTTTAATAATATTTTCTGTTTATGTGTCACTCTCCGGCTCATAAACTATCTACATGAAAAATTACATCAATCTACAAGACACTTTTGCTTGTTAGACGAAAAATTCGCATCTCTTTCTTACAATGATTATTGAAAAAAGATAAAGCATGTAATACTTTGAAATTACTTACGTCATTGTCATTTACGAGAAAATAGACTTATTTTGTTCGCGACTATACATATTCACGTAGAAAATAAACAATAGCATTAATTTGGAGTAAATACATTTAATCCTCTTCTTATGTTTTAAAAGAATATAATACATAGAGAGATTTTATTTTAGTCTGTAAACATTAGATTTAGCACTAATAAAAACGTCTTAAGAGAGAAAGCTGGTAGGAGTGACACTGATGGACCGCAAAATAAATAAATGGCTACGAGAACGAAGCAAAGTCGCAAACGTGACCAAACGGGTAGCAAACCTTAAGTGGAATGGAAGCCATGGGGGGAGAAACGACCTCAGGGTAGACCACAAATGCGCTGGAAAGATGACGTGAAGAAAGTTGCTGGCTCAAACTGGATACAAAAAGCCCAATGCCGCGAAAAGTGGAAACAGTTGAGGGAGGCCTACACCAAGTTGGTAGAGAGAGGCTAGAGAAGAAGAAGATACACGCCTTCGTGTCTTTGCTTCGTTCGCCACATTCTACTAAACTGGCGAATAATCTAGCGTAACAGCGGCCAAAACTATTGCTCTTATGGGAATACACTCGCTTAAAGTTATGAAGACTAAGTTATAAACTGAATCCAAAGCTCCGACTGTAAGTTAGTTGAAAAACTAAAATATTTTTGGTGAAGAAAATTTTATAAGGAAAATATGTATGTGAAAACACACTTTTGATTATTAAATTCTGCATTCTGCTTGTGACTAGTTGTCCCCGTGGTCAAAGTCAAATTTAATTAAAATCTGTTCATTAGTTAAGGAGTTCATCGCGGACAAACAACGTGACACGATTTTATTTTAAATTGAGACTAGCTGTTCATGGATCGTCTCTGGCGTACACGATACACCAAAGTTTCAACACAATCGGAACAGCTTAATCTCTGGATCTACTGAACCAATTTTCAAAATCATTTTACCAATAGAAAGCCACGTTATTTGTGACTATCATAGGCTATATTATTATCCCGGGAAAAGATAAAATCCCACGGGAACGCGGAACAGCTAGTAGAAGATATACAGAATAATGAAACTCTTCTCTATTTCACATCAGTGTCCAATTTAAAAAGAAACCCTTTCGAGTACACTCGCACAAATTACTCCACACTCTTTCTCAACTATAGCTCATAATTAGTGCACATCATTATACCGCCGGTGTACACTGTACTGTACACACGCCTTTCACTCGACACTCAGTGCGAGCTCATCTTTACAAACAAGATGTCTGCTTAGCTTTTATACAAGTCATTCCATTTCAACATGGCGATGTCAATTCATGTAGGTATATTATCTTGATATTTAATATACTTTAGAGAACTTTATTTACAACTTTTTTTTATCCTTCTGGGAACCTTGCCGATCGGCAGCAGCGGCAGCCTCGAAGAAGTTTTTTATACAGAGTGGTGACGACGTAACGACATTAAATTAAAACACGGTCACTACTAGTCAATCAAAATACTTTGTGATAATTAAATCTGGTATTACATCAACAGACAAAAAGCGAAATTTTCAAACAAACTAATTCCGAAAATAATCTAAACGAAACACAACACTCTATTAATATTACCTATTGACCTCAAATGACCTGTAGGCACTACTGGCACAGTTTTAGGCAAAGACCGGCCGCCGCGGTTCCTTTGTAGGTGTATTGTTTCATTCATGCAAGTAGGCATCGACGCCCGCGCAGCGCGCTAATAAATTTCATCAACCGACGATTTCTGAGCCGCACATTTTATTTGGTTGTGTTTTAAGCATGTAGGTAAATCTGAATTTTGTTCCGTCTAGCTACTCTAGCTAGGTGAATGACTTCGTTTCGTAATCGTTATGAATTCACAGCATGTGTTAAAATGATTAAAGTGAAAATAATTTCCTGTGGCTATACCGTTCAATGTAATTTGATGAAACTTGGTGTACTAACTACTAACGCGGTACCCAATATGTGGTTTAAATTAATGTCGTTACGTCGTCACCACCCTGTATATTATAGTAGTACATTTGTTTGTATAATTTGTACATTTTTTTAGCTATTTGTTTAGCCTGCCATCTCTTTGAGGATAGAGTTTTGAAACCATTCTTAGTAAATGCCTACGTTATAAAAATAACCTGTGTGATATTAAGAACATAATTATGTTTTGGCTGAGAATAGCCGGTATAAACTCAGCAATGTTTCTTTTAAATCTAAGCAAGAAATGAGCAGATACCTGTGATCTTCTCTTGTGAAATAGGTCAATCGGCCTTCACCTTAAACGCTGGTATATTTTATAAAGCTTATAGCGCAAAAATCATTATGTAGACCTTAAATATACAAAGGAACAGAAGCAGAGAATGTTTAGATACCTTTCACTAAACCATACAAAAGAAAAGACTAAATACGAATAGTATTTTTCGAGAATGAACTGTAAGTCGTAGTTCCAAAATTTAAATTCAATTGTTTCAATTTCGTCTCAGGAGGAGCTAAACACGGCGCTAATCTTTTGATTCCACATACACATCTACATCTAGTAGTCATTTCGAATAACCTAAATTGCTTTGTGCCCAGAGGTCAAGAAGTGCTTTGTGCAGCGGCCCTCAGGGGACCCCTAGAACAAGTGTCTAAATTGCGCTGCCTGTATCCCAAATTGAAACCACTCTAGATCCATAAACAGATAGGTACAGAAGGTTTGCTCTTTACAAACGCTTAACGCACACATTGATAGCTCTGCGCTGTCACGTACACCGTAATTCCCCTTGCTCTTATATACAGTCTAGGTGTTTACGAAAATGCAAGTTGTTTGATGCAACCTGCAGAGTTTATCACCATTTTTTTGAAGTTTCATCCTTCAAGTTCTTCTATGGTTTACATCTGTGTATGCCTAGGCTTCTATGTACTAAAACATTATTATATACCTTTAAAGCATTATATATAGGTGAAAATAAATCATATAAAACCGAGAAATAAGTATCTAACAGCACGATGTTTTAGATTTTACTTTAAGCTACTTTTGATCTACACATTCACGCTATAAAAGAGCTCAGCTAATGTTCTACATTAAATTATTCTTCTGTGTGCACTTATTTTGTACTCAATCAGAGCGTACGAGTTTGCAATTAGCCAAACTGGTTAGAACCTTAATGCATAAGCTTAAAGCACATATTGTAATCCTTTAAATACGAGACAATGCAGGTATTTCTGAAGACGTGGTCTCTATACAGTAATACAGAAATAGAAATTAAAGACTGGAACTTACAATCTTTTTGTTGAGTTTTTATTTACTATGGATAGGTAACTGTTTGACCACAGACTCATGGTAAGTGATGATGTTCCCGAAGATGGTAAGCCTACTGGAACACACTAATAGGTGTTTAACAACACATGTTCTTGAGGGTAGCCAGCCGTACTAACGTGTTATAGTTTCCTCACAATGTTTTCATTCAACCCCTTAGCTTGCAGGTGGAACGATCATCCCAAATAAACCTACAAAATAATGCAATCGCAATTCTAGTTATAAAATACAAAAATAATAAAAACATAAATATAGCTTGGTAAAGCTATGTCAAACATTTTACTAAAATCGAGAAAGATAAACTGAATGGTAGTAGAGTGAAGGTAAACTATATTTTATTTCTAGTAAATATAAGTCTGAAACTGCAATGGCATCCGACCTTAAGCCTGCACAGACTGTAGACCCAATTTTACGAGCGACACCCACCAGGGCTTCTTAGCGCTTATCTAGATATTTATTTGACGTTTAAAAACTACATATATTTATATCGAAGGTATAAGCGGATTAAAATATACAATTTTAAAGGAATCAATTAGTTTATAGAATTTAAAAGCTTATTAATAGTTAGTTCATTTTATTTTATTTTGAGATGAAGGGAAATAGATTGGCTTGGTATGGGCATGTCATGAGGAGAGACGAAACGAATGAAAAGAGTAAGCATGTGGATAGATATAGAGGTAGAGGAAGGCCGAAGAAGGTATGGATGGACCGTGTGAAGAATGACAGTGAAAAGAAGATGACTAGTGATAGAGCGGAGTGGAAGAGGAAAACATGTTGTGCCGACCACACCTAGAGTGGGATAAGGATAAGAAGAAGAAGAACTAGAAGAAGAAGTACAATCTATCTATATATATACAAATAAATGAAGCACGACAGGTAATCTTACTTAAACAAAATACCTCATGTTGTTAATTAATAGAGTTATACCTATATCTATCCACCGCTCATTGTAAAACCATTTTTATTTACCCCAACAAAAAGTAGTAAGTTGTTATAAAAACTTGAGAGGTGTCAAGGGACACCCGGATGGAACGAAGTTATATAAGTCGAGAAAGTATACATATTAAAAAAAAAAAAAACAATATGTATATATAAATATATTTTTTTTTAATATATATTATTAATATATTTAATATCTGGCTTGCTTTCTATAAGAGAGAGAGAGAAAGAGAGAGACAGACAGAGAAACATGCGCACGCCGCACAGCTTACAATAAAGTGACACTGACACTAAAAGTGTCGGTGACAATTTTTCGTAAGATGTTTTTCCGTCTAGCCCCCTTTCACAACGCGCGATAAGGAACTTCGTTCCAATAAATTATCGACCTGTCTATGTAATAAAGAAATCTGGGTTCAGACTAGACTATTATTGTTTGCGTAAACGAGTTTCAGGGCCTGAGGGATTTACATCGACGACGCTCCCTGATTGAGTTTTATTTTAAAATGGTAGATTTTCATTCATTTTACACAGATACCTATTTTACATTTCAGATAAGTTTTTAACACTTATTGTATAATATACTGTGTTTCCGTCTATTAGGAAATAACCGTTAGCCATTGTACTCAACCTCACAAAACACTTTGAAATTAGAAAGAGTATTGAAACACAAGTCTAAAAATTTCAAGAAAATAATATTGTTACTAATAATAATAAGCAGTTTTTAACCGACTTCAAAAAAGGAGGAGGTTCTCAATTCGACTGTATGTTTTTTTTTATATATGTATATTATTACTTTTGGTCAGTTGAATGCGATTAGAAAATCAACATTCATAAATAAAATAAAAACTGAACGATTATCCTTAAAATATTTGGGTGCACTCTAAAATAGTCAGTAATGCAATGCAGTAAGGTTTATAAAAAGTATCAGATCCTTTAAAACCTGCTTTAAATGAATTCAGCCAGCTGTATGTACTGCTGCAGTGCAGGGATGCGACTGTTTTACTTTCATTTTGTTAAATGAAGGTTTGTAAGGTAGGGATTTTATTTCAGGACTGACCAAAAGGTGGGACTATATTATTACAGCAACGATCGCCGGTTCGAGTCCAAAGGTATAAAAAATATGTAGAGATATTTTTGTAGTTTTAGCTGAAAACTTCTTCAGGCTAGCAAGATGATTTTTTGAATGGATAAATCTTATGAATTCGCGTCACCAACAAGCATTTAGTTTAGAGATTGAAAATTACCTACAAATTAATAAAAAAAAGATCTTTTTTTGAAAATTAAGTTATCACTTTAGTCAGCTGCCTCCTTTTATACTGCCATTTTTTATGTTATCAGTGAGTATAGTTCAAATGCTATTTCGATTCGATGTAACGATTCAGCGGAGTAGTGTATTAGAAGATGACGTCACGCCAGCCTGAGCGACCGCCGACCGCATCCCGCGCGTCTATTTTCATTATATTGCCGCGAACAACTTCTGTTATAAATAAAGTATTTTAGCCAATAAATAACATCTAATACTTGCTTACTAAATATAGTAAGTGTTGACACAATTCAACAGAGTGGCGAGCTAAGTGGAACGCGTTAGTAACCTTGTCAAAACTTCGCAAAATGTCCAAACTTCTATCCTACTTTACATAGGGTTACCTATGGCTTAAACTGCAAATATTTAATTTTACACATGTTCCCAGACTGATGACTTACCTACTACTACACTAGGTCCACCAGCATTACCAATTGAGAGGGATAAAGTTATACTTCGGAAGGATAAACTTCTAGATCTCACTATTATAAGTGTGAAAGTTTTTTAGGATATGAAGATATTTGTTTATCTTTCACACAAAAACTACTGAACGGATTTATATGAAACTTGGCACACAGGTAGATCATATCTTAGAATAAAACATAGAATACTTTTTATTCCAGAAATATATATTGTACCTCGGAAAAGCGGGTGAAACCGCGGGAGACAGTTAGTAATATTAGGTAATCAATCGTGCAATGCATCTATTACATTGCGGGGATGTTGGGCGAAGAACATGTCGCGTCTTTTCCTCCTGTTTATCTCCATAATATAAGCTGCCCTTCAGCATATTTTTATCAACATCGATTCGGTAGTATAGCCGTAGGACTTGCATCGACTGAAAGCCTCTGACATAGCGACGACAGGTTGACAACTTGACAGTGTTTTTTAATGTTTATTTTTTTATGCGTGGTAACCCTATTATATTAAAGTAATGGTATGTTAGAACATTATTAATGTCGTTGTTTAAACATAAATTATTAAATCCGTAAATACTTACAGCTTATGTTACCAACGCTAAATTATCTTAAGTCAGGAGTCTGAGGTAAATATCCTGTAATGAAAATATAGGATACTTTTTATCCCCGGAAAAGATAAGATCCCTCGAGAACGCGGATGGACAGATAGTAAACAAATCATATGTTGTATATATATTTGTTGTTTATTAAGTCAGTCATAATTAAATTCTATAGATTACTATTTTTGCCGCCATAACACGCAAATATTGTCAGTGAGACTAGATAAATAATAATTATTGAATGTAATAGGTGTAAGTTGTTTTTGAAAAGAGTAATTGCTGAGTTTATTGCCGGCTCTTCTCAGCAAAAACAACCTTCCGAACCGAGCATTTAGAGTCTGACTATTCTTAAGTGCCTGTGCAGGCCTATTTGGATGAATAAACAATTTCATTTCATTTCATTTCATTCATATGTCTATATACAACATAGCAACGAGATGAAAAATTCCCATCGATAAATCGACGGGAATTTTTCATGTAACATTCAGAATTCAACTAAGAGCTATTTATTTTTAAGTTATTTAGGTTTTTAGTTTTAATTCAGTTAGTTGCTTAGATAATTAATAAAATATATAAACAATAAATAATAAATATAAATATACAAAAAAAAAAAAAAAAAAACTAAGAGCTATAAATCAAAATTGGAATACTACCGAGTATTTTTATAACAGCTTTAAAAAAGCACTTCCGACAACAAATGCCAGTCAAAATTTGACCTAAATTCGTTTGAGATTAAGTTGAATGTTGCGGGTAGAATGAACAATTGTTTGAGATATAAACAATTCTTACAATGGAAACTAAACGTCGGCAATTCAATTAATGTATCAATTGGGTGGTTCGGAGATCGCGATTCAATTATGAAACCAAATCCAAATCGATTTATTTACACTTGAATTATTTTTTCTACTCAAGACAAGACTTTGATTTCTTAAGTCGATTACGTCTTAGTCGATGATGGCAGCCGCCGACAACGCGGTTGCAAAAAATAATTTCTAAAGACAACACACTTTTTTAATATTATTATTCAGCTATTATTCGGCGACTTTTCGAATAGATGGGATGAAAAGTATAACGCTGTGCAATGGCTTTACCGCGGCAGTCCCCGAGTGCCACAGTTAATATTTTTATAGGTAAATATTTTATTATATGGTATAGAGGTAGCAACCTGTTCAGTTAACCGTCACTGATATCTCCGTGCCGTGTGAACCGTGCCTAATCTCCTGCCGTCACTTAGCTGGCGTTCAAACGATATTACATCCTGAAGGGTTAAAGCAGAGCACACATGACGCGTGATCCCGCTGCGGTTAAAAAACGTACACAAAAGTAAAAAAAATACCGCTTTTTTTAAGCTTCTTTTCAAGGTGATGAATATCAAACATTATTTATGCTTATAATTACCCTTTAGATAACTACATGGAATTCCGATGTTTTTTTTACTTGTGTACCTACCTGCATTAAATCCTCAAAAAAATAAAGATCCAGTTTAAGTGTATTTTGAACCAGTGATTAATAAGTGCCTTATCAGGAGCTAAGCTAATTCTAACTGAATTAATTATTATTAAGTTTGAATTTACCCAAAATATTCACAATCATCAAGTACCAACAAGACAGGGCAAATCATAACCCTTAAAAAAAGATTAAAATAGTTCCCATAACATTTATTGACGCACATAAAACGCACGTGCGACACGCTTTGGAAACGCGCAGTGCGAGAGTGCGACGAGCGAGTCGACGTGTGTTGATTAATGAGCAGTGGAATAGTGAGCAGAGGGAACCGAAGCGTTGCTTAGCAGACAGTATCACCACAGTTGTTAAATACGCTAAAGCAGTATCTAAACTAGGCCCAATTGTTGATATAACGACTGCGAAGTGCCAATATCTTACATTTTTTTTTTCAAAATAAACTTTTAATTTCTATGGCTATAAAGTCGATTTCCGCATACTTTGGCGTAACCACAAATCTACATTTTTAACTACGACAAGAAATAAAAATTGTGGAAATACCGACGAACTAAAGCGTAAACAAGTATCTGATTTATAGACCGTTTTTCTTAGTTCCTGTAAAGTTGTGTTCTTGTCAGTTAGAAGATATTGGCACTTCGCCGTCGTAATTACCTGGCTCTATTGGAGCGTTATAGTTGTCCCCGTAAGTTATATAAAATTTAATGCAATATAATATAACTAGCTGTCCCCGCGGTTTCACCCACATTCCTGAGGGATTTTATCTTTTCCCGGGATAAATAGTATCTTATGTTTTATTCCAGGACAGGAACTACCTGTGTCAAGTTTCATCAAAATCCATTCAGCCATTTTTGCGTGAAACAGCCCATCCATACATTTATAATTATTAGTATTTAGGTATTTTTTAAGGACTGTAGACGGTCCGTGGTGGTATTCGCAACTCGTATAACGCGTCCACTCATCACGACGCGCAAGCATTCGCTACTGACAACACTGCAAGGGGTGATTAGGATCTTGTCAAAGCGCACGTCTGTGTGAATGCGCCGTTTCGAACGGTTTGTTCCTAGTTTTCATACTGCTTTAGCCTATATATTTACTGTGACCGAGGCGTTGCTTAGCAGACAGTATCACACTCTCTACCGTAACTCACATTATTTATTAACGACTCTCCTAAATGTAGGTACGAACCAGTTATGAGCAAATACCCTTTATTTGTGAATACTTAATGGTAGTGTGTATCATTGGGTATTACCTAAATCACCGCACTTTGTGGTTCAAAGGCATTGAAGCATACCTTGTAGGACGTACCTATACCTTATTAGGTCAGGTATGTGTATATAAATACTAGGTGTCCGCCGCGGTTTCATCCGCATTCCCGAGGGATCTTACCTCTTCCCGGTTTTTTTTTCGAAGTTCCTTATCGCGGGTTGTGAATGTGAATGCGCGAGGGCTAGACGGAAAAAATTCTCACGAAAATCACCGACACTTTAATGTCGGTGATTTTTTGTGTCGGTGACAAAAGTCACCGACCGCTGTGCGGCGTGCGCATGTTTCTCTGTCTGTCTCTCTCTCTCTGTTTCTATTTATATATATATATAAATAGAAATGAAAATATCTGGCTTGCTTTCTATAAGAGAGAGAGAGAGAGAGATTAATAGTTTTTTTTTATATATATACTCTCTCGACTTATATAACTTATATAACTTCGTTCCATCCGGGTGTCCCTTGACACCTCTCAAGGTTTTTTTTTTATTCTGGATAGGCTTGTGTTTGACTATAAAATCACTATGGTAAGTGATGATGTGGTAAGCACACAAAGCCTAGATGGGAAGTGCAACTATCGGAACACACCGAAAGGTGCTTGGCGACAATTTTCAACTTGAATGTGGTAGCCAGCCAGTCGGGTACTACAAAGTACCCTACCACCGTGCTATGGTTTCCTCACGATGTTTTCCTTCACCGAAAGCTCAAGCTCATTGTAGGATTCGAACCCACGACCTTCGCCGCAGTATTCGACGTCACTTACCACGGAGCTATCATCGCCTTAAAAAGTAACCTATGTGCTATTCCAGACTATAACCTATCTCCGTGCCAAATGTCATCCAGATCCATTCAGCCGTTCTGGTGTAAATGAGTAACAAACATACATCCATCCATCCAAACTTTCAGATTTATAATATTAGTTGGATAAATTAGATCGACTACTTTTCTTACGAATCGTAAAATATCTACTCAGAAGTAAAAAATCCAATTCAGAAATTAACATATTTCTTGTTGACAAAGTACCAACATAAAATATAATTAAGTGAAGTAGGTACCAAAAGAAATAAATACGCACTGAAAGGAACTTTGATCTGTTAATTATTCATAGCTCTGAATATGAGCTTGTATTTGTGCGATTACTTTTGAGGATACACTACGATATCTCGAAATGTACCAACTTACTTCATTTCCTATTTAAGGATATTTCCCAAAGATTGGTTGACGCTTCCCGTGACCAAAAGGCTGGCTTTTACTTTGGCCAAAGATTAAGCATTGCCATTCAACGTGGCAATGCTGCCAGACTTTTGGGAACGTTACCAGTCGACGGCGATGCGGAGGAATTATTCGACGCACTGTTATAGTTTATTTTAGGTAGTTTTTAGATTAGATTAATTGGGTTCGAATCCTTACAATGAGCTTGAGCTTTCGGTGAAGGAAAACATCGTGAGGAAACCACAGCACGGTGGTAGGGTACTTTGTAGTACTCGACTGGTTGGCTACCACCCTCAAGTTGAAAATCTGTCGCCAAGCACCTGTTGGTGTGTTCCGGCAATTGCACTTGAGAGCCAGTTCGCCTTAATAAGGTGTACAACACATTAGCAATCCCTTGGTATTGCCAATGTCTATAGGCGACGGTTGTCACTTACCATCAGGTGACCCGCCTGCCTCGTTGTCACTTGTGACATAAAAAAAAAAAAAATTTAATTGTAGTTATAATAATGTAAATATTGTATTGATTTTATATAGTAGTAAATAGGTTGTTGCGTACTTCTTAATCATTACATATTTCATGGAATTCATCAGTTGACGTAATATGGCAAAGTTGCGTGAAGTTTTTGATCAATTTTCGAAATGGCTGAAATGTGTTATTTTTTACGTTTTCAAGCCCCATGTGGCTCCGACATTTTGAAAAAAGAAATCCTAGTATTGAATCTACAAAAAAAACATTTAATTATCGAACCTGCTCACAAAATATCACGAGATTCTCGATTCAGGAGGAGAACAACCGGACCAAGCTGAAACGGAGACGCTTCACTCGCGCTTCACGGTCGCTCGTTTAATAAAATTTGTGTATTTGTAGTGAAGAGTAGCACTAATTATAGGAGGATTAAGGGGGCGTAGGAATGGCCAAAATGCATAAAAATCTTTTTTTGCTATAATTGACCCTTTACAATGAACCCTGAAGCAACAGGCTCTCAAGTGCAATTGCCTGAACACACTTTACCACCTTTAACCACAACCTACGTTTAGTTTTACTATTTTTTTTATTCATAGCTATATGATATTCAAAAAACTTAAAAATAATGACTACGGTCGAATTTCAACCAGTTATTATAAATGTCGCAGGATTAAATTGATGATATTAACTGATATTGGACCCAGTTATCCGCAACCCTTAAAAAAGATGGTAGAAAACTCTCTTGCTCTGTTTCCCTTCCATTAAAAGTCATCTCGAAACTCATTTATTGACTTAGACCTTGGTAATAGACTTATGAACGTTACAAATATACTTTACCACCGTAACTCGATAAAGCATTCATTGTTTTTTTTTTTACTTTTATGTAGATTTTCCCGAAACTGTTGACCATCTTTTTATGGCACGCTGTATATAATGTTCTAAATTCAAACACGACACATCCCATTCATAGACACGACAACTTGGAGTTATTATGAAGGTCTCTTCACGTAATTCAATAAAAGAACTCGCCTTGCCACAAAAACGCCTGTATTAGCACGACTGCATTCACACCGTCGGCTTCGTATATTAAAGAATTAAACAAGTTAAATCTATACTAATGCAATCGAAATGTCAATTTCTTACGTCGAAACATTTTTTTTTACTAAGTACATACTTATGTAAATATAAGTGCGGCAGTTCTGCCTGTTTGTCCCAGCTAAAATCCTAAATGGCTCAGCTGATTTTTATGGAACTTTCACTGTCAGATAGCTGATGTCATAAGGAGTTAGTCTATTTTTATTTTAGAAAAATAATTAGAGTTCCGCGCAATAAAATTAAAATGCATGAATTTGTGAACGAAATCCAATTCAATTAGAGAAAGGATAAGTCCTGACTGATCTATCAACGCCCAGCCTAAACCCTTATACCTAGAAAGCTGTTTTTTTTCACAGGTAATGTTTTTAAGATGTAGACGAGGATTAAGAAAGATTTTTTGAAATTAAATCTCAAAGGATACGCGGGTGAAACCGCGGGGCGGAAAGCTAGTAATAAATAAAAACCTTTTAATCAAAGATTACTTTTCCGGTTACACATAGTTTGATATTACGTAACGGTGTAAATATGAGATTTACCATTTCACATAGAGATGTGGTGGTCTCGCGACGTGACAAATGACTCCCGCACTTACGGAACGCGGGACGCGAGACGCGGGACGCGGGACGAAGGACGCGGGACATGAGATGCGGGAGTTCCGCGCTAATTACTTGTCACTGAAACGCCTCCAATGACTCCAGATCATTATTTATTCATCACTCTTAATGGTTTCTTGAATAATAAAAAAAAACACACAAACATTTTCAGGAGTTCCCTTAGAAGCTTATTTATCGCTTAAAGAAAATAAATCGTAGCGTCGGATGTCTCAACTTAATTACACTATGGTGTAAGTGGCGGATAGGTAGGGTTGCCATACGTCCCGTATATACGGAAATTTCACCCTATTTGTATGACGTGTCCCGTACCTACTGCTCCTTGTCCCGTATTTGTCCCGTTTTCTTGAAAATACGCGTGAATCGCCGCAGCGGCGCTCTTGGGGCGGTGCGGAAGCAAGAAATACTGTGCACAGAAGACGCGGGGGTGCGCGTTAGCTTAAAAACACAGATTCAGCATGCTTCTAGTTTCAGAAAATGACGGACTTCCATACAAACTTTCAAATCCCGTTTCACCGCTTTAAGCGTGGAATTTAAAAAAATGCTGAAACACGTGTTTTTTTATTTATAATTGTTAGCCTAAAAACAAAGTTTCATGCTACTAGCTTCAAAAATGGCTTCAAAAAACAAACTTTCAACCCCCGTTTCACCCATTCAGGGGTGAAATTTATAAACCCATCATTTTCATTATTATCACCTACGTAATTCAATTTTTTATTAATTTAAAAAAATGTCCCGTATCAGTGCCGAACAATTATGGCAACCCTACGGATAGGGAGTAGTTATTGTTTGTTTTGTACAGATTTTAGAGAATGAGAGGAGGCCTATGTCACAAGACAACCTGACCTGACCTAGTTATTTATAAACATATGTTTTTTACTTTTTATTTATAAGTTGATGTATTATTTACTAGCTATTAGATCAAAATGTAAAAAAGGAAAATATTTTGATTAACAGGTTTAGGAAAGGCTATTTTTATTTTATGTATTTTTTTTTTATATTCGATAGGCTTGTGTTTGACCACAATCTCACCATGGTAAGTGATGATGTGGCCGAAGATGGTAAGCACACAAAGCCTAGATGGGAACTGGCTCTCAAGTGCAGCTGTCGGAACACACCGATAGGTGTTTGGCGACAGATTTTCAACTTGAGGGTGGTAGCCAGCCAGCGGGTACTACAAAGTACCCTACCACCGTGCATTATTTATTTATGTACAGATTTGTAGTCAAATATCTTCCATCCAGTGTGAAATGCGACTATACCGGCAGCTTACCAGGTAAGTAACTACAAAAACCGATTTTAATGAAATTATTGATGTTTATTTGGTAGGTATGAGATTAGGTCCGGTCGTAAAGTATCCATGCCGCATGCCACTAGATCTCACGGGAACGCGGATCCCACGGGAACGCGGATCCCACGGGAACGCGGATCCCACGGGAACGTGGACGAAACTGCGGGAGACAGCTAGCAACCCATTAAACTGATAAGAACATTAATTTCTTTTCATAAATATGTTAGTCAATGGATTCGAACCCACTACCTTCGTCGTCACTACCACTTAGCTTACCACAATAGCGAGGTAAAAAATATGTTTCATCATCGTAAAGCAACCCCATTCATATCAGGAACGCAAGTTTTGATAAAATGGAAACATATTTCCACCATCGATGGGTTTTGCATAAATTTCTGTTATGGAAAGACATTTGTCAGAGGTTAATGCGGTAGCGAGCCGTATTTGAACGGCACAGAGATTCCATGTATTGACGTATATCTTACCGGTTATTTGCCGAATATTCGATAAAAATGATTTACGGGCGGGATATTTATATTTTGCTTGTTGTCGTCGCTTCGGTGTGTGCGGCGGTCCCGAGGTTCAACGAGTAGGCACGTGTTGTCACGTTTTTTTTATTCTGGATAAGCTTGTGTTTGACCACAATCTCACCATGGTAAGTGATGATGTGGCCGAAGGTGGTAAGCACACAAAGCCTAGATGGGAACTGGGTCTCAAGTGCAGCTGTCGAAACACACCGATAGGTGATTGGCGACAGATTTTCAACTTGAGGGTGGTAGCCAGCCAGTCGGGTACTACAAAGTACCCTACCACCGTGCTATGGTTTCCTCACGATGTTTTCCGTCACCGAAAGCTCAAGCTCATTGTAGGATTCGAACCTACGACCTTCGCCGCGGTATCCGACGTCACTACCACAGAGCTATCATTAAAAGAAGGGTGTAGATAAAAGAAAAATTGCCTTGCTGAGTTTCTTTCCGGTGTCTTTTCAGTGGTGGTAGAGTCAATTGTAACGTTCATAAGTGCCTTACCAGGGCCTAAACTGAATAAATGACGTTTTGAGTTTGAGTTTGAGATATGTTACCTACAGCTTCGCTCTTCAAAAATGGCCCAAAAATAGCACACTATTTAGGTTATTTCTAGGTAAGCGTGCACCATCGTAGACCACATCAAGTGAGATAGTGGTCAAACGCGATACCTATATTTTATAAAAAAAAAACTTGAGAGACAGACAGACAGAGAAACATGCGCACGCCGCACAGCTTACAATAGCTTACTACACACAACTAAGCTGTCACCCGACCAACTGACACTAAAAGTGTCGGTTTTTCGTAAGATTTTTTTCCGTCTAGCCCCCTTTCACAACGCGCGATATGGAACTTCGTTCCAAAAAACTCTAACGCACATATAACTAACGTAATATAGCAAAATCACACTAGGTACATTTGATATCTCTGCAGTCCTTGGATTTAAAAAAGCTAGTCGAGTGGCAGATACCCTGGCTCTCTTGAAACGTGGAGCAACTTGATGACAATCCTGCTATTACATGTCTACAGGGCTGGATTTAAGGGAGGGTATAACTCCCATATAAATTCTATATAATATTCGTAAAGTTCTAGGAGTGTTGTCGGAAACGAGGTTAGAACGAAGGTTCCTTCCGCTATTTATAAGGTGAAACACAAAATACACTCTTCTGTTACCCCAGGGCCTTCACACCTCTAAATCCGGCCCTGCGTGTCTTTGATTTAACCACCTGTGTGAAAAAGAGAAGCAATCTCTAATAAAAATACTTATTAGCAATATCAAGTACACCAATATCTATATTTTACATCACTTCGAAGGCACGTGCTAAAATCCAACATGAATTCCTAAACAGAAACAAAACGCTTCCAAAACTAGTGACAACGAGGCAGGCGGGTCACCTGATGGAAGGTGACTACCGTCGCCTATAGACATTAGCAATACCAGGGTGACTGCCAACGTGTTGTACACCTTATTACAATACCTTAAGGGCAAGGGCAACTGGCTCTCAAGTGCAACTGCCGGAACACACCAACAGGTGCTTGGCGACAGATTTTCAACTTGAGGGTGGTAGCCAGCCAGTCGAGTACCACATAGTACCCTACCACCGTGCAAAAATCCACTTAATTCCAAAATCAAAAATAAACAAAAACAGAAGCACTCAATAAACCGGGCCGGGGATATAAGCTAACAAGCCCTCATCAAAAATGCGACTCATTCGCGAGAAAAAACCTCAGCTCATTTGGCAAGAGGACGCTAATCCGGTTTTATGTAAGACTCCACGATTTCAGCTAAAATAATGAGATACGCTGAGAGGTATATTTTGTTGGTGTTTAGTAGGTTACACTGATAATGTAACACAGATACTCAACTCTTGTTCAACTGCTTGTGTTTCTAGGTCAATAGTTTAAACAAACCTCCCAAGGGCTTAATCAGAGTTTTGTATTAAATATAGGCGACGATAGCTCAGTGGCATCCGACATACCGCGGCGAAGGTCGTGGGTTTGAATCCTACAGTGAGCTTGTGCTTTCGGTAAAGGAAAACATCGTGAGGAAACCATAGCACGGCGGTAGGGTACTTTGTAGTACCCGACTGGCTGGTTACCACCCTCATGTTGAAAATCTGTCGCCAAACACCTATCGATGTGTTCCGACAGCTGCACTTGAGAGCCAGTTCGCTAAGCTTTGTGTGCTTACCACCATCGGCCACATCATCACTTACCATAGTGAGATTGCGGTCAAACACAAACTTATCTAGAAGTTAAAAAAAAACGTCAAAAAAGATTTACTCTTAATCCATACATATTGCTTGTTACTTATATTAATATTATAAATGCGAAAGTGTGTCTATCTGTCTCTTAACTCTTCACGCTTAAACCGCTAAACCAATTTAGATGAAATTTGGTATAGAGATCGTTCGAGTCCCGGGAAAGGACATAAGATCGATTTTATCCCAGAAAGCATCCTTTAAGGGCGTGAAAAGTGAGATGGAAGTTTGTATGGGGAATCAATAATCGCTGAACCGATTTAGATGAAATTTGGGATGGAGATAGCTTAAGTTGTGGGGAATGATATAGAATAGATTTTATACCCTAAACCCCCATTTTACGCGGACGACGTGCGCGGAAAAAGCTTATAAATTATGAAAAGGATGAAGCAACGTAATCGCAATAAATTCGAGTTTTATACCCTAGTTAGTGTTAGATGTTTTATACCCTAGTTAGTGTTAGATGTTTTATACCCTAGTTAGTGTTAGATGTTTTATACCGTAGTTAGTGTTAGATGTTTTATACCCTAGTTAGTGTTAGATGTTTGATACCCTAGTTAGTGTTAGATGTTTTATACCCTAGTTAGTGTTAGATGTTTTATACCCTAGTTAGTGTTAGATGTTTTATACCCTAGTTAGTGTTAGATGTTTTATACCCTAGTTAGTGTTAGATGTTTTATACCGTAGTTAGTGTTAGATGTTTTATACCCTAGTTAGTGTTAGATGTTTGATACCCTAGTTAGTGTTAGATGTTTTCTTGAATATAGGCAACATCTCTATTAAAATTAAATTATCTTGGAGAGGATCTTGCCGGAGTCTTCTTTTTTTTTATAATTCTCGATAGGCTTATGTTTGACCACAATCTCACCATGGTGAGTGAGGATGTGGCCGAAGATGGTAAGCACACAAAGCCTAGATGGGAACTGGCTCTCAAGTGCAGCTGTCGGAACACACCGATAGGTGTTTGGCGACAGATTTTCAACTTGAGGGTGGTAGCCAGCCAGTCGGGTACTTCAAAGTACCCTACCACCGTGCTGTGGTTTCCTCACGATGTTTTCCTTCACCGAAAGTTCAAGCTCATCGTAAGATTCGAACCCACGACCTTCGCCGCGGTATTCGACGTCACTTACCACTGAGCTATCACCGCCTTCTATGTTTAGGTAGATATATATCGAACCGTTAGTAGAGTATCGTGTCGTGGCAAGAGCTCCAACAGTACGTAGCATGTGTTCAATTATGCAAACGATTTCTTTGATGCAACTGACCACAGACGTGGCGTGTCTGGTTTGAGTTCAATTCCCATCCAAGACAACAAAGCCCCCCCCCCCCCCCCCCCTGATTTATCATTGCCTTGTTTATTTTGGAATCAGTTGGTCGTATGTAAAAAATATCAAAGGTATTTATTACATCAATATATTTGGATTGTCTTGGATAAGAACTCATCTTACATTACAAGTAACTAAAGGATACATAATAATAGATATTATGAAGCTAACATTGCTATTATTGTAAATAATAATATGTTACCGGAAATGTGTAAAACCTAGGAATTGTACACAATTCCTTGGATTGGAAATACATATGCACTTCCGAGCCTACTTAGGAAATATGTAAAATAATGTTTCAAAGATTCAATCATTTTTTGTGAAAGCTATGTATTTCCTAGGAATTGTAAGTATGCAATTCCAAAATGATAATAGGAAATATATAAAAAGTAATGCTTTCCGTGACTAAAAGAAATAAAACACGTTTGTAAACTGAAATCAGAATATTTATTAAGGTTCTCGTTGACAAATAAAAATAATCGGCAATCGCTCGCTGCGCTTTGCGATCGCCTTGCACTTCTAACCAAATCAATCCATGTAGATTTTGAATAGAAAGGATAAACGGGCAGGGCAGAGCAAACAATCAATCAATATGTGTTAACGGTGTGTGTAATCCGTCAAAAATGTACTTACACACATCAAGAATGTAATACATTTTCGATTGCTATTTAGGAAATGTACAGATTTCCTAGGAAAAGTGCATATTACAAAATATATCATAGATTTCCTATCTATTTTAGGAATTGTATACAATGACGGATTACACACTTTTCCGTTAACATATATAATAATAAGGTAGACAAATATTAGTTTAGTATCAAGTCGCGGCAGTCGCGGCTGCTCACCGACAGCCCCGCGCCACTCCGGGCCACCCCGGGCCACCCCGGGCCACCCCGGGCGTCGCGTCTACTAATTAGCAAACATACTCATACATGCCGTTCGCTGCTACATCTAAAGCTCGCTGTTGTAGCTGCAACAGTTGTCTAATAGAATCTTGCCGTTTCTTATCGGGTCTTCTCATTTGAAGGCTTCTTCATAAGTGTCATTGTAGGCCCTAAACTGAATAAATGATTGTCGTAATCGTTAAGAGTGAAAAATCCCACTAATATTATAAATTTTAAAGTTTGAATGGATGAATGTTTGTTACTCTTTCACACAAAAACGGCTGAACGGATTTTGATGAAACTTAGCGCACAGGTAGATCATATCCTGGAATAACATAGGATACTTTTTATCCCAGAAACGTGGGTGAAACCGTGGAGGACAGCTAGTTGAAAATCATTTCAAATAATACTCTTTATTTACGGGAACAGGGCAGGCAGATCATGATGATGGTGATTCATAACATATTTTTATAATCTTAATTCTACTATAATATTATTAATGAGATGTGTGTGTACGTGTGTTTGTTAATACTCATGTCCGTTATGGATGATCTGATTTAGATGAAACTTGGCACTTTTTTCCTGATAAAGCATAATATCCCCGGGAAGGTGGGTTTCATTTGAAATTGTCTGCGTAAGAAACTAAGGTTTTTTAAGCCGTCGTTATACACGACCCACACTCGAACATCTATTTATTATGATGATTATTAACAATGAATTATAAAATAATCTACGTCACCACTATACTGTTACAGAGCTAATAATATTTTCTCAGAATAATAACTGCGTAGTACATAATATGTTTATAGAGACTTTTTTATAATTAATATTTTTACCACCCACCAACTGTCTGCGAAAATTAATCTCTATAATACTATGAACGATGTACCACTCCTGTTTTCCACAAAATATAAATTGCAATAAAAATAAACTGAAACATCTTCATAAGGCGTTGGCGTCATTTCGAGAATTCATTTTTCTATAGAATCGATAATAGTATGAAACCGTAGTATGTACCACGCACGTATACACTTCTAAGAAACATGATATTTTCCAATTGAGTGTTGGTCAGTTCAAACTCAAAATGTTTTATTCAATTTTGGGACACTTAAGGAACACTTATTGAACGTCTTATTGCTATTTTTTAATGCTATTGTTACTGTTACCACCATTTCCAAATAAAGACCTGTCAGGAGAAGAAACGGCGGAACAAACATCCAGGTTTTTTTTTACAATAGTCCCTCTTTTCTCTTTTAAATATAATAATAGATACATTGTATAATATCGTTTAAGAGAAGCAACTCATGCTTTGCCACTTCAAAATAGGAATGCAATAAAAAGAAAACTATCAAATTCTTCCAAAATGTATTACTTCAAATGATGATAGCTCTAGGTTTCGGCTGATGAAATTCCGAGGAAACCGTAGCAAGGGCTAGATTACTAAAAGCCTTCAAGGTAAAAAGTCAACAACACATTAGGAACCTACTGCTAATGTCTGTAGGCACTTACCATCAGGTGATCGGCCTCCATGATTGCCAGTCTCACAAAAAAATCATTTTGATTATGGTTTTCTTAATTTTCTATTCAGTGACTAAATAATTGGATGCGTGAATGGCGCGCCCATGTTAGCAAAGCGGCCAGCACTCGTGGCTGTAAGGCGCTAGGGCTTTCCTTTTGCTCCTAGAATATAGTAGACTTGCTTAGCAGTTTGTCTTACCCGCTATTACTAGAATAATATTGACACACTAGGCTCTAGCTTATACGGCTAATTATTAGTAAAACAGCTTAAGATTCTGTTCTAGGAAGCACCTAAAGACAAACAAATATTTCCTAAGGTTTGTGTAAACTTTCCTACAACATCTTATATTTAAAAAGTAAACGGTCATAGTTTCATGTGATACACGCAATACCGCGGCGAAGGTCGTGGGTTCGAATCCATTGTAGGATTTACGGACGTAGCTCGAGCTTTCGGTAAAGTAAAACATCGTGAGGAAACCACAGCACGTTGGAGGGTACTTCGTAGTACCCGACTCACCAAGCACCAGTAGACGTGTTCCAGCAGTTGCATTTGAGAGTAAAGTGTACAATACATTGTCAATTTTGCTGCTATTGCTTATATCAATAGGCGACGGTAGTCACTTACTATCAGGTGACCCGGTATAAAAAAAAACTTTTTCAGTCGAATCCAAGTTGTTTATCGGGTGGGTGACTTTATAGTAGGCCGAGATAGTAACAATATCTGCTGTTCAAAATTATAATACCAAAAATAAACGACTAACAAGATTCTAGGTAAGTTCTACCTAATAATTAGGGCACAATGTTACCTAAATAACAAAACACACTTTCTAAACTGCGAAGAAGGATAAATATGGCTATTTAGCATAGTCAGATTGTGTTCCAACACAAACCTATCGAAAATAACTTAATTATTGAAAAAACTATAAAAAAATATATTTAAGTACAAATTTTATTATCACTCAACAAAATCTGAGACTATTCTAAAGGAACAATATTCTTCTAGTGTCGATAAAATATCATAAAATCGTGCCAGCTTAGTTTCTTTTTTGTTCTGCTTCTAGTCTGAACCCTAGTGGGAATCTCACTGTTCAAACCGCTTCGAAATACTGGCATCTCTATTAAGATTAGCTCCTCTCAACAACCACCCCTGGCCAGGCCGAGCCGGCTGGTCACCAACCGGTGCGTCATCAGCAGCTGCGAGCTGGGACAGCAGCATACGACGCGGCCTCGTGGAGTCGTTGACTGAGCTGCCGTGAACCAGAAGGTAGGAGAAGACAACTATGTCACCTCTATTAGCGAGCACTGGCGTAGCGTTTTGGAGAGAAAACTTTTCCTGGAAAAAGATGTTTATTGACTAAATAATCTGTCTTGGTACTGTCTAATTGAACGTCCTTAGACGCCTTTAGGGTAGGTATCCGCAAAAAAATATTTTTTGATAATTTTGCCCCTAAAGGGTACGGGAACGTGGGTGAAACCGCGGAGGACAGTTTTATAATTCTTAATTTGGTAGATCAACTTATCTACGAAGAATCCACGAAGAATCGCCCCACTCTTTTTCCTAATTAAAGGGCTTAGGAAAAAGACTGGGGTGCGTCTTCGTGGATGGCATTATCTATAGCATTATTTAAGAGGCAATCATGTTATTCTCGATGCCTTCTAACAATCAGAACATTTATAAATAAAGAAGTACCTGATCAACAAAGTGAAAATTCCCTTCCTTAGCGCCAACATCTTCCTGGGGGCCTAACTTGTGTGAGCCGGGGTACACGAACAGACCTCCGTTTTCTGGTCCAGCTGCATCCAGGTGGAGAAACGCTGCAACCATGGAGTCATTCTCATACGGGAAGTAGTGGTAATCCTGTATGTATTAGAAGATTGCCGTGCTGAATATCTTGAAATTAAATGAAATATCTTTTATTCAAATATGCACAATTCATTTGCTACTTAAGCACAAACTGAGTAGCTTGTTAAGGCGATATCTCAATGGTATAGTGACGTCGGATACCGCGGCAAAGTTCGTGGGTGCGAATCTTACGATGAGCTTGAGCTTTCGGTGAAGGAAAACATGGTCAGGGAACACGGGAACTTTTTAGTACGCGGCTGGCTGGCTACCATCCTCAAGTAGAAAATTTATCGCCAAGCACCTATCGGTGTGTTCCGACAGGTGCACTTGAGAGCCAGTTCCAAAAAAAACAAGAGGATTGCTAATGTGTTGCCA
Organism: Ochropacha duplaris; assembly: GCA_951361185.1. NCBI lineage: Eukaryota > Metazoa > Arthropoda > Insecta > Lepidoptera > Drepanidae > Ochropacha > Ochropacha duplaris. The sequence continues at coordinate 301,646 of OX592707.1, read as the reverse complement.
ACTACTCTTTAAAGGCTTCTGGCTCTTAAGTTTAACAGATATATTGGTAGCCAACTTATTCCAATAAAAAAAAGCCGCAATGCTAAAAGAATTAAAAACTGTGACAAAAATCCTCTTAATACCTGTAACGTTTTTAATATCCTAGGTCAGAAAACGAGAGGCAGATAAGAGGACGTTACCTGGTGCATAGGATAAGCGGCGCCTTTTTCCGGGGGCTTAAAATGTGCTTTGGTGTGGTGCAGAACAATATTGCTGGTCTCCATGATGTCTTCCAGAGCATCCAGCAGGTCCTTGTTGTAGAGGTAGCTCGAGAACACTGCGTGGTGGTACTGTAGGTTATGTATGCCTTTTACCTGTCAAAAAATTGAATTATGATAGAATTTGCATGGTGGTAGTTGTACTTTGTAGTGCCCGACTGGCTGGCTACCACCCTCATGTTGAAAATCTATCGCCAAGCACCTATTGGTGTCCGACAGCTGCACTTGGGAGCCAGTTCCCATCTAGGCTTTGTGTGCTTACCACTTCGGCCACATCATCACTTACCATGGTGAGATTATGGTCAAACACAAGCTTATCTAGAATAAAAAAAAAGAATTAAATTTTCGTTACCTCCCTGCTAAGATTTGAATTGTACTGGAGTTGCTGAAGTTCTATGATTTTTGTTATATTTTTAACCTATAAGGCGACTGGCGCGTAGCTGGAGTTTGGTGTAAATTTTCTACTTGAGGGTGGTAGCCAGCCAGCCGAGTACTAACCTAACCACCGTGCAAGGTTTTATGTGAAGATGACAAGCAAACCACCTAATGGTAAGTGAAAACCCGATATAAGCAATTGAATTAATCCTAACAAGGCAACCTTCTGTCAGAAAATTCCTAGTACCCTATCACAGTGTAGCTACATCTATCAACAATATGATACAAATACGGTTCGCACAACTCCTAGATAAATGGCTCCACAATAATCTAAATCGCGCTATCAAAGTTCTCCAAAGTGATCTTAATATATTCAAGTTTCCAACATCTACAGTTGGACCGCGGTCCCCAGACACGATGACCTCGCATGGCGGAAGATCTTCCTTTTATAATGGAGGAGTCTATCATATCTCTCCCCGATAATAATCGTCATGAAATAAAAAAAAGTGTCAAAATAACTAACTTACAGTGTACGCACTATTGCTCTTTCTGTCAGTTTCATCACTCCCCACCCAAGAGCTCTCCATCTTCTCCTGGTTCTTTCTCTGGAACAGCTTGTCGTACTCTTCTGACAAGACATCCAATTCTTCTTCAGTAATAATATTCTTTAGCACAATGTAGCCGTTCTCTTTGTAGAAGGTCTTTTGTTTTTCCGTCAGACGACCCATGTTGAAAAAATATGAAATTGACACAGATTTAGAAAAATAATTAGAGACACTATATAAAATTCCAAAATCAAATTGATAATACAAAAATGGTGTTATTTTGTCAGGAACATGGATATGTGACCAACTGAATGATAAACGATGTTTACCAGTTATCGATAAGCTGGTTTTGTAATGGCGAAGCGACGCATTATCATTAGAGTAAATTCTTCGTTCTGTGCACAATGTTTCTTTAAATTTAATTTTTGGAACGAAGTTCCTTATCGCGCGTTGTGAAAGGGGGCTAGACGGAAAAAAATCTTACGAAAAATTGACACCGACACTTTTTGCTATAGTAAGCTATTGTAAGCTGTGCGGCCTGCGCATGTTTCTCTGTCTCTCTCTCTCTCTCTCTCTCTCTCTCTTATAGAAAGCAAGCCAGATATTTTCATTTCTATTTCTCTAAATCTAACTTCGTTCCATCCGGGTGTCCCTTGACACCTCTCAAGTTTTTTTTTTACGCTATTTTTCTATAAATCTATAAATAAATATCCTGGGACATTCATCACGCACGGCATTCTGATCCCAAACTAAGCAAAGCTTGTAACTACTATGGAAAGCAGACAACTGATATACTGCGAATATACGAACAGGTATTTGATTTTTTTAACAGATATTACAACCAACCTGCTTATTTTTACAGAAATATAGCCTTTGTAACGATCCACACTTCTTAATTTTGGTTCTTAAAAATGTCATCTGACACTAGTAGCTAACTTATGTCTGCACGAATTTAATTATAGTAAATATTATAGCTATCTCGCAGTATACTCTACCTTAATACATCACCCGATATAAAAGTCGCAGTTCAAATTCTTTATCAGTAATAAAATTTGTTATGTAAATAAATATTTATTCTCAAAACATTGTTACATTACACCATCCAATGACGTAATTGTGTCTTTATGTACAGTCATTGTGACAAAAGCGAATATAGCTTCAGTTATAGGTACAGTCTACTACAAAGTTTTCATACGAACTGTCAATATGAAAGGGTACGAAAGAATCCTACAATGAGCTTGAGCTCTCGGTGAAGGAAAACATCGTGAGGAAACCATAGCACGGTGGTAGGGTACTTTGTAGTACCCGACTGGCTGGCTATGTTCCGACAGCTGCACTTGAGAGCCAGTTCCCATCTAGGCTTTGTGTGCTTACCATCTTCGGCCACATCATCACTTACCATGGTGAGATTGTGGTCAAAAACAAGCCTATCGAGAATTTAAAAAAAAAAACTATCTTTGTGGCAGACAGTACTCGTGCTCATTTGAAACCATAGTACGGTCGTAGAGTACTTTGAACTTTCCTGCCACCCTCAAAGATCCACGTGTAAGAGTCAATCACTTACCATGAAATTATGGTCAAGCATAGTTATTTACATAATCAGATATCAAGCGATGATAGCTCAGTGGTAGTGACGTCTGATACCACAGCGGTCGTGGTGGTTTCGAATCTTACAATGACCTTGAGCATTCGGTGAAGGAAACAGTACGATGGTAGGGTACTATGTAGTACTGGCTGGCTCAAGTAGAAAATCTGTGACCAATCAATGCACTTGAGAGCCAGTTGCCTTTAAGTCATTGTAAAAAGGTCGACAACACATTGGCAATTCCCATGGTATTGCTAGTAGCCTTATGAAGGCTTATGTTTGACCACAATCTCACCATGTTAAGTGATGATGTGTCTGAAGGTGGTAAGCACACAAAGCCTAGATGGGAACTGGCTCTTAAGTGCAGCTGCTGGAACACACCGATAGGTGCTTTGCGACAGATTTTCAACATGAGGGTGGTAGCCAGCCAGTCGAGTACTACAATGTACCCTACCACCTGTGCTGTGGTTTCCTCACGATGTTTTCCTTCACCGAAAGCTCAAGCCCATTGTTGGATTCGAACCCACGACAATCGCCGCGGTATCCGACGTCACTACCACTGAGCTATCATTGCCTTAATTAAACATTCAAATTAACGGTGACATGCAAACGTACCTAGCCTACAAAGGCAAGGGCCTGATTAAGTGCAAACGTTTGAAGTTCCCCGACTTAATCCAAGAGCTCGGATGATGCGTTGAGGATTAGCAGGGGTCCTCTGCCGGCTAAAACCCTCACCCAGAGGTCTAAAACCGACCAACATCATCATGAAATGCAATTACCTTACAAAGGGCACTACACTACATTTTGATTCGCGGTTTAAATACTCTACTTCCTTACTAATAAGGTTTTTTACATGTGTAGGCGGTAATCTCCGAAACTAATTATCCGATTTTGTAATTTTTTTCTCTAATAGTAAGCTCCATTATCCCTGAGTGATATAAGCTACTATTTATGCCGAAAACGCGGGTGAATTCGCGAGGCGGAGGGTACTTTTAAATATAGGTACGCGGTAAAAGTGAATTAATTTAATTAAAATTATATAAATACTCTATAGAATAATGATTGAACTATTAAAGTAACCAAACTAACCAATAGAATTAATATTAAAAAAAACTTGAGAGGTGTCAAGGGACACCCGGATGGAACGAAGTTATATAAGTTATATAAGTCGAGAGAGTATATATATAAATAGAAATGAAAATATCTTGCTTTCTATAAGAGAGAGGGAGAGAGAGAGAGAGACAGGTCAACGCACTTTTGACACTAAAAGTGTCGTGTCAATTTTTCGTAAGATTTTTTTCCGTCTAGCCCCCTTTCACAACGCGCGATAAGGAACTTCGTTCCAATAATAATAAATGTAAAAAAACTAACATAAATATAGCTAACTCTTAATGATAAATTGCGACACCCTATCAGGGTTGATGTGCCTACCTCTTAACTATAATATTTAAGACCTAATATATGTACAGTCATGCAATAAATAAATTTAAAGTGAATTCAGAAAAGTGTGTTCTTTTCAAGTATGTACGTACATAATTATATAAACACTCACACACACATACACACATCAAAAAAAGTTTGTGATCACTAGCATAAGCTGATATCATTTCTTAGATTGAACTTTATCAAGAAAAAATCTTTGTTATGTTTTCTTTAAATAGAAATAGGTTGTTTCTACCTTGTTTGATATTAAGAAATAAAACTCTTTTTATTTTTTATTAAAAAAAAACTTGAGAGGTGTCAAGGGACACCCGGATGGAACGAAGTTATATAAGTTATATAAGTCGAGAGAGTATATATATATATATATATATATATATTTAAAAAAAAAAAAAAAACATTAGAACACATCTGGCTTGCTTTCTATAAGAGAGAGAGAGAGACAGGCAGAGAAACATGCGCACGCCACACAACGGTGTCACCGACACAAAAGTGTCGTTTTTCGCAAGATTTTTTTCCGTCTAGCCCCCTTTCAAAATTGAGTAGGTAATTAATCATAATGATGATTTCGATTTTTCAAAGTGATCGAAAACTTTTTTGATATGTGTATGTATCAAACCGTAAACAATAGTACATACTCTATCAAACTATGGTTGCCGAGTTTCCATATACAGGTGTCCGGTAAGTAGCTAGGAGATTAGAGCGGGTCACCTACCAAATATACAAAAATGACCTCATAAAAAGGTCACCATTTTCGATATATTTCATTGCATATCTCTAGTGAAAAATCTGCCTTAATATTATACAAATTTTAATCTACCTGAATTACTTGGAGCTATCTATTCATATCCATACAAAGGCACTTGTTTCTGCCAGTTTCCCTCTAATGAGCGTTATAAACGAGATTAAATGCGTGCGTATGTCTCTTACCTCCACAATAGAAACACGTAATGGTCTTAAGAAGACGAACTGTCTGATGTGTATAAAATCAATGATAATGTCGTGAGATAGAATAAAATAAAATCTAGTTAAGGGGTCAGTCACTCTATAGTTCCTTTTATGACTGTGTTTTTTTTTGGTGGTAGCAAAATAGCATATGAGACGTTTTAGAGAACCATTATACTAATCTTTCAGTTACTAACAATTCTAATACATAATCAATTGAAGAGTTTCTACACACCTAGGTATTTTATGCGGTTTACTGCCCTTAATGTCTTAATTTCAAATGTTAAACGTTTTTAAATGTTTACCTTATTCTTTTTACTTCGAAAATATGTTGTTAAAGTCGGTATAAAATGTAAACAAAGCCCCAACAAGACCGATGGTTGAATAAACATTATTTGAACATGTAAACATTTACTGGAATTTTACGAATATATGGTATTTTGAAAGCTTTTAGATGTTTTCGTGGGCCTTTACTTTTTATCATAATAATAAATTGGTATGGAGCCATTACGCAGTACGACTTAACTTTTGCACGAGCCATCTCGTTAAATTAGCCCTTAAAGCTTCATACGAAAGAATCTATTTAACACAACCAGAAGTTCTGTTGCCATTGTAAGTAACCATCAATAGAGATTCGTTCCATTTTCGAAATACGCTGCTGTTTTTTTGGAATTCAAGCATATTCTATGGATTCCCGATGGATCTTATGTGCTGGCGGAAAAAGGACGTTGCCTTTTTGATTTACCGAGAATAGCAAGTTAACATCTTGTTAGCTTGTTTTTCACGGCTAAACGGATGAACAGATTTTGATTTTGATGAAATTTAGTATGGGGATACCTTGAATCCTAGGAAAGGATACAGCTATGTTCTTTTTTAAATCTATCTTTCATTATGTTAAAAACCGGCGTACTTCCGCGATAAATGAAATCAAATTGTTACAGATATAATCTTTAATTATGAATTAAAATAAAGCAGTATGTCCACTTAACAAAAGAGCTATAAAGCGAAGAATAGGGGGCGCCCGCGCGCCCGTACCCGAAAAGAGGCGATTCGTCTCCCGATCGCGGCCGGTCCGGCCAGATAAAAGCTAAATGTATAGCCAGCCATTACTCCCATTCTGAACTGCCAAGAAAAAGGGCGCGAGAATTATTTCAAGAGTATTGGTGGGTCCGTTGCGAACTATTCTGGCAATGATTATATCCTAATGTTTGTTTTGGTCATTTTAAGCTTGCTATTTTAGGTTTAAAGTATAAGGTATTTAACATATTGTCCCCTATATTTTTTATGTACATTTTGTGACTAAAAAGTGGCGTGACAGTCGTTTGGCGTGTTACGGATGAGGAGGAATGATAGTCACGCAACCAAAAGAGTTATGAATGTGAAAGTGGCTACACGGGTAGAAATAGACCAAAAAAGAGATGGAGTAAGAAAGGAGTGACTTTGCGCCGGCCCCTAATAAATTGGAAACAAGGAAGGCAGATGATGATGATCCTCTATTGTTTTATACCACTAAGATGACAAATAGGCAAGCGATATAGATTGCTTACAAAAACCTATTTTCAGACCTACTGAATATACATGTAAAATTTCATCAAAATCGGTCAAGCCGTTTTGGAGGAGTATGGTAACTAAAACTGTGACACGACAATTTTATAGGTATGACGCATAGAGAGAGGGTAGGTCAGGATAATAATAATTAATTCGTTTGCACAAATTAACTACCGCAACAAGTTTATCGTGGCACGCCAGAACCAAGACTGCCATTTACGGCCGTCGCTCCGTCTATTTATAATGATTACAGAGTGGGGGTGGGGGAACCGAATGACGCGCTCGGTGGCGTAATGTGTAGCTTACAAGATTCTTTCTATCCCCGCTAGATGATCTACAGGTATATGTATATAGAATTGCGGACCCAGTAGACGTCGTACTGCTCCAAAATTAAATCAAAACTTAGAACCCGATTCCAGCTCCACCTACCGAGTCCAATTTTGTTTTCAAATCATCGAGGAACCCATTGAAATACACACACAAAATTTCATCCAAATCGGTCCTTTGTTACCATACTCCTCCAAAACGGCTTGCTCTCAGACCTACTGAATACACATGTAAAATTTCATCAAAATCGGTCAAGCCGTTCCGGAGGAGTACGGTAACTAAAACTGAGGCACGAGAATTTTATATATTATAGGTTTTATTCAAGTAATACTTTATTCAGATTCATCCAAAAAGTGAAGTTTGACGTTGGTGTTTCTAATCGGAAGGTCGTATCTTCTGTTTGTTACTATAGTCCGGTGACGTTTCAAATGCAGGCCCCGGCGCCGTCGTGGCATTAAGCACTCTCTTTAGTTCTGCCAAGTACCCGGCCACCCTGTCGATGGGCTCCTGAGGGTTGTATATGGGCCTGTAAGGGTCCTCGTGCCTTATACAGTCTCCAATGTAGGCTAACACCACTTCTGTAAGAAACATACGCATTCAAAACATTGTAAGAAATCTTATACCGTTTACGGTACCTACCTTTCACCCTCAAGATGATAATCTGTCGCTCAGCATCTGTTGGTGTGTTCCGGCAGTAGCATTTCATTTATTTATTCTGCTACTAAGTGTCATACATAGATCTTATAATATTACACAGTACTTCAAAACTTTGCGACCTTTTTCAGGTATAGCAAATTTATAATAATGATTTTTTTAACAATTTACAATATTAAAATAAATGATTCTACTAATAATAATTCCAGTAAGTAATAATAATTATAATTTTACGAACAACTAGATGACTTGAGAGCCAGTTGCCTTGCCTTTAAGGCATTATAATAAGGTGTACAACACATTGGAAATCCTCCCGGTAGGTATTGCTAGGCGACGGAATTCACTTACTATCAGGTGACCCATCTGCCTAGTTTTCACTTGCGGTATACAAAACCGGCCAAGTGCGAGTCGGACTCGCGCACGAAGGGTTCCGTAAAAAAGGCCAAAAAAATCACGTTTGTTTTATGGGAGCTCCCTTTAAATATTTATTTTATTTTATTATTATATTTGTTGTTATAGCGGCAACAAAAATACATAATTCGTGAAAATTTCAACTGTCTACCTATCGCGGTTCTTGAGATACAGCTTGGTGACAGACAGACGGACGGACAGACGGAAAGACGGACAGACAGCGAAGTCTTAGTAATAGGGTCCCGTTTTTACCCTTTGGCTACGGAACCCTAAAAAGGGAACCATAATCTTGATTAATCTATATAAAAAGAAATCATAGAATAAAATTATACCATACTAGCTTTCCCCCACATTTCCTAGGGATCCATGCCACATGATATCTGAGGAAAAGACGATGGAGAACTAACTTGATTTAGGAGATGACTTGCACTTGGCGTCCAGGAACAAGCAGTAGTGAGGAAACGTGATGAAGCTAACCGGTGCATTTGCTTTGCCATTGCAATATTTACTGTAGGTGCTGCAATCATCGAACTTGTTCTCACTTAGAGACACATGTGCGCACACACTTCCGACACTGAAACACATTATTTACTATTAAAACTATTGGAACTAATGGTTATTTTTAGGGGTTTGTTCCCATTGGAACCCAATTACTACGCTAGTTATTACTAACCTCGAAAAGTATAATTCCTTAAGCTTTGATTAGGATTTAAAATAAATATAAAATACTAATATTTGAAGGCGATGATAGCTCAGTGGTAAGTGACGTCGGATACCGCGACGAAGGTCGTGGGTTCGAATCCTACAATGAGCTTGAACTTTCGGTGAAGGAAAACATCGTGAGGAAACCATAGCACGGTGGTAGGGTACTTTGTAGTACCCGACTGGCTGGCTACCACCCTCAAGTTGAAAATCTGTCGCCAAGCACCTATCGGTGTGTTCCGACAGCTGCACTTGAGAGCCAGTTCCCATCTAAGCTTTGTGTGCTTACCACCTTCGGCCACATCATCACTTACCATGGTGAGATTGTGGTCAAACACAATCCTATCGAATATAAAAAAATTAATAAATATGGAAACCAGATAACCGATCTACTTCAAACAACTTTTCTTAAATACCTTAAATAAAATTAATCGAACCCAAGACTCGCGACGTGATTTTAGTTGGTAGGTATTATTGTACGGAATGTTGATTGTGCGTGACGGACTCGTATTTCACCGGAGGCTATACATGTAATATTTCCAGGGTAGGAAAGACACTCCAGTTACATCAACTGAGATGCTATTGTAGAAACAACCACAATGTGGAATATGCACGTATTGTTTTTATTGTTTTAAACGTTTCTACGGGTTATTACATTACCAAAAAAATAGATAACACATCCAAAATCACTTTAACAATTATTCAAATCACTATCATTTCCGGGTGATTCAATCGCGGGCATTATGGCGCGCTTATTTTATGATATGAGATTAGACGAGTTCGAAGTCAACAATGAAGTGTTTGGTTCATAAAATTACTAAAATCACTTTATTACCATGGAAAAGCACAGAAAACTTATAAATTATAATAAATTTAAGCGTAGCGGTTACAAACTCTGTGGTCGAGTGTAAAAGTGACGATTACTCACGATTTGTTCACGGGGCGTTTTGGAAATTTGCGAGGGAATTTAAAAACAGACACTTTTTGATGATTAAATTTAGCTATTAAATCATGAAAAATTTTAAAATAAAAAAATTTGTCCATTTTGAAGTCACGTGCATATTACCTTTCCCGGAAAAAGATTAACAAACATGTCATCCATCCTAACATTTCCCATTGAATAGTAACATTACATACCCACCTGTTGTACAGTGGGCTGCAGTCCAAATCGCACGCCTTGTATCCCGTCGTGGTAGGTGCAGTGGTGGTTGGTGACCTCGTTGGTTTCACCATGTTGACCCAGTATGGCTCGTAGCCAGTGTTCGGACGATAATGTTGCTCTTCATCAGCGGTTGTAGTCCTGGCTCAAAAAATAATTATTAAAATGCCAGTATCTTGATCTGCGGTTGTCTGTTTCAACTTTGAAAACTTAAAATAGTTTACTGTACTTTATTGCAAATAGAAGCATTTTTACTTTGTAATATTTCCATTGATTACGTGGTTGTTTTTTATTAAAATTGAATGTGTTGCATTCATGTTACATGTTACTGGTAGGTGCTGGTAGGTATCCATGTAGAAGACTGATAGTGAGAACTAGACTGTCGTGGACATCAAGGACTATCGTGTCGTAGCAGCAGACTGATAGAAAGAAGAGCGACAGAAATAGAGAATGTTCTGATAGTGAGGACTAGACTGTCGTGGACATCAAGGACTATCGTGTCGTAGCAGCAGACTGATAGAAAGAAGAGCGACAGAAATAGAGAATGTTCTGATAGTGAGGACTAGACTGTCGTGGACATCAAGGACTATCGTGTCGTAGCAGCAGACTGATAGAAAGAAGAGCGACAGAAATAGAGAATGTTCTGATAGTGAGGACTAGACTGTCGTGGACATCAAGGACTATCGTGTCGTAGCAGCAGACTGATAGAAAGAAGAGCGACAGAAATAGATAATGTTCTGATAGTGAGGACTAGACTGTCGTGGACATCAAGGACTATCGTGTCGTAGCAGCAGACTGATAGAAAGAAGAGCGACAGAAATAGAGAATGTTCTGATAGTGAGGACTAGACTGTCGTGGACATCAAGGACTATCGTGTCGTAGCAGCAGACTGATAGAAAGAAGAGCGACAGAAATAGAGAATGTTCTGATAGTGAGGACTAGACTGTCGTGGACATCGAGGACTATCGTGTCGTAGCAGCAGACTGATAGAAAGAAGAGCGACAGAAATAGAGAATGTTCTGATAGTGAGGACTAGACTGTCGTGGACATCAAGGACTATCGTGTCGTAGCAGCAGACTGATAGAAAGAAGAGCGACAGAAATAGAGAATGTTCTGATAGTGAGGACTAGACTGTCGTGGACATCAAGGACTATCGTGTCGTAGCAGCAGACTGATAGAAAGAAGAGCGACAGAAATAGAGAATGTTCTGATAGTGAGGACTAGACTGTCGTGGACATCAAGGACTATCGTGTCGTAGCAGCAGACTGATAGAAAGAAGAGCGACAGAAATAGAGAATGTTCTGATAGTGAGGACTAGACTGTCGTGAACATCAAGGACTATCGTGTCGTAGCAGCAGACTGATAGAAAGAAGAGCGACAGAAATAGAGAATGTTGCAGAAGGACCAATTAATTGAGGACTATCTTATCATAAAATTAAAGTTAAATTTGCCTATACATAAATTTAAGGAACGTGTTAAGAATGTTTTAGTACAGAAGGCGTACTACCATATTAACGAATATTTAAATGACGACAATGCTTGGGTGTAGCGCTCGCTCTTGCAGGACATACGTTTATGTAATAATTCTAAGATTGTTTTGAAAAGAGTAATTGCTGAGTTTATTCTCAGCAAAAGCAACCTTCCGAACCGTGCACTAGAGTCATTAGAGTAATTAGAATCTGACAATTCATAAGCGCCTGTGAAGGCCTAATTGGATGAATAAACATTAAACAAATAAACAAACATTAAACATAGAAGTCCCACGACAGCTCGAACTGTCATGTCGTAGGAGTAACCTGACAGAAATAAGAGAGGGAGAGAAAGAGAGTATGTTGCAGAAGGACCAAGAAAGTAAGGACTGTCGTGGCATAGAAGCACCTTTAGTTCTATCTACATATCGTCTGTCGTAACAAACAACTTAGCTTCAAATAGTATATCCGGTGCTAACCCGCAAATGTCTTGAGCATTTAAAAACATTTTGACGGCAATAAACTACTTTTAATAACATCTTGTAACAAGCACTTGTTTCAACTGGTGCAACCTAATCTTTCCTGTAAAGTTTAGCAGTTTGCATGTACGAACTATTAAATCTAGACCGATGATATGATATCAGACAGAGGATGTTAGTAAGTGTAAAAATTAACAGAAGAGATCAAAAAATTAAAAATAATATTTACTTTCTTGCGGCATTTATAGTTTCTAGTCTATTCACCTCGAAGATAAACCAACATTTTACTGTAACAAATAAGTATGTTTGAGCTTCAGGTTTTGGTGATAGGAAACATCGTGAGAAAACCATAGCACGGTGGTACTTTGCACAGATTTCAGAAGGTACTTTAAAATAGCTAACTGGCTACCAACCTCAAGTAGAACCTCTGTCTCCAAGCACCTACCGGAGTGTTCCACTTGAGAGCCAGTTCCGATCTAAGATAGACATAAAAACAACAACATCTTAGTATAATTCTTTACTGATTGAAGTTATAAGTACAAGGTTCTGCCTCGTCGTTTCACCCGGGTTCTCGGGTTAAATAGTAACCTGAAGTATGTTATGTTATAACACTTTTTTATATCCCTATGAAAACCTGCTCAAATTAATCTGTAGTTATCTCACCTTTATTACCATTATGCAAAATAAAATATCTACTAACATAAAAAAGTTAGAGTTGCAATCTTGAACATAATACACAAATAAAATTGTACTTCTTTATCAGTATCCAATTACTTTTCTTTCTATACAGAGTTTTAATTATTTTAGCGTAATTAATTATTCAAAATTAATTGCGTGCATGTGACATTTTCATTTATATGCGGGTAGAGCAAGACCAGTCATCTTGGAGATCCTTTGTGGACGTCTTCCAACTGATATGATGATGAAGATGACATTTTCTTCCACAGAGCTATCGTCGTCGGTTACCTACCATCTATTCTCAAAAACTACCTTCTAACTAAAACAGCTGGTCTGGAAACGTCTACCTACATTTCGTAGAGTTTGCATAAAATAATTTAGTTAAAATTATGGAGCAAGCTGTTCTACTTCTCCATTGACAAGGGACAGGTTAGATGATTGCGCCTGCCTGAGAACCGCGGTTCAATTGTACATGTTGGAAACTTAAATAATTATGCAGATCGCTTGGAGAACTTTGATAGTGCGATTTAGAATTGTATGGGATATTGTGCCTTTCAACTATCGTCCATTATAACGCCATCTATCTAGCGGTAGTGCAAAGTTATTAACTGCGCTGTTGATAGATGTCGCTACAATTTGAGATGAATAGGCCCCAATAAAAATGCAATGACGCAAATTGTTTATCACAATTTTGTATCACCCCTTAGTTTTCTTATTGCGTTTTGTATAGAAATATATTTTGTGCGAAACGCTGTAAGTTTACTGGGAGCTTAGTATATGCGACAGCCTTCAGGAATAGATTGTATATTTGTTGTAGTATTTATTAGTTTAGATAATTTCATTTATTTTCACATTTTTTGTATTGACGCCGCTCAACCGGCAGTTATGTTTGGTGCCGTCATCATGACTCGCGTAGTTGTTGGATATTTACGATAGAACTCCTCTACGTAGTGCAAAGCATTGGACACGATGAGATCAGACCTAGTCGGGATTGTCCTCAGAGGCTTCAAACATTCACCTCTGTAGACAACTAACCAACCTGGAAATACAAATAGCATTCAAAAATCTCTTCATTAAATGAACTCATTATAAGTATTTTTAATCGTCACATGTTTGATATAGATATTACGAAATATTTTTTTACTCTAATGCACGGTTCAAAAGGTTGCTTTTGCTGAGAAGAGCCGGCAATAAACTCAGGAATTACTCTTTTTAAAAAAGCAACTTAGACTTATTAAAAATTCTTAAAAATAGTTTCACATAGTACAAAATATAAACGTCATATAAAATAGCTTGTGAAGCGAGCAATTCATTCAAATGCGTTCTTGAATAGCGTTGCTCTCATATAAAAAGTCGATGTTAGCTCAGTTATGTCATTACCGACATAAATTACCGCGGCGAAGGTTGTAGGTTCTAATCTTACAATGAGCTTGAGTATTCCGTGAAGGAAAACATCGTGAGAAAACCACATCACAGTGGTACTTTGTAGAACTCGACTGGCTGACTACCACCCTCGGAAAATCGGTTGACAAACAGAGGTGTAAAAAGGTTCTGATTTACCTACATAGATATTATTATTTTTCTAGTAACTCAAACTCAAAATGTTTTATTCAATTTTGGGACACTTAAGGAACACTTATTGAACGTCTTATTGCTATTTTTAATGCTATTGTTACTGTTACCACCATCACTACATAGTATAAAACAAAGTCGCTTGCGCTGTCTGTCCCTATGTATGCTTAAATCTTTAAAACTACGCAACGGATTTTGATGCGGTTTTTTTAATAGATAGAGTGATTCTTAAGGAAGGTTTATATGTATAATACATGCATAATATAGTAGCGAAACAGTGATAAATTTAGAGGTTTCTAATGTGATGTCGTAATTAAGCATTTTTTGCGCTTATATTGCAAACGCTGGCTGAACCCTACGAGATAGACCAAAATAATGTACTACAGTATTGTCCACCTTAAAAAGTTCAACAAAAAAGTCCGTGATGGTATATGTCTATCTCTTAGGGATAACCCACCATAACCATTTTTTATCCTTTACTAAAAAGTTTTAAACAATACAATATTAATCCTTATCCAATTAAGTACCTCTAATAAATTGTACATTTATTATAGATCAATATGCTTTTTATAGCATGTTATTTAAGTGAATATTTCCGAAGATATTACAAATTTAAAATGCAGGGACGTAGTTGTCTTGCGCGATATAACGCGTAGTCCACGCGGGCGAAGCCGCGGGCGGGTCGCTAGTTTCCAAATAAAGACCTTTCAGGAGAAGAAACGGCGAAACAAACTTCCCGGTTTTTTTTACAATAGTCCCTCTTAATTAGTACTTAAAGTAGGTAATTGAATGAAAGCATGTACCTTTTTTATTCGCGCAATCTGATTGATGCATTACACAATAGTTTTCAAACGTCATATGTTCATAATACTTGTTTCTGCCACATATTACACCGTAGCTTAAACAAAGTAATTAGGTATTATTATGTTTTTTGTATAAACTCTTCTCAATTATTTACTACGATTATAAAATTGTCAACGTTACTATACAATTAACTTTTGTATGCGATTATCATTTAATATCGAATAGTCACGTCATTTTTATCGATATCGATATCTTATGTCAATCCATATCGATAAATAAATAAAATTAAATGATAATATTTTTTTATTGAAATGAGACATTTCAAAGGTACTCCTAAAAAGAGCCGGCAAGAAACTCAGCAATTACTACAATTATTATACAATAACTAATTATCTAGTCTCCCTGATAATATTTTCGTGTTATTAGGACTAAGAAAGAGATTGTTATTACATTTCAAGTCGGATACAGCAGCAAAGGTCGTGGGTTCGAATCCTACAATGAGCTTGTTGAAGGAAAACATCGTGAGGAAACCATGCACGGTGGTAGGGTACATTGTAGTACTCGACTGGCTGGCTACCACCCTCAAGTTGAAAATCTTTCGCCAAGCACCTATCGGCTTGTTCCGACAGCTGCACTTAAGATCTAGGCTTTGTGTGATTACTACCTTCGGCCTCATCATCACTACTTACCAAGGTGAGTTTGTGGTCAAACACATGCTTATCCAGAATAAAGCTCTTTGAAGGGTCAGTTGCGGCACTTCAAGTTCCCCTCAAAATAATTTTTTTTGGGTGCATAATTATGTGATCAAATATTTCGTAAATACCGCGAGCCAAATAATCTTTATTTCGAACCCAAACACAGTTTACTACATTTTACTGCTGCCCTATTAAAATTTGGAATACAGTGATAAACCTAAAACAGAAAACTGCGGCTCTTTGAGCTTCCGAGAAGTCGATATTTTTCTGGAATCTGGCTCTTTGTCCAAAACGTTTGCTTACGCTTGTATCCATGGTTAGAGTGTCTGGTACTCACTCTATATAAGCTCTAGTACACTGTCGAGTACACATCCCGTTCTGTATATATATCGGGTCAGTAGAGTTATCCAACACCCAGGAACCATTCACCCAGTAGGGATGATACCCAAAGCTTGGATTGTAATGGTTAATTGGCTCTTGCTGCTTTGACTTTGACTTTGACTTCTTTGACTTAAACCTGCAAGGATCACCATTAAATTCTGAGGCTGTCGCTAACGTGATGGCGTGGTTATCATGCCAATGGTCGTGGGTTCGATTCGCATCCAGGACAGATATTTGAGTTCATGAACATTTTTGTTGGTTCTGAGTGTGTGTGTAATTATAAAACAAGTTGTGAGTATAATAGGTATATGTAGTACTTAAGGCGATGATAGCTCAGTGGTAAGTGACGTCGGATACCGCGGCGAAGGTCGTGGGTTCGAATCCTACAAGGAGCTTGAGCTTTCGGTGAAGGAAAACATCGTGATGAAATCATAGCACGGTGGTAGGTTACTTTGTAGTACCCGACTGGCTGGCTACCTCCCTCTAGTTGAAAATCTGTCGCCAAGCACCTATCGGTGTGTTCCGTCAGCTGCACTTGAGAGCCAGTTCCCTTCTAGGCTTTGTGTGCTTACCACCTTCAGCCACATATTCACTTACCATAGTGAGATTGTAGTCAAACACAAGCTTATACAGAATTAAAAAAAAAACACTTATCATGAGGAGATAGCGACAATACTTGTAATCAAAATAACATCTTTTAACTAAATACATACCTCTATACAATATATGAAAGGGTTAATTACCGAACTACTTACCAGACACCTGTATAGGTACTTACGGTAGATACTTATAAAAAAATATATAAATTAAATGTTTATTTTTAATTTTCGTCCGTCTCTCTGTTTGTTCCAGCTAATCTCCGAAACCGATTTTGGTGATATTATAAAGAGTAACTTAGGCTTCTTTTGTCCCGGGAAAAGATGAGATCCCTCGGGAAAGTGGGTGAATCCGCGGGGGACAGCTAGTTTTAAATCTCACATATCTTTGAATGTTAGTGCAAAAACAAATGGGTCTCTCTCTAGACAAAATGTTACCAACTTACTTTCGTCGCCGAAACAAGTTAAATAATTTATTCGTTTCCAATCCACTCATGACTATATTTTCATTTTTGGAAACATCCACAATATGGTTTGTAACAGCGGAACTTTCCACTGGAATATTAAAAAATAATAATAACTATAATGGGATGGGATTACACGCAAAGTTGTCACAAATAAATGAAATAATAGTTGTGTGTGTGTAAAACAAATTACTATGCGTGTATGATTAATTTAATTTATTTCTAATGCATAGGTATTATATAAAAATATAAGCTTTCTGCACTCCTTCTCCATATAAACTAACTGTGTCAAATTTCATACTCCTCCGTCCGCGTAATTATTGTAAAAAAGGGTACAAAGTTTTTCTGTTTCACGTATTAATATTATGATAATATAATAGATAATAAATCATTTATTATCTTATATTTACTGATATATATTTTCATTTTCATAAAATGAATGAAAATTCAAATTTTGATGTAAAAAAGCTTTTTTACCCCTTTAGGAGATGAATTATCTTATTTTAGAGAGTGTTGTAGTACTTAGCGAAATACTACTGATTAATCATGAAATCTCAGAATGTAAATGCTACAAACTGAAATGTAACTGCAGTTCTGTTTATACTTAGGTAAATTTATGGAATTATAAAATGCCAGTTTCGTAGAACAATGCCAAAGAAGGCAATGACAATATAATTTTGTGTGCGCTTACCACCATTTTTAAAATTTCACCATTATTATAGTAGTTTTGTTTCTTATCGGATATGATATCTGCGTATTATTCATTTTGCGTATCACATTTTTTCAGACCTTCGGAATTTTCCGAAGTGCTAATTTAAATAGCAGATTGGAATCATTTTCGTAAAACATTCCCTTATAGTAAAAGCGGTAAAAGATTGGACGATCAAAAAATATTAATTCACGTAATACTCACTTGCATATAACAAAATAATTATCCGCCATTTAAAATTATTCATTTTTTCGTTAATTTCTACTACCTATAATTATCAATTCATTTTACTTTTCAATGTGTTTTATCTACAATAACTTTGTACTTTTATGTTGATGGTGGAAGGTGTGGTGTACAAAACGACATATGCAGACAAAACAATCTGTCGGCCACTATGGAAATACCATAAACAATTGTGTACCGTGTATCAACGGAATGACCTCACCGAATCATAGAAACGAATGAAGCAATCAACAATTGGATGTGAGTACAAAGTTATGGTAACTAGATCTAAATTATCAGACAGAATAATATAACTAGACAAATTGTATTGAATGCAATGTAACTATTTTCAGGCTAACATTAACTCCCTCTTCGTATCCCAAATGATTTCTAGGTATTTTTATCCACATAGTGTACTTTTAACCTGTTGGTTCTTAAGTGGTACTGCCGTACCATTCAAACAATGACATAACAATTGACTAAAAAATCCACGCGAGCCTAATTATATTATGTCATTTTACCCGCATAGGGCAAAACGGATTTTATTCATGTTTATCAGATGAGGTAAGGATTTTCGAAAATTCACCTTCTAACTAAAGAGTTCCCTCAAGGACGCGCTTGAATCCGCGAGCGACACCTATGTAAATAAAGTTTGATGGCAGAATCGGTAGAGCGCACATAAGTAATTCATTTATTCCTCTAGTTCATATTTTTCATTCAAGAATCAAATGACTCTGATATAGGTACAGATCTAACCCAGTTTATAATAAGTTCCTTAAATACAGTAAACTTATTTATGACTTTGGTGACACGATTGAATACATAACAAAATTAATTAAAACAATAAAAGTTGATATTAATAATTGAAATCAAAATTACTATTTTTTTATTACTGGAGAGGATATAGTCGTTGTATAATTGATGAAGGACTCCTGGAACGAGAAGGCCCAGGCGTAGGATTAAGGTTGGTGCCAAATCAATAGGTTTTTTTTTTCACCTAGATTAAGACTTTTAGTTATTTCGGACCAAACTTCGATCGAACCCCGTTCGAGACTTAATGTCACCTGAGTGTCAAAATGAATAAAAAGTTTTTATAGTTTTAATACTGATATCCTACGAATAATTGTACAGTAATTATAATACTATTTGAAACAGTAAAAGGTTAGTTAACTTTTTCGGTTTCGGAAAGAGGTTCTAGACAATTTTTCGTTTTACCAATATTTATTTTATTCTTACTTTAGCGAATTACCGAAAATAATCAAAAAAATGATATTAGCTGTGTCTAAATAACTTAACTTGCTTCTATACTACATTCTATTGTTATCTTATTGTTTTGCTGGGACGTCTGTCCTTATTATAGCCAACAGGTTAAGATATACCTTGAAAGTATCCTGCAATAAAAATCTTCATCATTTGGAATTTGAGTCTGAATTCATAAAAAAAAGCCGATGGAAAATTTTATGCGTAGAACCAGCTGATGTAACAGTGAAAACCTTACAGCATTTCCTCAAGAACTTTCTCATATTTGTTTAACAACTTGAATCATAATTAAAATATTTTTAGGCCAAGGGGTTAGGATATATTTAAGGGAAACAATTTTCGACAAAAACGCAAAAGATTTTCCCAGTGAATGAATAATAAATAATGTTAGTTAGTACATTCTTTTGTCCGTACCCAAGACTCACTAATTCTCTAGACAGATCTCAATTTAATTCAATT
This sequence comes from Ochropacha duplaris, assembly GCA_951361185.1. Lineage (NCBI taxonomy): Eukaryota > Metazoa > Arthropoda > Insecta > Lepidoptera > Drepanidae > Ochropacha > Ochropacha duplaris. The sequence goes on along the minus strand of OX592707.1, from coordinate 281,910 downwards.
ATTAAATACTCGGCTGACGACTGAGTACTTACTAAATAAGACATTGGAACGGCAACAGGTAACCTGATTAGATTTAGCGAGAACTGATTTGGGGACGATTTCTTTTGATTTTTGCGGATCATTGCGGTCGAGCTACGATTCAAAATTTATGCTTGAATCATTTCCTTAATTGGGAGGCAGGCAAAGCTAATCTAAGATGGCCCCTCCCTCGCTGGAGTAGTCAATGATTTGCTATTTGAGATAAATGTTTATAATAATTATTAAATAGTGATAAAATGCTATCATGTATTCTTTAATGACTGTAGTAATAAATTAATGAAGAGGAACAACACCTAGCGGGATAATTTAATGCGATGATAGCTCAGTGGTAAGTGACTTCGGATACCGCGGCGAAGGTCGTAGGTTCGAATCCTACTATGAGCTTGAGCTTTCGGTGAAGGAAAACATCGTAATAAGGTGTATAACACATTAGCAATCTCCTGGTATTGCCAATGTCAATAGGTGACGGTTGTCACTTACCATCAGGTGACCCGCCTGCCTCGTTGTCACTTGTGACATAAAAAAAAATTGGTAGTGCCTCATTGTTAAAATCAAATGCAGTGTAACAAGCGTAGGGCAGGATATATGTCAGATTTGATATATTGTTGTGACTTCAAAAAATGCCGCGTCTTGTCGATGAAGCTAAAAATACCGAAATGAGGCGCTTGAGAGCCAGTTGCCCTTGCCCTTAAGGCATTGTAATAAGGTGTACAACACGTTGGCAGTCCACCTGGTACTGCTAATGTCTATAGGTGACGGTAGTCACTTACCATCAGGTGACCCGCCTGCCTCGTTGTCACGAGTGACATAAAAAAATAAAAAACAATATACTGCTTTAGTAATCATAATATACGCTATTCATCTTTATAGAAGGTGGCATCATTCAAACACCAAGAATACTAATTAACAGTTTTTTTCCTTTGCTAAATTTCTTTCAATTTTAAGTTATTAATATTCCTTTTATGTTTTCTTTTCACAGTAAAGTCATAGTCAGTAAAAATTAGGTCAGGCTTTAGCGAATTCGTTGGTCGGTGAAGTTTGTGAAAACTTTTCACAAACTTTTTGGTACAACCTGAAAAGTTACGAGACACGCTTTGTACTTAAAAAACTAAATATTCACCCTTTGACAGTGATCTGAGAATGTAGGTACATCGGTGAATACTTAAGCTAAGTAAGCACATAAGTATCACTTAAGTATTTTATTTGCGTAACGCGATGTGGTAGATATCTCAACTCTTAGAACTTAGCGGCGTAATTATTATTTGCTGTGACAACCCTGTTTGAGTTGTTCGGGACTTATGTACATTTATTTTGTCACGTTATCTCTAATTAATCATAAATTAGCTGCCAATCCTTCTGTTACTATCTAAATATCTTGTTTGTTTATTTAATTACGATAGTTTGCCTACATACAAGCTACTTACGTACTAATTATAACATACCTAGTAGGAATCTATGAGTAGGTATGATGCTCATTATCTTGTTCACAAATATGATAAATATGATTTTAAAATATTTAAAGTTTAACAGCTCTGTAATGTACATAAGGTAAAATTATTCATGGTCTGGATGATTTCACAAATCATCATGTAGTCCTTCAAAATGTTACCTAATTATATTACTCTCATGAAAGACTCTTTTTGTACTTATAAAATAAACTATTTTTGGATTCAAACCTATAAAAAAGCTCTGGCATTTAAATGCACACTTATCTATTTAGTTTAGGCCCTGATAATGCACTTATGAACGTTACAGTTGAGTCAACCGCGTTTGAAATACACTTAAACTGGGAAGACACCGGCAAGAAACTCAGACGTCACAAGTAGTCACAATTACGGATCTATCATATCATTGGTAGAAAGATATAAAACCAATGAACGATAAAACAGCAAAATGTATCTACTGTCTATACACATAAGTACCAGCAGGCCACAGCAGTTGAGTGTATAAGAAACCAATAATTTCATTATTTGCCTTGTCAACAGCCGAATGCTGTTGTGTTGTGATTACTGTTTGTTTTGCCACAGCTAATTTATCTCATGTTTAATCTGTATCCATTCTGCCGTTGTGTTTGAGTTCCGGGAGTTACCTACCTATGCTTGTACCAGGATGAGAGAGTTTATGAATGGGCCCTAATAGGTTTTTTAATGCAGGAAAATCACCTCTCAATTAACCGCCTAAGGCGATCATAGCTCAGACCTGCCGTCGTGGTAGTGACGTCGGACACCGCGGCGAAGATCGTGGGTTCGAATCCTAGAATTAGCTTCAGCTTTTGGTGAAGGAAAACATTATGATGAAACCATAGCACTGTGTTAGTAGAAAATCTGTCGCCAAGCACCTGTTGGTGTGTTCCAGCAATTGCACTGTAGAGCCATTTGCCTTCAAGGCATTATAAAAAGTCGACACATATGACAATCCCTCAGGTAATTGCTAATGTCTATTGGTGACGGTAGTTACTTACCATCAGATGACCCGCCTGCCAGCTTATCAGAAATAAAAGACTCTGGTCTGTAGGTTGTATGTAATGATGAGTCTAACTAATTCACGGATCCTATCTGCTGCGGCGCAATTTGATATTACCTACTAAATCCTGTTTACCTTCATAAAATTTTAGGTTCCATTATAATTTCATTTCACGTTCCTCCCACACGGATACAACACGAATATAGGTATGCAAGAATAATTTTTCCGTAGCCATTTCGAATTCCCGCGAGCCCCACGCTTTTGTGGCGCAGTGTTCGCGCGAGCAAGATAAATTGAATTCATCTCTAACTATTATGTAACATGCATGATACCTACTTGTGCGTGTACAAATAAAAATAAGACGTGAAGTTTCTTGAAAACATAAAGTCCTCTGTACTTCTCTCTATCATACGTAGGCTCTAGTAACGTCATCGATACTCATTAGTGACAACACGAACACCTCTACTAACAGATAGTTGTGGCATCACAGATTTTCATACAAAGTTTGTTACGATACGATAAATTTCTATTTCTATATTCGCTAACGAGTATCGATTACGATACCAGAGTGAACCCATGGTAGAGGCTCTAAAGTGCCGAGGAAACTGGAGTAATAAGTTTAGTTTATGGAAAACAGTAGTTTAAAGGGAGAATTCACATAGTGGTTTGCGACTTGGGTGCCGCAGGTTTATGGTGGAAGCCAATTAGGCGAACACTTCAAATAAAGTTATGAAAGGAAAACATCGAGCTGCCATCAAATATCTTCAATTAATCTCAAATCTGTCGCCAAGCAGGTCGGTGTGTTCCTTCATACAGCTGTAACTCGAACAACCAAAATGACCACATCACCACAGTGAAATTGTGGTAAAGCAAAAGAAACTGACCTATTTAGTTCAGAAACTACATAATCTAGCTAGACGTGTACACCCTAGAGTCTAACGCCTAACATTCAGAGAGCAATAAAATATTAATGTCCGCCAGGAGTGAGGTACATCCGCACATAACTCATAAACATGGAACCCGAATACATTTATAGACTAGACCACACACCAACTACCTACTCTAATATCTAATACTAGCTGTTCTGCGCGGTTTCCGTGGGATCTTATCTTATCCCGGGATAAAATATAGCCTATGTTCATCAGGGATAGTGTAGCTTTCCAACGGTGAAAGAATTTTTGAAATCGGTCCAGTAGTTTCGGAGCCAATTCAATGCAAACAAACAAACAAACAAATCTTTCCTCTTCATAATATTATTAGTATAGATATAGATTGAACAATGCGTAAGTATTCGTGTATTTCGTTGAGCCTTTGCGCTGAGAACTTAGCCATTGCACACATTACCGAAAGGTTTTTGTTTGGGCGCCGTTACTCTTGTGCGTGTTTTTAGCTAATTTTACTTTTAGTTCTTCAGTACTAAGTTTCATCTAAATCCGATTTAGTGAAAGAGTAGGTAATAAACATCTTCACATCATAATAAACTTTTACATTTATGTATGTACGTAAATGATAGTAGGTAGTGGGTATGCAGACAATGTCAGCTCTCAAGTGCAACAGTTGCAATACAGTTACTGTATTTAGATATAGATTTTCCATTTGAAATCAAGTCAATCAAGTGTAACAAAAAGCGTTTGGTAGGTATATGTAGGTAGATAATACTTACGTTAATTTCACATCTTAAATCACTAGACTAGACACTTGACAAAATCATAAATTATGTCAATTAAATTCTGTGCCAAATTCAGCAATAAAACACTGAAGATTGATGATGCGTCGCGGACTCACGGAGATATATACAATCAATTCGCAATTTCTTTGGTTCCAGTGTGTCTTAGAGATATCGTCGTCGGACAATCGCCGTGCCAATAAATCAGGCTCACGCCCTCCATAATACTCAGCCCCAAATTATACTTACGTAAATCATAAAAAATGTCTGGCTCGGTCATCACAGAGGCTGATAGCGGAGTACACGGCTACATCAATCAAACTTAGCGTCTCAGCCGTCTCAGGAAAGGGCCTCGGGTATGGAAAATGAGAATGCTTACGTTCTTTTATTGAGAAAAAATATTATATCTAGGTACCTAGGTAATAGTTGTACCCGCGGTTACACCTGCGTTCGTGAGGGATCATATCTTTTCAGGGATAAAAAGTATCGTATGTTTTATCTACATGTGTGCCAGTTTCATCAAAGTAGGTTAAGTCTTTTAGGCGATGATAGCTCAGAAGTAGTGACGTCGGATACCGCGGCGAAGGTCGTGGGTTCGAATCCTACAATGAGCTTGAGCTTTCGGTGAAGGAAAACATCGTGAGGAAACCATAGCACGGTGGTAGGGTTCTTTGTAGTACCCGACTGGCTGGCTACCACCCTTAAGTTGAAAATCTGTCGCCAAGCACCTATCGGTGTGTTCCGACAGTTGCACTTGAGAGCCAGTTCCCATCTAGGCTTTGTGTGCTTACCACCTTCGGCCTCATCATCACTTACCATGGTGAGATTGTAGTCAAACACAAGCCTATCCAGAATAAATAAAAAAAACATTTTCGCGTGATTGAGTAAAAAACATACAAACTTGCATAATATTTATAATATTTCTATCCTTAGGAAGGCTCTGGTGCATAAATAACTGTGTGAGCTCAGTGTATGACTTTATTTATGGAATGACATAATTGTAATAATCTTCGTTGATATAAGTCAAAGCGAATATGATTACGTCCAGGCACATAAAACGAATTTGGGCTTGAATTCCCTGTTGACCAGGATGGCTACATATTAATACGACCTTTCTAGGTTTATTGAGGGTAGGTACCCTTAGTTTAGTATGATAATTTATACGATATGTTGCATAAATTAAATAATCGTTCCATAATCACATTTTTAACATTGTTAAAGTAATGACTTAATTATAATTATCCTACTAATATTATAAATACGAAAGTATATTTGGATGTGTGTGAAGATGTTTGTAACTCTTTCACGCAAAAACTACTGTATGGATTTTAATGAAACTTGATACACAGGTAGATCATATACTAGAATAACATATAGGATACTTTTTATCCCGAGAAAATATAAGATCCCTCAGGAACGCGGGTGAAACCGCGGGGCGGAAAACTAGTTAGAAGATAATATTGTGATTTCAATTTCAATAGATTTGTTTGTTTTATAGGCTGAACATTAGTTTTTTTTCCTATACAAGTTATCAGAATAACTAGACCCTACCTAACCTACCTATAGATAAGGTTAGGTTATATAGGCATCATCGCTAAAAATACCTACGTATTTAAAGAATCTGAAACCTTTGCTGAAAACGAAGCACGATTGAGAGCTATCAAAGCAAACAAAAACTTTCAAAATGCTAATTTGTTTATGACGCAGCCACCTACTAATCAGGAGTTTTTGGCATTCCACGCAGGAGCTCGCCGCAGACAAGTTGCGATGCGACAAGCTTCACAAGTATTCAGCCGAGCTCCAACTCCTCGGGGATATATAAAAGTATAACTGAAGAAACGTTTAACTTTAAGATTGGCCTAACGTCGCCGACACCGGGGAGCGGCGGATATGAAATCTTACAACACTAATGTTTTACGAATCAGTTTTATAGCACGACCAATAAAATAGCATATTATTTTATCTAGCCGGCGCGTCGTTTCGGTGTCGGCGAGCGAGATCAATTTCAGATATTAAAGTTGGCTTCAAATAGTAAAACTTTTATTTCCCGGGAGCCAGGTGAGCGGCCGACGAGGAAATGTTTATAGTGCAGACGTAATAGAATTTTTACTGACGATGAATGGCTGTAACTGTAACGTTGGTAGGTGTGAGTGGGAACTAGCTTTTGTTATGCACGCCCTAGTCGTTGGTATTCACTTGACGTGTCTGTGTAATGGCCCACTGTACGTTTCCACCAGTGTTATATTTACATATTATAGTACGCAGAGCAGCGGTATTAACTATTCTATTTTCATTGTGAAGTTCTGATGCTAGCAGAGCTTATTTATCTAACATTGTTATGGATAGCTCAACTTACAGAAAGTTGTACTTGTCTTTGCAAAGTGTTTTTTGATCGGCTTTTACAATATTATTATAGTATGTTAGTGATATTATAGTATAAGTTACGTCTGTCCACATCCCATTTGTTTTTTTTTCTCGACAATAGGTACCTACCTAAATGTTTTTTCACTCCTCTTGCTCAAAAAGACCGTCATTGTGGCGTACCAGAGCGAAGAAAAAATAGCAATTCTTCCTCTAGGGGAAAAAGTTTTTTTTTTTTTTTTGTATGTCAAATGACAATGAGCCTAAACTAAATCGGTACTAAAATCGGCGATCTCTGGTAGAATGCATGCAATGTGTTGCGGCTACAGAAGAAACAAAAAAAAAACATTATAAACTACATATTTACTTTAAAACTCGGTTTCTATTTAGTCCCTCGCTAAAGCTCGGGAGTAAAACTACCTCGTATATAATGGGTCATTTTAGCTCCCTGTATAACAATCTACTATTTTTACATAATGAATTCTAATCCAAGCTTTCATTTCAGTGAAGGAAAACATCGTCAGGAATAGTACTTTATTACTTGTAGAAGACGCCCCAGCCATGCTCACGTTAAACAGCCGTCACGCCATAATCCACACTCATGCCAAAAATATAATTCATCAATACATATCAACTTTTTTTTTTTGCACGGTGGTAGGTTACTTTGTAGTACCCGACTGGCTGGCTACTGGCTCTAGTTGAAAATCTGTCGCCAAGCACCTGTCGGTGTGTTCCGACAGCTGCACTTGAGAGCCAGTTCCCATCTAGGCTTTGTGTGCTTACCACCTTCGGCCACTTACCATAGTGAGATTGTAGTCAAACACAAGCTGTTGAATCTGGCCTGTGTAGATTCAATGCTGTCTGCTATTGTCTGCTGTAGTGTAGATGGATTGGTGGGCAGTCTAACTATCTTTGATTTGATTTTGGATGAATAAAATGATACTTCAATTAACAAATCTTAGTAGTGGTATATTGTCTGAATAAAAGAAGTACAGTGCTAATTGTTTCGAATTTTGAATTTGAATGTCGAAAATAGGTCGTTTTTTGCGATGCGTCCTTGTGGTTGGTTGGAGGCCCTCCTCTTCTCCGATTGGTTGATGATGGCCGCCGCGACCTCGCCGTTCCGTTTCTTGTAAGCGTGAATACAAGCCTATCCAGAATAATAATAAAAAAAAAACATATTGATTGTCTGACCAACAACACCAAGCCTAAATCCCTGGTGAATAATAAATGAAACCCTTAATTATAATAAAACATTTATTAATAAACTTATAACTTTTACATCGACTTATAATTAATATTAACATAGTAGCACAGCTCTTCTAGCAGAAACAAATTGATACATTCCATATAACACATAACACTCAATGGATCTACTACGAGTTTCACAAGCTACACTAATAAATCCATATCCAAACCTGTTGAATATTTACACAAATCATTCTAAACTCACTCACTCTACATTCTAACTGGTTATATCTGTTACGATAACGTTTCTAAGAGCCAAGCTCTAACAAATGCAGTGAAATTAATATAATGATATGCGTAATCCAATGCTGCGTGATAGAGTTATGTGAGATCATCGCTTCGTGTTGACGGTTCGTTGTACCGATGACATTCCGTCCACGAACTTGGTCCGGAACAGAACGTTTGCGTTGTTGAACATGCCGTCCTTAAGTGACACTATTATAAACTGAAATATATATAAAATTATTATAAATGTTGAATTGAATAATGGAGAGAAAAATTAATTGTAAAATAGTTGGCATTACAGTGTATGATGTGTGTGGTGTTTGTGATGTGTTTAGAATATGTGAGGTGTGTGTGGAATGTGTTGAATGTGTGTGAAATGTGTGAGAAATGAAATATAATTTATTGTACATACACCTTATACAAGAGAGGTACATCATAAAAATAAAGTGAGTACAATATAGGCGGCCTTATCGCTTAAGCGATCTCTTCCAGGAGAAATATGTGTAATGTGTTTGAAATATGTGTGATGTGTGTGGAATGTGTATGGCATGTGTATGATGTTTGTTGCGTATGGTGTATGTGGTGTGTGTGATGAGGTGATGTGTTTTTTTTGTCACTAGTTACAACGAGGCAGGCGGGTCACCTGATGGTAAGTGACTACCGTCGCCTATAGACATTAGCAATACCAGGTGGACTGCCAACGTGTTGTACACCATATTACAATGCCTTAAGGGCAAGGGCATGATGTACCTGTGAATGTTTGAAATGTTCCTTGAGCATCTGTCCGATGTTTTGCGTGTGCGAGAGGTCGAGCGCGGCGTCCACCTCGTCCAGGATGTAGAGCGGCGCCGGCTTGAATACCAACATGGCCAGCACCAGCGACAGCGCCACCAGCGACCGCTGCCCGCCCGACAGCTCGCCCAGAGACTCCTTCCACGAGTTGTTGAACCCCACCTTCACCTGAACATTCACAGTCACAAGAAACTCTATGAGACAATATGGTACCATCGAGCTGGTCTGATGATGGGGCTGGAAGGTGGGCAACGGAACTATTTTTTTTTTAAATTTATTTACCACAAACTTATACAAATTTTACAAAAAGAATAATTGCGACAAACCGCAGTGCGGTTTGTCGACAGAATAGCCCCCGTTTTTTTATTTTAACATTATTTTTAACACTCGTAACCAATAAAAATACTAATTTACTAACACTTAAATACATATAACAGTTTTATCCTAATTAGTTGTTTTTTTTATTTAATGGCTACTAGCAGGCCCAACGAGTGTTTTAAGAATGCGAGCTGGTATGGGTGTAAAAAATGTATTCGCAATCGAGGGTCGAAGGAATGTGAATGAAGTGTGATACCTCTAGTCCATCAAGTACGGATAGTCCGTCGGGTGGCTTGAGCCTGGCCTGTGCTCCCGGCAGCAGGGTGCTGAAGATAGACCCGAAGTCCTTGTTGACCTGCTCGCACGCCGTCACCAGGGTCTTCTTCTTCTTCTCGTCCAGCTCCGCCATCACCTGGACCAGCTTGGCGCGGTCTGCCTCTACGATCTGCTTCTTGCGCATTACGTCTTGGTACTGCAAGGATAGATAGAAAAATTCAAACTCAGTATTTATAACAATACTCCACCACATCCACACGAGTCATGAGTGAGAGTTAAGTCCTCGCGCCAGCTTGTCTCGTCGGTTTCGCAGCTGGTGCAGGCGATGGTAGCTCATTGGTAAGTGACGTCGAATACCGCGGCGAAGGTCGTGGGTTCGAATCCTACAATGAGCTTGAGCTTTCGGTGAAGGAAAACATCGTGAGGAAACCATAGCACGACTTGGATGACTAGTAGACCCTCAAGTTGAAAATCTGTCGCCAAGTACCTATCGGTGTGCACTTGAGGGCCAGTTCCCATCTAGGCTCTGTGTGCTTACCACCTTCGGCCACATCATCACTTACCATAGTGAGATTGTAGTCAAACACAAGCCTATCATGAATCTATTATATAAAAATGAATCCCTATTTCCTTGGTCACGGCATCACGCTTGAACGGCTGGACCAATTTCGCTGATCGCTTTTTTTGTTGTATTTGTTATTGTAAGAAGAAGGTTCCTACATTAAAAAAAATAAGAAAATTGCTCAGAAACTTCGAACTTTTAAGAAAACTTAACGACCATATTCAATTTTCTAAATATTGTTTAAAACTGATGGTTCCAAGTTTCTTTTTATTTTCATTTCATGGCAGGACAACGTCTGCCGGGCCCACTAGTAAAAAATAAAAATAAGCCGGTGCAGGTGTAGTGGTGAGTACCTGTTCCTCCTCCTTGCCCAGGAGTGTGTGGGCGCGCGCGTTGAGTCCTCGCGCCAACTTGTCTCGTCGGTCCTGCAGCTGGTGCAGGCGCTGGGCGGCGACGTGCGCGTTCCGTGCGGTGAAGTCGTACAGTCCGCCCGCCGCGCCGAAGTACTCGCGCTCCGGCAGGATCCACGCGTGCTCGCCCTCCAGGGACGATATCTGCCGCACCGACATAACACAACTCGCTTTATATCAATAAATGTCTTACTAAGGTACAAGATAAGGTTTTGCACGGTGGTAGGGTACTATGTGGTACTCGACTGGCTGGCTACCACCCTCAAGTTGAAAATCTGGCAAGCACCTGTTGGTGTGTTCCGGCAGTTGCACTTGAGAGCCAGTTGCCCTTGCCCTTAAGGCATTGTAATATGGTGTACAGCACGTTGGCAGTCCACCTGGTATGTCTAATGTCTATAGGCGACGGTAGTCACTTACCATCAGGTGACCCGCCCGCCTCGTTGTCACTAGTGACATAAAAAATAAGAAATAAAAAACTGTAGACCACGTGTTCTCGGTGTGTTATCCCCTTTGTATTTTATAAATAAAATTAAAATATACTTGGTTCAGTAGAACATGAGAACTAACTTAACACGAAATAGTAAATTTAGTGCAGTCGCAAAGAAAAATAGCTCTCTTTTATATTTAAAAAATCTGAAAATACTACACCGATGGATATTATGATCACATTCTCTATCTATTATTATGTACTTTAATTTAATTTTTCCTGTTTATGTATATCACACACCTCCTAAACTGCTGGACGAATTTTGATGATTTTTGAGTATCTTGATGGTTTAGATTCACAAAAAAAGACGCTTTGAGTATATGTTACCTTCTTCTGACACTCGGCAGCCTCCGCCTGTAACTCTTTGATCTTATACTCCAGCTCCTTGATCTTCAGCTCCAAGTCGCTGTTACTCTTGCCGAGCTGTTCCTTCTTCTGTAGCAGTTTGTGTATGTCGCTACTTCTGCTCGCTATCTCAGCTTTCTTGCGCTTTATTTGTGCTTGCATCGCTTTTACTGCGTCCTGTTGATAACTTTCATTTAGAAACAGCATACCAATTTGAAAATCTGTTGCATCCAAATTGAGAAAACATAAATCGCAAAAATCGTTTGCGCCTGTTTTCACGCTTATACTAGTTATGATAAAGGATAAAAAAATAAAAAATAAAGTTGCCTTGCTGAGTTTCTTGCCAGAGTCTTCTCTGTTTAAGTGTATTCCGATTCATAAGTGGTTCATAAGTGCCTTACCAGGGCCTAAACTGAATAAATGAGTTTTGAGTTTGAGTTTCATACTTTACAAGTATATGTTCGTATAAGTATGCTTTTATTGGGAAACAAACGATGAAATCGTGAAAAAAAATCATTTTGATCAAATAATGTTGATTTTTGAGAAAATCAGGATTTGTCCTACAGTAAAAATTTGTCATAATAACGGATACTTCCCTGTACTACCTTACCTTTACCTTTTCTTTACTTCAGTTTTTTAATTAGCTACAACCATCAAAGGATACAACATGGTATTTTTATCACTAGGTAAAGATTAATCTCGAATCACAAATTGCTATTATGTAAATAGACAAGGGTATTCTTCTGCCATCAGGTGACCCTCCTACCTGGATGGGCATTTTGGTACAAAAAAATTTTTTTAAGGCGATGATAGCTCAGTGGTAGTGACGTCGGATACCGCGGCGGAGGTCGTGGGTTCGAATCCTACAATGAGCTTGAGCTTTCGGTGAAGGAAAACATCGTGAGGAATCCATAGCACGGTGGTAGGGTACTTTGTAGTACTCGACTGGCTGGCTACCACCCTCAAGTTGAAAATCTGTCGCCAAACACCTATCGGTATGTTCCGACAGCTGCACTTGAGAGCCAGTTTCCATCTAGGCTTTGTGTGCTTACCACCTTCGGCCACATCATCACTTACCATGGTGAGATTGTGGTCAAACACAAGCTTATCCAGAAGTAAAAAAAAATGGTGTGTGCGTTAGTAACAGCTAGTAGTGAGGAGGTATGTGTAGTTACGGTAGCTTTATTGTGTTCTTCCTCGGCTTGTGTGAGGTCTGCGAGTGCGGCGGCGGCGGCGCGCTCGGTCTCCTCCAGCTGTTCCCGCGCGGCCTCCACGGCGCGGTGCAGCTCACCCACTTCCAGCTTGAGTGTGTCCAGTTCCTGCGAGCGTTGCTTCCACGACCGTCCGTGGTGCTCCGCCTCCTTCTTGGCCTTCTTCAGCGCCTCCTCAGCCTTCTTGAACTCCCTGTGGATAGATACGTGATGAAAAAACGATGTACCTATTTTTCTCTTCGGTTAGTCAACCGATTTTCTCTCTCACTTTCCTGCAATCTGTAGGTAATTTCGTGAAAAAGGACGGAGTGTGTAAAACAAAGCCGAGAAATCAGTGTAATTTTATGTCCTCTATTGTAGTGCAGGCAAAGGGTTTTAGCCCATACAGCCTCAAACTTATTGACCAATGAGCGCGCGCGGTGTTAACGTTGGCTGTCAGATGGTACAAACCAACGCATTTTTCGAGAATTTGTTACACAGCAAGGGGATTTCAGATGTTACACATCATATACGCCTACTGTAAGGGTCGCTCGCTTTTTTTTTTCGTAGTAATTGATAAGTTTTAGTACGAAGTGGAAAACTTGTTTTTTAACAATAAATCTACAAAGCAATGGTCTCACCTCTCTCTGTGGCCCTTGATGTCCTTAACCTTGGCCTCCAGTTCCTGAGCTCGCGCAGCCGTCTCTTTCTGGGTTACTTTGTCTCGCTCTACTGCTTCGGTTAATTCTGCAACCTGTACACATTAACAAACATAATATAATGTGTTAGAACCAAAGATATATAAAAAAATATATTAGTTGGCAAGTGTATTACTTGAAAACAGCTGGACCGATTAGCCAAAAATAGATGATCGTAATAGTCCAAATAAAATTTTTGGAAATTCGAAAAGGAAAACTGGAAAAGTGCTTTTTTCTATGGCATTTTTTTGGACAGGCTAAGATCTGTCGGTATTTTAAAATGAAGCTGGTAGTCAAACAAAGTTTACTAGGGAACTGTTTCTAAAGAGCAACTGCCATCTACAATAAACTATCTAAACTTCCTTTAGTACTACGGACTAGTAAGTAGAATAGTAAAACGTATACCTGTGCGCGTAAGGTCTCTATTTCCTTGTGCGTCTGTGCGTGCGAGGTGGTCGCTAACCGAGCCTTCACCACTTCCAGTTCGTGAGACATCATCTCGTACCTAAGGAACATACAATCAAATTAAACTTGGTTTATAGGGTTAGATATAAAAATTTGGGCTCATACTAATATTACAAATGCGAAAGTGTTTGTTGGTTTGTCCTTGTTTTACGCAGCAACGGTACGATATGATTTTTGTTTATTGAAGGACAGGAATCTGACGCCTTTAGGCATTAGTAATACCAGGGCGATTGCCAACGTGTTGTCCACCTTTTATGATAGTTAATGCCTTGAAGGTTACGACCTGAAGAGTAACATAGCCTACTTTTCATCCCTAGAACCTAGTGCAGTGTAACAATCATTTTTATATTACCTCTGGTGTGTGGTGTTGTAATTGTCAGCAGCTTGGTGCATGGAAGCCAGCTCGCCGGAGCTCTGCGAGAGCTGCAGCTCGGCCGTCTGGAGCTGCTGCTCGAGCTGCTTCAGCTGTTGCAGCTGCACCAGCACAGACCCACCCTGAATGTACATAATATATTATTCACATGTACTTCCAAATAGATTCTGATGCATGGTTCGGTAGGTTGCTTCTACTGAACTTTTTATTCAATTTAGAGACACCTATGGGATACTTAATGAACGTAATTACCACCATTTTCAAAGACCGCCAGGAGAAGAAACGGCGAATTTAACTCCCCAGTGCTCTTTACTTTTTTTAAATAATCTAATAAAAAGTTGGATACATTACATAAAGTATGTCCTGCAAGAGCGAGCGCTACACCCAAACATTGTTATCATAGTAATAATAATAGTAAGCTTTTTGTACAAAAATAGTGTTAATTGCAAAGGATTTAAAATCCTAAAAATGTGGTATACCTTAGTCCTAGCGCCCCCGGAGAGCGTGCCGGAGGGGTCGAACACGTCCCCGTCGAGCGTGACGCAGCGGCGGCGCACGCGCGGGTGGAACGTGACGCGCTTGGCGGTCTCCAGGTCGCGGCACACGAGCGTGTTGCCGAACACCCACGACATGGCCGGCCGCAGGTGACCAGAGAACGAGATCAGATCCAGCGCTAGCTGCACCTTCTCGGGGCCGCCACCCTGTATTACATTACATTACATTAGTTTAAAGTCATCGACATAGTCATTATGGACAAACAAAACTTTCAACAAAAATCAAAATAACATATTCGTTTTGTTTAATCATTTATTTTGTATTGAAATGAAATGAAATTGTTTATTCATCCAAATAGGCCTTCACAGACACTTAGGAATAGTCATACTCTAATGCTCGGTTCGGAAGGTTGCTTTTGCTGAGAAGAGCCGGCAATAAACTCAGCAATTACTCTTTTCAAAAACAACCTATTTACTTACCTTCAATAATTATTTATCTAGTCTCACTGACAATATTTGCGTGTTATGGCGGCAAAAATAGTAATCTATAGAATTTAATTATGAATTAAATTTAATTATTTTTGTAACAATTGTTTCATAGTAAAACGACTGTAATTTTTTATTTACTTTGGATAGGCCAAAGGTTTATGAGAGTAGAAGGTTCACCCTGAAGAGTCCAAAAACATAGTGGAAATAGTACGTAATATGTAGGGCCAGTACGATAATGTTAGATTACAATAAAAAAAAATTATTTGGCTTTATACATATCACGAATTACTTATATAATGTAACAATTTTTATGTACTTTAATTGCTATATCTAGGTTGTATTTTGTGTTTTATTCTTTTTTTAATTTGTTGTATTTCTTTTTCTTGGAAATAAATTACTTTATTTATTTATTTATGTAGTGTATGTTTATTCCTTACAATATCCTGTGCAGCCCGCACGGTGTTGGCGTCGATGACGTGTCCGGAGATCTTGTTGAGCGGTATGATGGTGGTGCGCGTGGTGAGGTTGCCGCGCTGCAGCAGCAGCTTGCTGGTCACCTCGCTGTCCACCACCACGTTGTACAACTGCCAGGGGGAGATAGTAGACTCGATACAACGACTAATTGTAAATAAACCTCCTCCTACGAAAATTATCTCATCCTATAAGTCTGGGCTCCGTAGACTAGACACTCAAAATGAGCTATCGCCAAAAAAATGCTTCCTGAGATTCTTGCTAAAGTCTTCTAAAAGTTAAGTGTAGGTACTTATTCCAACCTCAATATTAGAGTCAATAGTAATTTATCGTTCACAGGTGACTTATCATTGCCGTGTTTTGAGGTATGAAGAGATATCCTAGCTGTTGCAAGTGTCTAGCAGTAACTACTTACTATCAGAAGCATAAAAATTAAGAATAAAATTGTTAAACATTTGAAAAAAAAAGCCAATATAGTCAGATGGTCCAAAAATATTTAAAAAATGTAACCTTGCTGAGTTTCTTGCCGGTTCTTCTCAGTTGAAGGCTGACTTCCGAACCGGTGGTAACTTCTGTAATTCGACCTTCATAAGTGCCCTTCTAGGGCCTAAACTGAATAAATGGTTTTGACTTTGACTTTGAAGCAAAAATACAAAAACAACTCACTCGTCCACCGGCGGCAGTTTCTAATGCAGTACAGTATACTGGATCACACACGTCTATCAGTCTGCAGATTGTACCTGGAACCAGAAAACAAACATTCATTCCATATAATAAAACTTACTAACCATCAGTACATGAACCATGAACCACTAAGTACAGTCGGGCCCAAAAGTACATGACTACTTTTATATTTCACTAGTTTCCCCCTCGCGGTCTCACCCACGTACCAGGGGGAATTAAAAAAAAACTTGAGAGGTGTCAAGGGACACCCGGATGGAACGAAGTTATATAAGTCGAGAGAGTATATATATTAAAATTTTTTTTATTAAATATATATATATATATATATATATATATAAATAGAAATGAAAATATCTGGCTTGCTTTCTATAAGAAAGAGAGAGAGAGAGAGAGAGAGAGAGAGAGAGAAACATGCGCACGCCGCACAGCGGTCGGTGACTTTTGTCACCGACACAAAAAATCACCGACATTAAAGTGTCGGTGATTTTCGTGAGAATTTTTTCCGTCTAGCCCCCGCGCTTTCACATTCACAACGCGCGATAAAGAACTTCGTAGAATATTGTTGATGTTAGATAGTGACAATGTTACTTTCCATTTATGATTGACGTTCCTTTATACAACCGAATGCTCGAATATCGACACTCGCACGTACATTCATCCCCGTAAGTAATAGAAAGAGATAGATAGTTATTGAAAATCAATTTTAGAGGCCAAAGCTTGACGATAACATCCGAACTACGCCAGAAGGAACCGAAATTCTCGAGGCCATAACGCTTTTTCTTTACGTGACGATTTCTACCAGGAAACTTCCTTCCAAAAACCATTATTTAAGATAAGATAATTTATTTAATATATCAAAATAGTATGCATACAAAATAAGAAATTCAAAATAACATTGGTTGAGTAGTACCTAATCACAACATCAATATTTTAGTACAGCTGGTACTTAAAATAGGAAAACCCTGTACTATAATCCTGTATATATTCTTTCCTCATTATAGAATTAGTAAAGATAATAATAATATTGACTTTTAATATAATAATAAATAATAATGTGACCAGCTATACTAATTTTGAGGCCGACTGTAGTACGGGATAACATGTGTACATACCGGCAACACGTTTCTTGTCAAAGTCCCGCTCGGGCGGCGTGTACTTGAAGTCGCACCGCTGCAGTCGGGCGGCGCAGTTGTCGACTGCATCTCGACTGGTGCGCACAGTCGCCTGCAGTCGCCGCACCGACTCCTTCAGCTCGCTGTAGCGGGACTCGCTGTAGTTCATGCTCGACAACTCCGCCTGCACATCAACACATTAAGAACACACATGTCATTTCATTGCAGTTTATTTAGTATCTTGTTTCTATACTACAGCTCTGCTGGGTTTCGGATCAGAAGTGTGAAGAATGCCGCTTGGTTTCAGCTGAACAAATTTTTAAGAAATTTGTTTGTTTCATCAAACTCTATGGAGAGTAGGAAATATAGTTTATGTTTTACCCTCTGCTTAATGTGATCAAACACAACTCATACTTTTAGTAGTCAACCAACATTACTTACATTTTCTTTCCTCATCGCAGTCTAGAGAACAATAAAGAGTATTACATAATTTATGTGCAGCTTTTTTTCTATAGTAATTGATGTTATCCCACATGAATTTGCCTTCACATAAAGTTGTTTCCCGCAGTTCCCCCCGCGTTCCCTCGGCTTTCTTAGCGGATACCGACCTTTATATTTTCTGAGATTTCATTTTTTTTTTTTTTTTATGTCACAAGTGACAACGAGGCAGGCGGGTCACCTGATGGTAAGTGACTACCGTCGCCTATAGACATTGGCAACATCAGGGGATTGCTAATGTGTTGTACACCCTATTACAATGCCTTAAAGGCGAACTGGCTCTCAAGTGTAAATGCCGGAACACATCAACAGGTGCTTGGCGGCAGATTTTCAACTTGAGGGTGGTAGCCAGCCAGTCGAGTACTACAGAGTACCCTACCACCGTGCTGTGGTTTCCTCACGATGTTTTCCTTCACCGAAAGCTCAAGCTCATTGTAGGATTCGAACCCACGACCTTCGCCGCGGTATCCGACGTCACTTACCACTGAGCTATCATCGCCTTGCACTGAGCTATCATCGCCTTAATGATTAATCAGGGAGTGGTATGACACTGAGAAAAATAACATGTAATACAAATGTAATCTTTGCTCTTCAGTACTCTAAAAGGTGTTATTTACCTTGAGTTTGTCCAGCTGCGCCTGTTGCTTGTGTATGGTGTCCTGGTCGCGCTGGAACTGTGCGCTGGTAGAGTTGAACTCACGCTCCAACGTGCGCAGTCTGCTCTCCGCGTGCTTCTTCTGCATCGCGCTCTGGGAGATACGGGTCGACGCTTCCGACGCCTCCGCCTTCGCCGCTGTAATCAAAATATAACTCAAAACTCATTTATTCAGTTTAGGCCCTGGTAAGGCACTTATGAACGTTACAGTTGACTCTACCACAGGTTCGGAATAGACTTAAACTGAAGAGACTCCGGCAAGAAACTCAGCAAGGCATTTATTAAATTTATTTTCGTGTATTTTACACAACACTAAACCAACTTGTTCGTACAGGTACAACAGTCACCTTGAGTTGGACTCAAAAGCATGGTCAGTGTTTTCGGGTTAAATGTTAAAAAATCCTTTCTTAGCAGACACATTTTTTGTATACCTCAAGTGACGAGGCAGATGGGTTTACTTACTTTTCATTGGAGTTGGAGACTGGACATAAGGCAAAAACCAAATGTTACTGATATTCTTTATTAAAATTTCCTTTGGCGACGCACATCATTTCCTTTCATCGTTACCTATATAATACGTTTTTACTTTAACGTTTCGTATTTACGAGTATATTTACAATAATAAATTATATTGTATATATTACCCATAAGTTGGTCCTGCAGCGACTCGGACGCTCCCTCGAGGCCGGTGCTGACAGACAGGAACCGCTGCTGCGCCTCCGCTAGCGCTGTCTCACTCTCCGAGCTCGCCGTCCGGAGACTCTCGAACATAGACGACACCTTAACAAAACAAACACAAGACACTCATCAGGAACTTTTTTATTCATTACATTACGCGACTGTCTAAAGAAATATGGAACTGAATGTCTGCCCCCCGAAAAAGTATCATAGCATATATCATCATAGACCACATCATCAATTAAGATCAAGTGAGATTGTGGTCATCCACTAACTTATTTAACAATAAAATAATTTTTCCTGTAATCTACAAGCAATGAACTATATATTGTATTTTTTTTTTTCATTTTAGTCTCAGTAGTTTCGGATATCAGGGAGGGGGAATGGTAAATTTTCGTCTTCTTTCATGATTAAAATCGAAACTATTTATTTTACAATAATAACAAAAATATATTTGAGATCCTCATAACAAGCCCTTTCATTTGATATAGGTATGACACAGTAAGGCGTGCAAATTAGTTTTTTTTAATTTCCTAATTTGTCCCACGAAAAAGATCCTTATTTAAAAAAAAAAATTTTTGCACATCTGTGTTTAGGTCATAGAATTACACCATCCTACCAAATTTCACCTGATTTGGTCCAGTAGATACGGAGCAAATGTCTGTGACATGACCGGACAGACAGACGCACGAGTGATCCTATAAGGGAGCCGTTTTTTTTTGTTCGGAACCCTAAAAAGTAGCTACAAAATGCAGTAAAAAAATGTAGCCTCCTTTGTCTATGGCCATGTTCAAGTGTGTAAGTACCTGTTGTAGCGTGTGCTCCTTGTCGGCGAGCGCGGTGTTGTCGTCGGCGAGCGCCTGCGCCACCAGCGCGGCCCGTCGCTGCAGCGCTGCGCGAGAGTCCCTCGCAGCCGCGTGCGCAGCGCCCGCAGCCGCTGACCTGCCCTCCACCTCCTGCAGCGACGCCTCCAACTCGCGCAGACCACTACCACTCTCCTGACACACGTCACATGTATTCTAAGGCCCTTATAATTTTTTTTTATACTACTAGGTAGCAAACCAGCTTACGGCCCACCTGATGGTAAGCGGTTACTCTAGCCTAATACATATTTAACTACCACTGTTATGTTCACGTAATAATGTCACATTATTTCGTAATCAATAAATATGTGACAACTTAAAAGGGTATAAAAATTAACTGATCTTTAAACTAACCTACTTTCACCTTCATATCAGCTCGACCCTACCTACCAAATTAATGAAAGCCCTGGTGGATAGCAGCAAATTTTGGATCGATTGTAACTAAGTGACTCAAGCTCCTGCCTTCGCCTCGGCATTAATTTTACTCCCAGAATTCTATCTAATATGTCTGCAGTAGACATTAAAGCAAAATTGATAACCAAAATGTGTTACCTCATCTAGCTTCTTGTTAAGTTCAGCTACTTTTTTGTCCAACTCCTTGGCTTCCTTTTCGTTGTCCTTTATATTTTCCTTCTTAAGCTTTATCTCATCTTGCACTTCCGTCACTTTAGTTTCAGCCTCCTTTGCATTATCTTGAGCAGTTACATATCTGAAAAATTCATCAATAGTTATACTCTAGTAATCAATTGGCAAAGAAAAATCTTTTTCATACTTTTTTTATTAACCGATTTAGCTTGTCAATATGTTTTTGTGTTATCAAAAACAGTATTTTTCTTTCCACCTTTAAATGTAAATTCATAGTTTTCCAAAAAATTATGATTATCGTCGAACTTCGATCATGATGATTATAATCGTATTTTGGTCAGAAAAAGAGTCAAGACAAATACAATACCTATTATGTACGATTATGATTAATTAGAAAATGATTAATTATTAATAAGAAATTGTATTATTTTTTTGAGCTGTGGATTTTATTATAAATAAATGATGAGTTTGGCCCGTATCAAACTTCATCAAAGCCTGTTTCCAGCCTTTTAGCTATGAAAACAAACAGACAGACAGTTACTTTTGCATTTATAACATTAGCATGGAAATGCACAAACAAATTTGTAAGTTTGTGTCTAGGTGTGACTCAGGAACTCCTGTGTACTGAGAGGCAGAAATAAAGACTAACTTGTATGCAACATAGAGCCTGGTGAGGTTCTCCAGCTCCCTCACAACCTTCTGGTACTCCTGGAACTGGGACCGCTCGTCCTGGAGTTTCTGCAGCTTTGGAGCTATGTCTTCTTTGATTATCTACAAAATACAATACTAATTTATCAGCTATGCACTACTTTAACTGTGTTTTAGGGGACTCTCTAAATTGACTTGATAAATACTTTAAAACTACATATGTCATCAGTGATTTTAACTCAATGGCACAACCAATTGTGATGAAATTTGGCATGCAGATAACTTATGGCAGGAGTGTATATGGTACTCATAATCCTGGAGAAACAAGTGAAACTGCAGGGGAAAACTACCAAACCCTACCTACTACTGCTACTTCTATCTACACTTACATCATTAAGCTCCCGAAGTTTGGCATCTTTCTTCTCTATAGTTTTCTGTGCCGCCTGTTTCTTGGCCTCGTACATCCTAGTGCCAGCTGCCTCTTCCACCATGGACAGGATCTGTCAATAAAGCCACATAAGCAACATAAGTTGCCACTTACTTATCGAGTCTTTTTCATGGAATATTACTGAAAATTAATGCATACCATTTGAAAGCATTAATTTTCATTAAGACATGCCGGCTTGTTAATTTTTGTTGTTACAACAAGTTTGCTTCTAGGTAAGCTTGCATCTATT
Source organism: Ochropacha duplaris (assembly GCA_951361185.1). NCBI lineage: Eukaryota > Metazoa > Arthropoda > Insecta > Lepidoptera > Drepanidae > Ochropacha > Ochropacha duplaris. The sequence continues at coordinate 260,138 of OX592707.1, read as the reverse complement.
ACATAAAGAGATTGTCATTTGCAAAATCAAATTGGAATAAGTGCATTGTGTATATAGCATTAATTACAGCACACTGCACCGAGAACAGAGGAAATTATTGATAAAAAATCAATCATAATTTATATTTTCGAATTCGGTTAAGGAAACATGCTTTTACATAAAATTACCTCAGGCGGCTTCATATTCAGGACTTTAGTGATCCGTCCCTGCATGATGAGGAAGTGCGGGTTGTTCACATTGAGCTGCACCGAACAGAACAGATCACTCACTCTCTTGTTCTGAACATTGATACCGTTTATAAGGTACTTGTTCTTGCCGCCCATCACCACCTGTATGGTGTGATAAATGTGATAAAACCTACATGCATTACTATTTTTTTTTTCTTTAACTATCAGTAGGTATTTGATCACAATCTCAACACATCTGCTGATGATGTGGTTGAAGGATGGAAATAAATAAAAGTAGGCACTTAGTACTAGTTTTATATACATATATCAGCCCAACAATGATTTCTGGTGCAAGTGAGCAATGATTTCTATTCATGTTAAAATACTCAACTCAAAACTCATTTGTTCAGTTTAGTTCCTGATAAGGCACTTATGAAAGCTACAATTGACTCTTCCACCGGTTCAGAATACACTTAAACTGAGAAGACTCCATCAAGAAATTCATCAAAGCATTTTTTTTTGCAGTGGATCTTTCGAATTAACTGACAAACTCAATATAATTAAATTATTTACAAAGTCAATTATAATTAAATTATCTCCATCTATGTTAATTATTCACTTTTTTGGATGGGATGACTATGGAGGATAGTTATTCACTCATTATAAATAATTGCCATATCTAAGTGCACAAATACCATTATTTATATATATTTTTTTACATTAAAATAATTATATTGATTAAAAAAGCTGCTTCAGTATTTAGTGAAACTCAAACTATCAATATAATTTTGTAGATAGTCATACCTGTCTTGTAACTGTGATTTCATTGTGATTCTCATAGCCAATGGGGCACTGCTTCTTGTCGCGGTTGTCAAAAGTGATGCTCACTGTTGCCTTAGTGATGCCAGCCTGGCCGTGTTTGTATATCAGCTCTTGTAAACTGCCGGCTCGCACCTGATATCAAAATTCGTATCACCATATGTATTGTATTGATTTAATTACACAATCTTTCACCTAGCTGTGTATATGTATGAAATCTAAATATAATTTAAACTGAAGTGTGTTGACCAAGTTAAAGGATAGAATGGATAGTGTCAAAACTAAAACAGCCAACAAGGCCTAATGAATACCAGTAAGCATAGTAGTCACATGAGAATAATTTTATAGAGAAATATTTTAAATTGGCGGGAAACAAGCTAACCAAAACGAATGTTTACAAACAACCATGAAACAATACTTACGTTCGATAAATTCGTTATTCCTAGCACGAAACATATGGAATCTAATATATTGGACTTTCCAGTTCCATTTAGACCTGTGATAGCATTAAATTCCTGGTCGAAGCCAGTTACCTCAACACGGTTTCCGTAGGATTTGAACCCGTCCAACACAATAGACTTGATGTACATTTCGCTTACGTAAGAGACATTGGAAATTAGTTAATGTTAACATAAAAAAACGCAAATTATCGAAGAAATGGTAATTTTGCCGAAGAACCGGGAAACGTTAGCCGTTGAAAATCACAAAATTTGTTTGACAGTTACATTTTTTTATTTATTTAGAAGGCTTTAGTTACAAGACTATCAGCCTACTCATATCATTTTTATTATAGTATTCTTCTTTTATGTACTATAGTCACATTTATCAAGCACATATCACAGCAGTGATAGTGTCGTGTTGTATGGCCATCCCACTTTTCAATTGAAAGATTGTCAAATAAAATTCATAATTTAAAGACCAGTCCTCGTCTACCCGTACCGTAGTTTTAGTGAAATTGGTGGCCGTTCCACTAAAACTTCTCACGGACTTCTTGTGACATTCTGAAAAGTCAAGTACAATACACGAATTTATTTAATTTGAGTGGTTTAATATTTGAGTATTAAGTTTAATAATCAAAGGGTTTAATCTTTGTATTTGATTGACACTTTCAAGTTTACGGTACCGAATTACCGAATATACCTACAATACATATTTTATAGCAGTTAAATCGCCATTCCAAAATAGACTTAGACTTAAAATACAGGCACTTTAAATAGCCATTCTAAACTTTAGTCAATTAATATTACAAAAACGGATGAACGATTTCTACATTTTTTCAAGCATGTCCTACGGATTAAAAAAAATTGGATCTGGCAACGCTTGATTGACATTTCATTCAATCAATCAAACGTCTTATTTGATTTTTTTAAATTATTTTCGTTTGCATTTGGTATTGAGTTGGTTAATTTGCGTAAATTATATTATTTTAAAATGGATTTCAATAATTCTGGTGCAATGAGGAGTCCCTTTTCCCCTCGGGTGAGGCAATCGATCGCGGGGCGTAGGCCTATTGGGCTGTCTTCAGCTAAAAAAAACCAAAGGTTTGGATATAACCTTAAAATTATATGTTTCATTGTGTTTTTCTTTTATTACTTGGTATATTAGAGTATTAATGAAGAAGATAATAAGTGGGATACGTAACGTATTCAGTATAATTCCTATACGGCACTTTTTTTTGTGTTGTTGGATTTATTGATTTTCAGTACAGGTACCTACTTATGAATCTTTACATTGTTGTATGTTACCAGTAAATTCATGCAGTCAGCTGGCGAACCGAGTGGAGATGTGATCTATAAAACACCCATGAGTACCGTGGAGACATTTGGACAGCCCTTACCTGTAATGGTGACAGAAACATTGGCTTTCGGTATGTACCTACAAAAAAATCAATTAATAAAACAGTACCAAGAGATAGGGATACGTATGTTATAGACGCGGCTTTCACAAAATCTCAAAGCATGGAAACTCATCTTTTTGAGTAAGAAAATCCTAGTTTTAGTCATATCTAACAAATTGACGTCTAGCGTTTGACATTTTAACTATGTGGCATAAACTAAATAGAAATGATGTGTTTCCGCACTTTGAGACTTTGTGAAGGCTATTATCAGGAAGAGTTCTACACGAAAAAAAAAATAGAAGCCCTAAATCATCAGTCTATTGTACAGTGCTTTCTAAAGAACTCCTAGACCAGCATGCACCATGGTAGCTGATATGTCTATTTATTTACAGATACCTACTGTAAAATGTAACTACTTGTAAAATAATACTTCCAGGTACTTCACAGTATTAATTTTTAACTTGATTGGCCAATATTCAACTGTGATGATTTTTACAAACAGCCAGTGGTGAGGTAAGTGTGAGGGTGTCACCATGTGGGTGGTGCTGGGTGGTGTCGGGGCGGCGCGTGCTGGCGTGGCCGCTATCTGCGGGGGCTCAGGCTGACGGGGCCTCCACCCTGGCTGCCAGGGAGCTCACGCTGCCACAGACTGACCTGGCACATAAAGCTGATCTAGTTGTACTCTTTTATGAGGATGGTGCTCAGGTAAATCATTAATATTTTCTCAATTTCTTTATCAAACCTTGTGGTATGATAGCTTAGTGGTTGTGACGTCGGATACCACGGCGAAGGTTGTGGGTTCGAATCCTACAATGAGCTTGGGCTTTCGGTGAAAGAAAACATTGTGAGCAAACCATAGCATGGTGGTAGGGTACTTTGTATTACCCAACTGGCTGGCTACCACCCTCAAGTTGAAAATCTGACTCTAAGCACCTATTGGCGTGTTTCAACAGCTACACTTGAGAGCCAGTTTCCATCTAAGCTTTGTGTGTTTACCACACATCATCACTTACCAGAGTGAGATTGTGGTCAAACACAAGCTTATCCAGAATAAAAAAAAAGTAAGTAGGTAGTGTTAAACTGTCAAAGTGCTGGCCTAGAGGGAGTAATGGCTCCTTTTGCTGTAATGGTGTAAGGTATTTATAGAGTATGTATTGTACAGATGCCGTCATGTATCGGCGTGTCGCCGGAGGGCGTGGTGCGGTACTGGTGGTCAGTGGGACAGGAGGGTGTGTTCAGCGACGTGTCGGCCGAGCTGGCGGGGCAGGAGTGCGAGCGTCTGGGGGAGCCCTCCGCGCTCGGCCTGCTGCTCGCTACCACCACCTGCACCGTGGTACTGCTCAACCCTGGACTTGTTGGTCAGTTATACAATCACTATTGTATGCACCAAAGCACCCTTAACCGCTTAGTTTTTTCCGCTTTCCCTTTTCTCTGTCCCCTGTCATCTTTTGCGGGGATACAAACTATCTGTTATTCAAAATCAAAAACTCATTTACTCTATTTAGGCCCTGTTTAGGCACTTATGAAGGTTACAATTGACTCTACCACCCTTTCGAAATACACTTAAACTGAGAAGACTCCGCCAAGAAACTCACTATTCTAGGATATGATCTATTTGTGTGCCATGTTTCATCATCATCAGTTTAGTAGTTTCAAAGTTCATTTCGGACCAACATCGTGACACGTGAATTTTGTATGTTAAGATTGATAAGATAATTACAGTGTTTAATAATATGTGTAATATAGAGGGTCGAGCAACAGTATCGTGTCGCACGCTGCGGCCACCGAGCGGCTGGCTGGGTGGGATCGGACGGAGAGTCTCATTGCTGTTCTTTGGCTCCATGCCTGCACATGCTGACACTGTGAGATATCTAAATCCTTACTACCACATAGTCCAATTATTCCTCATTATATATTTAAAATAGAGTTGCTTTTGCGTCGCAATTGTTTTCAGACAAATTCAATCAGGTAATGTTTATGTATTTAAGAGAGCTAGGGCACAATGGGTTTTACTGGTGTAAATTATTTGACCTGATGAGAAGTAAGGAACCTGTGGAACCAAATATAGGAGGCACCACTAATCTGCTATATCGTCTAGCCCACTCGACTTATGAATGTCAGCATGGAACTATCACTCCAACAGACAGTGCTGCGCTAACATCATCCAGGCTTTCGCAGTGGTGACAGAGGTGATTGGCAAAAGGTTCCCTCGGCTTTGGCAAGGGACCATAAAAGCGACTCCCAGAGGAGTGGCTCGTCGCCTTTTGATGCGTTGAAGTAATGGAGTATCAAATTGTAGATAATGTGGCCACTGTACAGGCCACTGACCGTGCATTTGTTGCGATCAGTACTAACTTAGGTAATGACTATTTGTACAACTTGTATGTCAGGTCACATTCAACATCCTCTCAACAAGTAATATACTGTAGCGACATCTATCTACACATAGATATAGTTTGCACGACTCCTAGATTGATGGCGCTCCAATAACCTACATCGCGCTTACGAAGTTTTCTATGCGATCTGCATATGTACAAGTTTCCAACATCAACAGTTAGATCGCGGTCCCCAGGCACGATGACCTAGCCTGGCGGAAGATCTTCCCTTTTCAATGGAGGAGTATAATACCTCGCTCCTCCATCCATAATACATTTTAACATAAATCGCCTTCAATAAATAGGATCCAGTTAATTCTCTCTATCATTTCAAAACATTAAATGTACGTCGGTGGTACATTTATAGTCCTTCGAGCCGGATACTTTTATGCCGTACGTAAATCGTTTGTTTGTTGTGGTATACAGAAGCTGGTGGGCGCAGCGGTCCTGCCGGCACAGGGTGCGTGGGAGGGATGTGTGGCTCTAGTAGCTCGCGGGCCCGTGCTGCAGGCGTGGCACGGTCCACAGCTACAGCTGCACGAGCATCACCTGCGTCGCGCCCTCGCTGACCCGCTCGCTAGGGCCCATCTAGCGCCGCACGGTACACTACCCTACTCTCTAGTCAAAGTCATCACCATTTATTCAGTTTAGGCCCTAGGAGGTCACTTATGAATGTCGACCTACAGAAGTTACCACCAGTTCGGAAACCAGACATCAACTGATAAGAACCGGCAGGAAACCCAGCAAAGTTACATTTTTAAAATATTTTTGGACCATCTGACATTTTTAAAAGTTTACATCACTCTGGTCGACTCCACACCACACCACACCCTGTATATACGCTTTGACCTCCTTAGAGACAAAATCCCATAGACTTTGGTTCTGTTAGCTTCAAAATTAAATAGCATATGTTTCCAGGTGACCTGAACAGCTTGGAGATAATGGCGCTGGACGTGCGAGCGAGCGGTGTGAACGGACTGCTGCTGCTGATCGCCGCCGTCAACGTGGCGCGCTCGCCGGAGATGAGATATGCTATTGGTAACTACCATCTATATACAGATTCCACTTTTTTTGAAACGTTTTTTTTACGGCGACTTAAAGTAGAGGGAACTGACAGAAATCGTCACGTAAGAAAAAAACGTCGTGTACCAGGATCATAGAATACTTTTATATTCTTTTAAACAAATAATTAGTAGAATTATAAGGGGTAATTTTATAAAGGTTGATCGTTGTTTGCGGTATGTGGTGTTAAGTGTACTTACAGAAGTGTCAATTAAATCAAGCTTCAGTACCAGGACATGATAAACTTAAAGAGGTAATGCACGATATCGTGATAATATTGATAGTGTAATAGGTCATATTGTATACACCCATTTTTTAACCCATACAAGTGTTCATTTAAGAAGAAGTAACGTATGTCCTTCCCTAGGTACATGATACCTAGGTACATGATAGCTAGGTACATGATACCTAGGTACATGATACCTAGGGAAGGACATACGTTACAACATACGCTATTCCTAGATTTCATCAAAATCTGTTTAACCCCTACCAAATTTCATCAAAAGCTGTGGAAGGAAACCAAGTAACCAGAGATTAAAACCATAACTATTTTGTATAGTACATTAAAACCTTAAAACTATTGTGATATGCATCAGTAAAAAGTTGTTTGGTCCCCCTTCAGCTCACATATCGGTGGAGGATGCGAGTGCCCCCCGCGTGACGTCACTGGTGCCCCTGCGCACCTGGACCCAGGACGTGGAGGAGGCGCCCCGCTTCCTGCCGCTGGGGCACCGCGCTCTTTTATACACCACCAACTATATCGCGCTTGTGTCTAGTGAGTGTTTAACTACAATTTTGAGATTTGTCGCCCTTCAATTTGTAAAACATTTTAATAAAATTATAGCAATGATAGTCAGATCGAAAGATGTATCCTTGCTGAATGAATTTTACGACATAAGCAAGGTTATCAATTTAGTGTCAAGTATGTAATATGAAATCTCTATTATGTATATCTTGGGTACACCAAGATTATGAAAAGAAAAATTCTTCCAAAATTTTTCAACCATCCATCTTCAAGCAAATGAAATGAAATTGTTTATTCATCCAAATAGGCCTTCACAGGCACTTATGAATAGTCAGACTCTAAATGCTCGGTTCGGAAGGTTGTTTTTGCTGAGAAGAGCCGGCAATAAACTCAGCAATTACTCTTTTCAAAAACAACTTACACCTATTACATTCAATAATTATTATTTATCTAGTCTCACTGACAATATTTGCGTCTTATGGCGGCAAAAATAGTAATCTATAGAATTTAATGATGACTGACTTAATAAACAACAAACTCGCACAGACCAGCCCCCACAAGCAGCACCTGTTCACAAGTATGACGCGTGTGGTGACGCAAATGATGTAAATATACTTTTTTTGCCGCCATAACAGGTAAATATTATCAGTGAGACAAGATAAATAATTATTGATTATTTTCGCGGCATATAACAATTGTCTTCCATCTAAAATGCTCACTCTATTTCTGTTCATTTTTTTTCCAAAAACCATAGGTTAAAAACATAGTTGTCTTTTGCAGCGACAGTATCGAACGACAAGGTGGACTACATAGACGTGTCCTGTGACGGCGACAAGATCCTGGGTGCGGAGTTGTGCAATGGTCTACCATTGTTGTTCAGCAGAAAGCATGGGGTTCTTATGCTCAGTTCTTCAGAGACGTTGGCTACACCGTGAGTATTTAATTTTTATGTATTTGATCACAATCTCTATGAAGTCTAAATAACTTTATTAGGTCAAAAGTTTAGATATTTGTTTGTTTTTTATTGTTAAAATTGTTTTTATTTATAGATCGCTGTGCGACAGTCCATTAGGATCGCCGTGCCCTTCGGATATGTACGATGGGAACTTATCATTGTATGAAATTGATCCGCACGAGGTAAATTTATATGGCTTTCTCAAATTATTTACTTTATTAAATTCATGTTTTTTTTTTACTTTTTGATAACCAATTTCAATATGATCATGTGGTAAGCACACAAAGCCTAGATTGGAACTGGCTCTCAAGTGCAGCTGTCGAAACACCGATAGATGCTTGGTGATAGATTTTCAACTTGATAGCCAGCCAATCGAGTACTATAAAGTACCCTACCACCGCACTATGGTTACTTCAAGTTTTCTTTCACCGAAAATGCTAGCTCAATGAAAGATTGGAACCCACCGACTTGTCTCAAATGATCTTACTTTTAGGTGAGTATGGTAACGACAGACGCGTGCGGCAAGCTGAAAACCGCGTTTCTGTTCCACCTGCGGCGAGACTCGCACGCCTGCCAAGCACTCCTCGACGAGCTGTTCCCTCCACCACCTCACCAGGCTGCGTCCCATTCGACTCGCGTGACGTCCCATGGTGAGTGGGACGAACGGGACGAACGAGACGTGGACAGTGTGCTCGACCGCACCGTGCTCAAGATAGCCACTGAGATGCTCGACGATATACCAGCTGGGGACCCCAGGTTGGTACACTACTGGCATGTTGTAGAGGCGGGCTGGTTGGCGTGGTGTAGCGATGGCACAGGTTCGATTCCACCCAAACTAATTCTCAAAATATCTTTGTTAAATGAGTCTCTCTCTGAATCTTTTTTATGTAAAAGTATCTTATGCAAACAGCAAAAAATAGAGAATAATGGAAAGCTATTTAACAATTCGCCAGGGGGATAGAAGTGCAGAGAGAAGCTACTAAAAGTTTAAAAACTAATTAAATTTCCGAGAAAAGTTATTGTCTTTAGCTAGTCTGTATCTAGGTGTCACAATTTCATCTTTGTTTCTTTTATTAATGTATCTGTGACTATTATTAACTTCAAACAAATTTAAATTCTTTCGAATAAACATAACATTTACAAAGCGAGGTATAATCCCCCAGAAAAGATTTATTAACTTTATCTAGCCCGAATTTACTCAAGTGACAAGTTATTTATGTTGTGTAGATGGCGGCAGCGCTCGGGCGGTCCCCACACGAACGTGGCTCTCGGCAGCTCGGGGGCGTTGCAGCTGTCGGCACAGCTGAGAGACAAACAACGCGCTTTCTCGCTCTTCGTAGACTTCCTACGAGCCGTCGGCCTGTGGCAACGACTCGGACTCGTCACAAGAGGTACTCAAACTCAAAACGTCATTTATTCAGTTTAGGCCCTGGTAAAGGCACTTGTGAACGTTACAATTGACTCTACCACCGGTTCAACATACACTTAAACTGACGAACACTCCGGCAACAAACTCAGCAACTACTACTATATGATATGTCCCAGCTTTGTACTGGATGTTTATTTCTAATAGGTGCCTCTCTAGAATTTCTCAATAACTAAATTACCATATTATGGTGTCAGATTGTGTAATTTTTGAAAATATCAACAGGTTTCATTCCTGGCTTGGGTATTTTTTTTTAAATTTAATGATCCAGTTTTTGACCGTGTATCTTGAAAAAGCTTTCTAGAAAATCTTTATTAGCAAAATTACCGGATGGTGTAATAGTACAGAATGTGTAATTTTTTTTAAATCTACGGGCTCGATTTCTGCTTTGGGATTCTGCTATTTTTCCAAAAATATAGTGGTCCAGTTTTCATCAAAATCTGCTTCGTGACGTCCATTTAATTATTTGGCATTCACGCCCACTTCAAAAATGTATTATGTGTGTAGAAGGCGCCGACGGGTGTATCCCTTGTGAAGAGGCGCTCGGCAACCTCGCCGAGTGTCTCGCTACTGCACTCGCACTTCGGAAACTGCATCAGGGAGCACACGCGCCGCTCATAGACGCAGCTGTCTACCAGGTATGCATAGTGCCATCTACGAACACGCAACTCAATCTTTTTCTATAATCCTAATCCCTTACTGTAGCCCATGCACGAATTTTTTGACATTTCGTAACGTAACCGTCTCGAGTTTACCATACGATGACGATAGTTGGTAGCACAAGTCACTTACTGTCGACTATCGAGAAATCGATACCATTACGAAGATGACGTCATACTACGTTAATAGGGACAGGCTTGATTGAATGAAAACTATCAAATTGAATGTACGAAGAACGAATCACTCGTTCGAAAACCACGTAAAAATATACAATATGTTAAAATATATACATTTTTGCAATGAAAACACATGCATACATTGAAATGGTTTATGATTTATGAACGATCCATGTTTGACACATTTGATTAGTGGGACATCTCTTTGACATGTATCTCAACAAGAAGAAAAGTTTATTTCCAGCATTATATTAGCAGCTTATGATGAGAACTAGTCACCTCCAGTATTTGACGATGGTGGAGTTTATGGAGAAGTAAGTATATACATATTTTGATTCCTTATCTTGTGATTGCAAATTACATTTGTTTGATAATTTTATTTGGCTTCGTAATGCCATAAACAAACAATGTTTATAAATGTACACTATATATTTTCCAGGCATGGAGATGTATCGAACCTTCTGGGGGTCCTCTCACAACAAGGACAAATATGATAGTGTACCAAACTTGCGTGAGCACACTCTTGTATGGAGCTGAAACTTGGACGTCGTACGCAAAGCAAGAAAGAAGATTAAACAACTTTCACATGCGGACAAGTGTGAGAAGAGACACATGAGTGCGAGAGTCACTTCAGCCATCAAGCGGCCCTCAGTTTAGGTGCCAAATATGTGAACGCTGCTATCGCTCCCGTATCGGACTGTACAGTCACTCTAAGGCCTGCCACACGGACGCTGTTTAGATCATCTATTTAACATGTATAAGGCCTTTATGAGTTTATAATTATATTCCTTTTGTAATAGTTAAAAAATGAGACTTTGGCAGACTGGGACTGCAAGACAGGCAGATAGGAAGTATAATAATAAGTTTATTGATGCATTTTAAGTTATGTAATGAATATCCCATAAAAATATATTATTATTAATTAAGATTGAGAGAGGAAGAGTTAAGATTGAGAGAAGAAGAGTTGCATGAAAGAGTGAGAGAGAGATGTAGAACTTGGGTTACAAGGGCAATGGCTGGAATTTTTGAGAGAGGCTATGAATGTTTTTTTTATGGAAGATGGAAGATTTATGGAAAGGCAAGAAAGGAATGAAGTATGAAAGAGGATATGATTGTAATCAAAATTGTTGTATAAAATAATAAAAGGTGTTTATGCACATACATCTTAATAAATACATAAATCTTATTTCTAGTTTCTTATTAAGATTGTTTAATAAAGGCTATCATAATGCACATACATGGTTTTATTGTAGGTTTCTTTTTAGTTTTACATTATTTTATCAAAAAGCAAACATAATCATCAAATCAAAAGTTATTTATTTAAATAAGGCACTTACTCTACCACTGGTTATTCAGTTATTAGCAGACAAGCATCCTTCCATTCACACTCTTTTTGAAAAACCCCATGCTGTATTTCCTTGAGAAAACCACGGCAGCTCATTCTACAACCGTAGGCCTCCCCAACGAGTCTGATAAGACCCTGTTACGTAAAAAGATAAAGCACAAAGAACCTGTAAGAAATAACCATTGCTTAATACACAGAAATATATTGATAGGCCACTGAAACCTTAATATATTATTCGTAGTCTTCATACCTTGAGTTCTAAAGGGATTCTTTCGCTGGAATGAAGTGAAGTTTTAAGTTGCAGCTGCTCACAGTTGCATATACTTAAATGCCACTTTATTGAGGCGATATCTATTTTTGAATTATATATCCAAGAGCTCCATGGGTTTAAACACTTTCCTTTTTTTGGCTCTACGCCTAATTTCTCTATAAAATTAAATTAAAATAATTAGCCGAGTATAAAACAATAAAAACATACAAGAAATATTATAACCTAAAAAACGAACTCACCTTGTGAACCCATCTCTTTGCTCATTTATCGCTATTTCGGAGAGCAAATAGTAATGTAAAGTGCTCCGTTGCATTATATTTATGAAAAAACACCAAATGTATTAATTTTATCGATTTATAAACTTGTCGAACCTTTTCTCACTGACAAATTTATAGTGAATAACCTTGCGTACGTTCTCGACAGCACGACGATACCCAGCCTTCGAACAAATGTCAAAACAAAATTCGTGCTCGCGATTTGATACAAAATGTGTCAAGTGACGATACGATGGCGATACGAAAGTAAACCAAAACCCTTCGTGCTGCCAAATTTAGTTCGTTTTACGTCCTGTAGGGGCGCTGATCAATTTTCATACAATTTTTACTCGATGACGTTACGAATAACTTTTCGAAAGAAATTCGTGCTAGGGCCACTGTACAAATGTACATCCTTTAGCTAGTGTTCAGTCTAGATCTTATAAGTGCTTGTAAAGGCATACTTGAATCAAAGTCAAAACCATTTGTTCAGCTTAGGCCCTAGTAGGGCACTTATGATGGTCGAATTACAGAAGTTACCACCGGTTCGGAAGTCAGACAATAACTGAGAATAACTGGCAAGAAACTCAGCAAGGTTACATTTTTTGAATATTTTTGGACCATCTGAATATATTGGCTTTTTTTCAAATGTTTAACAATTTTATTCTTAAAGTAATACAAAAATACATAAAAAGTCAGACGACAACCGAGAAGAACCGGCAAGAAACCCAGAAAAGTTTACATTTATGGTCCATCTGGCTGTAGGCTTTTTTTTTAAATATATATCTTTAATTTAACCAAGTTAACAATTTAATTTAAATTTTCTTATATTTACATGTCTCTTAGTAACCATGTTGTGATAGCCTGTAATGTGCTGTTTTAGCACATTTGTGACCGTTGTATTATTTTCTTGTGCAAGTGTATGTTTTGTTGTTTTTTTTTTAATGTCACTAGTGACAACGAGGCAGGCCGGTCACCTGATGGTAAGTGACTACCGTCGCCTATTAGATATTAGCAATACCAGACTGCCAACGTGTTGTACACCATATTACAATGCCTTAAGGGCAAGGGCAACTGGCTCTCAAGTGGCTGCCGGAACACACCAACAGGTGACAGTTTTTCTACTTGAGGCTGGTAGCCAGCCAGTCGAGTACCACATAGTACCTTATTGTAGGATTCGAACCCACGACCTTCGCCGCGGTATCCGACGTCACTTACCACTGAGCTATCTGTCCTTATGTACGGTTTCAGTTGTAGTGGTATAACGACATTCGCAGGTGGTGTGCGGTGAGAACACAGATGTGGAGGAAGATCCGGAGACGGAGGCGGCGCTGTCAGCGGGCGCGCTCTCACCCTCGGACGTGTGCTTCCGTCGCGTGTCGCGCGTCACCCGCGTGTTGCGTGCACTGGCACTCACTCACGCCACCACCGCGACACACGCCACCAACATCATACACCTACTCACTGTGAGTCACACTCTATCTTTTTATTTGCTGGCAATCAATCGTCCTTTGGTACATTTCTGCCAGTGTCAAGTAGTATCACAGTAGAGTTGGTCATCGTTCTTCCGCGTCGGGTCAGATTTAAGTGAAATTGATAGCCGTGCTATTAAGACATTTGAGACTCTTTTATTAAGTTTTAATTCGTTTGTTTAATTCTTATTTCCATCATTGTTTATTGGATAGCTATAAATCAATCTTTATACTTAATTGATGTCTAGTGGTTGAAACCATTGTAGTTTCAGCCAGTGTATTTTAATTTGTTTATTATACGTTGTAGAGCGTGCTGTCGGAGGTGCACAAGTGCCGAGCGCTGTGGCAGGCAGGGGCCGGCGCGGGGAGCGGGGTCCTGGGAGTGGCTCCACCCCCAGCGCCCGCCCCGTCACTGGGGCCCCGCGCCTTGCTGCCCGCACTCGTTGAACTGCACAAGAGAGCCCTCACGTAAGTACTTTTGAAGTTTCTTTAGGACGTTGTTTTTTTAGTTCCCAACAGAATGTTGGACTGCAGGCCTCGGACAATGCCATGTCGTCTAGTAATTGATTGTGTTGTGATCCAGCGAGTGTCTGCGCAAGTGTGGGGAGGGTGAGGGCGAGCGTGCCCAGCTGTTGGAGGCGGCGGCGCGGCTCGCGGACCTGGTGCTGACGGAGGCGAGCCGGCTGCACTCCGCACACGACACACACGTCTACGAGCGGATGCGCACCACCATCATACAGCCATACAGTAAGTGTGGGGAGGGGCTGGGCGAGCGTGCCCAGTGCCATGGAGTGTTGACATCAAAAAGTATTGCAATATAAAAAAAAATATCGACGCTTCTCTTCTTGTAAATTTTCAAATGATTGAATCGAGGCATTCATTGTCAATTGACTTTACAGTAGGGTGATCTGGAGGAAACCGTCACGTAAGAAAACAGTGTTACTAACTGCTAAGGCTCATGGCAAATATATCGAATGGGGCCCTTCTACTAATGTAAAGAAACTCAACTATACTTGTATATTCTTTTTAATAAATTACTAAACGTAACTGACATAACTAGTGCTCGACCTCTGATCGAAATTCAACCAAAAAGTTGAAGAAAAAGAAACTCAACAAGGTTACTAGGACCATCGGACTATATTTGATATGTATGTATGTAACAGTTGACGAGGGTCAGACGGAGCGCGCGGCGGCGCTCGCCGAGAAGTTCAAGGAGTTCGACCTGCTCATTGAGATGTGTGTACAGAACAACCAACTAGACAGACTCTACACATACATCGACAAGTACTCGCATGAGGTCAGTCACAAAGAGAGGGCGCTTTCATCTCGACTGCATAAACTAATATCACCCCATTTACTCTATACTATAAGATACTTTTTAATATGTCGACTTTATTGCCTGCTCTTCTCAGCAAAAGCAACATTCCGATCCGGGCGTTAGAGTCTGACTATTCATAAGTGCTTTGAATGGCTAATTTGAATACAAATATTTTTCATTTCTACTAGTTTTGCTCTTATAGATGTATGCGGCGAAAGTCGTGGGTACGAATCCTACAATGAGCTTTCGGTGAAGGGAACCATCGTGAGGAAACCATAGCACAGAGCTTTTTAGTACCCGACTAGCTGGCTACCACCCTCAAGTTGAAAATTTGTCGCCAAGCACCTATCGGTGTGTTCCGACATTTGCACTTGATAGCTAGTTCCTATCTAGGCTTTGTGTGCTTACCACCTTGGGTCACATCATCACTTACCATAGTGAGATTGTAGTCAAACACAAGCTTATTAAGAATTTAAAAAAAAACTTTGAACCGTCGTGGTATATGTGTTATGGACTATCCTTTCTATTCAAAATCTACATGGATTGATTAGGTTAGAAGCCACTTCGTGGTTATTTTTTTTTATTTGATAAATTTTTCATAATTTTTGTCATAACTTCACATCCACATAAATCCATATCATAATAATAAGATTCATTCATATTTCATCGCACAAAATTAATATATATATATTTTTTTATATTCGATACATTTTGGACGAATTTCACTCATTATCTCTTTCCTCCCTACCTTATTACGTTCTGGCTCACCGTAGCTCGTTCTAGTTCAAAAAACAATAAAAAAATAGTAATTACATGTTTGTATTACTCTGCCCAAAAGGTGATGGACAATATGAATAATGCCCGGTCAATTTGATTATTTGAATAATTATTATCAAACTGCACTCTCATATAGGGCATTTTTCATAATGACCGGGCATTATGTATAATGCTCAATTTATCACTGCGTCCATAACATATGTATTATATGTATGGTGATGCAGGGAATGTGCTCGGCGACGTTCTCGTGGTTGTCGGAGCGCGGCGGGCGGCACTGTCGCACGCTGGTGCAGCACGTGGGCGCGCGGCTGGGGGCCCCTCTCACGGCGTGGCTGGGGGCAGCCCCCGCGCGGGCCCCGCTGCTGGCACTGCACCACCTGTGTGCTCCTGCCCACGGCCCCGCTGCGAACGTACTCGCCGACCTCGCTGAACAGGAGACCGACTCGCTCGGCAGGATGATGGTATGTACACTTTACTTCACTCTTGAAGACCGTGCTGTACTCTCCTGTAAAAAAGCTTTTTTTGTTTTCTTCTGGATAAGCTTTTTGTTTTGACTACAATCTCACCATGGTAAGTGATGATGTGGCCGAAGTTGGTAAGCACACAAAGCCTAGATAGGAACTGACTCTCAAGTGCAGCTGTCGGAACACACCGATAGGTGCTTGGCGACAGATTTTCAACTTGAGGGTACTTCAAAGTACCCTACCACCGTGCTATGGTTTCCTCACGATGTTTTCCTTCACCGAAAGCTCAAGCTCATAGTAGGATTCGAACCCACGACCTTCGTCGCGGTATCCGACGTGACACCACTGAGCTATCATCGCCTTAAACTTAACCACAACTGTGGACCGACCGTCCATTGACGTTATAGGTAGAAGATAGTCTTATCTTTAACAGATTCTTGTTTCCTGTGAGATACAATCTGGATCTATTCAATGTCAGAGTGAATAGGTATCTTAAGTTTGCGTGCTTCATCTTCGGCCACATCGTCGCTTACCAACAGGCGAGTTGGTGGTCAAACGTCAAGACGTCAAATTATTTACGGAAAAAAAACTAACCCACAGTACGATTATGTAAGTCACAACAGGTTGGCAACAGGCGTAAATTTCGCGGTCGCTGCTGTCAAACGTCACTTTTGTATGAGCTTGAGAAATTATTTGTTTCCATTTATTGCTACCCTATCGCTAGTGGCGCTAGTGTCCATGGGTAATGTCACTCAGCGATAGGCGTGTGACAGCTGTCGCTACTGCTAACTTTTACGTAATAGACCCGCCGTTTTATGTAAATCCTATCCTTTACGGACATAGCTCTAATAGTAATTAAAGACCACGTCAAAGGTCAATATGAACCCGAAAAAAATGTGAAGAAAAATCAAAACATTCGTTGTTAACACGCACACCTCGTGTAACCCATAATTTATTGTCCATTTTTGTTTATAAAGTAAAGTTTTATGCACTTGACAGAAAAACTATTTTACATATTAGATTTGAGAGAGCTTAATAATAAATTAACAATTACATTAACATGCTTTTCTATCACACAGACCATGGCCTCCCTTGCCAAGCTCTGCCTGGTTGCTTCGGAGGACTACGATTCTCGACCCTCGGACACGTTGCGTAAGATCGAAGCTCGCTTGGCGCTGGGAGAACAGCACGAGGCATTACCAAGAGATATTAAACTACATAATGGATTGGACACAGACGATACAAAAGTCGTGCAGCCCGAGGACTTGGTGCAGGTGATTGTGAACTTAATGTTATAATGTTTAAGGTTCGTTTTCGTTTTAGTGTTTTATAATATATCTGAAATACAGGCAAGGACGTTTGGCATTTGGTAGTTTAAAATTCGACTCTAAGACGTGCGCATAAAATCTAATTTTATTATTGGACTTGTGTTGACAGATGTACGTGGAATCAGAAAGCAAGAATCTAACAGAGTATGATTATAAGAAGGCGTTGGATCTGACCGACTACATCCAGGATATGGAGCTGCGAGACGATCTGAGGCTGAAGGTAACCATTTATAATACAAACTGTCCGCCCCGCGGTTTCATATCCACGTTCCGAAGGTAATCAAAATATAGCCCACGCTATTCATTGATAATTTAGCTTTCTAATGTGAAAGAATTTTTAAAATCGGTTAAGAATTTTTCGAGTTTATCCATTACGAACATCAAATCGCTTCTCTTTATTGTCCGAGCCAGGGCCGGATTTAAGGCAGGGCAAACGGGACAATTGCCCGTAACCTCCACAAGAGTGGGGCCCCCACATACATTCTATATATTCATAAAGTGTCGTCGTACACGTTGGAACAAAGGTTTCTTTCCGCTATATAAGGTGAAACACTTGCAAGCAAAATATGTATTATTTATCCTATTCGCAAAATAATTTGGGGCCTCCACTCTTTTATTGGCCCAGCGCTTCCACACCTCTAAATCCGGCCTCCTAGCAAGCATAGCGATAGAAGCGTCTCCGTTTACTAGTAGAATCAGTTAAGACTAGCTTTCTGCTACGTGGCTTTACCCGTGATACCAAATTGTACCCCCTTGGGGGTTGTTTAGAGGGATATTAATCTAAAATGTTAATTAAATGTTTGTCAGGTATGGTGCGCGTGTATCCGTCGCGACGAGTGGTCGTCATGTCCCGCTGACACCACGTGGCCGGCAGACGAGCTCAACAACAAGATGTTCTTCAGACTCATCGACCTCGTGCACGTTATGGGTCAGTACTAAACTACTTTATACCACAAGTGATAACCATGCAGGCGGGTCAGCTCATAGTAAGTGACTACCGTCGCCTATACACATTAGTAATGCCAGGGGGATTGTTAATCGTGAGGAAACCATAGCACGGAGGTGTTTTCCTTCACTCAAGCTCATTGTAGGATTCGAACTCAGGACCATCGCCGCGGTATCCGACGTCACTACCACAAAGCTGTCATCGCCTTAGACTTATTATAAACATTTCTTTTTATAAATAGATAACATATATTCATACACACAAAAGTCTGTCCTGGATGGGAATCAAACCCAGGTCCTGTGGTGTTAAAGGGAGTATGGCTAACCAACCACGCCACCTGTCCTGTAAAAATAAGAAACCCTAGTAATTAAACCCGCACTCTCTAGGTGGTGACCTAGAGCTGGTGCTGCCCCCGGTGGAGGACATCCTGACGGCTCGCGAGCTGGTGGAGCTGGTCTCCGATCCCAAGTTCCACTTCATCATCAAGTACGGGTACGAGTGCCTCAACACCACACATCATGACGACAACTACATGTCATAATAATACTTTGAATACAACCACTTCCAGATTATAAACAACATAATATGGACATGATTAGGCTGATAGTCTTTGTAACAAAAGCCATTTAAAAAATAAAAAAAAACATCGTCTCCTCGTTGATTGACTACAGACCAGCAAAGATGTTGTACGCGTGAGAGTTGTTTTACGAGAACCTGATTAATATTTTTTTTCCTTGATGGCAATCGTCCATTAGGACATTTCTGTCAAGTTATTATTGTACTTATTTTATGTTACCTCATAATATCATAAATTTCGAAATTCATGAAAAATAATTGTTTTGTCTCTTTATTTTATTGAAGACTGAAATTGTTATTTTGTGCTTTATCACTTCGCTACAATAGAGCGTTTTTGATGAGGTACACTAATCGTTCTTTATTTTTATTTAAACAGTATTCTGATTAACTACATATTGGAAAAAGTATATTTTTAACGTCATCACACAAAGTATAAAAACTGATATTTTATGTACAATATCGTGTCATATTTTATTTTTTGTCAGTGTTATCATATTTGTTCGTTTAATTTTTTTGTATGAATTAATCTCGAAATTGTATCTTCTGTTTTGTTATTTTTAAAGTATGAGTTATTGTGTAAACATAGACTAAATACATAGACAAGTAAAGGTAACAGCAGACGACCGTTCTCAAAATGTGCTGAATGCAAACTTCAAATATAAGAACATTGTTTTTGCAACGTAAATGTGACTCAATGCATTGACCCATTTGAATTGGTCGTCCGCGTCAGGCCTCAGTATTAATGTTCATTTAAGCTAAGTAAGTTATTCTGTTAGGTAATTAGAAATAGGTCGTTAAAGTCTAATTTTGTTACATTAATTTGTGTGTGTTTTAATCCTAAATATTATTTCATATCTATCAGTTTAACTGAGATGAAATTGTTCTATTTAAATTTACAGTTCTCTTTTATAAATAGATTTGTTTGCGATACCTTGTCAATAGCTACCAAAAAAATCGTTTGAAAAACAGAGGAGAAAAAAGGGTACAAAGTTTTTTCTTCTCGTATTAGTATAATGATTAGTTAAATAAGTTAATCTAGTTAGTGACGTAACCGGGTAAGCCATAGACAATATCCTTACGAATGTTGGAAGGTTATGTTCTATATCCTTCCCTACAACTCAAACTATACCAAATTTCATCTAAATCGGTTCAGTGGTTATGGATTCTTCATACAAACATCAACCCCTCTTTTCACCCCCAGAAAAAACTTATATATTATGTCATTTCCCGGGACTCAAACTATCTGTATACCAAATTTCATATAAATCGGTTGAGCGGTTTAAGCGTGAAGAGGTAACAGACACACACTTTCGCATTTATAATATTAGTATGGATAAATTAGGTATTAATGTTAGGTATTACTCCCTTACATGGAACGCTATCTAAAACACTATTAATATTGAAGTCATTGTTAATGTGACGTTTCAACACTATTTTAGTTAATTAAAGTAATTAAGGCCCTTAGTATATAAGTTCGATAATTCCATTCACTTGGGTTATCAAATAATACCGCGTTGCGAGTGACATTTTTGGACATGACATTACAGTCTTTTATATCTTATACCTTGGCTCGCAGATGAGACGGACGTCCCTAAACTACCTAAGTATAATTCCAGCAATCGAGATTTTAAGTTACCGCTAACTTAACAAACATTTAACTATCTAATGCAAATTCTAAATACCGTGTCACAAGTTCAAAAGTATCACTCGAAATAACAACGTTCTAACTCACCATTCGATAATGTTCTATTCAGACTGATTTAGTTGTAAGTAGTAAATAAGGCACTAAATAATAATACTAATTAAGGCCCGTAATGTTATTGTATTATGGCCTTATTCATAACAAACTCGACGGTGTTTAGTAAGTGCTTAGCAGATTCTTAATTCAAATTCTCTATAGAAAATTCGAATTAAGAATCCGATAAGCACTTACTACATACCATCGATTAATAAGGCCTTTAGACTCTTATTGTATTTTATTGTTTTGTTTTCAAATTGTATTAAATTGAAGAATTGTTTTGTTAATTTAATTTTTCGAATAAAAAAGTACCTAGTGAAAAAGTTTTGTTTTCATTTCCCGACGTGACCACAGACAATTTATTGACAAAGTTGTGGAACGCGCGCTACACGCTGTTAAGACGACGAAGGCGCCAATTTGTCGAGAGTCGCGACGCGCGGCGCATGCGTGCTCCGCGTTTCCACGGATTTGTTTACTATTCTGCGATTTTCCGCGATGCTAACTGAACGTGATTGAAATACGCAAGTTTTCGTGAAAATTCTTTACAGACTCTTAATTATTGTTTGTGTTATGTGAGATACAAAACGATTTCAATGGTGTAACTGAATTTTGGAGCTATATTTGGCGGTTACGCCGCATTGGAGCCGGCTATTAGACGTCATAGTGAGTTTTCATTATAAAAACATATCTTTTTAAATTAAGTACGTGTGAAAATTTAATAAAACTGAGTTAAATAAGACCATGGTAATTTCGAGAATGCCTGTGAATATTTTATAATTATACATTAAATTATTTCGTCTAAGTAAGTATGTCCATTGATTCGTTAGTTTTTTTTTTAATTTCCGTGTAAAACATTTTGAAAACAATTTTCCATGATTTCGTTTAGGTACAATTTCTACGCAGTAAGTTTTTGCAGTTTGTTTCTTCCTTAATCCTACGTAAAAATGTGATAGGCCTTGCTTGGCCGGACTAAAAGGAAAATTTTGTTTCGTGCTTTTATAGCAGGTACGCTCTAATTTACAAAGCTACTAGCTGTCTCCCGCGGATTCACTCGCGTTCCTGTGGGATTTTATCTTTCCTCGGTACTTATAAAAAGTATCCTACAATACCTAAATTTGCACATTAATTATTAACCTGTCAGTTCTTTCTTGGGACAATCGGGGTTTCAGAGTCCGCACCACTTGGTTCTCAAATGGGACAATCGGGACGATGACATTTACTTGAAATTGGGCGCGAATTAAGAAATTTTGAAAACTGCGCGAGTTGACGAGATGTTTGACAGGTTAACGTCGCGAGTCAACAGATTAAATTCGGTTCATTAGTTTAGGATTTCATCGTGGACAAACAACGTTACACAACGAAATCAAATATAAAAATGTTTTGCCAGGCAGCAGATTCAACTTGATATAGTTTGAACATGAAATTACAAGAAGTTTTGCTATAAAGTAATTAACGATACAAGAGAAATAATAATAATGTTTATTTGGCACCTTATTACAAGAGAACAAAAATAACATAAACAACATCTTGTTTTGTATGTTAACTTAAGGTAGAAAAGGGTTAGTTTTAGTGTAACAACTGATATAATGTCGTATAACTTATACTAATTGTAATAACATAATTGTCGATTTGAAAAATGAATTACGTCGGTATCGATCAATTCACGAGCATAACTAGTATTGGTGCCTAAAAAACCCTATCTTTAAAAAATCGCGGTTCGACGGCAACACGATGCAACTCCGCCGGTCACCTAAAATGATTCAGTTAAATATAATATTGGAAAAAACTATCGTCAACTAACTTGATAATGTAAAGCAAAAGTGGCACATATAATCGAATACACGCTCCAGTGACCACCGAGGACAACCCTCGTGCTGCAGCGTGTTGGACGCACTTCACTACACACTTGACGCTGGCGAATGTATCACTCATAGTTTTTCTCCTACATGATAGGATTGCAGGGAACTGGCTAACTAGTGCAGCTGCTGACTCCATTCAAGGCCAAAGTCAAAGTCAAAACCATTTATTCAGTTTTGTCGTGCCCTAGAAGGGCACTAATGAAGGTCGAATTACAGAAGTTACCACCGGTTCGGAAGTCAAATGTTTATATTCTTAAAGTAATACAAACATACATAAAAAATTATAACCCGTTTATTATAATTAGTTACCTACATAGGTGACGTCGAAGATCCTTAGTTCTCCTATGAGCTCCCGATAAAGGTAAATCTTTAAGAAACCATAGCAGAGTGATAGGTTAATTTGTAGTTGGGAGTAACGGCTGGTTCCCACCTTCATGTTGAAAGTGTTGGTAATTGCACTTGAGAGCCAGTTCCCATTTAGGATTTGTGTCCTTACCTTAACAGACATCATCGTGACCCATGGTGATCATACACATCGTAAATAATACTCAAAAAATATCCATAGAGATGTTAATTAAGAAGTAATAAAGGTACCTATGTGTAATATGAGACATTAATTCCATCAAACAATATGTATCTACCTACTACTAATAGGCCTTTTTTATAACTGAAGATATCATCGATATTTTTATTCAAACCTCCATTTTTAATTTATCGAACAATCATCAACAGATTTATAAGTTGAAAAAAGAAGAAAAATTATTTATCTAAATAAAACGCAACTATTAGAATGGATGGATTTATGTTTGTTACTCAATCACGCAAAAATTGAATGGGTTTTGATAGAAGTTGTCAAAGGTAGATTATATCCTGGATACACAGGATATATTTACCCCAGGAAAAGATAAGATCTGGGGTATGCCGGCGAAACCGTAGGGGACAGTTAGTAACGTAGGTATAATTTCAACAGTTAAACAACGGTCAGTTCTTGTAACGCTATTCCGCAACCCGCACTCTTGGACTCGATAATGAAATGCATTTCATTATCACGACTATCACGTTTCATTGGACAAGCAAGCGCAATGTTTTAATTTGCTAGATTAACTAGGCTCAAATGGGGATGATGACTGACATAATATATCAAATCAGCTTCTTTTTATGAAATGTCGAGTATGAAAAGCATTTTAAGGAGGTTTGTATGAAATACTAGCATGTGACGTCATAAATAGACACCATCTAAAGATTTACACTTTGTTGTTAAATTGGTAATTAAAAATCATAAAAGGGTTGAATTTTAGAAAGTGTTCGCAATTTACGTGTTTTATACGCGGTTAGTGGTAGATATTTTTATTGAATATACCTAGGTAACATCAAAGTCAAAGTCAAAACCATTTATTCAGTTTAGGCCCTAGAAGGGCACTTATGAAGGTCGAATTACAGAAGTTACCACCCTATTAATTAGGTCAATCAGTATATCTGCATCCAATTTTATGATCTCCTAGGAGTCTTGTGTAGAAGCGTTTCACATTTCTACTTAGGTACCTACAGACAGGCGCGGTCATATCGCAGCGTGAAATTTAGGAGGGGGTCACTTATAATAAAATGTGTCGAGTAAATTAGACTTTATTCCACAATTGGTACACAATTTTATTGCACACATTATATAACAAATGGAAGTCTTCTATTTTTTATTAGCAAATCGGGAAATGGGCAGAAAATTGTTTTTTTTTTATTTAGTAAAGTTGTGTAGTAGTTATGTAGTAAAGTAGGGGGGGGGGTCATGTCCCCTGTGACCCCCCCCCCCCCCTTCGGACCGCGCCTGCCTATATAATCCCTTAGAGCGCAAGTGTATATCCTTTGCTGGTGTTGTAGCGCTGTCTATATATGGTAGGTATATGGTAAGGTATGTCGATATGCAGTACTACAAAACTAATAAAAGGATGTACAATTGCACTGTAAAGGATTAGGATTTTAATAATTTTGCGTATTCGTGGATGGCACTATCTCTATTCTTAAAATAGCTTGCGTAATGTAGTTGCCATTTATTATTTCCCTTACCTACCAGAAGAAATAGGCAAGAACATCTGAAATATATTTTTCAATAATGCTTGAGGGGTCAACATTGTGTCATCCTGTGATAGGGTAAGGGAGGGGTCGAGCCATTGACCACCCATGCCCCTTTAATTGTGAACCATAGCAGTTACTTACAACACTCCAGAGAACGAAGGAATCAAAACAAATAGCATTTTTGATGGGCAAGCCTCAAAGGAAGTTTACGAAGTCCAAGCGGGAGCACGCGTACCCAAAAGAAGCCTATAGATTCACTCTCCTTGAAATGCCCTAGTACAATATAGGTGAATAAACGTGAAGTAAGATTGGAGGCATTGTTTCCTACGCTAGTCGCTAGGTCGTATTGACGGCCGCAGCCAGCATTAGTTCTGTTATAAGTACCGATGCCCTGTTCAGATTGCCAACACGAACATTGGCCAGTAAGTCACTTAACTCCACTTAGTTATTGCTTTCAACTATTTCCGAACAAAGGTGTTCGGAAATATTTGTCGCTCTATGGTTTATAGAAATAATAGGCAAATACCATCGATATAGGTCTATACCTATATCGATGGCAAATACGAATAAATTTTCATATAGTACCTAGTATAGTATAGGGGGGCAAAGCTGCTCGCGTCCGTAGGATTTACCACCTTTTCCTAGGCCCACCCTACACGTGTCCCCTGGGTGGTGCTAAATGAGCAGCAATGCCGAGCAACGGGCGGCAGTAAATAACCCGTCCATAGGGCACTCGCAAGCCTTGGCAGGACTAAATCCCTTCCATTAAATTCGCGACCACAGCACCTTGGGAAAGTGGTGTGAGTATGTCCCAACTCGTAATATGAAAGAATGAATGATAACGATATTGATTTGTCATGCGATCCGGCTAACGCCCGGCGCTCGCAGGTTCCCGGGCCTGCGAGTGTGAAATTGGTTACCGAAGTCTGCACAGGGGTGGATAACCAGGCCCCTGCGGTAGAAAATACTACTGGCAACACTAAAAGAAATCTTATACAACAGGCATTTCATCCGAGCCTCTTTATCTCAAGACCTAGATCTTCCTCACTTGAAAATAAGCCAAGCGCAGTCAAAGTCACAAAGAAGAAAGAAATATCTCCCACACCACCAACAACTATCACTATTGATGATGATGACATTAGTTGCCCTCCACCATGGCAAAGGAATCCAAAAAGAAAAAACTGTCCAGCCCACCTTCTACGGAAAGAAACAACCAACCTCACAACTCACAGAGCTCCATCAATACTTCCAACAGGTACACTATACTTCCAGTAGACCCACCTGATGACTCCATTGAACAAATGCAAAGTAACACATATACTAAGAAAGCTAACAAACCTCCACCAATAATATTATATGGTATAACGGACATATCAAAACTGACAGAACTTCTGAATAGTTCTGTATTAAATGAAAGTTACACCTATAAGATAGTCAATAGAGACCAACTGAAAGTCATGGCACAGACAAGTGAAGCATACAAGGAAATCATTACCCTAATCCGAAAGAATAGACTCATAGGACATACATTCACTGAGAAAGAAAAAAGGAGTTGCAGAATTGTGATCAAAACTTTACACCACACAACGCCAAAAGAAGCAATTGCAGAGGCTATAGAAAAAACTGGAAATAAAGTCAGAGGTGAAATCATATGTCCACTTTCTAGAAGAAATAAGAAGCCACTAAATATGTTTTTCGTGAATGTTGAACCAGGACCAAATAACCCCAAGCTTAAACATATAGAATTCATATATAATACAAAAGTTACGATAGAAGATCCAAGAAAAACCAGTGAAATTCCTCAATGTGCCAGATGCCAACAATATGGACACACAAAAAATAATTGTATGCGCCCCTACCGATGCGTCAAATGCGCAGAAGGACATAGAACTATTGACTGCCCAAAAAAAGACAGAAATACACCAGCTACCTGCACATTGTGCCTAGGAGAACATCCTGCCAACTACAAAGGGTGTCAAGTATACAAAGAGATCCGCGCAAGGAAAATTTCGCAGCCACTCCACAAAAAACCTTCACCGTTGAAGAATACAAGAAATAACACCGCCCCCTATCAAATAGATGACTTTCCAGCATTACGTCCAAGTAGCCACGCTAGACAGCAACCATCGAATGAACACATTCCAGATCCCGGTAACACTGTATACTGGAACGAAAAACAAGAGAACACACATTCTCAGCTAACAAGTTCGCTAGAACAAATCATTATCAAACAATCAGAGAAAATGGATATTCTCATACAACAAATAGGTACCCTAACGGGACTCCTAACGACTCTAGTTGCCAAATATAATAAATGATTAAATTCCTGCGTATCGCAGCATGGAATATTAATGGTTTGTCTCCGAACAAAAATGAAGTAGAACTTTTTATGAACCATAACACTATAGATATTCTTTTAATCTCGGAGTCTCATATGACTGAAGAAAAATCCATCCTAATCAAGGGATATAATATATATTACACTAATCACCCTGATGGAACATCACACGCTGGGACTGCAATCATAATAAAGGAGAACATCAAACAACACCCTCTACCAAACTTTAGACAAGTATACCTACAGGCTACTGTAGTATCGATAGATGACTGGCAGGGCTCACTTAGCATTGCTGCGGTATACTCCCCACCTCGGCATCGAGTCGATGAACAAATGTTTAGCGACTTTCTTAATAGTCTTGGTAGTAGATATGTCGCTGGAGGGGATTGGAATGCCAAAAATACCATTTGGGGCTCCAGGCTGACCACAACCAGAGGCAGAGAGTTAAAGAAGGCAATAGATTCGAACTCACTCAATATATTGGCTACAGGAGAGCCAACCCACTGGCCATCGGACCCAAACAAAACACCTGACCTCATCGATTTCTTTATTACTAAAGGAATATCAGGACTATACACAAAGGTCGAATCATGCCTGGACGGCAATTCCGATCACACCCCTGTGATATGCACACTGAGTACCACAATAATTTGGAAAGCACCACGTGAAACGCTAATCAATCATAAGACTGACTGGGACTCATTCCAGAACTTTATAACGGAAAACACCAACCTACGCATACCCCACCATACCATTTTTTTTATTTAAGAGAACATTTTTGAATAATGAGATTTCATTTGAAATTAGAACAGTTTTTGTATTCAATGAAATCTAGACACGCGGGAGCGTGTCAAGCCGAGTTCAAGAAACAGAACTGGCGAGCCGCACCGTGTGTAATATTACACGAACCATTTGGAGCCACTTTTGACCCCCTCATAAATCAAAAACTATTTTACATAAACGTATCAAATTTGGCTCATATATTGAGACTTGCGAGATACATATGTGTTCTAAATTTCATAAGCTTATCTCAAACGGTTATTTAGATATTAATGTCCAAAATTCTAACCCAGTTCCAGATGACCTAGAGAGTTAAAATTTGGTATGCAGATAGGTAATTAGATGAATACAAAGGAATAAATAAAAAACTGGCAATTTTTATATAATTAGATTCTATTATGAACGCTTAACATAAATACCTAATATTACTTAGGGTACCTACGTTATTAACTGGGATTAATTATTATTTTTTATATTTAGCGCACATCAATAGTGTAAAATCATTACCTACTCATAAATAATGATAAAATAATAGGCATTTAGATTTTCGGTATATACACGACGCGCGCGCGCCGAGTGACGCCGGAGCGGCGCGGGCGGGCTGGGTGGGGCGCTGTGACAACCGAATCGAACCGTTGACGCGAACGTGGCCGAGCGAGCGGTAGCCGCGCTCGCTCATAAGCGCGAGCGCCGTCT
This sequence comes from Ochropacha duplaris, assembly GCA_951361185.1. Lineage (NCBI taxonomy): Eukaryota > Metazoa > Arthropoda > Insecta > Lepidoptera > Drepanidae > Ochropacha > Ochropacha duplaris. The sequence goes on along the minus strand of OX592707.1, from coordinate 231,687 downwards.
TGCTGTCCGGTTGTCTCTCGATATCTGACCTATAAGGTTGCGATTTATGCTGCGAAATTGCTAAGTTTTCTTAAGGATCCTTTTAAAAGGACCCACGGCGTTACGATGATATGTACTTACCTACAAAAAGTAAAGATATCCCACCAAAAACATAAATGTAAAAAAGGAGAGCCAAGTTCAATACAAAAATTATTCTCTGCTGTGGGCTTCGCCGCAAAAAGAATGGAGATCTGAGATTGAGTGCCAAGTTCTATGCAAAATCCAAATATGTAGTCTAAGGGCTGACTTGGCTGGTTTTCCCATACGAATTATATAGCCTTCGCATGTTCTAAACCTGTTACCTTTCGGTTCTCATTTTATTATTCCGAAAATTTGGCTTGCTGGTAGAAACTACCCATCGAACATAAGGCTCTTCCATGACTGTGTAAAAGTAGGTACTTAATAATAATTCGTATGGGAAAACCAGCCAAGTCAGCCCTTAGACTACATATTTGGATTTTGCATAGAACTTGGCACTCAATCTCAGATCTCCATTCTTTTTACGGCGAAGCCCACAGCAGAGAATAATTTTTTATTGAACTTGGCTCTCCTTTTTTACATTTATGTTTTTGGTGGGATGAAATGTTTCTTCATCCATGGGCCCTCAGAATAAAATATAACTAACGCTAGGTTCAGAGTTGCTTTTGCTGATGATAGGTTGCTTTTGCTATAAGGAATAGCATTTCCAAAATTCCAGCAATTGGAAATTCGGACCTTAGAATTAAAATAAAAATATCATTGTGGACTGCCGATCGAAGTGAAAACATACCTAATGATGTTTTTGATTTACAAATTACGAGTAATATTGCATTATTTGTATAGGTATTTATATTTCTTCAAGTAGGTGACTTGAGCTCATAAGATTTTACCTACCCTAAAAATTGTCTAAACTGTTGAATTGTTGTTAGGTACTTCAAAAAAATTTTTTTTTATTCTGGATAAGCTTGTGTTTGACTACAATCTCATTATGGTAAGTGATGATGTGGCCGAAGGTGGTAAGCACACAAAGCCTAGATGGGAAAATACTAAACATTCGCTTTTCTCAAACTAAAGCGAAAAGATATATTCAGAAAGAGACTCGCGAGTAATACCGACAAAGATTGATTAATCAATGCGTCACACTCTCCATTTCTTAGATCATATCTAGAAATCTAGGCACCTGATTGAGCAATGAAATAACAAAGAATAGCGTCTATCCGTGAGAAAACAAAATCAACATGGCGCTACAAACGAGTCCCTATTGCATCACCGCATTAACTACCGAACGTTAGGTTTTCCTTCCCTTTATTGTTTGCAAATGAGACTTTGTACATAGGGCACAACAGCTTTATAATGCTTCGCAAAATTACTTTGTTCTTTTGAGTATCTGTTCTACGGACTGTACTTCATCAATTAATGCTAGAGCTAAACGAATCGTGGTTTTTTTTAAGTATTTTTTTAACGATCATAGTAAGATGTACTATGATCGTTAAAAAAATACTTTGTAATAAAATCGACTTAGTTGCTGTCCCCGACAACGTTCGTAAAGAATTAGTTTATCTTGGAATCGTAATTTTTCACCCGTTTTTCAACAATTTAGGGGTTGATTAAAAAATAATTAGCTATCAGTCGTTTATAGGGTTCCGTACCTCAAAAGGAAAAAAAAAACTTGAGAGGTGTCAAGGGACACCCGGATGGAACGAAGTTATTATAAGTCGAGAGAGTGTATATATATATATATATATATAAAAAAAAATATTAACAATATATATATATATAAATAGAAATGAAAATATCTGGCTTGCTTTCTATAAGAGAGAGAGAGAGAGAGAGAGAGAGAGAGAGACAGACAGAGAAACATGCGCACACCGCACAGCTTACGATAGCTTACTACACACAACTGTCACCCGACCAACTGACACTAAAAGTGTCGGTTTTTCGTAAGGATTTTTTCCGTCTAGCCCCCTTTCACAACGCGCGATAAGGTACTTCGTTCCAACAGAACCCTTATTGGATCACTTAGTTGTCTGTCTCTCTATCCTATCCTATGTCTTTCAAGACCTTTTTCTTAGGAACGCGTATCAGTTACTCATATCTAAAATTCGTAGGAGCAGTGAAAAAATCAAACTTCCAAGTCAACGCAATCAAAAGATGCGGCCGTATATGCTCCATTTATGTCGCATATATTGACTCTCGCAAAGGGATCAAATCCTACTGACCTAGAAGCATAATGTTTGGCAAGAAGCAATGTCATGAACAAGTAAATGAAAAATCCGAAAACCGTAAGTAATATTTTAGTAACATCGGTGAAAACGGAAAAAATCTTCGAGACTCGATTCCTGTTGAACGAACTATTTACATACCTACAAGTTTGCACGGAACCCTCGGTGCGCGAGTTCGACTCGCACTTGGCTGGGATTTTTATAACTTTTTACGAAACCGTTGAGTTGATCGCAATGAAATGTGTCAAATGCTTAAATAACTTATGCAAAGTACTACTAGAGGCTTACTAAATGTAGTGAACCAGTAGTACTTGAGACAGCTAGTAAATAATTACCTACATATAATCAAACATTGTAACTAAAGATAATGAATACTCAAACAGTAACATGGTAATTTAAATGGAATAAATGGCTTTGAATTAAACTAAAATCAACTGAATAATGTAAATGGGGAAATAAATCAATGATGCAACGTTATTTAAATACATTTTGGGGTTTAGTTTGTTTCACTTTTTACTAAAATTATTGAAGCACATCTATGAAGCCTGGGAAAACTCACAGGATGCCATAGGCATTTTTTGTGATCTATCAAAGGCGTTTGACTGCGTTGACCACCGTACTCTGCTCCTAAAGCTTAATTATTATGGTATTCGTGGAACTGCTCATGAACTTGTTTTGTCTTATTTAACTAATCGCCAACAAAAGGTACGAGTTGAAGGTACAACGTCCAATGGTTCTGTAGTCAAAATGGGGGTACCTCAAGGTTCCATACTTGGGCCATTTCTATTTCTAGTATATATTAATGACTTACCGTCGGTCGTAAATGGTCTCTCAGATGTAGTCTTGTTTGCTGACGATACTTCATTCATTTTTAAAGTAGATAGAAAAGACAAAGAACTTACTAGAGTAAATGATACTTTGTCAATAGTTTCTAAATGGTTTGCTGTAAATAATCTTTTATTAAACTCAAAGAAAACAAAATGTTTAAGATTCGCTCTTCCAAACGTACCGCAAGTAGACAGTAGGGTATTAATAGATGACAGCAGCCTGGGACTAGTTGATAAAACTGTATTTTTGGGTATAACACTTGATATTAAACTACAGTGGGGTTCTCATGTACAATCTTTAGCTAGTAAATTGAGTTCTGCTGTATTTGCTGTTAAAAAAATTAGACAATTGACGAATGTTGAGACGGCCAGATTAGTTTATTTTGCATATTTCCATAGTCTTTTATCATATTGCGTTTTACTGTGGGGAGCTGCTGCAGATATTGAAACAATTTTTGTATTACAAAAAAGAGCCATTCGTGCAATCTACAATATGGGTCCACGTGAATCATTAAATGAAATATTTAAGGAAATAAACGTAATGACTTTACCTTCACTGTATATATATGAAAATATTATGTTCATTCGAAAAAATGTAGATTTGTATAAATCAAATGTAGAGATTCATAATTTCAATACAAGACAAAAAGATAAATTAGTTGTTCCGTATTTTAGATTAGCTAGAGTTAAAAAGTCATTTCTTGGGAATAGTGTTCGCTTTTATAATAAATTACCAGCATCTGTTACCAAGATGACTGATTCTAGATTCAAATCGTACATAAAAAAAGTTTTGAAAGACAAGGTAGCCCAATATATTGAGGATAAAGATGTCTGGAGGTAGCTGCACTCTGTACAAGTACCTACGCATTGTTTTTTTTTTTTACTGTTAATTACCATTTTTTTTTTTTAATACGCTGTTATTAGCTTGGTATTTTTTGTTTTAGTTTACTATGTAGGTAACTAATGCGGGTTATAATTTTTTATGTATTTTTGTATTACTTTAAGAATAAAATTGTTAAACATTTGAAAAAAAAAGCCAATATAGTCAGATGGTCCAAAAATATTTAAAAAATGTAACCTTGCTGAGTTTCTTGCCGGTTCTTCTCAGTTGAAGGCTGACTTCCGAACCGGTGGTAACTTCTGTAATTCGACCTTCATAAGTGCCCTTCTAGGGCCTAAACTGAATAAATGGTTTTGACTTTGACTTTGACTTTGACTTTACTATTTAAAATTTTGTACAGTAGGTTCACAAAACAACCATCAAATTGATTAACTCAATTTAGCCTCTGATAAAGCAACTTATGAATTAATTAAACTGAGAAGACTCCGGCAAGAAACGCAGTAAAGCCAATTTTCATGAAGCAATCTCATAGCACTACTACCAGCTCAGCTTACTGACTCCACGAGCTGATATCCGTAGCTTTTGTTCTTTAGACCTCTGCTCACCTCTTTTCTGTAAACGCGTATAGAAATTCTGAGCATAATGCAATAAAACTCACAAATTACTAAACCGAACATGACCTGGCACACTAATAAATTAAATCCCGGAATAAGAGGCAGGATATTTTTTATCCCGGGAAAAGATAACATCCCACGGGAACGCGGGTGAATCTGCGGGGAACAGCTAGTAATATATAAAAAAAATAATAAGAAAAATTTCGCTTATGCCAGCGAGAACGTTTGGATGGATTTCGTTTATCAAGTTTTCACCCTTACGGGTTGATTTAAAAAAGTAACATATTATCTTCGCATGGGTTCAAGATATCTCCATAAAAAATTTGTCATAATCCGTCCTCGCCACCATGAAATTATGCATTTAGATTCGTTGAAAATATGGTGTTATGTAAGATAATGAGACGGCGAGGAAAATCTAACGAATAGTCATTACGAAGACAATTTACTCATTCACGTAAGAAGGATTTCCTCTTTTGTGTATCAACTAACAAATCATGTAGGTACTTATGTATCAAGTTGTCGCCAGTTTCACTTTTGATTGTGACGACCTCAGAAGGTGCTGCGAATATTTAGTCCTTTACTTTAGGTTGGTCTACCTGCATGTTCATTTACAAATTATTTATTTTTAGATAAAATATTTGCGAAACGACGCTTCAGACCCCCACGGACCCATGGTCTCAACCGCAAAAGGCATAAATTGATAATTTGAACCAATACAGGCGTACTTTTTTAATTTTGAATTTTCCGCACCTTTATTTTTGATTCCTTTATTTGAGCTATTATCGGAGTCTATAGAGATAATAAAGCCATTTATTTCCGAAATTTGGGTACAATTTTTTTATCAGGAAGTGTTAAAACTAATATAAAACTATATGATGTCCCGCAGTTCGACGTGCCTTTTGGCATAGGCGTCCTCCAACTTTCTCCATCGTAGTCTATCCTCTAGTCCGGTCCCTTGGGTACTATAGGGTCACTTGCTTGCTCCATTTATTTTCTTTACAACGAAGCATGTGTCCTGCGAATTCTATTATTATAGAGTACCTATGTGCGGTTTTAACAATCTTTTTAAGAGAAATTATGCTGGCAGTATTTTGTGAATTTGAATAATGTTTGTATGTATGTTTGGGAGGCAAAATTCGTTCCCACAGTTTTCATGAAGACAAATTGTACACCACTTACCTCTATCGACTTCCAAGGTCTGATGATCGGCTTTAGGTATCCACGACACAGCACAGGGAGTCCAGGTAGGTATACGAGTTCGGCACAGTTACCTTATTTTAATAGTCTTAATGATCACACACTGCACGGCAATGAGTAAAAACACAAAGAGTTCAGAACGTCTGAATTGAGGATCACAACCGAGAGGAGATGGAGAGGAACGTCCTTCCTTCTCAACGTCTAGAAGCAACCTAGCCACGTCGCAGCTCACAAGCTACGACGACCGTCGAATCGGGTTTGTGGTGAATTTACAACTACCCTCAATTCAACAGTAGAAATCGAACAACCTAATTTACTTTAAAAGAAACAAGAACTGTATCGATAGAAACAAACAATGTTCTTGTCATTCAATAAACATTGTAAGTGTTTCATAATTAGAACAATTATGAGGTTAGTAGCTAAACAATACGTCACCTCACATCTTGAACTACAAGGTTTCGCCCGCGGCTTTACCTATCCCAGAAAATAAACAGCCTCTCACTCTCCTGCCCGGCTCCCATCTCCCATCTCCCAGCACAGCTCCAGCTATCTCCATGCAAAAAACAACTGAGAAGAACCAGCAAGAGACTCAGTAAGGTTACATTTTGAAATATATTTTAATGCGATGATAGCTCAGTGGTAGCACTGGTAGTGACGTCTGATTCCGCGGCCGAGGTCGTGGGTTCGAATCCTACAATGAGCTTGAGCTTTCGGTGAAGGAAAAAATCGTGACGAAACCATATCACGGGTGGTAGGGTACTTTGTAGTACCCGACTGGCTGGCTACCACCCTCAAGTTGAAAATCTGTCGCCAAGCACCTGTTGGTGTGTTCCGGCAATTGCACTTGAGAGCCAGTTCGCCTTTAAGGCATTGTAATAAGGTGTACAACACGTTGGCAATCCCCTGGTGTTGCCAATGTCTATAGGCGACGGTTGTCACTTACCATCAGGTGAACCGCCTGCCTCGTTGTCACTTGTGACATAAAAAAAAACACAAGCTTATCCAGAATAAAAGACCATCTGACTATATTGGCTATTTTAGAGCTCGATCATTAGTTCAACATTGAACAACATGTAGATACGTCCACAATGCACCTGACAATCCACGAAAGCTTTATCTCTTATCTAGAATTAGATCGGAACCATTCGGTAGTCGTATTGTATACGCGACCTACCACCGTCCTACTGCATAATTCATACTCTTTGTTTGCGCCGCAGCGCAGTCCGCACCCGCTTCCGCTAGCTTGGTAAAAGTGCATGTAATGTACGTAGGTTAGGTAATTGATTTTACGGGCTCACTTCACTTCCTAATGTGCGATGATGCATCTAGTTTTACGTCTATATTGTTTCAATCAATTTTGTTTTAAACATCTATTCTTTTGAATATATTTGGATTGCTAATTTTCGGATAAGTATCCTAAATGTAATCTAAACTAATATTATTAAGAGGTAAGATTAGATATTTTGTTTGTTACGATTTAACTCAAAAACTACTTGACCGATTTTAAAAATTCTTTTACCATTAGAGAGCTACATTATCCCTGAGTAACATAGGCTATATTTTTATCCCGAGAAAAGATAAGATCCCACGGGAACGCGAGTGAAACCGCGGGGGACAGCTGGTCTACAAATAAAAATTAATTTGAGAATACGTCGTCTATCAATCCGTAACCTCCACATTTGAGTTTAGAAATCGTTTAGAAATCACATCATAAAATTAATGTAGAATCCGAAACACGAGCCCAACCCAAACTTCACTCGATAATTTACACTATTGACAGCTCACTTTACAGATCAGTTGATCGGACCTTTAATTTATGTTCAATAATCTTCTCATTATCACTTTGATATGTGGTGAAATGCAAATGTTAGCTATTGAAAAGTTTAGAGGCATACCTTTATAATGGACTAATCATTAAACTCTATACAGAGCTTAAAACAAAACATCAACTCTTGAGACGAGATTGAAACAATTGACTTTGAATTTTAGACCTCGTATTGTTCACTAGCTGTTACGCGCGATTTCACCCGCGTTCCCGAGGGATCTTATCTTTTCCCGGGATAAAAAGTAGCCTATGTGCTATTCCAGACTATAATCTATCTCTGTGCCAAAATTCATCCAGATCCCTACAGCCGTTCTGGCGTAAATGAGTAACAAACATCCATCCATCCAAACTTTCACATTTATAATATAATAAGATTATGTTCGCCAAAAACACTATCCAGCTTTACATATTCTACTAACATGTGCTATCTTTCTTATCACATCTTCTATTGACTCAGCCAGGATATTCGAACAAATATGTATCTACAACAGTTATCGGATATATGTATTTGCAAGTCCACACCCAGTTTGCACCATGAGCAGTCTGGCTAGCTTGGCGAGGCTCATTGTAGACAGAATGGAAGCATTATGCAGTGTGAATGACGCATTATGTTCGATTGACAAGGCAGCTGGCCGGACGCGCCGCCGCGGCCGCGCCGTGAGGTGTGGAGCTATGGTAGATTCTAGATAACCATGTGCTAAGGTACCAAATGGCAATTGAAGTAATCCCCCATTCGTATAATTATTTTTATTTATACTTCCCACTTATCAAATAATCCTTTAAATATTGTTTAAGTTTATTATTTATTTAAAGAGCTCTTCAAGGTCGGCAACACATCGGCAATCACCCTGGTATTGCAAATGTCCATAGGCGGCGGTGACCACTTACCATCATGTGGACCGTCTGCCTGTTTGTCAACCTAATGACATAAAAAAAAGTACCTAGGTATTTTTTAATTGCAGTAGTAGCGTCAAATATTTGAGAAATTTAGAAGTAGGTACACCTACAGTAGAAAAAATCGCTTGATGATCCATGCCGGAGTCTTCTCAGTTTCTTAAAAGTGTATTCCTTCCTAGAGTCAATTGTAACGTTCGTAAGTGTCTTATCAGGGCCTAAGGTGAATAAAATGATTCTCCAAAAATATTAGTTTTTTTTTGTATAATTCGGAAATGCATCGGAAGGAACCTACTTATGAAAGTCAAAGCTACAGAAGTTATCAACATTATTTTATTTAGTGCTTATTCCGTATCAATGTGGGATCGCCGATCACTTAAGTTTATTGTTTTTAAATTACTTGAACGATGAGAACGTAATTGTTACACTCAGCCCTCAATTTACCACAAGCAAACCTATTTGGGAAAAAATAGAAATTATGTTAACTTTATAGGTGTTTGAGACGTTTCAAATTCAAAAGAAAAAACCAGTGACCTACTTTTGTATTTTGGAAGGGGACAACAACTGCCTTTAGCCGACCCTCCTATTGCGAACAAGGGTTGCCCGAAGTCATTGACTTGCCTGTCTGGAGGTCGATGAACGATACGACTCGTATCGCAACATTTTGGAACAAATTCTTTATTGTCCCAATTTTCTTTAATTTTAATTTATAAGTGTGTATGTTTTCATTCCAAATACAGAGCTTAGCGATTATGTCACTAGGTACCTGGGGAATAACCCATTCGTAGACTCCACAGTGACACCCGAGTACATAAACAGGAGCAAATGTGTAGCCAGTTTAAAACCGCAGAATGCGAATCCATTGTTACATAAAGTAACTCGAACCAGCGAGCAGTCGCAGTAGGTATCCACGTGATGATGCTGTCACGGTCCATCAGTCACTGCGACTGGAGCCGAGAGCTGACCCCTCGACACACCTTCGTGGCCACTCGTGCGTGGTCGGCTCTCATTCCTAATGTTCCACTCATTTTTGTAACTGTTGATGATTCAGACAAAGAAGAAGACGTATCATTATTTTTATACACTTTCAATACAATTTTACAACATTTTAAAACCACAGAAAACACTTGACTGTAAAAATACAGGTGATTTCAAAGTAAGCATTATTCGCACGCAGCCCCCTTTGGCATAAGAGAAGGTTAAAAACCGGCCAAGTGCGAGTCGGACTCGCGCACGAAGGGTTCCGTAAAAATCGCAAAGAAATCACGTTTGTTGTATCGGAGCCTTTAAATATTTATTTTATTCTGCTTTTAGTATTTGTTGTTATAGCGGCAACAGAAATACATCATCTGTGAAATATTTCAACTGACTATCGCGGTTCTTGAGATACAGCCTGGTGACAGACAGACGGACATACAGCGAAGTCTTAGTAATAATAAAAATCACATCACGTGACAAAAGACACGTGACAGTACCTATCTATGACAATAATATGAATGTTGCCTACTAACATTCAAGAAATAATATTTATAACATCTGAAAAACATAGATAAATCATCTAAAGATGTTCGAAAATAGCGAATATTTTTTTTTTTTAAATAGTTGTATCTTACAGGACTTATTTTCGTAATTTACCAGTGTTTCCCATAGACAAAGTTGTTAATATCTATCTATGAGTAAGTATTACCAACAACTTCCAACCTTGTATAGAATGCACATAAAAATGTTACAACATGATGGTAAGTGATAAGTTCGTACTTCGCACACACTTGAACACAGCCCAGCTTATCGTTCAGTAAACTTTACTTACAAGCGTGGGTACGTATGTGTAATAGGGCTTAACTACGAAAGCACCTCGGTATGAGCAAGATAATGAAAACCTCAAAAATACTGTCACATTTTCACGCTAGTAATAATATCTCACTTGATTTGATTCAGTTATGGCGTCGATGATAAAAGTAGAGTTAAAAGAAACTATCAGAAATTAGTCGGCTTGTTGAGATTTTTGGCATAGTAAAATATAGTAAAACTAGCTTTTGCTCGCGACTCTATCGCATGGTTCTTTTATAGCGGAATTGTGACTTAACCCTTTAGGTACGTTGATTTTAAAAAAGTTGGTAATGTCCTCCATCCGTATAACAAATATCTAAATCAGTTTAGCCGTTTAGCATTAAAAACCAAGCAGACAGACATATTGTAGAGTTACTAACACATTTTATCAGTATTTATTTAGTGAAAAAAAAAGAAAAATTCAATTAAAATAACGAATAGGTCTTTGTTGTTATAGCGGCAACAGAAATACATCATCTGTGAAAATTTCAAATGTCTAGCTATCACGGTTCATGAGATACAGCCTGGTGACAGACAGACGGACAGTAGAGTCTTAGTAACAGGGTTTCCGTTTTTACCCTTTGGGTACGGAACCCTAAAAATAGCAAGAAAACTAACAAAGCGTTGTTATAACATGACAATCGGAAGCACCCGTTCGACGGGTGTCGAGTTTCAAAGTAACAGACGCAGTCGGGAGCGATAACTAGTTCACTGTGACATGTTGAAATGTAGGTGAGTCGATACGACTGCAATAATGCAGATAAAATATACTTACAACTGAATTATTTATCGTCTTAATCTATCTACATGTCGCAGGCAAACACTGAACAAGAAATGTATAGAAATCAATGGAATGGCTTCTTTCCATGTTTATAGCATGTATCATAGCTACTTACACAAGTAATCTGGGAATGGAACCCACGACCGTGCGGTAGTGTTTTTAGAAACGACAACAACCGGCTTGTCAGTTATTAAATGAAAACATTTAGGTACACACACGGCTGATCCCAAATCCCAAACTAAGCGGAGCATTTACAACTTTTAGTAAATAACATACATAAAATAGATAATAACACCCAGACTCAGTACAAACAGATGGATGTCCTGGGCGGGAATCGAACCCACGAACTGTGGCGTGATAGTGTTTACCAAGGAACGGGCCGTCAGTCATAATTGTCTTCTTAGACACGCATCAGGCAAGATATAACTAGATTTTAGCAGTCAGTTTTATAATCAAAAGATTCGTAGAATGTCTGAATCAAAAGCACATTCTTCATATGATCCTCACATAAACAAAAATACTTTGTGAATATTTTTCACGTATCAATAAACACCTCATAGTTTATGTTATAGATCGGTCCTTGAAACTGCATTATACAAATCATAAGAACACTTCGACTCGGCACTTACCGCCGTCATAAATCGTATTCACATAAAAACTGAACATCTAATAAAGTCCGTATGCGTAGGATGAACAGATCTACATTTCACGCTATTGTTATGATATGACACACGCTTTGGTAAAATAGAATCTCATACCTTTGCATGATTTATGGCATACTTGGCCTATCACGCCATACGTCATTGGTTCGATTTTGGGAATGCAATCGTTCTCGCAAGATCTCGGCCGTTTTTACCGAGATTAATCTCGGCCAAAAATCTGACGAGATTTCATAGGAGCCTATCCCTGCTAGCGTAAAAGCTGAAAGTGCGATCTCTACGGCTGGTTATTTAGCCTGCAAAATTAGAAGCTGTATGCTGTATGAGATTATCGGTTTTTTTTATGTTAACTAAAAATAAAATAAAAATCTATAATCCCACTAATATTATAAATGTGAAAGTTTGGATAGATGGATGTTTGTTTGTTACTCTTTCACGAAAAAACGGCAGAACGGATTTAGATGAAACTTGGCACACATGTAGTTTATGTCCTGAACTAAAACATAGGATACTTTTTATCCCGGGAAAAGATAAGATCACTCGGGAATGCTTGTGAAACCGCGAGGGACATTAAGTATGATTTCCCTAGTGCGATTCCCATCCAGGACAGACATTTTGTGTGTACAACATGTCTGCTCTGAGTCTAGGTGTAGAATGTATTTCAAAAGTAGTATATCAGTTATCTGGTTTCCATAGGATCGGATCCCTTAGGATCAGATAGCCGTGTATGAACAATGTCCCAAGATAGGTAGTAATGAAATGAAATGAAATGAAATTGTTTATTTATCCAAATAGGCCTTCACAGGCACTTATGAAAAGTCAGACTCTAAATGCTCGGTTCGGAAGGTTGCTTTTGCTGAGAAGAGCCGGCAATAAACTCAGCAATTACTCTTTTCAAAAACAACTTACACCTATTACATTCAATAATTATTTATCTAGTCTCACTGACAATATTTGCGTGTTATGGCCGCTTAAATAGTAATCTACAGAATTTAATTATGACCGACTTAATAAACAACAAACTCGCATAGACCAGCCCCCACAAGCAGCACCTGTTCACAAGTATGACGCGTGTGGCAGCCACCGCCCTCCTCGCACATATTATAGGGAAGTGAGCGACCCGCCACACGATATAGATCCAAAGCCATTATTATTAGATATGTTGGGTATGAGTTTAAATGAATAGCTATTTTCATATTGCTTCAGTACGTTATCTCTACATACGTTAGTAATATAAGCTACATCATAATAATTTACTTAACGGAAAGCTTATCACACAAACGCCTTGTAATAATTCTATAAAAAACACCGGCCAAGTGCGAGTCGGACTCGCGCACGAAGGGTTATTGTATGGGAGCCCCCCTTAAATATGTACTTTATTTTAATTTTATTATTTATTATTAAAGTAAAAATACAACTGAGTATTTTGTGAATATTTCAAGTGCCTACCTGTTGCCATTATTGATATCGAGCAAAAAAGGGCAAAAATAGCTTTTTTTGTATCGGAGCCCCCCTTAAATATTTATTTTATTTTGTTTTTAGTATTTTTTGTTATAGCGGCAATAGAAATAAATAATTTGTGAAAATTTCAACTGTCTAGCTATCGCGGTTCTTGAGATACAGCCTCGTAACAGACAGACGGACGGACAGACGGACAGACAGCGAAGTCTTAGTAATAGGGTCCCTTTTTTACCCTTTGGGTACGGTACCCTAAAAACCGTCGTATTGGAGTTTACTTTGAGTATAAACAAACATAAAATGTTCTGGAACATTCATAATAACTCTGTTCCAATATCTGTGGATGGATGGTTGAATATTTCTTTAGCTTTGTTCAGTCGGACGTCCTTTCCTTACAATAATAACTATAGTGGTGGCGTATTAAGACAAACTAAATATTATGATCGTTTGTCTTCATAAATTATCTTTTCTACTGCTTTTTGAATATTCGTGTTATTGCCCAAGGCTGTGGAGCTATTTTCCTTTCAACTAGTAGTTTACGTGATCCTATCTCATTTTTCTTCAACGAAGGCCAGTTTTTGCTTAATATCTGTAGAAACGTTTATCCGCTTCAGTTGTTTTTATCAAGGTCTTTGCTATCAAATGTGGATAAGAAGGAAACTTGCCTGAAGGTATTTCAAAAGTTAGATTTACATCCATACTAAACCAAGAACCTGTCTGTACTAAGGTGGAGTCTAATCCAGTCGATCTTGAGGTTTCGGTGAAAGAAAACCTCATATGGATACCTACCATATTACGGTGTTAGGGTACTTTTGTAGTACTCGCCTGATAGCCATCACCCTCATGTTGAAAATTTGGCGCCAAGCCCATAGGTACCTATCACGCCATAGGTCGTGGATTCGATTCCCATCCAGGACAGACATTTGTATTCATGAACATTTCTGTTTGTCCTGAGTCTGAGTGTAAGTATTTGACTTTAAAAGAAAAATTAGTTTATGTAGTATATCAGTTATTTGGTTTCCATAATACAAGCTCTGCCTGGATCAACTGGTAGTGTGTAGAAAATTATTCAGTTTAAAAAGTAATCGCGATGAAATGTGATAGAGAGGTCGTTCTTGAAAGTGAAGTAACGGTAAAGAAGTTAATCCGATACAAAAGTACGTGTCCCGACACACGTTGTGGGCCCTTTAAGTAGACTGCATGATAATGTAGAGACAGCCCAGTGCCCACTGACCCAATAACTGTGACATTACTCGCCTATTTATGATTCGTGCATCTAATATTAATGAAACTCGAGTTTCTGACATTATTTTGAATACCAAAGTAGTCATTGATCATGATATTTCTAGTTAGCTCAGTGATAAGTTAAAACAAATTAGTATTGGTTGAATAACAGTGTATTTATGCACACACTAGGTGTCTCCTGCGGTATCTCCCGCGCTCCCGAGGAATCTGAGTTTATTGCCAGTTCTTCTCAGCAAAAGCAACCTTCCGAACCGAGCATTAGAGTCTGACTATTCATAAGTGCCTGTGAAGGCCTATTTGGATGAATAAACATTTAACTTACCGAGGTAAATGGTATCCTAGGCTTTATTCCAGAATATGATCTACGTTGAGTAAGAAACATACAAATAATACCAAAGAACAAGTCGTCAGACAAGTACCTATCATAAGGTATCTACGTTCGCTTTGAAAATAGTAATTGCTGATTTTATTGCCGGCAATTCTCAGCAAAATCAACCTTCCGAACCGTGTATAGTCTGACAATTCACAGGTGCTCGAGAACAGGCCTATATTAAAAACACAATAATTATTGCTGCTTTCTATTGAAAACAAGGCGATGATAGCTCAGTGGCAAGTGACGTCGGATACCGCGTCGAAGGTCGTGGGTTCGAATCCTACAATGAGCTTGAGCCTTCGGTGAAGGAAAACATCGTGAGGAAACCATAGCACGGTGGTTGGTACTTTGTAGTACCCGACTGGCTGGCTACCACCCTCAAGTTGAAAATCTGTCGCCAAGCACCCATCGGTGTGTTCCGACAGCTGCACTTGAGAGCCAGTTCCCATCTAGGCTATGTGTGCTTACCACCTTCGGCCACATCATCACTTACCTTAAATATAATTAAAGAAGCGATGATGGAGACTAATTAGGTGTAATTACAACAGTTAGGCAGTTGTCTTCTATACAGATACTATCTCAAATTCTGATTCACAATCTAGCTTAGACTCTAGTTTGCACATGTCACTTTTCGGTGTTTCAAGAAGTTTGTTAAAACGAGTATGTATCTTAGTATTGAATTTGTGAATGAAGGTTCCCTCCCTACCTAATACCTTTGCAATAGCCACGCAGCACGGCGATTCACGAACTGAATACAAATCGAGGCATTAGCTCACTATCGCACTTGTGTGCCGACTGCTGAGCGTTGGACGATGACTTAGGTCGCAGGACATCGCTCAGGAATGCTAACCGACTGTTAGGACAAATGAGAAATTTGTAGTCACTTCGCAAAGTAGAAACTCTCCTAGCCAGATACGCACGAGTATTAATGATTGGGAATATTAACTTAATGATTTTATGGATATGGTACCAGTTCAGTGGAGACTTTTAAAATTAATCATCAGTATATATTGAAATGCCTTTCAAATACCACCAATATCTCTGTTGCTGATCTAGGCTTCCATCTTTAACCCAATTTGTGGTAGCAAATTTCATCCGCGGCCAAAATATGAATATTAACCAGTTAAGACTAGCATTTGCTATTTCATATTTTTTTTGATAAAAATATCAAGTATTTTCAAAATTAAAAAAAAAATTGATGCAAATTTTAGATGTGTTTTTGAACTTACGAACTTTGTGAGCTGTGAGAGCATAGATAGATAAACAAGTAGTGGAACTGATTAGATTTTTAACCAGCTTTGTTTCGCAGGTCCCCGTGCGTGCAGCTGCAGCGTGGTGTCCTCTAGTGGCATGTCATGGTGCGTCATGGTGGGGTGGCACGGTGGCTGGCGGCCCTCGTGGTCCTGCTGCTGCCGCTTGCACACTCCGACGTCATCTTCCGAGTGCCTGAAGTGCTGGTGAATAGCCTTGTCGTAACCTTACCCTACCCTATGATGTGTTTGCTGATGGGAACTGCTATAATCGGTCTTTCGGGACCAAAAAAAATGTTCGAAACGTTACTACATTACAGTAGTCACTAAGATAGGATTTTATGTTTTTAGGGTTCCGTACCTCAAAAGGAAAAAACGGAACCCTTATAGGATCACTTTGTTGTCCGTCCGCCCGTCCGTCCGTCTGTCAAGACACTTTTTCTCAGGAACGCGTGAAGGTATCAAGCTAAAATTTATATCAAATACTCAAGTTTACTGTTACTTGGAGCTGTAAAAAAATCAAACTTCAAAGCCAACGCAATCAAAAGATACAGTTTATGCCGCAAATTTCCGCAAATTTTCGAAACTCGCAAGGGAATCAAAACCTACAGGGTACTTCCCGTGAACTCAGAATCATAAAATTTGGTACGAAGCAACGTCTTACAGCACAGATAAAGTAAATACCAAAAAATAAAAAAGTTGAAAATTAAAGGGTGTCCCCATACAAACATAGTTACCACCAATTAAGATAGACCTTTGAGTTGTATGGGCGCTCATACAATTTAGAAGTCTAGCTTAAGTAGCTCTCACCCCTAATAAGGTAATCAAAAACGTAATCGAAAAAAAAATGAAAAAAATCCTCGAGACCCCATTACCGTGATGAACGAACTATTTACAAGTTTGTACGGAACCCTCGGTGCACGAGTCCGACTCGCACTTGACCGAGTCCACTAAGCTGGCAAACAAGCAAGCTCTTCACAATCACAATATTGTCTCCTTTCCTCTATATCTTTTATGTTATGAATAATTTAGTTCATCCATGGTATCCCAGGTCCGTCACGCAGCGGCGTCGAAGCCGGTAGGCACGGGACGCGGGCCGGCCGGCGCGGGTGGCAACACGTCACGACTGAACCACTCCGAGTGGACCGAGGGTGCAGGCGAGGGAGCCCTACAGATGCAGTACGAGGAGTACTTCGTGGAACATGACATCGCCACAGCTGACGCCAGGAACTCTGCCAGAGCGCTCAACCTTGATGACAGTGAGTTTCACTTGTTAATCTTGCTGCAATGTGAGGTTCGGTGGGAGGATGAATGCATTCAGGATAGTTAGATGATCTTGTTAGAGATTAGAGATCTTAATCAAGACTCCCTTGAATGGTGTAGCAAAGGCAGTAGTCTAAAATCCTAGAATAAGCTTGAGCTGTCGGTGAAAAAAAACATCGTGAGGAAACTATGTGATTATGTGACACCTACCGATGTGATTTACCTTCAGATTACGGTGAAGTGTTTTTTTAATAATAAAATTAATGTGGCCTCCACTCCACATAGCGGGCGGTACTTCAAACATCCTAAAAACGCTCAGAGTGTGATGACGCAACAATTACTTGAGACTCAATTAAACTCCAGCCGACGACTGCTCGCAAATTGGGGCGAGGACTGAATTTAACAAGGATTAAAGAATACCTACTCCGTTCTCGCAAATAAGTATGTTCAATCTATGAATTAATGCGATGAGTGGACCCCCCTAGGCTTTGTGCGCTTATCACCGTGACTGCATCATCACCAAAAGCTATCATCTTACTGTGACAATTACTCGGCTCAGCAAAGTTAGGGGCAATCTATACGTTTCTATAATAAATTACATAGTCATAGAAATTTTAGATCAATCAAATGTTTAGTTTGCTCAATACCTAAGTCATGTCACAAGTCTAACAAGCACGCAAGTGGACCACCTGATGGTAAGTGACTACCATCGCATATGGACACCGCATTTATAACATTTGTATGTGTAGACGTAGACGTACTGTTTTTATTATTAACTTTGGTTAAGCCAATTGTCTGGCATGTAGGCGTAACCATTAACAATTAATCGAATAGATTGGTAATTCCCATCTTAGTGGGCAACATTTATTAAGTACACGGAACCATTCCGCACCAGCAAAGCGCAGACCTCTTAGTGCATATATTTATTAATAGCCGTGACATTTGTTAATTAAACCTTGTCCACACCACACTAGGTACATTATTAATTACTGCCCAGTGATGAGTTGATGACACAAATTAAAATCACTGTTGTGAAACCAAGGAGTACTTATAAACAAAACACCACAGGAACAATATTGCTAGAAATAATACATTTCTCGAAACGGTCTGAATGTTGTCTATTTTGGATTTCATATAATTCTATAATTAAAATGTCTAGTCAATGCTATAGTCAAACATTGTAGTCATTTTCTTCCTCAGTGACAGCAAGACAAGTCCATATTTAAAATAGTAATGTCTCGTCATCTAAATAGACGTGTAAGTTGGACAGCCTCGATGCTTATCAAATCCGAATTTCCAATTCAATGAGTTATGTTTCCAATTCCAAAAAATATTGGTTTTCAGAAATTACTTGTACTCCGCAAATTCCCATTGAGTGAGTGTTATGACGTAGTATAAAAGAGCGCAAACTTCTGCCCAATTATTCGGCTGGAGCTACCTCCCTCAAGTTAAATATCTGGTGTGTTCTGGGAGATTCATTTGAGAGTCCAGGATTCATTGACTACATTTTCAGCATCATATCTGTCGTGAATAAAAAATAATGGTACTACTACCACTGATCGACAGTATAGTTTGAGGCAAAGTTTCCCCAGTTCTACTTCACCTGTGCTTATCACCGCCGGTTACGTCATCACATTCCCTGGTGAGGTTATGGTAAAGCCAATCTATAAGATTTTTGTTTAGTGGAGTAGGAAATAATAGTTATTTGTTATACAAGAGTGGAAAGTTGTTTATTAACCTTAATTTAAAAAAAAGGACACCAAGAAAGTTCATAGTCTAAGTTTTTGACAAATTAAAAAATGATTCTTTTATTTCATTTTTTAATATGCGTAAATTAGAATTTTTTATGTATTTTTGTATTAGTTTAAGAATAAAATTGTTAAACATTTGAAAAAAAAAAAGCCAATATAGTCAGATGGTCCAAAAATATTTAAAAAATGTAACGTTGCTGAGTTTCTTGCCAGTTCTTCTCAGTTGAAGGCTGACTTCCGAACCGGTGGTTACTTCTGTAATTCGATCTTCATAAGTGCCCTTCTTGGGCCTAAACTGAATAAATGGTTTTGACTTTGGCTTTGACTTTGATGTATAATAAATTCGGTACCATGGAGGGAGAAGTAAATAGGTTTAATGATGATTTGAATTCACAAACTTAGTGCACACGATGTTCTATTTACTTTATCCTCTAGAGGATAATAACGGCTTTTACACTCAGATATCGAAGAGCAAAAATACTCTTTCCGAGATGGTGGGATGAAAAAGTCTTCATAGCCTACATAGGATTTTGCCCCGATCTTTGAGTTCTATTTTATTTGCCTTTGAAAGTGTTTATTTAGTGTCTCACCCTCACGATACTAAGAAATGTAATGGTTTTCTATAAACTGAAATCGTTGGAGCTGACAAGGTCACAACATCAAATAAAGTGAAACGTTGAGCGTTGAGAAGCATTTCATAACTGTCTAATTATAGACACTGGAGTTATAAATTCAGCGGAGTAAGAAGTGTTTTTGTATAAATAGATGTATTGATAATTTATTGCGAACTTATCTCGGAACTGATGACTTAATATCGAGGCAAAGAATACTAACTATATCTATGTAAAGAAGCGACACTCACCCTCCGCCAAGATATCGTCGCCCGCAACGAACGATTCGTACGTAGAAGTGTTGCGATGTCGTGATTGGCTTATTTCAGCCCACGCACACACACAAAACTTGTACATACAGGCCAGTGCTTCGTAGTAGTAGTAGGTAATGAATTAATTCGCTTGTATCAAGTGTCGGGGATGTGATCGATGTCATCCAAATTACGTTTATCAATAATTAACTGTCCTCCGTATTTTCAACCGCATTCCCGTGGGATCTTATCTTTCCCTGGGATAAAAATATAGCCTATATTACTCAAGGATAATGTAGCTTTGTAATGGTGAAAGAATTTTTAAAATCGGTCGAGTAGTTTTTTTGTTAAACCGTAACAAACAAACAAATGATCAAATCTTTCCTCTTTATAATATTAGTTTAGATTTCGTCAAAAATATGTATGTTAAACTAGCAATTCCGTGGTTTGTTATCATTTCCCTACCGGTGTGCCAAGTTTTATCGAAATCCGTTCAATAGTTTTTTTTGAAAGAGTAACATCCATGTAAAATGTATTAGAGTAAGTAATAATAAGATAAACAAGTAGCGCTTTGGCAATATGCTTAGCTACCCCATCTACGAGTAATACATACTTACAAGCTTTCACTTCGCAGTTTCACCCGCATCTTCGAGATTTTTATTTTTTTTATTTTTATTTTTATTTTTATTTATTAGGCTTATCAGAAGTATTTACATTATATAAAACACAGATATACTAGCAACTATAGATTGTTAACAAAACATAAATACTTATTAAAGAAAGCACCACATGCAAAAAAAAAACAATATACAAGTAAAATAATAAAGCACTACGGAAATAATAATTACATGTATATATAAGTTACCAAAGACTTGACTGAGAAGAATAAAAGAAAACAAGATTTATATAAAAAGAAGAAATCAAGAATTATATAAAAAAAAGAACAAATCAAGTTTTATAATCATTCACACAACAAGTATATATTTTTTATAAAACTATTGAATGAATCCACATGGATATCCAATTTGTCACTACATTTATTATACAGCCGACAAAGGCGCGGAACGGGAGAGTTTGCTCCTAAAACAGATGAAATTAGTCAGGGATAATGGTGAAAGAATTCCAAAATCGGAGCATTAGTATTATGGGTCACCAATATGGAGGAGCGAGGTGTTAGACTCCTCCATTGAAAAGGGAAGATCTTCCGCCAGGCTAGGTCATCGTGCCTGGGGACCGCGGTCCAACTGTTGATGTTAGAATCAAGTATATATGCAGATCGCATAGAAAACTTCGTAAGCGCGATGTAGGTTATTGAAGCGCCATCTATCTAGGAGTCGAGCGAACTATATCTATGTGTAGATAGATGTCGCTACAGTATATTCTCCTACATTCAAACATACAAACTATACCTGTTTCATATTAGTGGTAGATCATTAAAAGGCTCATAATGAGCATGCCGTGACTGTCACCTCCACGTAGTGTCCACTCATATCAACCATCTATAATTCACTTACATTATTGTACATGAACATGTGATGCACATTCATGTAGGTACATATGATGGACACAACAAGCACCTACCTACCTATTATTTGCCTACATTGGAACACGAAAATCTTCTAGTTTCTTTTTCTTTTGTATGGTATTTGCATTTATGGCAAGTGATTGTTTGTGTATCTGTTCTTTAATTTTTTTTTAAACGACTGTATCGATTTTTTATGGATGATTTAGAGATCGCCTGGTGCTAAGACCACGACCTGGGGATAAGGGGATGCGAGTGTTTCTTTTTTTTTCTCTAAAACGGCGCTGGACCCATTTTATTGGTTATTTTTTAAGGTGTTGCAGTAAAATACGTAAATTAAAATTGTGTACCTTTATCTAAAAGCAGTCGATCCCGCTGCTCCCAAGAAATTTCCAGCAGTATAGCCAAAACAAGTAGTGTCATTTTTTGAAAAGCTAAATCATTACATGCTACAGTCTTACTTCTGCCTTACTCATTAAAAATCTATTTGTGGAATACGTAGAATTAATAGGTAAAATCGTCTCATATTCTTTGACCACCTTTCTGCGTCACTTTATACTATGATTATAATTAAGTTGCAATAAACTAGCACCATGAAATGGTGTCGCCAGCTAATTAGATGGTTTGATTAATAAGTGCACCGTGCGACTGCGCTTGCGCATCCTCGCATTACCGCCGCAAATGATCAAGAATTAAATATATTAATTGTAGGCCAATAATAATAACATGCATCATAATGTGCTTGGTCAACCACAATAACAGTTTACGTGGTTTTTAGGGCTCCTAGCCAATTAGAAAAATCGGAACCATTTAGTAATTTTGGCATTACATGACATTTGAAAGTTAGGTGTCTGATAACCGCTGGACAACTGTCCAGAGAAATTAAAAAAAAAACTAGTTGACATAACCGAGTGGGATGTGTTTAGATAGGTCTTCAAAAGTTATGTTGGGGTAAATTACTTTTAATTTGCCAATATTTGGTGAAAGCAAATTCTAGTGCTAAAAAATGTGCCCCCTTCTAACTTTTGAACTAGATTAAAAATATAGTAGAACCTTTCCCTGAAAGTTGGTTTGAATACGATAGATTGTGTAGTTTCTGAGATTACATATATTTTCGGTTATTGTCAAAATAACTTTGTCTTTGAACAATACTATGAAACAAAAACTTTACTTGCTGCTGACTACACAAAAATTGTAACTATAACCTGCATTTAATTTAATGCATAGGTACTACGGTACCCTACACAATGCGTTGTCATACATGCACTTGGTCGGTCTAGATGAGTCAGGTTAGGAAAAACATACGAGAATCATTATTGTGACAAAATGCCTTACTCACTCACGCCATCGTTAGGGATAGAACGTTGAAAAACCTTTCCTAAGTGGACGCCTACTATAAAAGAATCCTGGGTTTTTAAGGACAGACTGACAGGACAAGTCTTTTAATTTAACTAACTCTTTTTAACTAATATTATAAAGAGGTTTGGATTTTTCAGTCCCTGAGGGGCTGAATAAAATAATCCTTTATTGGTGATTGATCAAGTCATATATAAAAAACAAGTGGGAAAACTTTCAATTTTTTATTCCCAGTGGTTTAGTTTGTAAGTTGACAGTCAGTCATCCAGAATTACCTCGATTCAACTGATGTAATCGCTCTTCCACATATTATGTCTTTTAAATTTAATACGTAACTTCACTCCAACTATTCTGTTAGGTACATGATAGTGTTTTAAACAAACACAATTTATACGAAACGGATCCTACGCGAAATAAAAAGGTCGTAAACTACACGCGGAATGCAATCGCATAGAATTTAATGGTCGGTGTCCGGTGACGTCATACAACTACCCCTTTTATAACTACGTAGTTCTGTTATTACTCGTAGTCATCTCATGAAAGCCACTTGACTGCCCACATGCCGATTATTATCTTGTTTGATTGTAGGGGGTGGATATACCGCTGAAAAGCTTAGTGTTTAATAATGTCTTCTGGAATTCGCTTTAGGTTAGGTCTCGTTAGTCAATTTAATATTCAAATGAATTCACTTGTGAGCGTGATCCCGGCGCTTAACAATGAGGTATGCTTCATGCATATTAAAAGTAACTAAATAAAAAAAAAACTAAATAATTAGGTACCACGTTATATTAGACACCTGTGACTTTACACCTGTCATAAATAAATATACTGGGACATTCTTCGCTCACGATGAACTGATCCCAAACTAAGCAGAGCTTGTACTATGGAAACTAGATAACTGATATATTAAGTACATTGTTTTTTTATATACATACTTAAATAGATAATTACAACCAGATTCAGAATTTAAGGAGACATTATTCACTAACGGCCTGATGCTAGTAGTAGAGAAATCAGTTTTCATTGAACAATTTGTTTTTACGTGTCACAACACAATATGAGAAGGTCGGCTGGCGGTAGGCGGTTCGTACGTAACGTACAAATTATAAGTTACAGCTCCCAAATGCTGTAGTCCTCAAGGTCTGGGGCGTGCTATCACGTCTGTCACGGTATTGTCCGGCTCGGTACCTACTACACACTAGTACTGCATCGGTTAAACACATACTGAACCTATGTTATTTATTATACTTAAAAACTGTAGTTTGTTGATAACTCAATTTCATGACAATCTGTCGCCAAGATAGTCTAGGAGTTGTAAAAGATCGGCAACATATTGCCAATACTCGAGGTATTGTGGTAACCTGTCTGCAAGTCAGACTTCTGACATAGGCGATGATAGCTCAGTGGTAAGTGACGTCGAATACCGCGACGAAGGTCGTGGGTTCGAATCCTACAATGAGCTTGAGCTTTCGGTGAAGGAAAACATCGTGAGGAAACCATAGCACGGTGGTAGGGTACTTTGTAGTAACCGACTGGCTGGCTACCAGCCTCAAGTTGAAAATCTGTCGGCAAGCACCTATCGGTGTGTTCCGACAGCTGCACTTGAGAGCCAGTTCCCATCTAGGCTTTGTGTGCTTACCACCTTCGGCCACATCATCACTTACCATGGTGAGATTGTGGTCAAACACAAGCTTATCTAGAATAAAAAAAAAAACATAAAAAAGTCATTTTCTCTATTTTTCTAAGCTCTATACTTTTTTTTAGAATTATACGAGACTGGGATCTTATTTAGGTAGGTCAAATTTCATTTATTATCCATTTGAAAACCTACAAATTTACATTGGGCAAAAAGGTACACGTTACATTCGTTGATATTTTAAAACTATCAATCAATAGGATTTGCTAAAGAATGCAGTCATGAAAGCATTCCAAGGACTTAACACTTTGTTAATGTAATAAATAATAAACACTTAAGCGGTTGTTTATCAAGAATTCCCTATTTATGAGGTCTCGTAAAAACGTGTCAGATTAAAAGCTTTATATACAAATGCGCTGTGATCCGATACAGCTGGTTGAGCATTAGTTATAAGTTTTTTATCTGATAGAAATCTGCCCTCGATCACAGCAGCCTTCGGTTTGTCGCCGTCTCGAATAGCTGTTTTTGTATCACGTCTTTTGTGATGATTGAAAACAATTCTAATTCTGTCTTAAAGCAGAACTAATTTACCAATTTCACGTCTAAGGAAGTACTCTCAGAAATTAACTACTTTTATTCATCTTAGTTTGTGTTTTCCACTGTGTTAGGATACTTCGTACACACTCGGTGTTTTCCGGCTTTCCGTTGAAGTAGGTATATATACGATAATTTAATTGATGTTTGAAAAACATCCAACAACAGCTACCACCGTGCTATGGTTGCCTCACGATGTTTTCCTTCACCGAAAGCTCAAGCTCAGTGTAGGATTCGAACCCACGACCTAAATAAACCTAACCTAATCTAATGACCTAAATTGGTGTATTATAATTTTTCTGTGCTTTTCGATGGTAATTAACTGATTTTAGTAACTTTGTGAACCAAACACTTCATTTTTGACATCGAATTCGTCTAATCTCACATCACAAAATAAGCGCGCCACAATGGCCGCGTTTGAATCACCCGAAAATGATAGTGATTTTAATTAAAAAAAAATAGCTTAATGGTTAAGATTTTGGGTGTGTTATATTTTTTTTTTGGTAATGTCCGTAGAAACGTTTAAAACAATAAAAAAAAAATACATAAAAAATTATAACCCGCATTATTTTTTATTTTTTTTATGTCACAAGTGACAACGAGGCAGGCGGGTCACCTGATGGTAAGTGACCACCGTCGCCTATAGACATTGGCAATACCAGGGGATTGCTAATGTGTTGTACACCTTATTACAATGCCTTAAAGGCGATTACAATGCCTTAAAGGCGACTTATAGACTATTAGTTACCTACAGTAGTTTTTGCGTGAAAGAGTAACAAATATCTTGATATCCTAACAATTATTTACAACAGCAGAAGATAAGATGTACAAAGCAAAGGCTTTCGTTTGTAAAATGCAATTTTTCGCTAATAAATATAACACGATACTGTATTATACTAAGTGTGAGCGAACACAGGAAGTCTGAGTGACTATATTATAATTCAGTCTTTATTTATACAGTACCTACCTGGTGCACATCCCACGTCCCAAGTATGGCCAAATAACTCTTCACTTACTTATTAATATACGACTAGCTGTTCCGCGCGGTTTCACCCGCGTTCCCGCGGGATCTTATCTTACCCGGGATAAAATATAGCATATGTTAATCTGGAATAATGTAGCATTCAAATGGTAAAAGAATTTTTAAAATCGGTCCAGTACTTTTTGAGCCGATTCGTTACAAACATACTTACATACAAATCTTTCCTCTTTATAATATTAGTTTAGGTACCTACATAAGTTTGTACGAGTGCTGCACTAACCCAAGGCGATAACAGCTCAGTGGTAGTGACTTCGGAGGTCGTGAGCTCGAATTCTAAAATGAGCTTGAATTTTCGGTGAAGGAAAACATAGCATTGCGGGGTACTTTGTAGTTCTCGACTGGCTGGCGGTACCCTCAAGGCAACGGAAGTCACTTACCATCAGGTGACCCGCCTACAGTTCTCATACTGACATAAAAATAACATAGATAAATAGTAATGTGGATGTGACATTAGTATCACTTCAATATAATATGTGCGAGGGCGGTGGCTGCCACACGCGTCATACTTGTGAACAGGTGCTGCTTGTGGGGGCTGGTCTGTGCGAGTTTGTTGTTTATTAAGTCAGTCATAATTAAATTCTATAGATTACTATTTTGCCGCCATAACACGCAAATATTGCCAGTGAGACTAGATAAATAATTATTGAAGTTGTTTTTGAAAAGAGTAATTGCTGAATTTATTGCCGGCTCTCCTCAGCAAAAGCTACCTTCCGAACCGAGCATTTAGAGTCTGACTATTCATAAGTGCCTGTGAAGGCCTATTTGGATGAATTAATATTTCATTTCATTTCATATCCCCTAAAATTGTTGGATGTTTATGATCAAATGGTGATTTGTTTGTATTCCAGTACCTAGGACGCGCGCGGGGTGCGGCTCGTGCAGCCGGCGCGACCTGGAGTACTGCGAGTCGCGCATGCTGTCCGACCACTGCTGCTGCGAGCGACGCTTCGTGCCGGAGCCCTTCCCGTGGCTGCCACACACGTGCTACGCGGGCCCCGCGCGCTGCCGCCCCCGCGCCGGCGACTGCGTCCGCTACACGCGCCTGCGGGACTGCTGCTGCATACATACACTTGCCAAAAAATGTTACTATGTTTTCCGTACCGTACTTTCTCCATAATATTCATATGGTGTATGAAACTTCATACATATTATAAACGTAATAGTCTTTGTCTTGGTTTCTCCTTATTCACGGCACAACAGGACGTATTGAAGTTATATTTTGCAAAAGAAGAGATAGTTTATGGGACGGAGAGTGAAATTGGCTAACTTATTATTCTGGGAACGTAGGTAAAACTGCGGGCCGAAGCTTCAAAAAATAGTAAAGACCATAAATAAAATAACAATTTGAAGTAGTACAACATCATGAGGAAATTATAGAACAGTGGGAGGTTAGGTACCTACTTTGTAATACCCGGCTCAGCTGGGTGGCTACCACCATCAAATCTAAGACCTATCACCGAGCTTACCGATGTGTTTCAGCAGTAGCACTCCGGATCTAGTTGCCTTCTTGAGATTACAAAAGATGACAACACATTGACAATCCCCCTTATATTACTTACCCACTTATCATCAGGTGACCCAACTGCCAAAAAAGTAGGTGCTAAAGCAAATTCATTACCTATAGTGGCATTTTAACAGACACAAAATTGACTGCGAATACAATACCATCAAGGCATCAATTTTGAGGCGATGATAGCTCAGTGGTAAGTGACGTCGAATACCGCGGCGAAGGTCGTGGGTTCGAATCCTACAATGAGCTTGAGCTTTCGGTGAAGGAAAACATCGCGAGGAAACCATAGCACGGTGGTAGGGTACTTTGTAGTACCCGACTGGCTGGCTACCACCCTCAAGTTGAAAATCTGTCGCCAAACACCTATCGGTGTGTTCCGACAGCTGCACTTGAGAGATTTTGTGTGCTTACCATCTTCGGCCACATCATCACTTACCATGGTGAGATTGTGGTCAAACACAAGCCTATCGAATATAAAAAAAAAAAACAAGTAATCTAATGAGTTATTACTGTCCAGGGAAAGGCATCCTGTCAAAGTCGAGTGGACTGGACGCGAGCGGACTATCCCTGCTGCTGGCCGTGCTAGTGTGGGCAGGACGGGGCCTGTGACGTCACCGACATTCTTCTTCTTTCTTCTTCATCACCTCACACTCACATATGGGGCCAGCTGGAACACGGTTCTGACCATAGAAGTTCCCTTTTTTTGACAAGGTAAATGCCGTTAAGCATTCCCCCGAACATGGGAGTGTCGGGGGGATATGTGGAACTCCACGTCGTCTCTCCTCTTCCGAGCGAAGAGGAGTCGGGAGTGTTTACCCACTAAAAATTACCTTAGCGTACTAGATGGTACGCCGGTTTCGTTGGACATCGTGACACCCGCGAAGGCATTCTCCACGATGTCCACCGGACCATAGAAGTTCCTTGGTTTTAGGTTAGTTGGTACCTCTCTTGCCCTGCTTACTGTATCAAGGTCAACTACGACAATAAACTGAATCTGAAAGCTATCTCTATGCCTACTGATGTTGTAATCTAAGAGACAAAAATGGATGTATTATGTACGTGTCCTCCTATCTTATTATTGAAAGATCTCACGATGGATGTCGCATGCAACTGGTGGATTCAGCCTATTGATTGTATGGCTAGCCAGTTCATTAAATGTCTGCATGACACCTTGCCAAATCAGGCATAGCCCAAACGTCTCCGCAAGGGCGTCGACAGCCAATGGCCCAGGGGGGGGGGCATGTTGATATGGAGAATTAGAAAAGTATTAATTGTAAGTAAAGTCGAGAGCACATGAAGATTGACTTGTAGTACGAGCCTATCGAAATTAATTCGAGTTTCAATGTACAGGAATGATCGCTCAAGCAAGTCAAGTTAAAGACTTAGAAGTTTGGTGGCAACCTGCCCCTCCCTGCCCCCCTTTGGCGACGCCCTTGCGTCTCCGTTAAGTTAAATAAAATTCTTGATGTTAGAGTTGAAACCCAAAATTTTCGTGAAACCTTGTATCCGACTAGTTATAAGTAAGCACTTCGCCCATGTTATTTATAACAATCATAGTCTCTTGTGACTCCTGCGACGCAAACTTAAAATATTTGATGTAGTGATTGCTAGCGCTCCGTGGCCAAAAACTGAAGTAAACAACCCAACTGCTTAGAAGTTTAGCCATTTCCTAAGGCCTAGTTTCCAATCAGCTAACTCGTGTTCCTAGTTCAATCGACGACCGGCCTAGGCATACATCTAAAAGCCGGAATTTTATGAACTTGCTAGCCGCCCAAGCTGTCTAATTAAACCAGTTACGTACGACATAGATAAAGATTGGAATAAGAAACTATAGTAAGGAATTGTACCTACTTTTATCCAGGCATATTCTCCACATAGTATTCATATTATAATACTTCAGTTATATCACTATAATTTGAGATAGTGTGTAAATGCATAGTTTTGCTGACTTATGCAAATGTAGACTAACTTACTTTTAAGTTTGAGTCTCAATAATAATTATGAATTATAAATGTACCTACTTTTCGATAAATTTTATCTCAATAAATTACTATGACATAAGAATCATAAATATTCGTAAATATAACAAGGGCCTATTGTTAGAGTGTAACTAAACTCTGTGAATGAAATAAGGATGAAAGATTGTTAAACATTTGAATTTAAAAAAAAGCCAATATAGTCAGATGGTCTAAAAATATTTAAAAATGTAACCTTGCTGAGTTTCTTGCCGGTTCTTCTCAGCTGAAGGCTGACTTCGGAGCCGGTGGTAACTTCTGTAATTCGACCTTCATAATTGCCCTTCTAGGGCCTAAACTGACTAAATGGTTTTGACTTTAACTTTGAAAGATAATAGATTAAAATTAATCTAAAAAAAAACGTTTTATTGGAATGCATTGTCTTCGAGAAACCTGATAGCTAATCGGGAAGTTGCAAGACGCCACCCGAAACGACACAGACAGACAAACAAACTAGAAAGTGACATCGTGGTCGAAAACGTGGTAAAAAACGTCATAATAGCATGCATATAATATACAGGGTGATCCATTAAAATGGATCAGTATAAAGAAGTCTGAAACTATAAATGCCTTCAATTTAAGAGATAAGAATAACTTTCCGAAATTTTCTGATCAGCCTGTATAAAATAACAATCATGTAAATGTATGTATGTTAGTAAATAAAAGTACAGTGCCTAAATCCATGTAGGTCCTTAATGTGTCATATTAATAAAAGATAAAAAAGCATTTATTGGACACACAATAATAAAAAACAATAGGACATTATGTGGGTCTAAATGGCCCCAGCTTAATAAGATATATTATATGTATATAAGATCGAAATATTACCTAAGTAAAAGCGTTACCTTTTTAGAGATATTTCAAATAAAAATCTAAAATTAACATATAAAAATCAGAAATATCGAAATATCTCGAAGGTACCACTTGTACTAAGTGTATGTGGATCACACAACAAGCTCCCCCTGTATATGTATTTAAAAACAATTATAATTATGTATGGATATATTGATGAGCTTAAATGGTTCCCTGTGTTAGTCCACTGCTGGACATAGGCCTCTCCCAAGGCGCGCCACTGAGCCCGGTCTTCGGCTTCATGTTTAGGATAATATTATAGTTGATGTAAATATTTGAGAATGGGATTTTAAATCCAATTTTATAGATATATCTACAAACCTATTTATATTAGGTTATATTTTACTAAGAATACTAAAGGTTTAGTTCATGAAATTTTTAAACGCACAAAGTATTTTGCTAAGAATAAAATACTTTCTTTTTTTTTTCTCATGGAATAAAAATGATTTGAAGTTTGTTCGGTCCATGACACAAAAACTTTTCCTGGTATAAAATTTTATATATCTTTGGTGAAGATCATAATAATACCTAGTTATGATCTAATCCGTTACAATTTAACCTTGAAAACCAAGCAGACAGACTGAGGTACTTTCGAATTTACTTATTGTATCCCACAGAACAAATAAATAAGTTAGAATGAGCGTATACGTAAACAATATACAGAAGCAACGTACACGAAGTTGTGTGCGTGACCTGCACGAACGTTATCCCGCGTCGCACAGTAACATGATCGGCTTCCCTGTGCTTCACTTTAAGTGCGCGAGGCTCTGTCCACCTTTTTATTTGGTCTGAGTTGTATCTATAAAAAAAAATGTTGGTAAGTTTAAACCGAAAATTAATTTCAACGTAAAAAGTCCACATTTTGGCTTTTCCAAATGAAATACCAAATGAATGATCTAAGTTACCGTTAAGATGTTACGTGATAGATGTTATTGTTTAAATTTAAGTTGATAAACATAGTTTATTTATTTTAGTTCGGTATCCCAACCAACACCAAAGGTGAACTAATTAGATAAGGACTTTATTTTGTTGTATCAAATGTTGTATGTAGGTTGTTGTATGTAATTTAATTACCTACCACTGAAATCCATGTTCATTTTTACGTACAAATAATTATGTATTTCCAATAACAATTTTGGAGGAGCGAGGTGTTAGACTCCTCCATTGAAAAGGGAAGATCTTCCGCCAGGCTAGGTCATCGTGCCTGGGGACCGCACCACAACTGTTGATGTTGGAATCTTGTATATATGCAGATCGCATAGAAAACTTCGTAAGCGCGATGTAGGTTATTGAAGCGCCATCTATCTAGGAGTCGTGCGAACTATATCTATGTGTAGATAGATGTCGCTACACAATCAAATATCACAATACGAGTATTGGTGAACGAAATGTTAACAACTTGTTGAATTCTGATCAAATTCTTAATAAAAAAATGTGTTATGAAATAAATGGAAATTAAAATGTTTATTTATTTCAATTATTAAACCCAATTACGAAATAGGTGGTACATATAAAGTATAAATTTGTCAGACAAGCGGCAGGCGGATCACCTGATGGTAAGTGACTACCGTCGCCTACATTACCAATACCAGGGGGATTGTCAATGTGTTGTACACGTTATTACAATGACCAGACGACAACTGGTTCTCAAGTGCAACTGCCGGTCAGGTCTTGATGTATGCTAGCTGTCCCCCGCGGTTTCACCCGCGTTCCAGAAGGATCTTTTCTTTTCCCAGGATAAAAAGTATCCTATCACTCAAGTTGCACCAAATTGCACAGTCTGCAAAATTTCATTAAAATCAGTTTAGTAGTTCACCAACGTGACACGAAATTGATAGCTCAGTGGTGGTAACGTCGGATACCGCTGCGAAGGTCGTGGGTTCGAATCCTACAATGAGCTTGAGCTTTTGGTGAAGGAAAACACCGTGAGGAAGGAAACCATAGCACGGTGGTAGGGTACTTTGTAGTACACGACTGGCTGGCTACCACCCTCAAGTTGAAAATCTGTCGCTAAGCACCTATCAGTGTGTTCCGACAGCTGCACTTGAGCTTGCATCTAGGCTTTGTGTGCTTACCACCTTCGGCCACATCATCACTTACCATGGTGAGATTGTGGTCAAACACAAGCTTATCCAGAATAAATATATAAATAAATGATATATCAAGATATTATTGAATACACTGTTGGATCTATGAGTTTTGTGTTTTAATTATCAACAGTCACGAAATCACACGAATTGACAATGTTAATCAGTGATGCTGATGATTATCAGAGTAAATAATTAATATTGTGGTTAAACACGTACAATAAAACCTTGTATACCTTTTACTATTAGTAGGTAAGTATATTCTTTCATTATAATGCAAAATAAGCACGATGAGAACTGTAGATCCACAATTATGGTCGACAAAAATCAAAAAGACTTCCATAGAAGTGAAATTTGGTCAAAATGTTTCATACGATATCGAAACGTGCTTGAGACTCAGTTTATGTGATGCCATGAAAGAGTTCTGGACGAACTGCTCCGTGGTAGCTATCAAACATATGAATATGGGGTTTGATTCCAAATTTGAGAAGTAAGTTTTCTTGTGTAGTAATAAGACTGCTTTTCCACCAGAGATGTTACACTGATGCTAAGGTACAGAGCGAGCACTAAACCACTCGCGACCGTCCATAGCACGCATCCATCCATACAAAACTTATTTAAAAGACGATGTTTAAGGTCGACTTAAAAGCCTATACTTTTAACGAAACCTACTCTTCTGATGTGGCTTGTACGCATTCTTGTCCTTATCCCACGCTAGGTGGAGTCGGCACAACATATATATTTTTTTTAATTCTGGATAAGCTTGTGTTTGACCACAATCTCACCATGGTAAGTGATGATGTGGCCGAAGGTGGTAAGCACACAAAGCCTAGATGGGAACTGGCTCTCAAGTGCAGCTGTCGGAACACACCGATAGGTGCTTGGCGACAGGTTTTCAACTTGAGGGTGGTAGCCAGCCAGTCGGGTACAAAGTACCCTACCACCGTGCTATGGTTTCCTCACGATGTTTTCCTTCACCGAAAGCTCAAGCTCATTGTAGGATTCGAACCCACGACCTTCGTCGCGGTATTCGACGTCACTTACCACTGAGCTATCATCGCCTTAGATGTTTTCCTCGTACGGTTTTCTTTAAGGCGTTCATAATAAATAGCAACGCCTTTTCAAAAATCGTGAATTCTAATCTTACCCTAAAGGAATACGTCGTGTAGAAACTGTTAGTAGGCTGTAGGACACATTGTAGAACTTGCTTGCCTCAAGATGACAAAATTGATCGGCCTCCAAACCAAGAGTTAGTTTAATTCTAAACCTTGTGTAAAATCAAAGTTTATTAGAAAGAACAATCTTCCAGGTACCAGTCCATATTCATGATACTGCTGATCCTATCCGGCAGCGTGTTTGTGGTGACCGTCAACTACCACCGGTTCCACGCGACGCCGAAACTCCTGGAGAGTCTGATCTCCGACCAGTACTCTATCAGGGACATAGACTTCCCCGCCATCGCACTGTGCTCTACCAACGTTATTAACAAAACCACTCTTAACAAATACGTTCAGTTTCTGTACGTACTACCTATTGTTACATACTCATAGTTCGAATCGAAAATGGTAGGTACCAATTATTTTGCATACACCCTTATAGGGTAGAACAAAATTTTGTATTATCTTTTTCCAATTGTTTGTTTTCAAGGGCGATTATTTTCCCATTCATGACTAGAACAGCACCTGTGTTTAAGTGGAATAAGAGTTAGTTATTGCATTCTTCTACCTCAAGGAATTGAATGCTGCCTCGCCTCTGTCAAAGAACAAAACCTGAAAAATTTAAATACCTACTATTATCCAAGCACGAAACTCAGCAAATTGTTTAAAGTCATATCCTCCCTGTAATATAAACCTTAAGTATTCAAATAGCAATATCATGTGCACCACTGTTTGCTCCCAAGCAGAAACTCAAAGGATAGGAACAGCTCGTACAGCAGCGAGGACATCCAGCGGAACTTGCTGAACTTCGGCACGTTGCTCACGATGGGTGCTCCACCCGCGCCGGTCGACGTCATGTTCTTGCAGTTCCTTGAAAGGCTTGTGGCTGACTTCAATGTCACTGATATTATTTACAGGGTATGTTAAAGAATACTCAATGTTGATAATACATAATACAATAAATATAGAAAGCCAGTGTGTTCCGTCCAGTAGTCGCAAATAAGAGAAATTGCTTTCTAGGCATTATTTAAAGAACGGCAGTCAACACATTGGCAATTTCAAAAAATCTTCTACAATAGTGTTTTCAGAAGAATGAAGAACTAACGACGTTATTAAAAGCAGATGGGTTGCTGGATTGTGATTACTTCTCCTCATGTTTTAGTCAGGAATTCACTTCAACTGCAAAATTACTTGTCTTGTACAGCTCTCCCCACAGTGTGCATCGCTGCTGCTACGCTGTAGCTGGGCGGGGCAGATCACGCCATGTGAAGAACTGTTCGCCACCAGAATCACTGGCCTCGGTTTCTGCTGCGTGTTCAACTCTCGATACCAGTGAGGAATCATTTAATTTTAATGTTGAGCTATCCTAAAATTTAAACAGGTAAGGTTTTTTAGTTTGTTTGTTGGAGTAATCATTGGAATTAACGAACCGATTTTAAAATTCTTTCACCAATGGAAAGCTACATTTTCACTGTTTAACTTAGGTTATATTTTATTGCCCTCGGAAACGCGGGTGAAATCGCGGCTAGTTTCTTCTAAATTGAAGCAGTTGTCTCATTTGCTATAATTTTTAAGGCGCGAAGACTGGCATACTGCACCGAAGGTATTGAACGTGATTGGTCAGGATAATGGTCTCTCGGTCGTCTTCAAGGAAAATAGCGATGAATTTGCTTTCGTGCGGAGTGCTATTGCCGGCGTACAGGTACATTACATTTACACCTCAACTTGCATTTTCACAATTTTACTGTTCTTTACCCATCGATCCTTTGATCACTTATGATCAAAGTACTGATCCCATTTATATCAGCGCGCTAAATGTTCCGCTGGATTTTAAGTGACTACCGTCGTCTATAGGCATTAGCAATACAAGGGGAATTGTCAATGTGTTGTCGAACATTTCTAATGTCTTGACCGCAACTGGTTATTCTCCGAAAGGTGCTTAGATTTTCAACTTGAGGGTGATACGTAGTCAGTCGAGTACTACGAAAACCCTACCACCGTGCTTCGTTTCCTCACAATGTTTTCCTTCACCGAAAAAACCGCATTGCAGGATTTGAACTCACAATCTTTGCCTGTCCAATGTCACTAGCACTAAGCTATCATCTTTCTGTGTAAATTTACCAAATAACCCTATTTAACTATACCTGTTCCATTACTGGCATGGTCTCCAGGTCCTGATATTCGACGGCATCGAGTACCCAATTCTAGAGGGCGGTGCTGTCCGCATGTATCCGCTTCGACAGAACACTTCAGGGTATATATCACTGAGAGTGAGAGCGCAGCAACCTTCCGATAGTCTGCTGAACTTCAATGAGGATTGGGTAAGGCGGCTTTCACATTCATTGTGATGCCACGATTCTGATGAATGCTAGGATAACTGTCAGTACCAGCACAGTATAAAGATGTACCAGCAACTAAACTCAGCATGTATGATTTATCACTATAACACAAATTACTAGAAGGTGTTCGTCATTAATTATTGATATATAAATGTGAATTAATTATTGATATATAAATGTATTTGATAG
This sequence comes from Ochropacha duplaris, assembly GCA_951361185.1. Lineage (NCBI taxonomy): Eukaryota > Metazoa > Arthropoda > Insecta > Lepidoptera > Drepanidae > Ochropacha > Ochropacha duplaris. Next base: position 195,478 of record OX592707.1, on the reverse strand, counting down.
GACGTAGGATTTCTATCCCGAGATAAGATGAAACCATGGGGGTCAGCTAGAAACTTGAAAGCGCACAGGCTCGGGTTTAATACAATCCTTGAAAAGGTAAGGAGAAAGCTAATTGCATAGCTCGTAGTATTGTTGCAGCGTGGTTGCCGCTTGCGAGATGTAGAGCCGCCTCGGTGGTGGCGCACCAGCTACTCGTGGTGCTTGTCGCTGTGTCGCGCGCGCACCGCCAACGCACTGTGCGACTGTCGCCCACACTCGCTACCGCACAAACACACATCTTCACCTGACGACATCGCCGTCTGCTCTCCCAACCATCTCGCCTGTCTTAATAAATATAGAGGTATTCTCTTTTGAGGTTACATGCTGCGTTTCTTGACGGAGTCTTCTCAGTTTAAATGTATTCCTGCTAAGTGTGAGAGGAACTGGGATTGTCATGCACAGAGTACTTTTGATGCGCCATGCTACCCGTAGGATCATTAACGAACAGAACAGTAGAGACTGACATATTTGTCTAAATTTGTGATTTTAGGTGAGTTGATTATAGATGTCGCTAGTAATTCGCATTAAACTAGAACTTTAATAAAGGAAGCATCCACATATAGGGGTGTAATATACCTCAGTGGTAGTGACGTCGGATACCGCGGCGAAGGTCGTGGGTTCGAATCCTACAATGAGCTTACGGTGAAAGAAAACATCGTGAGGAATCCATAGGACGGTGGTAGTACCCTCAAGTCGAAGATCCATTCATCTACCTATATGTTACCGCAGTTTGGACATTGCTAATGTTAATAGTCACATACTTGCTTACCTGGTTTTTATTTACTAGCTTGTGTTTGACCGCGATTTCACCATGGTAATTGAGTATGTGGCCATAGGTGGTAACCACACAAAGCTTAGAAAGAAACTGGCGCACTGTGCAGCTATCGGAACACATCAATAGGGTCTTGACGACAGACTTCCAACTTGTAGTAGCTACTCTCTGCACCTGCATCCCCCTGGCGTAGTGTAAAATATCAGAAAATGTATCTAAATGTACTTTGGAAAATGTAAATAAATTTAGGAAATATTAACTGCTGAAAAAAAGTCTTCTCAGTTGAAGTGTATGTTGAACCGGTGGTAGAGTTAATTGTAACGTTCATAAGTCCCTTACCAGGGCCTAAACTGAATAAATGAATTTTTGATTTTGAGGGTGGCAGTCTGCCAGCCGAGTACTACAAAGTTCTATGGTTTTCTCACGACATTTTCCCTCACCGAAAGCTCAGGCTTTAGTAAGATTCGAAACCACGACTTTCGGCGCGGTATCCGAAGTCACTAGCACCGAGCTATATCGCCGGTTTTAGAGAAGCTGGTGTACTACTACCCGGGCGAGGTGGAGGAGGAGGTGGAGGCGAGCCTGGACGAGGAGCTGCAGAACGCACAGGTGTGCCTCCACTGTGCACCAGACTGTGCTCGCCTCAGATACACCGCTGACCTGTCCTACTCCACGCACTCGGCGCACCTGCACGGGAGGACCTTGCAGAACTTCTTCTTGTGAGATATTTTTAAGTTTGAAGCCTGACAAACAGGTAGGCAGGTCACTATTAACAACTGCATAATCAGGGGTCTTGACAATGTTTTATCAACATTTTTAATAATGCTGTAAAGGCAGCTAACTTTCATTGTTTAACTTCGTCTAGTTGGCCCTTATTGCTTGCAATTTTTAATTTTAAATTAATTACATAACTTCTTACCTGTTCTTCACAGTTGTTGTCTGACTTCCGAACAGGTGGTAATTTTAGTAGCTTTGGACCTTCAATGTCCTGTTTCTAGGTCCTAAATTGAATAAATGGCTTTGTTTTTGATTCACAATAGTGTTTTGATGTTCTATTTCAGAAAGGGACTATCCATCACAAATGCCACGGTAGTCCAAATATTCTACCCAATTGAAGATCAAAGCCTGTACGCAGTCGAAACCTACTTGCGATGGTACGAAGCAGTATGTACGTATCATTGTGATATTTTTAATTTACTTTTAACAATAATGTCCTAAACTAAGCAGAGCTTGTAATATGGAAACCAGATAACTTATATACTGAATAGATTATATTATAAAAGCATGCTTGAAATGAGACTTCTACTTGTGTGTACCATTAAGTAAACTTATTACAAGTATTTTTAATCGTCAATTTGATTCATGTTAAATTCTAACGCTCGGTTCGGAAGGTTGCTTTTGCTGAGAAGAGCCGGCAATAAACTCAGCAATTACTCTTTTTAAAAAAGAAACTTAGACCTATTACATTTTATAATTATTTGTATAGTCTTACTGATAATATATGTGTGTTATGAACGTTACAATTGACTCTACCACCGGTTCGGAATACATTTTGATAGTGTTATAGTGCTGTCGATATACAGTACTACGCGTCTTCGTGTTCTTCTTCTTCACTATCTATACCAACCACGCCAACCTGCCCGTCAAGAAGGTACCAACCTACAGCTATGAAGGTCGTGCTGTCAAGTGCCACTCAGCATACTTCAATTATATGTTTATTCTTGACATCTTAATTGCATTACCATAAGGTACATAATTCCATTGATTTCGTCAATGATTCCAAGGTGTAACTGGAAAGCTTATTGAATAGGTTCATGGACCACACTTATGTGTATGTTATTGTTAAGTTCTTTAAAGTAAATATACTTACTTAAGTAATTTTGAAATATACTTAGAAGCTAATGTCTGAGCAATCACGCAGGTAGAATAAAATTATTTCTGATTCTGATTCTGGACTTTAGCAATAGGTACCTCTATCATGAGTTTACTATGGTATCGTAATCGATACTCGCTAGCGACTTCGTTAAACGAAGATTTATGCAGCGCCTCTAGCAGACAGTTATGGCATCACAGTTTTTCATACAAAGTTTGTTGCGATATACGCTAGCGAGTATCGATTACGATACCATGTAAACTCACAAGTGTAACTGCCGGCATAGATGATTGACGATAGATTTTCAACTTGAGGGTGGTAGTCAGCCACTAGTAATGCAAAATACCCTAACAGCGTGCTATCTCGACATGATTTGAACTTGAGCTTTCCGTGAAGAGCATGGTGTGGAGTATGGTTCCAGGATAGCCGGCTACTAGATACTACAAAATGATGTATGGGTGATTGGTATTGGTTATTTCCAGCTATAATCAGCGTTCAGTGGGTATGCGTGGTTGGAGTGTCTTGCATCAGTGCGGCCGAGCTGGTGTTCCACCTGGTGTTTCGTTGGCCGCTGCACTTGGTGCGCCGACGCCGCGGCCGCGCGGGGACCGTCGGCGTCGCACGCGCTCCTACAACTAGCGACATCTATATATCGAACTGAACTTTACTCGTTTTGCCGCTAGAGGTGCTGTAAACTTACTATCATGGAGTAAATTTTATTCGTCCACGTTTGTTTTATTATTTTCTCATCTATACTGGGTATTTTTTTTGACGTGTGGATTTAATAATAATTAATTACGTAAATATGATAGAAACCTGGTTCAGTATGACGAGTCATTCATATTTACAGATCGGTGGCGCAATCTACAGAAAAAATGCGACGAAAAATGGCGTCTCGATGATGTTCTAGAATTAGATAATCGTCTGAGCATTTATAATAAAATACTCGTCTATCTGAAGATCCAGGCCAAGGTACTTCATTCAACGATCAATATCAGAGTTGAACAAACTTACGCTACGTACACTTAACCTTAAGCTCACACCAACAGCCAGCAGTGGACGAGTCGAGTCGATTCGAGTTTGTTTGGACGATGATTGCTTAAAATTATAATTTGAATCTATTAAATTTATTAAAAGGTCACTTCCAGTTCCTTCACTGGTTCATTTGGAGGTTACGACTCACGGAAATGTTAAAAATAAATAATTCATCGAAAACATTACTCACCAATAGATAATTTGAGAGCCAGCCTTCGAGGCATTGTTAAAAGTCGACAACACTGTGGAAATCCTCTGGTATTACTAATGTCTATAGGTGACGGTGGTCACTTACCATCAGGTGTCCCGTCCCCATTTTTTTTATACTCCCAAAGTAGCAAACAAGCTTCGATTCCGCCTGATGGTAAGCGGTTACGGAGCCTATAGTATAGACGCCTGCAACACTGGCGCATTGCCAACCCAATTTCGTTTCTTTGTCACCCCATAGGTTGTGGGTTCAATTCCCATCTAGAACAGATTTGTTTGTGTATGAGTGTTAATATGGTTTGAGTCTGAGTATTCATAAGTGTCTGTGAAGGCCTATTTGAATGAATAAACATTTCATTTCATTTCACAATTTCTGCTTACTTTGGGATCAGATCGTGTGCGAAGAAAGTTGCTCGATAATTAATAATTAAACACCAGTTACGACTATAATTTATAATGAAAGTCACTAATAGCGCATGGTGTATTTAGTTGTCGTTGAGTGGGTCATTGGGCACGACCTCTATGGGCGGCGGCATGTCGCAACCAGGAATGCCAGGAATACCAGGAATGTCGCCGATGATAGCCGGAATCACCTGGAACCACACACACTTAGTAATGGATCCCTCAGAATACTATATTTCAAGGCGATGATAGCTCAGTGGTAAGTGACGTCGAATACCGCGGCGAAGGTCGTGGGTTCGAATCTTACAATGAGCTTGAGCTTTCGGTGAAGGAAAACATCGTGAGGAAACCACAGCACGGTGGTAGGGTACTATGTGGTACTCGACTAGCTGGCTACCACCCTCAAGTTGAAAATCTGTCGCCAAGCACCTGTTGGTGTGTTCCGGCAGTTGCACTTGAGAGCCAGTTGCCCTTGCCCTTAAGGCATTGTAATATGGTGTACAACACGTTGGCAGTCCCCCTGGTATTGCTAATGTCTATAGGCGACTGTAGTCACTTACCATCAGGTGACCCGCCTGTCTCGTTGTCACTAGTGACATAAAAAAATAAAAATAAAAATTCTTCTCATCCACGACTGGTCGGCGTTGTTGGTAAAAACACAGAGAACAATGGTTTCGAGTCCAGCCCTGAACAGACCTGAGTCTAGGTGTAATTATACATTTTAAAAAGAAGTTAGTTAGTATACTTACGTAGTAGGTATATTGGTTATCAGGTTTCCATGGTAGGTACAAGCTCTGATGGTTTGAGATCAAATGACCGTAAGTAAGGAATGTCAAAGAATATTTTATTGGAACGAAGTTCCTTATCGCGCGTTGTGAAAGGGGGCTAGATGGAAAAAAATCTTACGACACTTTTTGTGTCACTGTCACTGTCACTGTCGGTGACAGTTGTGTGTAGTAAGCTATTGTAAGCTGTGCGGCGTGCGCATGTTTCTCTGTCTGTCTCTCTCTCTCTCTCTCTTATAGAAAGCAAGCCAGATATTTTCATTTCTATTTTTATATATATATATATATATATATATATATAATAAATGTTTTTTTTTTTATATATATACTCTCTCGACTTATATAACTTCGTTCCATCCGGGTGTCCCTTGACACCTCTCAAGTTTTTTATTTACATCGAGAGGAAAGGAAACTTCTAGAGCCATTATGACGTTGGCCAATCCTCTGGCCATCACCTCATCGAAAGGGGAAGTTCCAGTACTGGATGATGATCTTGTTATGTCTTTTATTTATTTAATTAAAAAGGTTTAGAAGTAGTTCCTAGATAATAGCTTGAAGATCATAATGATTAAAGCTGATATTGATACAGTTTCAACTGATGGTAAGTTATGATGTATTATAAGATCGGCCTATAATAATTAATCTGGCAAACGTACGTGAAAGACACTGCAGGTTCTAGGAGTAATATTTTAACAACGGGAGTCGCCAGCTGAGAATCTTCTAAAAGTCTACAATAGCCTACCCAAATACCTGTTCTCCCAGCATTTGCAGTATCTGAGCGACTTTTTTGATGGCTTCCAAGTCCTGAGGAGTGGGCAGCGGTAGGCGAGGGTCCTGCAGCCGCGTGGTGTGGGACGCCAAGCGGGAGCTCAGCTCGGACACCACGGGTAGCCCTGGACGTGACTCCGATGGGAACTGTGGAAGACCAGATCAAATTTGATGTTGTTGTAAGACTAGTCCATCGTTAAACTAGTTCAAATACTGACTACAGGGCTGCTCCATGTCACAGAGAACGTCAAAACAAGCACTAGTATACTCAAAATTAGCGAACGCATCTTGCAATGTGTCTCCACCGACAGAGGTATCTATTCCCATCACATATTTTATATAACTACCGTCATTCTATAATAGACCTATTGTCATGAATACATCTATTTTCTACAATCATGGTGATCACCGCAAATTGTTTCATTGATATAATATCATAAGTTTTCTACTTTATTTATGCATTTTAGTGCTTTGGTGACATTATATTGTGTTTGAACTATCAATCAGTCTCATACAGTGTGACGAAGGTCGTGGTCAATCCTACAATAGGTATAAGGGTTTTGTGTACTCACAAACCTCTTTCCTGGATTGTAATCGAACCTACGAACCAACCTCTCCATCCGACCCACAAACATTGTAAGATAAAATAAGTGAATAGCGTATTTTTCATACTTTAAAAAAACATAATAAAAATAAACCCAGCGAGGTTAATTCCGCCTTGTAATTATTTGTACAAAACACATTTTAGTTTGTATCTAAGCAGTCGAGTGGCGACATTGAATGATGTGTTATTAATGCATAATGCACACTCATGACCTGAATCCGGCGTGATATTCATTCTGATCGCGGACATTGCTCTAAGCACCGACAGAGGTCGCTTCGGACCTACTTAAGGTGAACGCACACTTATCAGAGCCGAAAGAAGTGAAGGAGACGAGGGAATCGTATTATAGAATTACTTGCATGAAATCCTATAGAACCTTGGACACTTATCCGCTCCGAATCGTACGAATCGCCGGAAGAATTTGGAATGTCTTCGTTTCGTTCGGTGCGGTTGATTTTTTCGGCGCGGACAAGGATGCGTTCACCTTTATACCGCTCCACTCTTTTTGGAACGAAGTTCCTTATCGCTCGTTGTGAAAGGGGGCTAAACGATAAACCGACACTTTTAGCGTCAGTTGGTCGGGTGACAGTTGTGTGTAGTAAGCTATTGTAAGCTGTGCGGCGTGCGCATGTTTCTCTGTCTGTCTCTCTCTCTCTTTCTCTCTCTCTCTCTTTCTCTCTCTCTCTTTCTCTCTCTCTCTCTCTCTCTCAGAAAGCAAGCCAGATATTTTCATTTCTATTTATATATATATACGAGGAGTGGGCAGCGGTAGTCGAGAGAGTATATATATATTTTATATATACTCTCTCGACTTATATAACTTCGTTCCATCCGGGTGTCCCTTGACACTTCTAAGATCGGGTTTGCGTTTACGATATTTTTCTATAGGAATGGGCACAGCGCCTCTTGCGGAATACGAATGGAACTAATTTCTTCCATACAAATCATAGTTTACATAAACGCGATCGAGTTCGTAAAAACTTAGACTAGGCACATAGACTAGCTGTCCCTCGCGATCCTGAGGGAATCAAAAGTATCCTATGTTCTAGCTGTGTGCCAAGTTTTATCAAAATCCGTTCAGCCGTTTTTGCGTGATTGAGCAACAGACATCCAAACATAAACTTTCACACTTTTTGTATTAGTAGTACCTTATGTCGAGTCTGTCGTCTGCAACAGCAGGAATGTCGTTCAATTGTCTACTCAACTCTAGTCCATCCAATAGACAAATAATACATTTTTATAAGTCAAAAGTCAAAGTCAAAACCAGTTCAGTTTAGGCCCTAGATGGGCACTTATGAAGGTCGAATTACAGAAGTTACCACCGGTTTGGAAGTCAGCCTTCAACTGAGAAGAACTCAGCGAGGTTTTTTAAATATTTTTGAACCATCTGACTGTATTGGCTTTTTTTTCAAATGTTTCACAATTTTATTCTTAAAGTAATACAAAAATACATAAAAAATTATAACCCGCATTAGTTACCTACATAGTAAACTAAAACAAAAAATACTAAGCTAATAACAGCGTATAAAAAAAAACCTATACCTATTATTTTATATTCTCCTGTTAATAATACTGTTGGCATAATAGTTTGAATGTCTGTGTTCAACATCATTTATTGTATGTATGGTCGGTCGAGTGAATCGTGTGAGCTGATCGATAACGGCAGAGCGTACAGAAGAGACGCTCCACATGCCACCATTGATACGCGTGCAGAATGCTTTTGATAATAGCTTAGGGCAAAACATACTACACGATTAAACGCTGCGATCAGATCTGTTTAGTGAGAATCAAATAACAAAACAAAGGAGGATAGATATTTGTATAAAGAACTCCATTGGCGTCATTCAAATTAATAAGAGATTTTTACACCGTACGTCCAAGCTTACGCGATCCATCTCTGGAGCCTATTGTACCAAATGGTGTTGTCACCACAGCAGTAGGACGGCTTGGTTGATGGCACGTGCTGTCGAACGTGTTTGTGTTCAGGCAGTACGTCTACCATGACTTTACAAAAACCGCACACGCTCACGACTGCGTAAAATATTTGTATGGAAAATGTGCACAGCGCCACTAGCGGTCACGTAAAGAACTAAAATTGGTAGTACGCACCATGAGTCAAGTGATGGTTTACGTACACTCTAGTGTTTGCTCACATCGAGCAACGTTTCTTACTTCACAACGAATAATGCTGCCTCTTTCTAACTATACTGTAAAGGCAGAGTAAGTTATATACTCCCAAAAAATCTAAGTATTCAGTTATAACCCTGCTAATTGAAAACGTCATAGACGAATGCTCATTTGCTTTTATTCTTAGTGATTTTTAAATAGATATGGTTGTCTACCGTCACCGTGTAGTGGCTCACTACACGGTGACGGTATACAACCATATCTACCGTGAGACGGAGCGTCGCGTCGTCCCGCTTGCTCGCTGCGCTGCACGCCCCGTCGTCAGTCAGTCAGTCGTGCGCACTAGGTCATGCGCATGTGTGTGTGTGTGCTGTGGTGTGTGTTTATAAACAATACGTTTGTAAATAAATAATACATAATGTACTTTAAATAAGTAGGTTATTTTTATAGTAACATGTGTTTGTCTGTGAATGTTTCAAGTGGATGCTTATAGTTGAGGAATGTGGCTTAGGATTAAAATTGTATGTAAGTAATAGTACCTAAGTATTTATTCCTTTATGTAATTGTTCTCAATAATATCACGGCCTATAAACCACACTGATATGTTCAAGTGAATTTCCAAACTAAAATATGCTAAATAACTTATTGCCCACATTATTTCAACTCAAACTCAAATATATCTTTATTAAGTAAACTCATTACAAGTACAACAAAATAACACTCAAATTTTATAAACTTTCATTAAAAACTACAAAGAGTAGGTATATAAACACTACGTAAACTATACGATCGAAGATCTCACGGTTCAATTTGCCCGTGAGTTACTTAACTATACTCGAGACGGTATTTCTCGATGACATCTGTCAAATTTGTGACTCACGGTACCGATATTCTAAAAGCAATGGATAAAAAACGTTAGTTACTAGCGTGTAGGAACAAGTTTAACCAAAAACTATTCGATGCGCGTTTCTCCGCTACCGTTTGATGTGTGTTTTTGGTGCCAACTCATGCTAGGGGCACAGGACACCTGATGGTAATTGACTACCGTCTCCTATAGACTGTTAGAAATACCAAATGGATTGTCAATGCGTTGTCGCCTTTTTACTTGCCTTAGATAGTCAGGCAGTGGAGTACTTACTTGTTTTTATGGTTCCGTTTACAAAGAAGGAACTTAAACTTATGTATAAGACGTTAAGTTCGTCCGTCCATACACGTGGTCCATGTATTTTTGGACAATGTCGATTCTCTAGGTCAATAAATCTAAAACGCCTGGTATGTTTACACCATAAGTGTTGGTATTGGCCAGTAGTAAGGAGTGAAGGAGTGAGGGAGTGAGGGAGTGCGGGGGTGTGAGTTGCGTTCCGATCGTGCCTGTCGGGCTGCTCGGCCGGTAATCACCGACGGCATCTGCGGCGCGCGACCGCAGCCGAATCATGATCACGACACGACCAGCAAGCCGCCCGCGCCCGCGCCGCAGTGCTGCCGCCTGCCGACCTGGCGAGGGAATTGAAAAGATTCTCATTATAACATTGTTGGCTCTCTTTTGTATTCAGCCGGCACTTGATATAGGGACTGTCGAATGCGCGAGTGTAGAATCCTGCTCAATAAAACGCCTATAAACATTTACTACACCATACGATTGCCAATGTGTTGTCGACATTAGTTGAAATTATGTAATTTTCAGATATAATGTGGAAAAACTGGAATATTTTATGAAAAATATTTTGCAGGTTTGGACTTCAATTGGTAAGTTAACTCATTACCAGCGTGATTTGCAATAAAAACTGTGTAGTCACCACCTTGACATTCAAACGCCTTGAAACTAAGATCTTCTGTATTTTATAGTATTATACAACTTATGTATCCTCTTATCTTTAAAGTGACTACTTAATTGTTATGTTCATCAACGTATGGTGTATCCTTAGCGACCTCGACGACTGAAAGGATTATGAGTCAAACCACTGTAGTCATAAAATTCATTTTACATTCACCCAGTTCCCTAATATAACAACTAATTACGACCATCGGGAATAATAATAAAAACTTGAGAGGTGTCAAGGGACACCCGGATGGAACAAAGTTATATAAGATATATAAATAGAAATGAAAATATCTGGCTTGCTTTCTATAAGAGAGAGAGAGAGAGAGAGAGACAGACAGAGAAACATGCGCACGCCGCACAGCTTAATAAACATACATAGTGACATAAAAAAGTGTCGTGACAATTTTTCGTAAGAAATTTTTCCGTCTAGCCCCCTTTCACAACGCGCGATAAGGAACTTCGTTCCAATAATATTTATGTTTATTTTCCACACTTGAAAGAAAACATAGATATAACAACTATATAGGTACAACTCGTTTCAGCTGTATATGTATATATGTATACAGCTGAAAGATGGCTGAAAGGGTATTGAAACATACCTCATAATACAATTCTACTAATATTATTAAATTAATTGTGAAAGTATGTATATTTGTTGCTCAAATACGCGAAAACGGCTGAACGGATTTTGATGAAACTTGGCATACCGGTAGATCATATCCTGGAATAAAACATAGGATACTTTTTATCTCTTGGGAACGTGAGTGAAACCACAGGGTCACTAGTAGATCATCACTGAAAAAAGACCGGTATAAAAAGTATCCTTCTATTTTATTCCTGTTTGCCAAGTTTCATCAAAATCCATTCAGCCGCCTCATCCTAACATACAAACTTAGACATTTATAATATAAGTATGATTTAAATCTTAATAATTGTCAAACATTACAAGAATGAGGAATCATTCCTGATCTGTTTCATTGAGTATTTTCCATGTAAGGCTTGCAGCTCGATGATTCAGAGCTCAGACAAAGTCCACGTTATCTAGAAATAGCTGATGTGTCTTATTGCCAACGTGGAGTTACGTGGAGTTACTCACTGCGGCGATCGGCTGACTGACGCGACGTGACCGATCATGTAAACAAATAACAACTGATCTACTGTGTTAAAACATTCCAATTGTTGTTTCATTTAGGCTCAAATAGCTCCATGGTAGTGGCATCGGACATCGCGAAGAGCGTGGCTTCGAATCCTTGAGCTTAGGGTAAAGGAAAAACTGGAAACCATAGCACGGCGGTTGGGTACTTTGTAGTACTCGACTGGCTGACCACCCTTAAGTTGAAAATGTGTCACCAAGCTCTTGTTCCGGCAGATACACTTGAGAGAGAGGGAGAAAAAAAAGAAAAAAAATCTTGCCGGAGTGTTCGTCAGTTTAAGTGTATATTGAACCGGTGGTAGAGTCAATTGTAACGTTCATAAGTGCCTTACCAGGGAACCAACTGAATAAATGACGTTTTGAGTTTGAGCCAGTTGCCTTTAATTCATTTAAAAAAGTTGAGAACTCATTCGCAATCCCCTTGGTATTGCTAATGTCTATTAAGGGCGAAGGTAGTCATTACGGTAGCCAGACTTCTGATATAAAAAAAAACTTTAAGTGTTGCAAAATGGTCAGTTGATGCGTGTCGCTTCTTGTTACAGCATCAACAATAGCTGAATTAAACAATTCAGTTTAATATCGTAACAAGCAATTTGTGTTGTCCAAAGATAACATCATGGCATGCAATACGGATCCATCATGTTCTTTAGCTTCTGCCGTGACGTCACTGGTGTTCTTCACTATTATGCGAATGTACTTATTATGATAATCTAAAGCCCATTATTTATCAGGAAACGCTAACAAACAAAGGCAAATAAACTCGAAAATATGCTAACTAATGTAATAAAAAAATGTTCAATGTTTATACGTTCATGATTTAGTTATAAATGCGTTGGTTGCACTGCACCTAGCACGCCACAACAGGTCGTGGGTTCGATTCCCACCCAGGGAATTGTGCGCATGAATATGTCTATTTGTCCTGACTCTCGGTGTAACTATGTATTTAAAAAAACGTGAGCCTTACAGTATTTGGTCAATAAATGAGTTTTGAGTTTAAGTTTGTGGCTGTATGGAGTAAAACCCTTTGCCTGCACTACAATGTTGAAGAAAATTACAAACTTCTGACAACCCGGATTCCTGTTATACCCTTCCATTCCTTTTCACGAAATCATTCCAGGAGATTACAGAAAAACGAGAAGAATTAATGGAAAATGAGTGAATTGAAATGAAATGTTTATTCATCCAAATAGGCCTTCACAGGCACTTATGAATAGTCAGACTCTAATGCACGGTCCTGAAGGTAGCTTTTGCTGAGAAAAGCCGAAAAAAAACTCAGCAATTACTCTTTTAAAAAACAAATTACACCTATTATGTAGTCTCACTGATACCTAAATATTTGAGTGTTATGGCGGCAAAAATAATAATCAATATCATTTAATTATGACTGACTTAGTAAACGCAGAGCCCCCACAAGCAGCACCTGTTCACAAGTATGACGCGTGTGGCAGCCACCGCCGGAGTTTATCAGTTACCTAATCTTCATGGTACAAGATCAGCGTAGTTTGAGATCAGATGTCCGAATATCATATAATCCATCTCATATCCACCTGGATGACGATGACGGTGACCCCATGATGTCTCATTGACATGACAGCATAATGGCTCGAATGATAACGGCACCGGGCACCAGTACAACGGTCCCAGAACAATGGCGTCCGATGAGCCTCAGTTTGAGTTTAAACAGCCATTTCATATGCAGCACAGTTCGGCGACGCTGTTATAAATGGTATGGATAAAACACTTGCGCCTAACTTAAGTATATCAATCAATATCTTAAAAACAAAGCTGATTTATGAAAGACTATAGAAGGTGGCCAAAATGGACTTATCCCTCTCTCAACCGGGAGAGGTACTTTAGACGAGTGGCTTTTTTCAGGTTGACAAGCAGGCAGACGGTCCACCTGATGGTAAGTGGTCACCGCCTTTGGACATTTGCAATACCACCCTGGATTGCTGATGTGTTGTCGACCTTGGAGAGCTCTTATTACGCCCTTTTTGAAGAACCCCATGTTATAGCGCTGAGGGCGCCCCCTATGAGGCACTCTTTGGCTCAGGGTGTCGCCGGGGGGACACAACAATAATGAGGGCAGGTTTGAATGCAAAGACATGACTTGATGCCCACGGCTACTTTCTACTATTGTATTTCTCTGGACGGTCAGGTTGTCGAATGAGCGACATCTTAACCAGTATGGTTAAGTAACCAGCTATGGTTTTGTCAAGATGTTTTCTTTCACTGAATCTCTTCGTAGGAAGTATCATCGCCTTACATATGACCCGACTAATTACACCTCGCAATAATTGCAGAGTTTTTTTGTTGTTTGTTTTCTCACCATGGTAAGTGATGATGTGGCCGAAGATGGTAAGCACACAAAGCCTAGATGGGAACTGGCTCTCAAGTGCAGCTGTCGGAACACACCGATAGGTGTTTGGCGACAGATTTTCAACTTGAGGGTGGTAGCCAGCCAGTCGGGTACTACAAAGTACCCTACCACCGCGCTATGGTTTCCTCACGATGTTTTCCTTCACCGAAAGCTCAAGCTCATTGTAGGATTCGAAACCACGACCTTCGCCGCGGTATTCGACGTCACTTACCACTGAGCTATCATCGCCTTAAAACACATAATAGTGAATCTTTGCAGCGACAAGGCTACACATTGTTCACCAGCACGTCACGGTGTTTGGGATCCAATCGTAAATTACGTCTCATTGACATGTTACGTGAAATTATATCGAGATATGTCGAGGTGAAGGTTGATGAGTCGCGCGTAGTGATGTCCTAGTAACTGTCGATATCGACTTCTCTAGCCATCATATTCTTACAAGGCGTGAATCTAATGATCTTATTGCGTTTCTTGATATGAGGAACATTTATACAAATCCTTCAATTTTCACCTTTAGCTTTTGTTAGTCAGTGATAATGTAGTTTTCCATTGGTGACACAATTTTTAGAATCGGTTCAGTAGTTCCATAGATTACCCCTACAAACAACCAAAACTTACCTCTTTATAATACTAATAGTATAAAGATTATTGGAACGAAGTTCCTTATCGCGCGTTGTGAAAGGGGGCTAGACGGAAAAAAATCTTACAAAAAATTGTCACCGACACTTTTTTTATGTCACTATGTATGTTTATTAAGCTGTGCGGCGTGCGCATGTTTCTCCGTCTGTCTCTCTCTCTCTCTCTCTTATAGAAAGCAAGCCAGATATTTCCATTTCTTTATATATATATATATAAATAGAAATGGAAATATCTGGTTTTATTATATTATTTAATCCAATTTTTATATATATATACTCTCTCGACTTATATAACTTCGTTCCATCCGGGTGTCCCTTGACACCTCTCAAGTTTTTTTTACTTTTTAGTTCGTTGCTTTGTTTACGAACAAAGTAAACTGTATCTATGTCAAATAACGTTGCTTATCTGAAACAAGTGGCGCTGGTATTGTTGAAAACATTGAATTAATTAAATAAATGTTTCTTTTGCAAGTATTACGTGAATCACAATTATACTAGATGCAATTTTTTTATTATATTAACAACAACAATTAATTCAATAACGAAAATGAAGATCGATTTATCGATGTATGAACCATCGTCACTAGAAATCAAGGGTACAATACAAAATCGGCTAGTGTTTATATTAAGTGTTATATAAGGTATAGCACAGTGTGGGCGATGCGTCGCGCGGGGTCGGCCGCGTTGGCCGTGGCGCTGGCGCTGACGTTGGCGCTGGTATTGGTGTTGGTCACCCCGGTCACAGTCCAAGCTGAGACCCTCTCCGGACTCGGATCCATTCTGCCTTCATTCATCGTGAACAACTTTGAAGAATTAGTCAAAGCCGCCTCTGCCTCATGTACGTGTGTTCTTTACTCTCCAGGAAATGCTGCACTGTGCAAACGTGACAAGTTTATAAACTTTCTCTGATTGATACATTCTATTATGGTTTGTGTTGCAAAGTGCGTATATATAATGCGGTACAAGTCTGTCCTGTTCCTGGATTTGATTTGATCGCTCAGTAAATTTAAATTTAAATCGTGTCAGCCGGATCCAAAGATAAATTGGAGCAATTTATAGAATTCCAATCGTAAATAAGCTTACACGAATGAAATGACGTTTATAATCCATTGTGGATTGTCGTGTCAGATGTGGCATGTCCAGATAAAACCCAACGCCCCAATCAATTGAAAACACACAGAATATAAAATTTCAGCTGGAAATACCAATACTGTTCAAAATTAATCCAAAAGTCTCCTTTTAATGAAGTTACAATGATTTTAAGAAATGTTAACAAAACGTAACAGAGCTGTTTTCATACATGCATTCAATTACAAACTAAAAACTTAGATCTAGCTAGCATAATTTACCACAAGTTTAAATGTTCTAGGAATCAGGCGAGATTGCATGCACTATTTAACAAGCACAAAAAATATTCTCACGTTCTTGTGGACTTGAAGTCACAAATCTAGCCGACCTTAAACTCTTCATGTCACCCACAAATTAATAATCCAATGTTTCACTTCATTTCAGGCGAAGCTCTGCCCTTGGACATCCTGTTCTCCCGCCAGTTCGCAGTGGACGTGCCACATCTAAGCGTGGTGGAGTTTACTCACGCCGGGCGCCGCTCCTACCGTGCCTCGCGGGCACACCTCAAGCTGCAGGACCACCGGCCCTCCCAGCTCGTCATCTATGTGCCAGGCTGGTGGAACACCCCCACCGACGAGTCCTCCGCAGCCATCGTCACCGCCCTCCTTAACAAACACCCCATAGTTATAGTTCTCGACACGAGGCTATCCTTCTGCCGCGGCTACATCGGTTCCGCATCACGAGTCAAAGCCGTTTCTCACCTCCTATTCAATTTAATTAAAAACTTAGATCGCAGCGGTATTCCAACGTCCTCGATTCATCTGATAGGCTTCAGCCTGGGTGCCCACGTAGCCGGTATGACCGGGAAGCTAGTCCAGAAGGAGCTGAAAGAGAAAATTGGTAAGATAACTGCACTAGATCCCGCTAAGCCATGTTTTGCGCGATCGGAATATAGATTAGAGAAAGATGATGCGTTGTTCGTGCAAGTGGTACATTCCAGTGCAGGAGTGCTAGGTCTCGAAGAGCCTATTGGGCATGCAGATATCTACGTGAATGGAGTGTATGTGAAGCAACCAGAGTGTAAGGACAGGAGTATAACTGTGGAGTGTGATCACGCTCAAGCGTGGAAGCTTTATTCGGCATCGGTGATGAACGATCAGTCCCTGATGGGACGAAAGTGTGATTCTTGGGATGAGCTGATGCGAGGCAGCTGCTCGGGAGACAAGACGGTGGTGGGGTACGGATGCAGCACAAATTCACGCGGTATGTACTTGTACAAGTCCGAGGGATCGCAGCAAAGAACTGAGACTCAGTTGCAAGTTTTTAATCCATTCGATTTTCGAACATGGTGGCACAGTTGACGAACTAGAACGCCATATTTGTTAGTGAAGAATTTGTGATTTTTGATGCTGTGATATTAGCTAAGATTAATCTTAATTATTTCTAGTAAGTATGTACCTTTAATAAAATTAAATTCCTTGGTCATCGTTTTATTTTACGATCCCGTAGTGACATCTAGCGATAGATAGCGAAACTAAAGTTTATAACTATGCGCGAACCACAAGTAAACTTAAACTTTTAGTTACATTACTATTAGTAAGATGGCACCACCATCGAGTCCTAACACGTGGTAAGCACGAGAGAAATTTAATTAATGACTTGTTAATGTAGGTGCATAATTTATTCTATATCCTTAACTCGCTTAATTACGAACATTCTCTTGCACCGCCCATTGCAAACATTTCAAGTTATCCACGTTTCGACTCTCGGAGCTCGAATGATTATATTTTACGTTATGCGTAAAATTCAATTAGCCGCGCTAGCATGACGTTGTCGATGTCGAGAGATTGGTAACATTTCATGTCGGTCGGCGCATTTATTATCGATTGGTGTTCATTAATTTTTGTCTCGTGTATCAGTCGGCTGGTTGCGTGTCTACGGCAGACGCCAGATTAATGGTGTTGTGGAGATGAGAGGCGGGTACAGTCACGCCACTCCCCCGCGTCACTCTGCGGAACAGATTAGGCCCGCGGCTCACGGCGGCTCGTATCCCACTAATTTGCAAACGACAAATCCATGATTTATTCTGCACTTGAGTTTGTAACTCTGTCTGTGAATTATAGTCGTATTTTAACTGGATTTTGTTGCAGCTGGATTACATGCTAATAAATAACGCTTGTAGTTTTGATTGTTTTTCATGAACTAGAGTCGTGTAAGTGACCAAATAGCATAGGTAGTGATGATTTAAACAAAAAACATGAAACGGTAATTTTACTCTGCGGTTATTCCTCCAACTTACGGATAAATTGCGAATTGTAATTACCTACGAAATGGTTCGTGAGTCAAGCTGAATTATAATTCGCAATTGAACTTGGATATAATGAATTATAACTGGAATTTAACTGCAAACCGCTATTAATAACATTAAAAATATCCATAAAATGTTTATGAAAAATAAGATGATAAAGGTCCGGGAAGGACGGGCTCCTAGCCTACACAGGTACGGTAAATTCCACGAACTCCTCGTGAAGATACGAACACCACGAATAGTTCCATTAATTTGCTTCTAGGAAACTGTAATTAGTTGCGCGCCGAGTCCGATCGGGACTTGGACGTATCGGTCCCGCCCCGGGATCGCGGGATCACGGGATCCCGGGATCGATCCCGCACTACGTGAGCAGCATAACGAGCCCGGGGCTCCGCTCTCTAGTCTACAACATTATAGGCAGCTATTAAATTAAAGTGCTATGATAATTATATGGCATTGTTCGAGAGGGAAGCCTGCCAAAACTAAATAGGGTGAATTGAGGGTTGGATTTATATAATAACTAGTTGATGCTCGAAATATGGTAAAATACTGCGCGTGCAGTGATTCGTGCGAGGAAATATATTTATTGTGAAACACGCAACGCAACAACACAGCAGTGCGCATTTTTTGTGAGCTTTAAACGTATCACTTCTTTTGTTATAAAATATGGGATCCACTATTCCCTAATCGGTTTTTGATAACATTCACGCTCATTACGATTCAATATATACTTTAGTAGAATATTAAGGGATATACGCACCCACAAGTATAATATTTACTAATGCTTCCTTAATGTTTCTACATTATCTTTCCAAAAATTTGAAGATTTTATTTTATATGTAAGTTTTTTATGATAAGAGGATTATTAATTTCCGATTTAGATTGAGGGAGTGTTTAATTTCCGATTTAGATTGAGGGAGTGTTTAATCTTCTTAGTAAGTTAACAAAAGGATTTAATAAATATCATGAAATAAGCTTGTAAGGTCCGTCTTACCAACAATAGGTTTATGTTAATAGAAAATCAATCCTGTATGTATAAGTCCAGGTTTCAAATTAAATTGTCGAAATCTCGACTCAAAACTTGAGTGATATTTTTTTACGGACCTAAAGACGTCTCTAATCATAAAATTATAAAGTCTAGAATATAACTGTAGCGACATCTATCTACACATTGATATAGTTCGCACGACTCCTAGATAGATGGCGCTCCAATAACCTACATCGCGCTTGCGAAGTTTTCCATGCGATCTGCATATATACAAGATTCCAACATGTACAGTTGTGGTGCGGTCCCCAGGCACGATGACCTAGCCTGGCGGAAGATCTTCCCTTTTCCATGGAGGAGTCTAACACCTCGCTCCTCCATATAACGGTAGAACGTATATATGGTACAGTCTTTATATGTGTAAGCCCCCTGGTAATGCACTTATGAATTACAATTGACTCTACCAGCGGTTAGGAATGGCAATTCAATCGTTGCCATGGTAACTGTTATAAGTCAAATGGTAAGTTCAAAGTGTTTTGTAGCGCTCCTCCATAAGCTACATTATCAATGAAATATAAACTTTCATCGATAAAACGCGGGTGAAACCGCGGGGGACAGCTAGTAGAAAACATAACGAGGTAAATCATTTGTTCGGTATCTGATCACATACTTGTAATCATAGTAAAGGCACATGTGGCAGTAATTAGGCGGAAACCATTAAATTATGAATCGTTCTCTGTTATTAGATCATTACACATAGCAGCTCGCCCACTGGCCCCACTGACCATTGTTGAACTGTGGTTTATACTTACAGAGTTTATTGGATTTCCTTTGTGCGAGTTATTGTTCTGAGAAAATGATATATTATCTGCATCTGGTTGTCTGTGGGGAATTATTTGTAGGTAAAGAGGGTAGTGGATCTTTTAAATTATCGTCTTACATAGATGTAGTTATAGATAGGCCTCCTTGCCTCGCAGACCTGCTGGTGTTTACTGGCAGCTGCATTTGAGAGCCAGTTCTGTTCATTTTGTGCTTTCCATCAGGTTACCCACCTACTTGTCTGACTTCTGACATACAAAAATAAAATGAATACCTCATTAAACTGACACATAAAGGACATTTTGTATACCTTGGCTCTACCTCTCTGTAAAATCCAACAAGTCGCAAAAACTATCCTAAAAAGTGTCAGATTAGAGTGTTACCACCCACACAGATAATTCCCTCAACGTTATTGAGTTAACGCGCTAGGAATGTCCTCAATTCGAATAACTTATGTACCTACCTACATACCTACATAATACTATTATTTTATTTACTACGTTTTACGTGTGTTTTAGGGATAAAAACTTACGTTTTTTTAAATTCTGGATAGGTTTGTGTTTGACTACAATCTCACTATGGTAAGTGATGATGTGGCCGAAGGTGGTAAGCACACAAAGCCTAGATGAGAACTGGCTCTCAAGTACAACTGTCGGAACACACCGATAGGTGCTTGGCGACAGATTTTCAACGAGGGTGGTAGCCAGCCAATCGGGTACTACAAAGTAAGTACCCTACCACCGTGCTATGGTTTCCTCACGATGTTTTCCTTCACCGAAAAGCTCAAGCTCATTGTAGTATTCGAACCCACGACCTTCGCCGCGGTATCCGACGTCACTTACTACTCGCCCTCGTAAATTCAGTATAAAATCAAGATTTGTTAGATCATTTTAATTTAACAATTCTTTAAATTGATTTTATTAGCATCTCTTACTATGCACAAATAATAATAAGTATCTACGTACTTAACTTTATTATAAATTCTGTGCGTTAAGCAAATTAACCCAAATAGTTGAACGTAAACTACAATATCACCTGTAATTAGGCGACACACATAGTTACCTATCTCATGAATATTATATGTATTATAAGGCACGTATGTGTGTGTTGAAAATAGCTCTACAGTAAAACCGTCGTACTTTTCCAAATACCCGAAGCTAAATTCGTTATCGTTTCAACTCTTCGGGCACTGATTGGCTGTCATGTCTGTCACACTGACGTTACGAAGTCATGTGTCCCCTGCAATGTCTAGAATCATATTGCCTTTGGTCAATGTTGGCAGATTGGTTGTTTTTGCCCGATTTTGGGGAAAACTATTAAACTAAACTAACCAACATAATTTATAAGAGTACCCACATTATTTTTAATATTATTAATATTTTGTCGGTTTGTACACACTTGTCTTTTTCCACAAGCTAATATTTTAGATTAAAGTAAAGATTTAAACATAATTAATATTCTATTTTAAACCACTGTCAGACGGACGACTGGCCACCCATAGCACAGGCTAGCCTAGTTTGGGGGCCAGGAAACATCGAGCACATGTTTTCTTTTTTTCTTGTTTTATTTACTGTAAAAAAATTGTAAATGTTTAGTTTATAAGCTTACATGTGAATTGCTGCAAATAAATTATTTTTGTATTTTTGTATTTGTACTTTTTTAAGTAGTTTGTTTAGACGCCTGGCTTGCCTGTTTCAAGTTCCGTATAAAGTAAAGTAAGTTTTAGAAATATTATTTTTGTTATATTGTGTCTTTCTGTTTGAAAAAATATACTTGGGAAATATACAGTAGATAAGGTCAGGGGTCGGTGCTGTGAAGGTTGTGGGTTCCACTCCCACACAGAACACGCATGAACATGTCTGTTTGTCTCGAGTCTGGGTTTAATTATGTATTTAATTTTAAAGAGTAGTACCTATAACTTAGTTTGGGATTGGACGGGCGTGTGTGAAAAATATTCCAAGTTATTACTATTAACATTTTGGGGAAAAAATATATGAATAAGGGGAAATTTATGAACTCGATCGAGCAACCCTGCTTTCAGCCCCTAATCCCAATGCATAGTGACGTATCGAGGCCACTATATGTGCAGTTACAAGTAGCGAGCACACTCACGGCATAAAGCTAGTGTACATTATGATAGTTTTGAAATATTTAAGTTAATTGTTCTGTATTTAAATAGTCTGCGTCCTCATTTCCGAGTAGCTGGTTGCAGTTGACTCGTCTACGCGTCATGGTCGCCATTTGTAAGGAAAACAATATTGATTTGAATACAATGATTGCGCGTGGGTTCCTTCTTGTTTATCTTTTATTCTATCTTCTATTCTTGTTTGTTATTCGTAACTCGTGCTCCTGAGGTTTACTGCACGCCTAGGTACAGTAGGTACAGTAAAGTACAGTACAGGTAATACGAGCATCAAACCACTTGTTTTCCATTTCAAAAGAAACGAGGTCGCGCTAATGCTTGACTCGATTATTTTGTTGTTCGTGGAATGGAATGTGCTTGATGTTGTAATTAATTAAACGTAAGTACAATAATATAATTTGTAGACAAAAATAAGGAAACCTATATTTCAACTATACCTACATACCTACTCATAAAATTGAAGTGTTTAAAATTGAATGTCTAAATAACAGCTATTTACTAGGTAAATACATATGAAAGTATACACGACACTTTAAATAAAACTATTTTAAATTTTTTTGTCTGTCTGTATGTTCCAGCTAATCTCCGAAACGGCTAGGCCAATTTGACGGGAATTTTGCTGGTAGATAGCTGATGTTATATTGAGTAACCGAGGCTACTTTTATTTCGGGAAAATATATTTTAAACATCGGAGCACAGGTGAATCCGCCGAGGCCTGAATGCAAATCGATTCGTTTCTCTTCAACAATAAAATTAATTTATATTAAAAAAAAACCTATCTAGCTTTAAAGATGTCTATTTCTAATTATGAAACAGGGAAAATATAAACATTTATAAATATGTAATCAAATCATACATCAATTTGATATCAACATGAAATACGTGGTTCACTCTACGGTTTGGTCACCAAGTTTCCCTTCACCGTAAGTTCAAATTTATTGTAGGATTTGAACCCACGGCCTTCGTCACGATATCCAACGTGCAACCACAGAGGTATGTAAGAAGTTATCGTGGTGCTTATTTCTTTATTACAGTACCTCGAACCAAACCAACCTAATATTCCAGAATTTCAAACGGTAAGTACCTCCCCAAAGTTACCTATCGATGAGAATATAAAAAGGAAATCCAAGTAATCTATTTAATAGAAAATAAACCTAATGCCATAGCGCTAGATTCCAAATTTAATTGTTTTAATCTCGACTTAAAACTTGACTTATACACTAATTGGCGTTTTATGTGCCTAAGTCGATCGAGTTGCCCTCGAGAAGTAATCCCGCATATCTGCAAGATCTCATCAGATATTACATCAGTTATTTGAGCGAGGTTATTAGTGAAATGTGAGTAATTTGTGGAGCCATTACAACTTTAAACGACTCTACTTGGTAGCACTTTAATTCTAATACACCAGTTATGTGTCAGTGGCAGCGAGACCGTCCTCAATAGGGTTGTCACATCTCTCTGTTGTGTTATATCACACTTTTTGATAGTTATACCTACTTTAGTAGTGTCGGGATTTTTATTTAAACACATTTGGGTAATTTTTTTTAAACCTACAAAAATCTTACTAATATTATAAATGCGAAAATTTGGATGGATGGATGTATGTTTGTTACTCATTTACGCCAGAACGGCTGAACGGATCTGGATGAAATTTGGCATAGAGATAGATTATAGTCTGGAATAGCACATAGGCTACTTTTTATCCCGGGAAAAGATAAGATCCCTCGGAAACGCGGGTGAAACCGCGCGGAACAGCTATTGTAATAACTTTTTTTTTCTTTTTTTTATGCAAGCTTCATAGTTAGTGGTAACCCTATTGTCGGTAATTAGTACAATCAGCACCAGCTGCCGTGTGGTGTTAGTGCTAGCTATCTATGCAGCTATTATACAGCTATCTGCTACATCATCAGCTTATTAGTCGCGTACACTGAGTGGCTATAGCAATATTAGCGTTATTTCTTAATTTGCGATTGCGATTCTTTTCAAGTCTTTGTTACACACAAACTTTCGTTGAAGGAAAACATTGCAAGGACTCAGAAAACCATAGCATTTGTTGTGTGCAATGTTAAAAAGTTTTTGTCAGCTTCGACTCCGCAACTTCACCAACACCCGTGTTCCCGAGGGAACTGGAAAATGTATTTAAATGATATTTCATAAATTTCATGAACTTTTTTTTTTATTTATTTATATTTATTACAAAGTCCACAGCTCTTAGAAGTGTAGCTTAGGTATATACTTATATAAACAAAATTTACAGCCAATAACGGATTTACAATTTTTATTCTGGATAAGCTTGTGTTTGACAACAATCTCACCATGGTAAGTGATGATGTGGCCGAAGGTGGTAAGCACACAAAGCCTAGATGGGAACTGGCTCTCAAGTACAGCTGTCGGAACACACCAATAGGTGCTTGGCGACAGATTTTCAACATGAGGGTGGTAGCTAACCAGTCGGGCACTACAAAGTACCCTACCACCGTGCTATGGTTTCCTCACGATATTTTCCTTCACCGAAAGCTCAAGCTCATTGTAGGATTCGAACCCACGACCTTCGCCGCGGTATCCGACGTCAATACCACTGAGCTATCATCGCCTTACATTTTATTCTAAATTATGACTAGGCATTCTATACAATACCGGATTATAAGTATTGCCGGTAACATAGATATAGACAGAATAAAACTGTCGCACACTCCAGAACCATCCATTCCGCGATCGTATGGTGCGTATGGTGCGTATGATCGTATGGTGCGTATGATCGTATGGTGCGTATGATCGTATGGTGCGTATGATCGTATGGTGCGTATGATCGTATGGTGCGTATGATCGTATGGTGCGTATGATTGTATGGTGCGTATGATCGTATGGAGCGTATGATCGTATGGTGCGTATGATCGTATGGTGCGTATGATCGTATGGTGCGTATGATCGTATAGTGCGTATGATCGTATGGTGCGTATGATTGTATGGTGCGTATGATCGTATAGTGCGTATGATCGTATGGTGCGTATGGTGCGTATGATCGTATGGTGCGTATGATCGTATGGTGCGTATGGTGCGTATGATTGTATGGTGCGTATGGTGCGTATGATCGTATAGTGCGTATGATCGTATGGTGCGTATGATCGTATAGTGCGTATGGTGCGTATGATCGTATAGTGCGTATGATCGTATGGTGCGTATGGTGCGTATGATTGTATGGTGCGTATGATCGTATAGTGCGTATGATCGTATGGTGCGTATGATTGTATGGTGCGTATGATCGTATAGTGCGTATGATCGTATGGTGCGTATGGTGCGTATGATTGTATGGTGCGTATGGTGCGTATGATTGTATGGTGCGTATGGTGCGTATGATCGTATAGTGCGTATGATCGTATGGTGCGTATGGTGCGTATGATTGTATGGTGCGTATGGTGCGTATGATCGTATAGTGCGTATGATCGTATGGTGCGTATGGTGCGTATGATCGTATGGTGCGTATGGTGCGTATGATTGTATGGTGCGTATGGTGCGTATGATTGTATGGTGCGTATGGTGCGTATGATCGTATGGTGCGTATGATCGTATGGTGCGTATGATCGTATGGTGCGTATGATTGTATGGTGCGTATGGTGCGTATGATAGTATAGTGCGTATGATCGTATGGTGCGTATGATCGTATAGTGCGTATGATCGTATGGTGCGTATGATTGTATGGTGCGTATGATTGTATGGTGCGTATGGTGCGTATGATCGTATGGTGCGTATGATCGTATGGTGCGTATGGTGCGTATGATTGTATGGTGCGTATGATCGTATGGTGCGTATGGTGCGTATGATTGTATGGTGCGTATGATCGTATGATCGTATGGTGCGTATGGTGCGTATGATTGTATGGTGCGTATGGTGCGTATGATCGTATAGTGCGTATGATCGTATGGTGCGTATGATCGTATGGTGCGTATGATCGTATGGTGCGTATGATTGTATGGTGCGTATGATCGTATGGTGCGTATGATTGTATGGTGCGTATGATCGTATGGTGCGTATGGTGCGTATGATTGTATGGTGCGTATGATCGTATGGTGCGTATGGTGCGTATGATTGTATGGTGCGTATGATCGTATGATCGTATGGTGCGTATGGTGCGTATGATTGTATGGTGCGTATGGTGCGTATGATCGTATAGTGCGTATGATCGTATGGTGCGTATGATCGTATAGTGCGTATGGTGCGTATGATCGTATAGTGCGTATGATCGTATGGTGCGTATGGTGCGTATGATTGTATGGTGCGTATGATCGTATAGTGCGTATGATCGTATGGTGCGTATGATTGTATGGTGCGTATGATCGTATAGTGCGTATGATCGTATGGTGCGTATGGTGCGTATGATTGTATGGTGCGTATGGTGCGTATGATTGTATGGTGCGTATGATTGTATGGTGCGTATGGTGCGTATGATCGTATAGTGCGTATGATCGTATGGTGCGTATGGTGCGTATGATTGTATGGTGCGTATGGTGCGTATGATCGTATAGTGCGTATGATCGTATGGTGCGTATGGTGCGTATGATCGTATGGTGCGTATAGTGCGTATGATTGTATGGTGCGTATGGTGCGTATGATTGTATGGTGCGTATGATCGTATGGTGCGTATGGTGCGTATGATCGTATGGTGCGTATGGTGCGTATGATTGTATGGTGCGTATGGTGCGTATGATCGTATGGTGCGTATGATCGTATAGTGCGTATGGTGCGTATGATCGTATAGTGCGTATGATCGTATGGTGCGTATGGTGCGTATGATTGTATGGTGCGTATGATCGTATAGTGCGTATGATCGTATGGTGCGTATGGTGCGTATGATTGTATGGTGCGTATGGTGCGTATGATCGTATAGTGCGTATGATCGTATGGTGCGTATGGTGCGTATGATTGTATGGTGCGTATGATCGTATAGTGCGTATGATCGTATGGTGCGTATGATTGTATGGTGCGTATGATCGTATAGTGCGTATGATCGTATGGTGCGTATGGTGCGTATGATTGTATGGTGCGTATGGTGCGTATGATTGTATGGTGCGTATGATTGTATGGTGCGTATGGTGCGTATGATCGTATAGTGCGTATGATCGTATGGTGCGTATGGTGCGTATGATCGTATGGTGCGTATGGTGCGTATGATTGTATGGTGCGTATGGTGCGTATGATCGTATGGTGCGTATGATCGTATGGTGCGTATAGTGCGTATGATTGTATGGTGCGTATGGTGCGTATGATCGTATAGTGCGTATGATCGTATGGTGCGTATGGTGCGTATGATCGTATGGTGCGTATGGTGCGTATGATTGTATGGTGCGTATGGTGCGTATGATCGTATGGTGCGTATGGTGCGTATGATTGTATGGTGCGTATGGTGCGTATGATCGTATAGTGCGTATGATCGTATGGTGCGTATGGTGCGTATGATCGTATGGTGCGTATAGTGCGTATGATTGTATGGTGCGTATGGTGCGTATGATTGTATGGTGCGTATGATCGTATGGTGCGTATGGTGCGTATGATCGTATGGTGCGTATGGTGCGTATGATTGTATGGTGCGTATGGTGCGTATGATCGTATGGTGCGTATGATCGTATAGTGCGTATGGTGCGTATGATCGTATAGTGCGTATGATCGTATGGTGCGTATGGTGCGTATGATTGTATGGTGCGTATGATCGTATAGTGCGTATGATCGTATGGTGCGTATGGTGCGTATGATTGTATGGTGCGTATGGTGCGTATGATCGTATAGTGCGTATGATCGTATGGTGCGTATGGTGCGTATGATTGTATGGTGCGTATGATCGTATAGTGCGTATGATCGTATGGTGCGTATGATTGTATGGTGCGTATGATCGTATAGTGCGTATGATCGTATGGTGCGTATGGTGCGTATGATTGTATGGTGCGTATGGTGCGTATGATTGTATGGTGCGTATGATTGTATGGTGCGTATGGTGCGTATGATCGTATAGTGCGTATGATCGTATGGTGCGTATGGTGCGTATGATCGTATGGTGCGTATGGTGCGTATGATTGTATGGTGCGTATGGTGCGTATGATCGTATGGTGCGTATGATCGTATGGTGCGTATAGTGCGTATGATTGTATGGTGCGTATGGTGCGTATGATCGTATAGTGCGTATGATCGTATGGTGCGTATGGTGCGTATGATCGTATGGTGCGTATGGTGCGTATGATTGTATGGTGCGTATGGTGCGTATGATCGTATGGTGCGTATGATCGTATAGTGCGTATGGTGCGTATGATCGTATAGTGCGTATGATCGTATGGTGCGTATGGTGCGTATGATTGTATGGTGCGTATGATCGTATAGTGCGTATGATCGTATGGTGCGTATGGTGCGTATGATTGTATGGTGCGTATGGTGCGTATGATCGTATAGTGCGTATGATCGTATGGTGCGTATGGTGCGTATGATCGTATGGTGCGTATAGTGCGTATGATTGTATGGTGCGTATGGTGCGTATGATTGTATGGTGCGTATGGTGCGTATGATCGTATGGTGCGTATGATCGTATGGTGCGTATGATCGTATGGTGCGTATAGTGCGTATGATCGTATGA
Organism: Ochropacha duplaris; assembly: GCA_951361185.1. Classification (NCBI taxonomy): domain Eukaryota; kingdom Metazoa; phylum Arthropoda; class Insecta; order Lepidoptera; family Drepanidae; genus Ochropacha; species Ochropacha duplaris. Next base: position 166,934 of record OX592707.1, on the reverse strand, counting down.
TCGTATGGTGCGTATGGTGCGTATGATTGTATGGTGCGTATGGTGCGTATGATCGTATAGTGCGTATGATCGTATGGTGCGTATGATCGTATGGTGCGTATGATCGTATGGTGCGTATGATTGTATGGTGCGTATGATCGTATGGTGCGTATGATTGTATGGTGCGTATGATCGTATGGTGCGTATGGTGCGTATGATTGTATGGTGCGTATGATCGTATGGTGCGTATGGTGCGTATGATTGTATGGTGCGTATGATCGTATGATCGTATGGTGCGTATGGTGCGTATGATTGTATGGTGCGTATGGTGCGTATGATCGTATAGTGCGTATGATCGTATGGTGCGTATGATCGTATAGTGCGTATGGTGCGTATGATCGTATAGTGCGTATGATCGTATGGTGCGTATGGTGCGTATGATTGTATGGTGCGTATGATCGTATAGTGCGTATGATCGTATGGTGCGTATGATTGTATGGTGCGTATGATCGTATAGTGCGTATGATCGTATGGTGCGTATGGTGCGTATGATTGTATGGTGCGTATGGTGCGTATGATTGTATGGTGCGTATGATTGTATGGTGCGTATGGTGCGTATGATCGTATAGTGCGTATGATCGTATGGTGCGTATGGTGCGTATGATTGTATGGTGCGTATGGTGCGTATGATCGTATAGTGCGTATGATCGTATGGTGCGTATGGTGCGTATGATCGTATGGTGCGTATAGTGCGTATGATTGTATGGTGCGTATGGTGCGTATGATTGTATGGTGCGTATGGTGCGTATGATCGTATGGTGCGTATGATCGTATGGTGCGTATGATCGTATGGTGCGTATAGTGCGTATGATTGTATGGTGCGTATGGTGCGTATGATCGTATAGTGCGTATGATCGTATGGTGCGTATGGTGCGTATGATTGTATGGTGCGTATGATCGTATAGTGCGTATGATCGTATGGTGCGTATGGTGCGTATGATTGTATGGTGCGTATGGTGCGTATGATCGTATAGTGCGTATGATCGTATGGTGCGTATGGTGCGTATGATTGTATGGTGCGTATGATCGTATAGTGCGTATGATCGTATGGTGCGTATGATTGTATGGTGCGTATGATCGTATAGTGCGTATGATCGTATGGTGCGTATGGTGCGTATGATTGTATGGTGCGTATGGTGCGTATGATTGTATGGTGCGTATGATTGTATGGTGCGTATGGTGCGTATGATCGTATAGTGCGTATGATCGTATGGTGCGTATGGTGCGTATGATCGTATGGTGCGTATGGTGCGTATGATTGTATGGTGCGTATGGTGCGTATGATCGTATGGTGCGTATGATCGTATGGTGCGTATAGTGCGTATGATTGTATGGTGCGTATGGTGCGTATGATCGTATAGTGCGTATGATCGTATGGTGCGTATGGTGCGTATGATCGTATGGTGCGTATGGTGCGTATGATTGTATGGTGCGTATGGTGCGTATGATCGTATGGTGCGTATGGTGCGTATGATTGTATGGTGCGTATGGTGCGTATGATCGTATAGTGCGTATGATCGTATGGTGCGTATGGTGCGTATGATCGTATGGTGCGTATAGTGCGTATGATTGTATGGTGCGTATGGTGCGTATGATTGTATGGTGCGTATGATCGTATGGTGCGTATGGTGCGTATGATCGTATGGTGCGTATGGTGCGTATGATTGTATGGTGCGTATGGTGCGTATGATCGTATGGTGCGTATGATCGTATAGTGCGTATGGTGCGTATGATCGTATAGTGCGTATGATCGTATGGTGCGTATGGTGCGTATGATTGTATGGTGCGTATGATCGTATAGTGCGTATGATCGTATGGTGCGTATGGTGCGTATGATTGTATGGTGCGTATGGTGCGTATGATCGTATAGTGCGTATGATCGTATGGTGCGTATGGTGCGTATGATTGTATGGTGCGTATGATCGTATAGTGCGTATGATCGTATGGTGCGTATGATTGTATGGTGCGTATGATCGTATAGTGCGTATGATCGTATGGTGCGTATGGTGCGTATGATTGTATGGTGCGTATGGTGCGTATGATTGTATGGTGCGTATGATTGTATGGTGCGTATGGTGCGTATGATCGTATAGTGCGTATGATCGTATGGTGCGTATGGTGCGTATGATCGTATGGTGCGTATGGTGCGTATGATTGTATGGTGCGTATGGTGCGTATGATCGTATGGTGCGTATGATCGTATGGTGCGTATAGTGCGTATGATTGTATGGTGCGTATGGTGCGTATGATCGTATAGTGCGTATGATCGTATGGTGCGTATGGTGCGTATGATCGTATGGTGCGTATGGTGCGTATGATTGTATGGTGCGTATGGTGCGTATGATCGTATGGTGCGTATGATCGTATAGTGCGTATGGTGCGTATGATCGTATAGTGCGTATGATCGTATGGTGCGTATGGTGCGTATGATTGTATGGTGCGTATGATCGTATAGTGCGTATGATCGTATGGTGCGTATGGTGCGTATGATTGTATGGTGCGTATGGTGCGTATGATCGTATAGTGCGTATGATCGTATGGTGCGTATGGTGCGTATGATCGTATGGTGCGTATAGTGCGTATGATTGTATGGTGCGTATGGTGCGTATGATTGTATGGTGCGTATGGTGCGTATGATCGTATGGTGCGTATGATCGTATGGTGCGTATGATCGTATGGTGCGTATAGTGCGTATGATTGTATGGTGCGTATGGTGCGTATGATCGTATAGTGCGTATGATCGTATGGTGCGTATGGTGCGTATGATCGTATGGTGCGTATGGTGCGTATGATTGTATGGTGCGTATGGTGCGTATGATCGTATGGTGCGTATGATCGTATGGTGCGTATGATCGTATGGTGCGTATAGTGCGTATGATTGTATGGTGCGTATGGTGCGTATGATCGTATAGTGCGTATGATCGTATGGTGCGTATGGTGCGTATGATCGTATGGTGCGTATGGTGCGTATGGTGCGTATGGTGCGTATGGTGCGTATGATCGTATGGTGCGTATGGTGCGTATGATTGTATGGTGCGTATGGTGCGTATGATCGTATGGTGCGTATGATCGTATGGTGCGTATAGTGCGTATGATTGTATGGTGCGTATGGTGCGTATGATCGTATAGTGCGTATGATCGTATGGTGCGTATGGTGCGTATGATCGTATGGTGCGTATGGTGCGTATGATTGTATGGTGCGTATGGTGCGTATGATCGTATGGTGCGTATGATCGTATGGTGCGTATGATCGTATGGTGCGTATAGTGCGTATGATTGTATGGTGCGTATGGTGCGTATGATCGTATAGTGCGTATGATCGTATGGTGCGTATGGTGCGTATGATCGTATGGTGCGTATGGTGCGTATGATTGTATGGTGCGTATGGTGCGTATGATCGTATAGTGCGTATGATCGTATGGTGCGTATGGTGCGTATGATCGTATGGTGCGTATGGTGCGTATGGTGCGTATGGTGCGTATGGTGCGTATGGTGCGTATGGTGCGTATGGTGCGTATGGTGCGTATGGTGCGTATGGTGCGTATGGTGCACATTACTAGTCCTTACCACTAGCTAGCTACATCAACAACTTATGTTTTTGGTCTCACAGTGACAGTGTACCTACTCGTATACTGTATAGACAACGTTTTGTTACTAAGGTAAGTGTATTAAATTGAGTAGGCAGACAAACCGACTAATATCAACAGCAAAACTAATGTTATTCGGTTCGGGGAACCTCGGCAGTCGGTCGGCAGTCGGTACCTACGCAACATAGACTGACTGTTTTTCATTAGTCATTCACTGCCACCGCGACCGTCCCGCGACCGTCCCGCGACCGTCCCGCGGCGATAATAATGCGATAAAGAAATTAAATAACACATAAAAGTGTTACTCATGTAAAGGTACGAGTGTTATGTAATGTTTACTAGGAAACTGGTGCACTCAGCCTTTATGGTCTCGCGAAATGGACCACAGAACATTTTGAAATAAAAACAAATAATAAAACAGCTTTATTACAACTTTTCTTATACTATTACTCATAAGATCTTGTGAGGGTCGCGGGAAGCCATCGTGGAGATCCTTGGGGGAGGCCTTTGTCCAGCTGTGGACATCTTCCGGCTGACATGATAACCCTGTAAACCCTCGAACTGCCCTTCCACCATAATCAATAACTGTGAGTCGTGTAGTAGTGGCATTTTGATATAAAAGTCAAAACTGCGGAGCCAACAAGGCATTCAAAAACTCTATATTTCTTACATACATTTTTCTCTTAGAATTGATAGTTACAGATAGTTCTTGAATATAGGTAAATACTTTGATATAGAAACGTACACACTTCCCCTTGAAAGACTTCCTCACTTTGCTGAGCCGAGTATTGCACGGTGGTAGGGTACTTTGTAGTACCCGACTGGCTGGCTACCACCCTCGAGTTGAAAATCTTTCGCCAAGCACCTATCGGTGTGTTCCGACAGCTACATTTGAGAGCCAGTTCCCATCTAGGCTTTGTGTGCTTACCACCTTCGGCCACATCATGACTTACCATGGTGAGATTGTGGTCAAACACAAACTTATCCAGAATAAAAAAAAAAATAGCACTATAAGACTATTTATGTAATAGCATATGGCAACATTTACATATTCCAATATTTTTAAATGACCCTCCAAGCTGCGAGCGCTCTGCCAACCATCATAGTTATTGACCTAAATAAATCCGTGTGACCTCAGGGCTGTAAACATTTGCTAAATTACAGCCAGCCACTAAATGAATGCATTGTTGTACTAATAAGAGTTCCAAAACTACTATTGTTAAAGAAACTAGAATGGCTGGTAAAGGAATGAAACCCCAGGTCGCTCACAGCGCGAGCGATGTGATGTGATGTGATGCCGTCTCAAAACAAAAGCTATAGGTTTTTAATGGTAGGTAATAATAAAATGGCTTGTAACGGGGAAAGCTCGTAAAGTGCTAACAAATGAAATATAAAACGTTGCCGCTATAAAAGGAGAAGTAAATAACTTTATTGGCCGTTGTTATGTTTAATTTGAACCTCCATTTCGGTCGGCGGCGCGCGGCGCGGGCGGCACAAGGAGCCGATAGCTGACTAAAGGTGGAATAACAATAGTGCCCCTTTGAAGAGCTGTTTTTCTATAAGGCATTGTCTGCGCTCTGCATGAAATTGTGGCGAGATTACAGCTTTTGTGTTGTTACGGTAAAATTGACGGTGTGTTATAAAAAAGTACTGTGAAAAATAATAACTGACCTGCCATTACTTGTACAAATGTAACTACCGAGAGAGGCGAGAGACTTTATTCGTAAGGGAACTATCATTTTACAAATAAAATTCTTTTCCGTATTTGGGACTGTACTATGAATACGAGTGACATTTTATAATATTGATCTTTAAACCTACATATTTTACTGAAATAACAGTTTTATGTTACCGAGTATTTTTTAAAGAGTCTTTTACCGCGAACTCACATCGGAACCAGTATATCATGTAAACTGCATATAAATATTGGATACAATATAACTATGTATTATCTTTACAATACAATAACTTTCATCGTCAATTTTGAGAGAGAAAATAACCGTTGGTCAATAAATAAGTTGTGAGCTTGAGTTTGAGGCTGTATGGGCTAGAACCCTATGCTTGCACTTCATTAGAGGAAAACAAATTACACAATTTCGTTCATTTTCACGAAATCACGTCCACAGATTGCAGGAAAGCAAGAGGAAAGATGTAACACATCACAAAAGGTGCATGTATTCATAGTATCATAAATTCCTTACCTATAGTTAAAAGGTCATGAAAACTTACTGTTTAATAAATATAAATATTTTGTTTTCTAACTAATATCGCAACTTGTTACAAACCTTTTGAAATTTCAGCCAACTTGTAAGAGTTTCTTTTTGTCGTATTTATATTTTTAATTTAGTTACATTCCTAGTGCTTCCTTCCTTCTTCGAAACAAATGTACTAAGTAAAGTTTTTTTTGGAATCAAAGGCTTGAAATAAACCAAAAGGTAAAAGGGTGGCGTAATCATATTTTGTTGAAGGGCCGGTTGGCATGGCTGCGACGGGCTGTAGATTCCCCAGGGCAATTTGTGTTGAAAAATTATATTAGTTCTCTAATTTCCATAGTATCTTTGCTTAGTTTGTGATCTCATGACCTTGTGTGAATGTCCCAGGATATCATTATTATAGTTGATTTCCGACAGCTGCACTTGATAGTCAGTTCCTTTCTACTGAATCATGCAAAAGCGAACGGATTTTGATTAAACTTGGCACACAGGTAGTTCACATCCTGGATTAAAATATAGGATACTTTCCATCCCGGGAAATTACATGATACCTGGGGAACGCGGGCGAAACCGGGGACAGCTAGTAATAAACAATAATAAACAACCTTTTCTGTCGATTATTGCAGTAGCTAAAATTCTTAATCTATATTTCCTTTCTATCTTGGTTTCCTATCGCTACGAGCATTAGTGAATATACAATCATTGAAACTCGGTTGACTTAGTTATTTGTGTAGTCAAATTATATTGACTTTATATGGACATATACCCCATATGTGTTTTGTTCTCCATTCTGAAGATTGTCTTTTGGACTCGACTTCCAATTTGACATTGACTTTAAATCTTTTGTTAAAAAGCAGGTGCGGATTTCACACCCTAAATAATTCACAATTTCTTCTCAGAAGATACTCCATTAAATGTATTTTGTGTTATGAAATGTGTATGCGTTTTGTGTATTTTTTTTTTGTGACATTTCACCGGTGCCGGTAGTGATGGTGGTGGCCGGTGTAGTGTAGTGAAGTGAAGTGTAGTGTAGAGGTACGGAGCACGGTCAGGTTACATTGTTAACAAGGATATCCGGCGGGCTCCCTTGTTCCTCTTGCAAGCGTTCAATTCTATTGTCGTGCTATTAGTAGGGTTCCGTATCCATCTAATTCTAATTTCAATATAATTTTATTTGGGGTTTCCTTTTATGAGTTTGAGGAAATTTGATTTTTCGTTTCATATTTCGACTGTTATATGAGTGTTCCGTATTATATTGATAGAAGAGTTATTAGGTAAGGACAATTATTGATCGAGCGAGCGAATCGTCTCTGTTTCAGCTTGGACAGAAATGCATTCGTATGTCTGTCTGTCTGTCCGGCTGTTCTCCTCTACAGGTCGCATTTCTCAACCGATTCTCATAAAATTTTGTAAGCAGGATTTTTTCTGTTGATTCAGTTTTTGGAAATTTTTGAGCCTTGGGGGTTGCAAACTTAAAATAATTGTTCAAAAATGTCACCACAAGTCATTAGACCTCGTGACTAGTACAGATCTAAATAAATACTAGATATTGTCGTATAGGCAGTAGGTAGGTACGTATGACACTGACTCAAACCGTTTTGATACTTGTACTTATTTGTTTATGTCCGGAACCCTTAACTCAATATCAAACTCGTTCTTGCATATTTTTATATAGCCAGTAACCAGGCACAGCACAAGTGGGGTAACTTTGTCACTTCACAGGGCGTCGCCCCGCGCCCCGCGCCCCTCGCCCCGCGCCCCGCGCCCCTCGCCATCCGCCGCGGCTCGCACTTTGTCGGTCTCTTTCAAGTACTTTCAACTGATGATAATTACGGGCTTTCAAAAAAAACGCTCCGAACTTTGCGATAGAAATTAAAAGGTAGTTAAAAATTTTGAAGAGCGATATTACAAAGCAAATGCTCCTTTATCTTTTCTTAAGTTTTGAAAGGATATCTTCTACATCAATGATTTTAAGATTAAATACCAACTTTCATCTAAAATTAGTGACGAAGAACAAAACGCTGATGAATCCTTTGTTACTATCATTCTACATTTTTTCTGGCAGAGATCGATCTGTAACATTGTCTAAACGACAACGGGCGACATTTTGCCCATTTCTTAAAAAAATAACGGTTGCTTGCTGTCGCTATTCATTCGTAATCGATGAATCCTACAGCCCTCGTTATTCTACGTTTTTCTTTAGTCAGTGGAATATCAAGTAAAATTCACCCCTGCACTTTTACTTAACCTTTTTTACTAGAACAAACCAGATTTTTATTAATATCCCATCAACGTTTTTCTCTTTAAAAACACTATAGTTGAGATCGTAAAACTTTATTCGCACGTAACCCTAAAAAAGTTGTAAAAATGAACTTTTCTAAAGATATTGGAGTCGCATAAAGTGACCGTTTCGATGAAAGAGCGACTCATACAAACATAACAATTATAACGCAGCCTTGGAGAGCTCCTTTCATTGGAGAGTTGCTTTCATGAAATACAAAGTAAGATGACATAAAGGAAGGATACTTTGTGACAGCCGGGGGGCACGGACCGTGGAGACGAGCGCGGCCGAGCGGGGCCGAGCGGGGCCGAGCGAGGCTTCGTTTGCGACATTACTAAAAAATTGTAGTTGTGATGGTGTGAAGATGGGAAAATGATGATGATACTAACTAGATAGACTAGATACTAACTAATTAGACGTTTTAGTATTCAAAAAGCGTGGGGTGCTTGATGTCAATTGTTATTAATATTTTATTGACAGATATTGGTAGAAGTAGTCATTTAGAAAATACATAATAGCACCCCACGCTTTTTTTTACAATAAAATTCATTTTTTTGCTAATCACACAATCCTTAATTTAAATTTATTGAAAATTATTTTTTACCTTTTAGTTTGATTTTCTATAAAAGCGTGTTTTTTTTATAAATAAAAGTAGTAAGTAGGTAATCATTTTTAACAGTCACTATAAACTAACAATAAATAACTAAAGAACTGAACGGATGGACGGATAACGCAATTATATCTGATATAGTGTAGTGAGAACAATAGCAACCCTTTGGTTGCGAAGCCCTTACTACTAGCGCCCTCCGCCCTCCACCCTCCGCCCTCCGCTCTGCGCTTGATCGCCTGAACTCATAAAATCTCTGCAATTGTTCACTAGGCCGCGGCAGGCTTGAATACTATTAATAAACGTCCCTGTTGAAATAACTCTGGAAATTAAACTCGCTTGGTAAGTTACCAACTAAATGGCAGAATGAGATAACTCAGAATTTTATAAATTATTATAAAAAATTGAAAAATATAGTTATGTTACTTGTTACCGAAATATAGGATATTTCATTATTTCCCGATTTATAAACGTTTCTGCAACATGTCATGATAATTTGAATGATACATTACAATGGCAGTAAACATATTTACGGCTCTTATCGTTCGCTTTATTGAGTCTCTTTAGTACATTCACTTTTATTGAATCATCGAGAATATTTGAAAATGCCTTTTACAAAGTTCACAAACTTAAATAATACTTTGTTGGAGCAGATTAAAGATGATAACAGACATATAATTATTTTATTTACAACAAATGTACAAAATATACAAGCAAATGTACAACTATAATATATAAAAAAAACTTGTTCGAGGCTGCCGCTGCTGCCGATCGGCAAGGTTCCCAGAAGGCTGGCAGCATTTCCTCTTTGGATGGCCAAGCTGATGCGTTGGCGGAAAAAGCTAAGTTAAAAGATGATAACTGAATTATAATTACTAGACTACCAGCCATTTGCCATACAAAGGTAAGACGACAACCCCACAGGTAGTGGGTTCGATTCTCGCCCAGTTGCTAAACATTTTTAGCTTGAATAGTCACAATAATAGGTAGTGAGTGTTAGTAGGAGCCCGCCCCGCGCTGTATTGTATACAACAATATAAAAACATTTGAGAACGCAATCAGCATTGTTCTACCTTGGGACCACAATTCTACATACATATAGATTAGATTACAAGGCGGTTGTTGGTTTGAATGCTTTAGGAAAACATCGCGAGGCAACCAGGGCCTAAACTGAATAAATGAGTTTTGAGTTTGAGTTTAGCTTGGTGCTGGATAGCTTACCACCTTGTTGCAATGATTACTTATAAAGTAAAAAAGTGTAGATAGGTTACCTACACAACATTCGATCTTAAAAAATCTCTAACACACACATAAATAGGTAACTTAATATTGCAATATCCACTCTACATTTCGATATAACACACGATGGCATTTTTGGTTGTTTTGAGTCACTTTTACTTATAATTGCACTCGGTACGTGAAGTGCATCCGTTGATGCCGGCGACGCGACACAGGTCAAGTTAGGGTAATTAGCAATTTTTTGCCTCCCGCTTTCGGAGCGTTTATAACCAATCTACACCTTTTCACTTATAATATCATTGCCTTTTTGTAAAATAAATATATATGTGACTTTTTGGCGGGAACTTGCGGAGTGACGTTGTGTTTTCGTTTTATATTCATTAAATTCGTGTATTTTGAGTTTTATTGAATAATTTCGGTGGGGTTTTATCCAATAAAGGTCAATCTAAGTGCACAAGTGAAGTGAAATGAAATGAAAGCGTGTATCGTGACTTTCCAGGTTGTCCCAAAAAGTCCATGAAATGTTTTAGTGGAATAGCCGCCAATTTCACTAAAATTAGACCGGACTTGTGCGGACGAAGACTAGACTTTACAGTGAAAGTGACAATAAAACGTGACTAAACATAAAAGATGAATATTTAAAATAAAGAAATGGCTTAAAGGTCTCGATACCAGGCCAAAAATGTTCTCAAAAAAAATATATATGTCTTTGTTTCTGAGAGATAATACCTATAGTTAGATAAATATATTGTATGTATTGTATTCTATGTTTATATGTCATCGAAAATATCAATAGTGTGTTACGGCGGGGAGTCACGTACAGTCGCGTACAGTCTCGTACAGTCGCGTACAGTCGAGTTCACAATAACATAGCACTTGAAGCGTTCGTGTGTTGTGTTCTGGTGATTGCACCGCTCGGCGCTCGGCGCTCGGCGCTCGGCGCTCGGCGCTCGGCGCTCGGCGCTCGGCGGGCGGGCGCGCACTGTAGGGTGGCATTCAACCAACATTATGAAAAGAGTTTTGTGTTCGAACGTACCATTTTTGAATTGAAAAAGGAACTTTGAAAAATTACCCCGTTTTAGTCAGTTGCGTGACCAATTTACATTTCCGTTTTGTTTTATATTAAAACTACAATCATTTTAGATAAGTTTGATAAATTTTTATTGTACCTATGTTGGTATTATTTCTTTCCCTTGTTGTTTTTTATTTCAAATTCAAATTTATTTCAAAAAAATCTTAATAATTGTTAATTTACTGTAGATATTACAGTAACAGGTCATGGTATGAACGCTGATTGTAAGTCTATCTACCTATTACTAATCCTACTAATATTATAATTGTAAAGTTTGTATGTCTGGATGTTTATTGTTCAATCACAGAAAAAAGGCTGAACAGATTTTGATGAAACCTGGCACACAGGTAGATCATATCATGGAATGCAATAGTTACAAACAGCTAGTTTTTTTTATAATAACGTAAGATTTTATTTATGTTTGTTTCTAGGGTACATATAATCTTTGGAACTACTGAACCGAAACAAAAAAATATTTCTCCAATATAGTATATATATTTTATTTGACTCATGAACGCGGGTGAAACAGCAGGGCGGAATCTAGTAGAATACATTCAATTTATTTAATTCGGTGTAAAGGATTTAGAAACATAATATGTTACTGCGCATTCATCATGTACACAAATAAATGTAGATATAATTAAAACCCTCGTGGAGATTACTGCAGCTATTGTGTGCGCCGCGGCGCCGCTCGCTTCATGTGAAATAGCCCCATTATGGAGGAAAAAATATAACAAAAGCAGTAGGCCGTTATGAAATGATACGTGGCGAGCCCGGGGAGGGGACGCGCCGCACGGGACGGAACCCACCATTAATGGGAGACGGTCTGTGTATCGATTCACTACATTTTTCTATTACGCGCCGTCATTCGCAGCTGACGCCTCCACGAGGTTCCTAGTACCAAACCAACTAGGGGTTCTCGAACTATATTTAAAATAAAAATAAAAATATATCCTGGGCCATTTTTCACACCCGGTTATCTGATCCCAAACTAAGCAGAGCTTGTAATATGGAAACCAGATCACTGATATACTACATATACTACTATTTTTGTAAATACATACTTAAATAGATAATTACACCGAGACTCAAGACAAACAGACATGTTCATGCACACAAATGTCTGTCCTGGATGGGAATCGAACCCACGACCTGCGGCGTGATAGGTAGGTAGTGGGCAACCGGCCCGTCAAATTGCTAGCTTTCATTACAATAATTGGTCGGATCTTCTTTCCAGTGTGTTTATTTCATTGTTATACGTACTGTTCAGTTGTTCACCTACATACTTATGTATATTCTCATCTCATGTGATACCCGTAGTCGTAGTCGTAGTCGTAGTAGTGCCGCTACGAGCGTCTACGGCTCGTAGCAGTTTACGTACTAATACTTTACAAACTTTGAAGTAAACGTTGTTGAAATTATAATTTGAACTGTTGCTCTTTACTATAAGAGTTATTTTAGTTTGATACATTTTAGTTCCTTTCGAATATGCATATTTAAAATCTCTATTCTAGTTTATTAAACCAAACTAAATTCACAAAAAATGTGCCAGCTAAAGAAGTGTAATTCTGTCCGCTATACAATTCGTAATACAAGTTAAATAGGTACCGAACAAATCCTTCTTTAAATCCGCTTCAATTTATCACAAAATAATGTAATTGAATAGCGATCGACAACAGAGGCCGTGGTAACGAGCGGGCTCGGCTCCGTGTGGCTCCATGTGGCTCGGTGTGGCTCGGGCACGTCTCGGGGCCCGATTTCAACTACACAAAGGCTTTGTAAAAAATAAATAAAAAAACTTCTTTCATCTCGGATTGACGTCGCGTCGCGCACCGGCTTTTGATGGGAGCTTGTTATTAAATCTTGCTTGTTTGTGAATCGGCGGCGGCAATACCAACTGTCAAAGAAATATAATCTACGAATTAAAGAGTAGTATATTTTAATCCAATGATGTTATAGGTAAAAAGGTGTAGATAAGTAATAAGCGCTCCGAGAGCGGGAGCCTAAAAAGTGGCTAATTAGCTTTTGATCTGTGTCGCGTCACCGGCATCAACGGACACTTCACGTACCGAGTGCAATTAAAACTAAAAGTGAGTCACAACAATCAAAAATATTATAATGTACTTAGTGTTGATGTTGCAGTTTAAGTTATTCATGTGTGTGTTAGAGTGCCATCTTCGGCCATTTTTTAAGATCGAATGTTGAGGTTGAAATGAAATGTATATTCATCCAAATAGACCTTCACAGGCACTTATGAATTGTCAGACTCTAATGCACGGTGCGTTATAATGTGGTGTGGGTAACCTATCTACACTTTATTACTTATAATATCATTGTTTGAACCGGTGTACGGTGTAACCACATCAATGTCGCTTGAGCTTGTTTTGTCCGCAGAGCTTATGTAGTAACTGGAATTCACGAACATGTCGGCCCCATACATTTCCTTTTTATAAACGAGATTTTTTTAAATAATCACTCGGCAATTCTCAGCAATTCTCGGTACTTTCTACCGTTCGCTCGAATAATGAGTTCAAACTTGCCGTTTCTAAAGAGCCCTTGAGCTTTCCTATGCTTCTCTGTATTTCTTTATAATTTTTTAATTGTGTTCGACTGAAGTTTATGATTTCAACATTTTCTAAGAGCTAACAGGAATACCAGTAATAATTACAAGGTGATGATAGTTCAGTCAGTGGTAGTGACGTCGGATACCGCGGCGAAGGTCGTGGGTTCGAATCCTACACTGAGCTTGAGCTTTCGATGAAGGAAAACATCACGTGAAAACCATATCACGGCAGGGTACATTGTAGTACCTAACCTACTCGACTGGCTGGCTACCACCCTCAAGCTGCACTTGAGAGCCAGTTTCCTTCTAGGCTTTGTATGCTTACCAGACTCCTAAGGCCACATCATCACTTACCATGATGAGATTAAAACACAAGCTTATCCAAAGTAAAAAATAATATTATCTGTAAGGTGTTCAAAGCATTTCTGATTATGTTGTGATAGGTTTTTGAGCGTGCTATTTTCGGTTACAATGCTATGTATTATGAGTTTAACGGCAAAAATAACATTGGTTTTCATAGTGTCTCTAAGAAATACAAACATAAATATGCTGCTGATGAAATAATCTTATTTTTTATTTTATGTCACAATTGACAACGAGGCAGGCGGGTCACCTGATGGTAAGTGACAACCGTCGCCTATAGACATTGGCAATACCAGGGGATTGCTAATGTGTTGTACACCTTATTAAGGCGAATCTTTGTATACTGTGACCACCACATGAATAAAAAACATTTTTTTTAATAAATTTTCACACACTTCACTTCAGTGTGAAAGTAGGTACTTTTCCCAAATCACATCGCGGATCCCGTCCTGACACTGTTACTGTTACTTTTAAATACCGGTCAAGTGTATGTACCACCATTACGATAGGGTTCCGTACTACTTTTATCTAATTCAAAATATATTCTGAAGGAAGTGAGAGGAGGAGGCTACTTGCAAATGTTTCTATATTATTTTTTGTTCATTTTTTTTTATTCTGGATAGGTTTGAGTTTGACTACAATCTCACTATGGTAAGTGATGATGTGGCCGAAGGTGGTAAGCACACAAAGCCTAGATGGGAACTGGCTCTCAAGTTGAGGGTGGTAGCCAGCCAGTCGGGTACTACAAAGTACCCTACCACCGAGCAAAACATAAGTAATTATATAAAGTCTGTTTTTTTAGCGAAATAGTAATTTGACATCTATCAGATTGCCCCCAAGGAACGTAAAAGCAAAATTTTATTACAAAAATATATTTAAAAACATTAAATACAAATATTTATCAGTACATACTACAAGTATCAAATCAAATCAAAACGTCATTTATTCAGTTGGTTCCCTGATAAGGCACTTATGAACGTTACAATTGACTCTACCACCGGTTCAACATACCTACACTTAAACTGACGAACACTCCGACAGAACATTAAGGGTTTCTTGTTTTACTACGGGACCCTAATAAGTGATTATGTCTCAATTAGACGCTCATGTGCGTTTTAATGTGCGCAAGTAGGTTACACTTACAAGTGAGTGGTTACTATTATTAATTGAAAGGGAATTGGTTTTTATATTACATTACATTAATGGTGGAGCAGTTGTTTATAAGTCGGCACTTAACAAGTTTACTTGTTTTTTTTTTGTTATTGTTAATGGCTCACTGCTATTAGGAAGTTATTATTTCGTTCTGAGTCAAGTTTCGTTTCGTGAGTGAAAAATATTTTTTGCCAAATTTGAATAGAATAGAATAGAATACTTTATTTTGCATGAAAATGTGGTATACAATTAGCTGTTGTGTTATTTATAATGCGTTCTCACCTTTCACCAGTAACTGGCATGCAAAATTTTACAGAATGATTAAATAGTCTCTAATTCATACAATATTAAGTCATCATGATTTTTCCTAAATATCACTTTATACAAGCTTAACACATAACTTTGTCTACTAGCATATACATTTGCATAATTAAATTTAGTACATTTAGAAATTAATATCTTAATGTCAACAAAATAACGATAAATATAAAATTCAGATTAATTCCTTAACAAATGAGCAAATGGACTTACTTTTAAGGTTTCTTTGTTTGACTACGGAAGCATAAATAGAAAGCATTTGCTATAAAAAAGCCACTTATTCATTTGGCATTACACTTATAGTTCTGCACACACACAAAATGGCGTGTTGCAAAAACATTTATAATTTTCTTATTTATACTAATAAAGAAGAAATATTTGATTGTTTTGTTTGTTACTTGGAACGATTTGAAAAATACTTTCACCATTAGAAAGCTACATTATCCCTGATGAACAGGTATATGGAATTGTGTACTATTTTTTTTATATACCTCGTTACCACAAGTGACAACCAGGTAAGCGGTCACCTGATGGCTGATGGTGAGTGACTACCATGGCCTATAGACATTAGCAATACCTGGGGTATGTCTATAGGTACAATGTGTTGTACACCTTATTACAATGCCTTAAAGGCTATCAAGTGCAACTGCCGGAACACACCAACCGGTGCTTGACAACAGATTTTCAACTTGAGGGTGGTAGCAACCATCCAGCCAGTCGAGTACCACCGTGCAAAAGCCACTGAAACATCTGCCGAGAAACTTTCACAATCGCACCAAACAATTGGACGCCATTTAACAATAGACAAAGTATAAAATCATTTTTATTGTAGTCTACGTATCCTATTCCACAAGCTATTGTTGCTGTAGATTGGTTACTAATACATTAATCAACCGGTGAATTGCCGTAAACCATAAACGAGCCGTTTGCCGATAGACCATCATTCAAACTGTCAAATTATGATACGTAATATCTACCACAGACTAATATGGTTCTGTTAATAATTGCCGTAATTATTAAAGCAATTTGAAAGGTAATTATGATGTCTAGAATGGAAATTAGTTTTGATATAGCATTACTATTCATATATTTAATACAAAAGTATATTATTAAGTATATAAGTGTAATACATACTTTGAATCCTGGCTGAGGATACAATAGAGCTTCTCCCAGATATTTTTTTAACACATTAGTATCCTCACAGCAGCTTCGCTGTATATTCTTGTCTCTAGTATATGTATAGTGTATTATCTATGATTCTTGCAAACATATTATTTGTAGGTAGGTACATCAAAATATTAGAATTTTTATAAAACAAATATGACATGCACTCTATCAATAGTAAAAAATAAGCCCAAAGTTTCTCTGCTTACAGACTCTTTAAAGTGCAAAGTTCATTTTTATTAGGAGTGTGTGCACGCTTCTATACTTAGAGTAGATTAGATACCTCCAACAATTTTAGTATTTGCCTATAGGTAACGAATATTTTAATGTAATAATTCAAAGTCCGAGTTTATGTCGATAGAGACACGAAGTTTGAATTGAATGACAGATCCATAGAGACACTGCCTATATATTTTTTTATATCTACGGATTGTATATTACTTTATCCACAAAAATCTGTACCAAAATAGGCCTAAATATAAAGCCTATAATACCGCACTAGCCTTACAGGCTGTGAGGACTTATAAGCTTATTATAAAAGTGACGATATAAGCTGGAATCCCAGTTCCAGCTTAAGAACTCTTAATCATGCCTGAGAAGGCTTACGATCCCAAGTGTCTGGTAAATATTTATGTAAACCGCTAGCAAAAGGATGGAGTAAAAACAATTTGACTTATAGTTGTTTTTTTTTTTCAAAGGAGTTGAGATGGTATTTGCTGTCTTAATTATACAGGTGTAGAGTTGCATTTTCTACGAATAAATAAAACAATACGCAGTTAAATCAGTTTAATTTTTGCTATATGAGATGAGAGTATTACAAGGTTTTGTTTTCGTTATCAATTCTTAACTTGGGCTGATGTGCTTGGGTGAAGTAACCACAGCACGGTGGCTGTGGTTACTTCACGATGTTTTCCTTCACTCAAGCTCATCGAGGATTCCCTACATCACGGAATCCTGTTGAAAATGGAACTCATTCATATTTTTTCTTCATAAACTTAGAATCCCACGTTCGCAATTTGAAAATATCCATAGAGCAACACATGTATGTGCTTCTGTATAGCAGCCAGCACAGCACTTAGTGCTTAGCGAGCGTGGGAGTGAGAGCCGACTGCCGTGTGGTGTGTGTGTGTGTGTGTGTGTGTGTGTGTGTGTGTGTGTGTGTGTGTGTGTGTGTGTGTGTGTGTGTGTGTGTGTGTGTGTGTGTGTGTGTGTGTGTGTGTGTGTGTGTGTGTGTGTGTGTGTGTGTGTGTGTGTGTGTGTGACTCGGACAAGCCATGTGCTTCGTGCGTTCATTAGATACACCCTTTAATTACACGAGAGCCGGAGCCGAAGCCGAAGCCGAGGGCGTGACGTCAACGATACCGACACAAGGCTGCTTAATGGGTCTTTTTATAATCTTCACATCAAATGTTGCTAATTTAGCATTGATAGTTGGTAAAAGCTATTTATGATAAAAATGTAGTGACAAGCGCCCCACGCTTTGTTGCAACAATATAAATTATTTTGATAATAACATAGGTAATTCTTATTTTGAACACATTAAAACTTATTGAATTATGAATATGATGCATAAGCGCACTTTATATCGCCGTGGCACCGTAGCACAATCTCCTTATACTTAAAAAAACCTACTTTTCAGTCGTTTTGCTATGAATGAGTGCAGTGGCGGGTTTACAAATTTGCCGCTAGTAGGCTATTCAATTTTTGCCGCTCTAGTTTAGTTCACAATCATATTTATTCTGAGATTGCAACTTTATGATTTGTGTTCTATCGTCCTCATTACGTCGGCTTTTTCCTGACTAACTAGAGGATAGTCATGTCAGTTTCTAGATTATTTTTGTAACCCACGATTTAGTGAAGAGTATACTGTTTAGTGAAGATAAAAAAAAATTGGGTGATCTAGTGAAGATAAAAAAAATAAAAAATTAATTTGCCGCCCCCTAAAATCTGCCGCCTTAGGCTCCAGCCTACTCAGCCTACTGGTAAATCCGCCACTGAATGAGTGTATATAATATATATCGACATGTACTTTACCTACAATGTATATCTGTGTATAGCCAGCCTGTTCCAAATATTACGTAATGTGGAATATGCACGTATTGTTTTTATTGTTTTAAACGTTTCTACGGGTTATTACATTACCAAAAATATATATAACACATCCAAAATCTTAACCATTAAGCTAAAAAAATATATTAAAATCACTATTATTTTCGGGTGATTCAAACGCGGCCATTGTGGCGCGCTTATTTTTGATTAAGACGAATTCGATGTCAAAAATGAAGTGTTTGGTTCACAAAGTTACTAAAATCAGTTTATTACCACGGAAAAGCACAGAAAACTTATAAATTATAATAAATTTAAGCGTAGCGGTTACAAACTCTGAGGTCGAGTGACGGCACGATTATTCACGATTTGCTCACGGGGCGTTTTGGAGATTTTTGAAAATAATTATGTAGGTATGTTTTTGTAACAATATTTGAATTCCATTAAAAAAATATCGTTAATTTTGAAGTCACGTACATATTCCCCATTCCCGTAGTATTTCGACAATCTCCGTGAGCTACTCGTAAGTATTTGACGATGTTTTCATTCGTCAGTTGGAAGTGTTCTTCATAAAGTTAGCAATAGCACAATATTGAGCGACCTAGTTGCCGTCCATTTGGAGACGTGAAGTGAAGTGAAGCCAACGACAACGACAGCTGCACCACACATTATACTTTCATACGTGAAATATTGCCCAGAACTACAAAGTTATTTATTATCAAAAACATGAAAAAAATCTCGGCGTAATCGCACATATCTTTCTTTTGGAGTTGGGCAAAAAAGCGGTAATTTAATGGCTCCCCGAAGCGCTCGAAAGCACTAAATGCGAACAAAGGGACACCCCAATTTCGTACAACACTCCTGGAAAGTAAATTGGTTGTTTTTTGTGACGCTGCCGCTGGTTGGCTCGCTGGCTGGCTGGCTGGCTGGCTGGCTGGCTGGCTGGTCGGTGGGACGGCAGTGTTCACAATAGGTCATTATGTGAGTGTAGAGCGGAGAGCGCTCTCGGAGAACTCTACACTCAACTGTACACTTTACGAGTTTTCTTTTTACGATTGACAATTAAAATGTCGCTTAACGACTTCACTCTGAGGCTCTGAGCACCTCTGAGCGCGCATAAACATGTTTTTGATCGTTTCAGCGACGAGTGCGTCGCCAACAATGAAGTGGACACACAATTAGTATTATATTGATTTGCATTTTCTAAATTCATATCCATAACAATATTAATTCAAATGAATAATAACAATAACTTCCTCAATTGTAATTAATTCCACGACAACTCAAGTAGGTAGGTACTACATTCTTGTTCTATTGTTAAAGTATTACGAATTACAACAATTCCCTATTACAATTTTTATGTGTAATAATTCCTTATGATTTTCAAGTTAATTATGTTGGTGGAAAAAGCTTTCTACCCTGCGGAATCCCGAAGATTCTATGAAGTTTCTTGTGTGATTTGTTTTTAAACCCCCCTAAACCCCTATTTACTATATTTGGAGGCAGACATAAATCATAACCCAGACAAAATATAAAATACTTTTATCCCAGAAAAATACTAAATTATGCAACGAATGCAGGAAGGCGGGTGAATCCGTGGAATGGTAGCTAAGTATATTATTCAATAAATATAAATATAGTTCGACACAAATAAACTATGCAGAGTTTGGCTGAAGGTCTCGGTTTGGCTGATGGTCTCGGTTTGGCTGTGGTAACACTGAAATGAAAACATGCGATAACACATTTGGCAACTGAAGACCAACTACTTACAAATTAGTTATTTTAGTAAAATCCTTCATTCAAGTAACAAGCCCTGACCTAAAATATAGCCAACAATATTCCGCCGACCTTCAGCTAATGCTACAAATGCACGAAGAACTCTAGTTATTGCGCACTGCGAATGCTTTTGATGGTATTTATTGCTGCAAACGAGGGATATTCCTGCGCCCCAGTTTTGAGCACTATGCGACACTGTGCGCGTCTGTTATTCACAAATATGCCGAGAATCCGTTCCAAGCATAAGCTGTGTGCACAAATGGAAAACTGGAGACATAGATGTACATATATATGGATGGAGCGTCGTCCGTCGTCCGTCGACTGGTCTTCATTGTAGGCTGTAGCACGATACAGAAATATACTGATATGATAAACTCTTTTCTAAATACATACTTAAATATAATCATGCACACATATTTTTGCATGTCTTAGTAAAATCAGAATTGGCACTTTTTTTTTATATTCTGGATAAGCTTGTGTTTGACCACAATCTCACCATGGTAAGCGATTATGTGGCCGAAGGTGGTAAGCACACAAAGCCTAGATGGGATCTGGCTCTCAAGTGCCGCTGTCGGAACACACCGATAGTTGCTTGGCGGCAGATTTTCAACTTGAGCCAGCCAGTCGGGTACTACAAAGTACCCTACCACCGTACTATGGTTTCCTCACGATGTTTTCCTTCACCGAAAGCTCAAGCTCATTGTAAGATTCGAACCCACGACCTTCGTCGCGGTAACCGACGTCACTTACCACTGAGCTATGATCGCCTTAAAGCGACATGCGACATTAACCCTTATTGTCACTGCTGACGTCTCTATGTGGCATGACAACCGACCGACATACTAAGTACATACGTTTTTGACTTGTATTTACAATAGTAACAGTTAGTCAGTCCATATTTTGATATAGATCTATGTTGAGTTGAGTTAAGTGGAGCTCGAGCGTCACTTACCGGGAGGTAAGGCTTCGCTTTGATGTCCGCATCGACCGCGTCCGCTCCTGACGCAGAGGGTTTAGTTCAGCAGGGCAGGGCAGGGAGGGCAGGGCTTTGATAACGTGATACGGCGACAGTTACAAATATATCTCGTTCCGGACGTAATTCCACTCCACTCCACTCCGCCGACGTCACTCTACCATATTTATAGATATCTCAACGTTACCATTATTTATAAGTGCAGCTAGAGTAAGCTTTAAAGAAACAAGCTGTCCCTGCGGTTTCATTCGCGTTCCCAAGGGATCTTATCTTTTCTCGGTATAAAAAATATTCAATGTTTTATTCCAGAATATGATCTACCTGTGTGCCAAGTTTTATCAAAATCCATTCAGCCGTTTTTGCGTTATTGAGCAACAAACTTCACATAAAAAAAATCAGATTTAGGTATTTAATTACTAGCTGTCCCCCGCGGTTTCAACAGTATTACCGAGTGATCTTATCTTTTCCCGGAATAAAAAGTGTTCTACATTTTATTCTAGGATATGATCTACCTGTGTGGTAAGTTTCATCAAAATCCGTTCAGTAGTTTTTGCGTGATTGAGCAACAAACTTATATATTTTTAATAGTACTTCAAATTAGGAACTAATATTTATCCATAAGAAATATATTTGGGAATGATAGACATTATCTTGTGCTAGTCAATGACATCAACACTTTTGTTATCTCGAAGTGACAGAGATCTTTACCCGCCAGCTTCGCAGTTCAACCATGTTGTCGGTCAACTTCGTTATCTAAAACCCGATGATACCCGATGTGTTTTTCTTTTACACATTCTGAAGCTATGATATCGATTACTGTACCTATGTATTTGATTGATCATTTCGTTTTGTGTTGATGTCGTCATCAATAGGTATTGTAAAGCTGTACCGAAACTCATAATGTATTCATACAGATATTGTCATTATTTAAGACAATACCATTGTCCTGCTTGTGTAGTCATACTTTATATTGAACAACATTCACGCATTCGTTGATTCGATTCAATTTATTTCAATGATATTTTTGTAAAATCTTTTTGAAAGGTGTACTACAATATTTTCACATAATGCAAATACTCAGAATGATAATAAATTGTACCTACATAATTACTTATCTTAAAAAAATACACTGTAGAACATGTATCTTTACAAAAAAGATAAGTAAAATATATTGTCTTTCTTTACCATTCATTCTTCTCTTTAAATATTTACCCTCTTTTTGAATTTCAAGAGAACATTCCAGTTTCGTGACGTGGGAATAAAACATAACCCTTTCTTTGCTGACGTGCAGTCGGGATATATTATAAGAGTTACTCGGTTAGAGCTACCACCCTTAAGTTGAAATACTGTCGCGAAACTTCGACCAGTTATCGATATACCTTATTCTGTCCACGTTATTATCTGGGTGTAAACGTCGATAGAGAGGCCCTGCGCTGGGCTGGGCTGGGCTGGGTGAGTACCCTCATCGCCGGAATACACTTACTGGGTTTCCGAAATGTTTCTATCCACTTTTGGTACCTATAATACTTTCTCATGGCTGGACGCTTCTCGTCTCCATTTTGGAAATTCAAAATGTTCTTTATGGTTAAATCTTAAATGCTATAATTACATACAGATTATAATAGCTATCCATTAGTCAAAAGGATACACTTACTTTACACATTTCTTTACAAATCTATTTAGTTTTTCATACAAAATACATAATTACTAGCTTTCTGTATTATCTTACCCTCAAACATAGAATGTATACCCGTAATGGATGCCCACAATATAAAAGCAACATGTGTGCTCAATTGCTTTGTTCTGAGCCAGACATTCAACTCTTTTTTTATATATTAACCTAGTTTTTCTCCCCGCGGTTTCACCCGCGTTCCTGAGGGATCTTATATTTTCCCGGGATAACAAGTATCCTATGTTTTATTCCAGGATATAATCTACCTGATTGCTAAGATTCATCAAAATCCGTTCAACTGTTTTTGCGTGATTGAGTAACAAACATCCAAACTTTCATAATATTAGTAGGAAGTTCTATAACTAAACTAAAAAAAATTTTGCTGGTGTTTGTCCAAAATCTCACCATCACAAAACCAAGAAAGGAACGGACTCTCAAGTGCAGCCGAGAAACACTGGAATGTTTAGCTCCAGCATCACAATAACATAGAGTACAAGATGTAGACCATATCCAAAACGAATTATATTCTGAATTCATCATGCATACCAATTTGATAGAATGGAGAGCCGTAAATATAGTTCTATCCTCATTCTATAGTTATTATATATATTTAGAATACATAAGTAGATGTTGTTATTTTCCTACGAGACTCATAAAACGACTACACAACGAAATAAGCCGACAACAGCCGAGCTCGTGTTGTAGTGTAGTAGGTACCTACTGGATTTATATTTTTTTTTAAATATTCCTAGCTTGAGCTGTGCTGTGAGAGGTCGATAAAATATGTCTAGACGGTACATTTAAATCGGATATCTTATTTATAAATGCCTTCTAGCTACATGCAGACTTGCATGGATTTTTGTACGCCATATAAAAATAGATAATCCACAGATTTACATTAAGATAATCTAAGTTTTTTAACAAGAAACATTATGTTAAAAATATTCAAATTCATTACAAGTATTTTTTATCGTCGTGTCTAAGTTGTCTTTTTAACCATTTTTTGTACAAACATTTTATTCAAATGCGTTTTTTTTCATCTATTGACTATAAGTCTATTGAATCAGAAACTCTACAGTAACCATTCTTCTATTACACTACCTTTTTAAATCTGTACCGATAGTTCTAGAATTTCTATGGGTACTTTATTGTAGAAACGTATATCTTAAGTCTGCTTAGACTGACACTGCAAATAAAATTACACACAAAAAAAAATTACAAGAAATTATCATAAGTTTTATTATTTGCCCTTGTCTGATTAAAATAAATGATGTCAGTTGTAAAGTACTATTGCAAATAAAAGTTGTATTCAAAAGCATAACTCCAGGGCTGGTACCTACGCGTTACGGACGCGTACGGTGCGCGTCTGTCACGCACTTTATGTAAAGGGAGCTAAACAATCACCGCTTAAGTGAAATGAAACATGATTCCGAGACAAGGGACGCGGGACGCGGGACGGATCGCAAACAAACCTAGCTTACGTAGGTACCTACGCGTCCCTTCGCCTGGCTGTAGCGAGCGAGCGATGTCACACGAAAACACTATTATTTTTACTCAAAAGAGATTAGTTTCGGATGGAAACATATTATGAAATTACATTTTATTCTACCTGAACCGTGAAAGACGCAGCTCGACAACAGAACAATGTTACTTAGAGTTTGCGTTTTATATTCCTTGGAATCGATATTTCATATCTTTTGTGTGCGGAGCTCGGCATGGGAATGAATAACTCGGTGAAATATTACTGGCACAGACTGTATACATTGTAAGCTATAGACTATAGACTATCGATGCGCAGCCCTACGCCGCGCGCCGCCTGTCACACTCCGCGGGAGTTTCCAATAGCGCACATTTTTTTAATATTCCAGATTGTATCTATGGATGGTTGGAGATAGCTTGCGTTGCGTTTCGTTTGATGTGGTTCATACACGATCACAGATATGTATGTTTACTTGAGACAATGTATGTAACATCTGTCGATAATTTGCATTTGAATACCTTATCAAAACTGGATGTTTAATTCAAGATTAACTGATGTTTTATACTCATATTAAATTGGACTTTATTTAGCAGCGAATAGGGTTTGATAATTAAATAAATATCTTCACAATGTGTGACTGAAGTGGCTGGGGGAATTTCTAATGAAAACATCATCTACTTACTTATATTTTTCATCAAAGTTTCTTTTAATCTTTCCTCTTTATATATAGGTACTTATGTAGAGTTTTTTTTTCAATGTGTGTTTGTTGGTATGTCCGTCTTTAACACAGCAACAGAGCGACATTTTTTACTGGTCGGATAATGACATAGGCTAACTGCTGCCCTACCCGGAAATCAAACTGAAGACCCAATGATATGAATTGCAAGAACAATAAATTGTCAAGTCACTACACTAAATAATCATTTATTAAACGGAAAATTATATAGAAACGTAATAAATACAAATAGCATGTATTTATTGTTCGTTCAAAGTAATTATGTAGGACCTAGCCGGAAAACCGTTGTTCAATACCTGACAATGTGTCACACAAACCGCAAAGCAATTAAAATCGGTTCTCTAGGACTATGACCCGAGCGTGCCCGAGCCCTGCCGACAAACACCGACAAACAACCGATATTGTTTGTCGAAATTTAAATTTCCATGAGCACAGACCGACCGCGGTCCGCGACCCTTCGGTGAAAAACACTCGTAAATGTAAGTACCTATTTTGATGTCGCCGCCCTTTAATGACGTGTGAATAATTTGATCCATAGTCTGAGCTTTTTTTTTAATAATAATAATGTCTTGGGATTATTCTTGTACTATGGAAACCAGATAACGGGTACACCACATTTTTCTAAATTAAAAAAATTGAGGTATCGAACCCACGACCAGTGCCGTGACAGGTAGTATTCGTACCACTCACGCCAACTGGCTCAGAATAACCAGAAGTACAGACTTATTCTAAGGCGTTTAATTTACCAAATTAAAATATTTTTATCCATATCGGACTGGAAATTCCTGAGATTAGCGCGTTCAAACATACATACTCTTTAGCAGACATTGGACACGGTTCAAAATTCTTCGTCTTTGATTAATGCTATATTTCTCGGAAAATATTCCTGTTATTGCTAAATTAGGTTCCTCAATGGTTTATTCTTTTATCCTACTAATATAATAAGTACGAATGTTTATCATCATTTAGTTATTGAACGGATTTTCATCAAATTTACAAACTTTATCCTATAACGCTGGCGAAGCCGCGGGAGACATCTCGATGAATGAACGTCCAATGAGATCGTATTGTTCCCACGGGATTATATCAGGGAGTTCATCTTTCTCAGCCCTTTATAACATTAATATACAGGGACGTTCCCTTCAAAGGCAATAAAAAAAAAAAAAAAAAACAAAAAAAACAAAAAAAAAGGCATTTATTCAGTTTAAGCCCCTTATCAAGGTCTAAATGACCACGGTTGATGTGACCACGGATTTTAAAGTTAGCTTTCAACTGAGAAGAACCGGCAAGAAACTTACTAGCAGTCTCCCGCGGTTTTACCCGCGTTCCCGAAGGATCTTTTTCTCAAGATAAATGTATTCTATGTTTTATTCCAGGATATGATCTGCCTGTGTGCCAATTTTGATCAAAATCTATTCAGTAGTTTTTGCGTGAAAGAGTAACAAACATCTTATTGGTAAAATTATTTTGGTTATTTACTTTGTTGGTGTAGCGACGGATGGAAACCTAGTTCTAGAGAGATAACATTTCGGATACACCAATAAAAACTCCACATGTTCGAAACCAGTGGGTTAGTATGAAATGTAGCTATTTGATCGATACTTATAAATAATAGTTACAGCCAAGTTATGTTGATCTTTGTGCCATACCAAGTAGCTGGCATCATGGAAATATCATACATTATGCAAACTTCTGTGTATTACATACAGACACAATAACATATTTGAAATCCCTAGAATAATGTACAATACAACAACATTCGTTATATTTAAAATTTAAATTCGGCTTCTATAAGTTCAAACTTTAGTCGGTTGTCATTAACAAAACCCATTGAATAATTCAAGTTGTGAACTCGGAGTCTATTGTATTGTGAAAATTACGAATGTGACTTAACAGACAACAAAGGATAACCCACTTACTGCGCCTTACAATTGCGTCGGAACTACTCGGGAATCGGGCTCGGTCCCTCGGACCCGCCGAAAAAATCACAACCCCAAAAAATAAATGGGGGTCAATCTGATCTCAGCGAAACCCCTAGAGAGGCCGCGCTAAGACTTGATGCGATCGAACATCGCGACGCTCACAGATCTCTACAAGCTAACCCTATCAAAATACTAAATTAGGGGTTGCAGCCGGGTTATGGGACTTTTACCCACTATAACCATCGGTGGGCAATCTCTGTGCATATCAGGAGGCACTGGGTCCTCCATAGGAACTGTGCCGATGCCCTTGCACCTGCCTCAAACTCATCTCTGAGAACGAAGGTATGACTACAAACTGGTATAAAAGCTTCTCGATAAACTAGTCCTGTATTCACAAAAGGAAATGTTCCTGTCAAGATTAGGCTCAGCTTAAAGTAATTTATGTTACAAATGTCTCCGAAAATTGCAAACTTTTTGTTCGATGACAGTTTTATTTTTTGTGATGCGCAGGCGCACCCACCCCTGAAGCAAATCGATAAAGTAGCACAAGTTGTAATTGTATTGTATGTATTTGATTTATATTTATTTACAGTATTTGATGGTGATGCGTGAACGTAAATGATTGTACCGTGATGTAGAGACGCGCAGATGTTGCGATATACCTAATGACGAACTCTATTGTTATAGTTATGTAAAAAAGGAGAGCCAAGTTCAATACAAAAATTATTCTCTGCTGTGGGCTTCGCCGCAAAAAGAATGGAGATCTGAGATTGAGTGCCAAGTTCTATGCAAAATCCAAATATGTAGTCTAAGGGCTGACTTGGCTGGTTTTCCCATACGAATTATTATTAAGTACCTACTTTTACACAGTCATGGAAGAGCCTTATGTTCGATGGGTAGTTTCTACCAGCAAGCCAAATTTTCGGAATAATAAAATAAGAACCGAAAGGTAACAGGTTTAGAACATGCGAAGGCTATATAATTCGTATGGGAAAACCAGCCAAGTTAGCCCTTAGACTACATATTTGGATTTTGCATAGAACTTGGCACTCAATCTCAGATCTCCATTCTTTTTGCGGCGAAGCCCACAGCAGAGAATAATTTTTATATTGAACTTGGCTCTCCTTTTTTACATTTATGTTTTTGGTGGGATATCATTACTTTTTGTAGGTAAGTTCGCTCGGCCACGTTCACGTCAACGGTTCGATTCGGTTGTCACAGCGCCCCACCCACCCCGCCCGCGCCGCTCCGGCGTCACTCGGCGCGCGCGCGTCGTTTATATATTGAAAATCTAAATGCCTATTATTTTATCATTATTTATCAGTAGGTAATGATTTTACACTATTGATGTGCGCTAAATATAAAAATAATAATTAATCCCAGTTAATAACGTAGGTACCCTAAGTAATATTAGGTATTTATGTTAAGCGTTCATAATAGAATCTAATTATTTAAAAATTGCCAGTTTTTTATTTATTCCTTTGTATTCATCTAATTACCTATCTGCATACCAAATTTTAACTCTCTAGGTCATCTGGAACTGGGTTAGAGTTTTGGTCTATAGGTCAGTCAATGATAAAAATGAGGAATTTTGGACATTAATATCTAAATAACCGTTTGAGATAAGCTTATGAAATTTAGAACACATATGTATCTCGCAAGTCTCAATATATGAGCCAAATTTGTTACGTTTATGTAAAATAGTTTTTGATTTATGAGGGGGTCAAAAGTGGCTCCAAATGGTTCGTGTAATATTACACACGGTGCGGCTCGCCAGTTCTGTTTCTTGAACTCGGCTTGACACGCTCCCGCGTGTCTAGATACTTATTATTACACGTTCATCATGGCGTCTCACGATGATAAGTTAATTTCAAATGAATATTACATTTAAATTACGAATCGAACTGTACTCATGCGACCTCTGTGTGACTCTATCAAACCAACTGAACTGATCAAGTATGTGAGTTTGTGAGGTTGCGGGGGTATACTCTGGATCTATTGAATCGATTTAGAAAATTCTTTTATCAATATAATGACGCGTTATTTGTATTTGTCAAAGGCTATATTTCTATCCCGGGAAAAGATAAAATGCCAGGTGAAACCGCGAGGGACAGCTAGTTCTTTATAAACAAAGAAAGAAAATGAAGAATTTGTTTACCGACGAAACATTCCACGATTTTTCTTAGAAACGTTTCACGGAAATAGAACAAACGATAGTATTATTTCTTGTTGTGTGACAAAGGGCCGCCCGCGCCGCCCGCGCCGGCCGGTTTGGACGACAAATAGTTTGTTCTCAACCACTTGTACTAAGTATAGGACACTTGTTATCGAGTTCGCCCACTGGTCCAACATTTTTGGTGAAACACAATTTTTTTGTGATGAAAATGTTTTTCTCTTTGACTATTTTCATGCAAATATAATTTTAATAACCTTGAATTTGTATTCACCACAGACTACAGACCTAGAATTTTTTACTTTCAACACTATAATATTCACAAATAGATACGATTACATAAAAAACGTATTCGAAAAAGTATTTATTGCATGCAAGCTACTTATTTGTGTGGTTTGATGGCCCCACTAGGTAGAGTAACGATTGCTTGTCGAATAAAACCGACCGAGACACTCTGCTGATGAAAATGTAATTTAGTGGCCCGACCCGGCGGCGATTTTATCTTATTACTCATCTCCAATAAGTACCTACGCAATTCACTTTATATTGCTATTTACTATCGACAATATTGGAATGTTTCATCATCTGGAAAACGTATGTAATATGAACATTCTAAACTCGATTTAACTTTTTCAAAATGGCCCCCGCAGACTTCAATAAATAGTTTTCTAATAATTTATTCTAAGAACTGCCCCTTCGGTTATTTTAATTGAGATCGTTTATTATTCTTTGCTTTTATTTTCATTGATTTATATATCGGTATTGCAAAAAAAATCCATTATGCTTTAACAAATTGTTTTATCATTTATGTATTTATAGTGTTGGGCATGAGTCGATATTTTTATCGATATTATATCATTAACCAATTTAAATTATTGAAACATTAACAACTTTTCAAAATAGTTAATTAAACATCCAATTGCTTATCCACATAACTATGTGTATATCGAACTCGATATGAGTTCATACAATTGCATTATTATTAAACCCCTAATTAAATATTTTCTGCCTCTTAGTATGTTTCTAAGACTTTTATAACTTCAAGATAAGAATCATATACCTACGAGTCCTTCTAAGAGTGTGATATTCAATCTCTGCTATACAATACGGGTTGGTTGTCACGTCACGGTGGCGCGGGCGGGGACGGGGCGGCGGGACACGGTGCGCACTGCTGACTGCACCCGACGACCGACGTCGTGTCACGTTACATCAGATCGGACGCAGCCACAGCCACTCGGCCTCGGCTCCGTGGCTCCGTGCACCATCTCCTATCTGCCATCTGTCCTGCCCCTCCTGCCCCTCCTGCCCGTCCTGCCTGCTCACCTACCCTTTGTTCCCGCCGGTATCGCGTTCATGTGGTCTGTCGATATTATTCGATACGTTCTCTCTCATCTATGACTCAAGTTACATGCATCAATAACACTCCTAACTTCATCTTACCTCCTACTACCACTACTACTCAAATCAAAACAAAATGATTTGATTTTCTGCAGTACATATAATAACTTAATACAATGTTACAAGATGATAGACTAGTACATAAATACTAAATAGTTTATTTGAGATTTACGTATTTGAATAAATATAATTAGGCTTACACGTACCTAATGTTTATTTGATGATAAGTACCTACTTTAATTAAAACTACGAGTTTTTAAATGAAAGGTACCTAACCTCTGAAAATCGCTCATTCACGCTGGTGTAACGGCGTAACTACGTCTCGCTCGTCTCTTGTTTTATTTCAACTTCTTTGTAGTCAGCTGTTTGACATTCACATTACACCCTCCCCCCCCTCCTCCCGTCCCGCCCCCCGGCCCCCGCCCCCCGCCCCGTGGGCGACGTGAACTTGCGTGCGTACTGCATTTCTGCGCAACATTCGCATCGCTAGCTACGTACGGTACGGCGAGCCCGAGCCATTTTTATCGATCTGTCGATGAATTCCGCCACCCGTCGCCAGGACGGCGCTGCGTCCCTCCGCCGCGCCGCACCACCCGCCAGAGAGAGACTCCATGTCAACTCGTAGCCAGCCAGGCAGCCAGCCAGGGACTCGTATTGTGGACTGTGGTAGGTACTTCGATTCCATATACGCTACGGACGGACTCAGGGCTCAGAAGATACACACGATTCCATCTTGAAGCCTTTTCTCCGAATTTGCTACGAAGGGTGAAATACGGGGCGAGAGTCTCGGGATGAACGGTTCCTCCGCGGGGCGCTCCTTTCCGTAATCCGTAGGGAGGGGGCGCCGAGGTGGGGAGCGGGCGGGTGGAGGGCGCGGGGTGCGGGGCGCCGGCGGGGACGGCGCGCAGGCGCGCGGGGACGGTCGTCAGTCTCGCGGCCGCTGTCACTTTGCGCGCACGTCAGCGCGCTCCTGCTCGCCTACACGATCAGCTGATCGGCGCGCGCCCCGCGGCGCACATGCCGTGAGGCCGCGCTCACCGTCATGACGGGCTACGCCCGAGGCGAGGCCGACTTCGCCGCCGCCGACCGCTTCCGCCGGGACGCGCGGCCAGCCTCGCTCGCCCCCAAGGACTACTCGGTGCCTTTACACGTAGACTGCAGTATCGAATACGAGCTTCCCGACTGTGCCAAGCCGCCGCAGGGCGTCAAGATCGAGCCGCTGCTCATGATCCACCCGTCGCACTTCCGCAGGCTCGAGAGCCTGCGGCGCGTGCCCTTCGTGAACAACCTCCCCCGGGGCGACGCAGCCGCCGCCGCCGCCGTCACGCCGGCCAGCCGCGCGCGCCAGCCCAGGCCCCCGCGACGCTGCTGTCGCGCGGCGCCCGCTCCCCCGGCGCCGCCGCCGCAGCCGCAGCCGGCGCAGGCCCAGCGCCAGAGGCTGCCCACCGAGGAGCAGCCGCGGCAGCTGGCCTGCTACCGGTTCGAGTCGTACGCGCCCGACGGCGGCTCGGGTGGCAAGCTGGTGGCGCGGGCTCGCTTGAAGCCGCACCCGTACCTGCCGCCGGAGGCGCTGGACTGTGATATAGCGCGTGCGCTGCCGCCGGCTGCCGCGCACTACGAGCGCTTCGACAAGCGCGCCCTGCAGCAGCTGCCGATCTACATGTAGCCAAGCGGCGCCGGAGCGGGCCCCGGTCTCTGTGATGTTTCGTTGTAATTAGTTAGAGTGTTAAGTGTCGGGCGCGGCGGGGCCCGGCCGGGTCAGGCCGGGAGCGCCCTCGGCTCCGCCTCGCGTCACGTCTGTGGTCGGGCGACGCGCGCCCTCGCATCGCCGTCGTCGCGTCCGCGAACGAACCTAATACCAAATAGTACCTATGTACGTTGATATTGTTTAAACGTTGATTTATGTGTTGTTGTACCGGACGATTATGATGTATTGTTTCGCCGAGGACCTGGAACGTTTCGTGTTATCGTTTCGTGCGACGAGCCCGATGGGCGGCCGAGCCGGGGCGCCCGGCGCGACCGCCGATCGGAGAGTCGTTCATTACTAGTGCATACCCACCAACGAAAATATTTATTCGCAAACGCAGTAACCGACGCTTCACGATAAAGTTATTGTACCGTCGCCGATTCGTTGCGTACTTCTGTATAAGATATCATATCGATAATTATATGTTCAAAAATTGTATTATAATAAATATGTACCTATAGATTAAAAAAAATGAAAGTGAGAAAAATATTACGAATAAAACTAGACATAGTTATGTTTTGGAATAGGTGATGAGTTCTAGACCAGTCCCGAGCGGTATAGTATTTAGAATGGTATCTCTACTCTCATTTTGTAAGCGGTTATGTTTGTTAAAATTATATATAAAGAGTCCTCTGATGAATAGTCTGATTAACGAATATTCGGCATGTAAAAGTCTTTATAAAACGCTTACTTAGCATATCATAGTATTATATTGTGTCATAGTCCAATGCCAAAAATATAACTATCTTTTTACAAAAATCCCTAAAACATCGTTTTATTTACCTTCACCACGGCACGCCCTATGCGTCCGTTGTCCGTTGTCCGGTGATAGGCGACAGGCGATCGGGGACGGGACGGGAACGCACGAGTGAAATGCGGTCATGTTCATGTTCATGTGCGGTGCGACAGTGTATTGTATGCGGCCTGTTTGTGCTAAAACTCCTTCTAGTCGATACTGAGTGCCGCGAGCCGTGCCGTGATTAGCATGGAACGTTTGTGTATGTCTTGGACCATCTCTCCACCACGCACCACGCACCACGCCACCACGCACCACGCCACCACGCACCACGCACCACGCGACGACAGGGACGCATACTTGGTGTTGACGAAAGTAAGTACATCGTACATGGAGAAACTAACAACTAAACAGTACCTACCTACATAGGATAATATGATCTAAACAAACATTAAAACACGTTTTACTGCGAATTGCATTGCCACAAAGTCCAAACGTTTCTGCTGTCTATTAAAATAGAACATGTTAATTATACTGACGAAGCGATAATCATATCGTAATGCGTTTAAATTGCTAGAACAGATTAGCATAATAAAATCAAGTTGATGTTTAACTAAATGTGTGATAAATTGTGGTGAAAGTTGAAGCCGATCCTCAATGTTGGAAACATTAAGGTTCCTTCGAAGATATTGTGATCTCAGAAGTCTCGTCGGACTAAAGGAATAGTGCTGTATTTTTAAATGTCGAGAAGCTTGTCAATTCTTATGTTAATTATAATCAAAACAACTTTCACTATTACAATATTAATGGCCAAAATTGATGTCAAATCAAAATATTGATGTCGCTTAAAAATATTAATGTATGGCATTTCTTTATTTCTAGGAAAATTTCCATGTAACATTTGCCATTAAAATGAATTTTAAGTTGATTCTTTTGTCTAAATTCAGACATTGCTTCACACTTTCTGTTCAAATGGGCCATTATTACTAACGATATCCTTAGTATTTGAGACTATAAATGCTTTTATGAGTTGTCGTAATTGCTGAGAAGTTTTCTGACATAAATGATGACGATCTGTGCATCATCTGACACAAGAGTCTCTTGAGAATTATTTGCAAATATGAACAGATGTGAATAATATAACTAGTTTTGTGTGGCTGATGCAAAAGTCGTGGTTTTCCAAATCTATTAGCCATTTACTAGTTTCAACTGTAATTACTTGATTGATGCATCTGTCTAATAGTGTTTTTTTATTATATACCTGCTTGGTGGCTATAGGATAGGATAGGATTCATAAATTAAGTAAAGCTGCTCTATTATATGTATAAAAAATGTACCCATATCTGTAAGTTCTTTATTACCAATGGTCTACCTTCCGAGCTTGTTTTTGTGATAAAATTTTGAACAAATTACGTTTCACTTTTCAATGGGTTATTATGTTACTGGACAATAAAGTATTGTGTAAAAAATGATCCAAAAGATAATACATTTATCGAACTTTTCGCCATCCAGTCGAGACGAGTCATTCTTTCATTGTCTCGTTTCGTTTCAATGACAACACAGTCATCCAAAATATCCTCTAAACAAAAGCCTAGCGCATCACCTCGCAAGTCCCGCGCGATGCCATTCATTCGACAATATTATCTGTTTGAAAGGCACTTATACACAATGAGTCGTGAATAATCTACAATGGACGTTGGGAAAGAAATTATTCGTACTGAATCGCCATTCAGGGAAATAAGACTTCACACAAAGCCATTATAATAAAACGTTGATTATTATGATTCGTTACATTCATGCGAACGTCCAAACAATTAGACGCGGTGGAGACTCTAATTAAGATGCAGTTAAATAGATTTGAGCTGCACGCAGACGTTTTAGTGGGAAACGTGGGCACGTAGCGACTAGCGAGCCGAGCGGCTACACCAAATGGACCATTACCGCAACACGCACGGATCCGAAGCCGCAGCCCGCAGCGCAGCCAGCGGAGCTCTGTGAGAACGCACCTACTCCATCAGAGCGAGCGACGGGCGCGGCGGCGGCGGCGGCGCTAAATTAGCATCCACGTAATAAACACGAAATAAACATCGAGACTAATGGA
Source organism: Ochropacha duplaris (assembly GCA_951361185.1). Taxonomy (NCBI): domain Eukaryota; kingdom Metazoa; phylum Arthropoda; class Insecta; order Lepidoptera; family Drepanidae; genus Ochropacha; species Ochropacha duplaris. Next base: position 131,576 of record OX592707.1, on the reverse strand, counting down.
TGATTGCCTCGTGCGTACTCCACTCCATCCACCGCGGCCGCCTCGGTATGTTGCTATAGCCTTAGAGCGAGGCGAGTGTAGCGAACACGACTGCTCCGATCCCTCCGGGGCTTTTCCTTACAGAAACAAAGATTACACCCCACCCGTCGACGACGACGGACCGAATTAAAGCTATATTTATTTTATCTTCGCAGCGATAATAAAAAAGTTTATTGTTACTTTTTTACGGCTTCGATATTGTGCCCGTTGAGATTCGTGCGGTGCCTGCGTGCCCAGCGTGCCTCTATCTCGTTGACTTCAGCCATGTTCGGTTCGGTTACTTCCATATGCTTCTAAACATTTAATGACATATATCGTATATCCATATAAGTATAGCTTTATTGGCGGTCATGAATTATTTATTACTATCATTTCAGGTTATCTCGCTCATAAAAGCATCTAAAGTAATTTTTGCGCGTATATTTCACGTATAGCGGCATTAAAAACTGGCGGTACCTAACAGTAATCACCAAGTTTTGTACAGTGGGAGCTTAAGATAAGAGCACACTTACTCATAATAACGATCGCGGCATATAACGAGCCGAGCTCCTTGCTTCGTCGCGGTCCGATAACGTCGCTTCGCTTCGCTTTACGATCGAGCGGCAATTCCGTAATTACCGCCTTCCTCCGTTCCGAGGATCACCTATAGTCACAGTTAAACGTTGCCGCCGCCAATTTGTATAAAGTGGAAAACACTCCGGGTGAAATTCGATTCCCGAAATGCGAGTATAATTTATCGTCGGTATTATCTCTCGTAAAACGAAAACCCAATTTATGTGCGCCCACCACCCGCTGCCATAAAACATAATATTATCGACATCGCCCCCTCCCTAGGCGATCACGAAACTAAGCAAGCATCGGCCATTTTAAGTACCTACCGAACTTGACAGGCGGCGAGGTCCCGCGGGCGGCTCCAGCCAACCTGCGTCTCTCTCTACCATACATCGACAGGCCAGCGCGGAGAGGGATGGCAATAGGGAGCGGAACTCTTTCATGTGCCGTCTCCGGAAGAAGGAGCACTGCGCTCGATCTCTGATTTATTTTATTAATACGCACGCAGCACGAGCACGGCTCAGCCATGAACTTTAGATTTCTCAATCGTGACGTAGGCGCGTAGACATTTCTGCTTAAATTAGCAAAAAGGTAGGTAGTAAACTCGGATAAGGTAAACTATAAAATATATCGAAGTGAGATTAGTTGTTGGTATAATGGAGTAACATTGAATCATTTCGGTATAATTGTGCGGTGACGCGGACGGCGCGGCGTGGCCGCGTGTCGGCATTCCCGCGACCTAGTGCGATCAGCTGATTGGAGGCGCGGGCGTGTGCGGGGGCGGGGGCGGGGGAGCGCACACACACAGACACACTCACACACAACAGCTGATATGAGTGGAGACTGGAGACACCCGCCGCCCCGCACGGTGCCCCCGCCCCTCGCTCGTCTGCTCGCCGTAATTAAAGGATGCAACCAAAGCGCCGTGAACTGCACGGAGCCACACTGAGCTGCCTGCTGGGATCAGCGCAGCGCTGCCTTTTGACGTAGCATTACACGACTACAGTTCGTATTAATGTTACGGGTAATTAGACGTCGTCGGATAGATTAATGGTTGCTAATGTCGGTCCCCGGAGCCGCATGCTGGTGCTGATGCCGTGAGATATTGGGCTCCTATTTTTTTGAAGATTATCGTTTCTATTTAACCATCAAATTAAGTAATTTGCTTAATTACATTTTGAATGGAAATATGACATTCAACTTTTAATTTCGCCATAAGTACTCAGTGGCATTTATGAAAACGAATGACATTTAAATAAATTATGCAGTTTCTCTGTTGGCGAAGTAGGCAAGGCACAGCGAACAAAACTTTAACCAGTTTAAGCACTCAAAGTTTAGAAGATATCTGGCTCTCTTTTTTTTTATTCTAGATAAGCTTGTGTTTGACCACAATCTCACCATGGTAAGCGATGATGTGGCCAAAGGTGGTGAGCACACAAAGCCTAGATGGGAACTGGCTCTCAAGTGCAGCTGTCGGAACACACGGATAGGTGCTTGGCGACAGATTTTCAACTTGAGGGTGGTAGCCAGCCAGTCGGGTACTACAAAGTACCCTACCACCGCGCTATGGTTTCCTCACGATATTTTCCTTCACCGAAAGCTCAAGCTCATTGTAGGATTCGAACCCACGACCTTCGTCGCGGTATACGACGTCACTTACCACTGAGCTATCTCTCTAGCGCAGCAGAGCTGTTAGAACAGGTGCTTGGCGACAGATTCCCAACTTGTGGGTGGTAGCCAGTAGGCGAGTGCTAACTACCGTGCTAGGGTTTCTCGGTTTCCTCACGATGTTTTCCTTCGCCCACTACCTGCGCCACGTTATGCGACATCACTTTAAAATAACTCTTCTACTTTTTTAGACACAGTAATCTATAAAAAAATAAATGATGCACTTTGTAGTCATCATGGTAGCGATTGGTGCACATCGTTTTTTATATCGATACAATACTTGTTACGTGTCAACCCTAAATGAAAAAGTACTTTCACGGCGGGTTCCAATGTAATTACTACCTTTCGCTCAACGGTTTTACGCAATTTTGAGGTGCAAACTGGTTTTCCTAGTGTAAAAGTACCTTTTTTACATTCCCTACCTAACACGAGTTAAGTAAAAAAAAAATATGTGGAGATCAAAAGGAGGTAATTGAATAATAAATGAAAGAAGTACTTCAATTTCAAAATCCTTTTTTATAAAATAAGTTCGCAATCTTTCTTCGGAAACGATCACTTTGAAACCCGACTCAAGTGTTCATATTGTGCTGATTGTTATACGATACGAGTTGTGCCTACTGTACACAGATGTAGGTAGGTACGTCACGATGTGGCGGAAACGTCCACTAAATGAGTTTTGAGAAAACGATAACGAGAACCATTAAAATAAACTTAATGAAAACCGCCATTGCCGATACGCGATTAATTCGTCGATACGAATACTGAAACATTTTTTATTTGTTTGGTTACCAACTGAATCATTTGCTTCGCACATATTTTCTCTACCAACAGAAAATTTATGCATGTTAATTGACTATAAATAAATCATAGTTTGTAAAATAAATTTAGTTCTCTACACATGAAAAATCTAAAATAATCGATAAATTGAGAAGATAAATTGATCTTAAATTTTTCAATCTTTATTCCCGAATATTATACTTACAAAAAAATGAAACTCTCTAGGTTATTTGGTATGTAATAGGACCAAATTAAAATGTATTATGTACTGCAGTTTAATATTGGGAAATAAATAAATTATGCTAATAAACTATTTATAATTAAAAAAAAAACCCCAAATCGCTGCCCGATGGAAGCGTCCCAAGAAGACTGGCAGCATGGCCGCGCTGAATGGCAATGCCAATTCTTTGGGCTAAGCACATGCCAGCCTTCTTGTCACGAGAGGCCTCAATAAGGCGATGGGAGACCTCTTTGAACAAAAGATGAGCCTCTGGTCTCCAAGGCCGATTGCCGAATATGTCTTTTGTAGATTAGCATAATTTTGACGATATTATCTTCTAGAAAAGACGAATATACCAACAGTTAGTAAGACAGATAATGATTCGCCATAGGCCTTATTCGTCAGATTATGTAAATTCAAATATGGAATAATGGCGGCTACCCGAGGCATAGCATTACACACGTGGTGCGTGATTAGTGCCAGATGTGAATACATATAACCGTCGAACGATGGCGCATGGCGCATGGCGGCCCTACCTAACCGTACTGTACAAACAGACCCACATTATACATACGGACGGTACGCTTATTTAGACCTTAGTCCAAAAATTAGGTAGAGAAAATACGGTGTCCAGTCCTCACTCTAAAATGTCTTCCATTAATCGCCATATAGGTAGAATAAAACTGTAGTAGAACCGCTTTATAGTTTTTATGTAAGTCATATGCGTTGGCAGATTGCAGAGTGATCTACGAAGGTACCTAAAGGTATAATTTTCCTTATTTTAATAAATATATCTATTAAATTAAAATGAATGACTAAATGTGTTGCTAAGAGCAAAACTCGAGAACGGCTGGACCGATTTGACTAATTTTGGTCTTAAAATTTTCGTAATACTTAGTCCAAATGAGGTTCTAATGAAAATAAAAATTAAACGATGTCAGGAAAAATAGAAAAATTGGGAAAAAGTCAAAGCACTTATTCTAGATTTTTATGAATAGTGACCTATTACTTAATTATGTATATCTATAATGTATATTGATAATAATAAATGGCATGCTGTTCTGTTAGTAAAGAGATTAGCATAAATCCAAGTGTGTTATTTACAAACCAATAAACCTGAAATATTGGTAACGTTTTAATCGATAACATTAATTTAAAAAAAACTCTGTTATTTTTGGTTAAAAAGAATTTATTAGTAGATAGTTAGTTATATTTTCTTACAGAGTAAGGAAGGGTAGGTAGTCCTTCCGTAACAGAATAAATAAATCAACTCTATACTTATAACTGGAATCCAGGTAAAAAATAATATAAAATGGATTATTTTGATGTTATTTTCCGTCTTGTAGAACATTAATTAACTGTGGAATAATTGTTTGACGGCTAATTATAACAACGGGGTCAAAACAACCAGTTATTCTGGTCTGTTTCATTAAACTACGTTTTCCGCTAAACATTAATATTGTATAAATGTCGTAAATATGGAAATATGCATTATTTTACAGGTACACAAACAAACAGTGTCCCAATAAACATATTTAAAGAACTACGATATGTTAAACACCTATCATTTGATTAGTGACTAGTTTGGCAAGTTTTATTGCAAAACCGTAATTTATGCACCTTCGTTTTGCAATAAAAAATACTTAAAAACGCGTTGTAAGGTCAGATAGCCTGCTCTATTATAAGAATATTTATCATAAACTAGGTTTTCGCCTAAACATAAACTGTCTCTATGCTAAAAAATGATGTCAATTCGTTGCTGCGTGCAAGAAGGACAAACTAACACTTTCGTATTTATAATATTACAGTATAGTTGTATTTTTTTTAGACAAGTTCTTTTTATTTTTTCGCTAGGCTCCTTTGCATTAGCCCCCGTTTCATCACATTCGGATGAATGGTTTAAAAACGCATAAAGAACAAACATTCATTTTTGTTTATATAATAAAAGAAATAGAGCATAGATAGATTTTAGTGTTCATTATGATTCTGTTCGAAAATGGAACATTTCCATTTGAAAAACCAAAATGTAGAGGTCAATGATTGTACTAAGTGTACGTAAGGGTAAGTACCTACCTAGTTATTACCTAGACATAATGATATGATGTGTATAGATTGTCAGGCAGGTCGGCAGTAGATACGTGGCTCGGGTGCTCGGGTGCTCGGGTGCTCGGGTGCTCGGGTGCTCGGTTATCATCGTGCCGTGCCGGTATGTGGGTTACATTCTAATGTCATTGCATGATAAACTGCGATCAGCTGTTTTGACATGTCAACACTATCTTATCCGTTTTATTTAAATTATAATACATATAAACATTATAAATGACATATTTTTACCACTCTGTCATGTCATGAGGATTATTATTTATACGAGTTTTTGTATTTTACAGCTGCGAAAATCTTTATTTAAATTTTCATGCTACGACATTTTTTTAAATTATATTTTACAAACGTAGTCTTAAAGACTAAGTAAGTAAGTAGTTCGGTGACAAACAGATATTTTACTTAATATAAACTAAGCCCTTTGACTCGCAGCCTTCGTCACAAAACTACGTATAAAAACATAAATCGCGATTCAAGACTGCAAACTTCATGTTCAATTTTGAGGCTGTATCCTATCCAACCCTTTGCCTTTGTTTTTAATTCTCGATAAAGAACTACACACTTTAAAGTTAAGTATATTTCTAGGTACATACTATAACAAAAAGGTTACTTCAACATACAACGGACCTTAATAGTTTTTCTAGGAAAGAATCGTGTTTCCTTTTTCAGAAGTTTTTATTAGGTGTGTGTTGTATCAGTATGGTGTAAGGGTGTGTAAGGGTGTGTAAGGGTGTGTAAGGGTTCCTTGGAAACGCGTCACACTCACACACTCGCACGGTCGTACCGCACGGTTCATGGGAAGTCAATTAATTTACGCTTTATGAGGAAATGTTTGTACATTATCCCATAAATGGTAAATAGCATTTTTGAAACACTTAATGTATATTGTAATGTCAGTGTTTACGAACTCACTATAATATTGCTTAATAATACATATGTATAATATTGCTATAATTTTTTCCTAACTTCTGTTCCGCGGTGTCACCTGTGTTTAAAAAAAACTATAGCAATTTATTGATATGTTATGAATATGATGGTAAATATTAATGAAGTACTGAAAATCAGACACCGAAAGATGACTAAGCGAAGGTAGAAGTCCAAAAAAGATCTCATAAAAAAACAATTTCGGTTTCCAATTTTTATTTCCATAAAAAAACTTTAAGTAGTTTCAGTAAGATTACAACGAAATAAAATAAATGGCAAATCGATCACGCCGTTCTCAACTAAAGCGTACTAACGGAAAGCATAATTTTTTATTTATATAGATTATTTGTGCGGAAATCTCATAGCACTTGAATAAAGGGCGGGCAGGAAATGTGATACAGTTTTTATAAATGAATAGTCTGTGTGGCGGATGCGCCTGCGACGATGCCGGCCCCGCCGCGCCGCGCCCCGCTCCTGATCTATTGACATCATTGTCAATCATTGCGACTATTACATCCTGTGCTGTACCTACCTACCTACCTCCTACCTACCTACCTCCTACCTCCTACCTACCTACCTCCTACCTAGCGAGCTAGCTACTAAAATGATCTTCTTTTCGGTCTTTATGAAACTTTGATACCTAGACGTTTTTTTTAATAACTCCAATTTGACAAAAAAATACAAAAATTTTGTTAATCTGAAATTTAAATATACTTAGGTACGTACAAAAATAGACGTTTGACATAACTTTTTTATTTGCTTGCACCACAATAGTAAAATTATAAATACTAAACCTGAAAGATTAACGGAAACCATTGTAATAGATAGGTACCTTTTTAGTTACCTTAGAAGATAAACTTTGTATTCATTGTTCGCCCTAAGGAATATATGGAGGTACTTTTGACAGTGGCGTTTCAGGGTCTTCTGACATAGGTTCCTATATAATGGAGGTGGAATCAGCTTAAAACGATCGGGTAAAGCTTAATGTCAAACGACAATTTGACATTCGGCTTTACTCAGGCTGACGTCATTTACACCTATGCCGTTGGTATTATGATCTAGCGAGCTGTATACATTTTTTTTTTAATATTTTTTTTTTATTCTGGATAGGCTTGTGTTTGACTACGATCTCACCATGGTAAGTGATGATGTGGCCGAAGATGGTAAGCACAGAAAGCCTAGATGAGAACTGGCTATCAAGTGCAGCTGTCGGAACACACCGACAGGTGTTTTGGCGACAGATTTTCAACTTGAGGGTGGTAGCCAGCCAGTCGGGTACTACAAAGTACCCTACCACCGTGCTATGGTTTCCTCACGATGTTTTCCTTCACAAGAAGCAGAAAGCTCAAGCTCATTGTAGGATTCGAACCCACGACCTTCGTCGCGGTATTCGACGTCACTTACCACTGAGCTATCATCGCTTTTAAAACTTTAATACACGTTATGTAAGTATTCATACAATATTTTCATTGCCTAAACAGCAATATTAAACATTGAGCCACATTATAATTTGGCTCTCCTTGTTTTTATGATCTGAGACAGTGCTAATGATCGGATACTTACGGATACGTTACGCGGGTTCTCACATCACATCACATCACATCACATCACATCACACACGTGATGGACATTTTTCAAGTGAATGACAAACGCGTCATGTTTTATTATAATTACTACATAATGAACACGTTCCAGATCCAGACGTCTCGGACGAGTTACTTGTTACATTTATAATTACTTAACTAATTAATATTTGAACAAGGAGGTCATTCGGAGACAAACGGCCGAACAAATATCAATCGTTTAGCAGATTTCGATCAAACAAAAAACCTAAGTATACATATTTAATATACTTATTTTAATCAACTCAAATCAACTCAAATCAACTCAAATCAACTCAAATCAACTCAAATCAACAGACAAACAAAATAATATAACTATCTAAACTGTTACTCTTTCTACATCAACTCTAAGTTTTTGGTAAATAAATTATTTATTTATTTATTGTAAAATAATAAACGGTTTTGTTATTTAATCTTTTGTACACGTTATTTGGCTGTGAACGGACTGACTCTGGAAGTCGGATATTTCGACTTGAGAAATTTAATTTAATTAAGAAATTTCAAGCCAAGTTTTTTTTTTTTTTAATTCAATAAATAAATATCTTGCGACAATCTATCACAAACTAAGCAGAACTTGTACTTACTATGATAACATAGTATAGGTACTAAGTGCAAAATATTACTTTAAGATAGGTACATATTTAAAGAGATAATTATACCCAGACTCATATCGTCAATCAGCCGTGAGTGGGAATCGAACCCACGGCACCCGAGACAGGTAGTGTTCTTAACAACCACGACATTATTCGTGGCATTAATAAGCACATTACATTATGAAATGAAATTGTTTATTCATCCAAATAGGCCTTCACAGGCACTTATGAATAGTCAGACTCTAATGCACGGTCCTGAAGGTAGCTTTTGCTGAGAAGAGCCGGCATTAAAATACCACGTTAAAAATGTGCCCAATAATACGTATGCTCAGCTCACCTAATCCTAAACGACACGTTTAATTGATCAGTGTTATGTTTCAATCCATTTCAACTTCTGGATTTAAAGGTAAGCATACATGCGCACCGTACATACAACACACGCTGCGTCGCAAACCAATTGATCTCCAACAGTTTTATAAATGAGAAATGTCAGCAATGCGGGCGGTGCGCCGGGCGGGGTCGCGCGCGCCCGCTAGTCTACATCTCTTTACGTGTCGGTATATTATGGTAAGGTAAGGTTATACGTTCATAAATATTAAAAACAAACAATGCACTTTAAATAGTAATTTAAGCCGAACCGGGGCGGCGTGCGGCGTGCGGCGTGCGGCGGCGGCAGGCGGCGGGCGTGGAATATTTTAAAGTAAACAAAGTTTTATTGTGCTGCGCTCTATAACATGGTGCCGGGGGGTCTAAAAACACATTCTTATGTCGGACTAGCTTATCTTTTCCCGGGATAAAAAGTATCCTATGTTTTATTCCAGGTTATTATCTAGCTGTGTGTCAAGTTTCATCAAAATTCGTTGTGTAGTTCTTGCGTGAAAGAGTAACAAACATCTTCACACGCATCCATCCAAATATACTTTCCTGTGAATTCTATAAATGATTAGGTATATTCAGCAATTCCTTGATAATACTTCAGATTCAGGACAAACAGACATCAGATCAGACAGAATCGAATCTGTGGCCCAGCCCCGCCAGCCGGCCGTCTTAGCTTGTGCTGTGGAACCCAGATGAGTGATTTGTGTGTCACTATCGGGACTGTCTGCGATTCCGGTGGTCTATACAACGATATTATATCTCTGGTCTTCATTTTTGTGTCCCAAATTGACGAAAAATTTAGGATTTGTTGAGTCAGAGACTTGGCTCTACATGAGATCTGATATGAGCTTGTGAATTTTGCCAACATTCATAATATGTTGGGATTTCAATTATTTTTTTAAAATGCCCTAGTTCTTTTTATTTCGTCAATTGCTGTTTTTAGAAAGGTCGTGTCCATTCTAGTAGTTATTAATATCGAATCACAAAAGTCGTTAATGGTTTTTATCGATTATTGTTTGAATGGTGACGAGGAATCGATTTGTCGGTGTTAATTAATTTTAGACAATATGGCCGATGTACACGTGAAACATTTATTCAATCAGCTCTATGTAATCCATACTAATAGGTTTATACCTCAAACATAATTTATACTAAAATGAAGATCCAATATAACTTACATAAAAATAGCGTTGCCGGCGGTGCCGCGGTGGTAGAGTCAATAAAATTGTTCATAAGTTTAAATGAAATGCAAAAACATTTATATAAATAATGAAATCACAAACTTATTGTTTTGTTGCGACAATCCTATACGTTTTCACCGCATAATCATAGTTTAACTATTTTTAGGGAAAAATACAGTTTTAAAACTATTAGGCTACAATCGATTCTGTTAATGATTCAAAGATAACTTTCAAGTTTTGTATAATAGTCAAATAATGTCGAATACATTAGCGATGTTGCCAATATTGAAGAAAAAAATATCAAACACTAACATAAAAAAAAAATTTAAAGATCGAACAAGTTATAAAATTGATCTATTCGTAGATTTCTTTTTATTTTCAATATAACAACAAAAAGTTGATTTTCTGATGGTGCATAATATTAGATTTTGAAATGTGACGTCACGAAACTTGGAACCCTCCTACCCCTTGTCACACAACGCCGTCGACCCTCTCCCCCCTTTACGTGTGACTTTATGGATGGCGCCTTGGGGGTGGGGGGCTTCGAACAGTGCTCCAAATAAAACATAAGACACTTTTTATGTCAACATACCATTAGATCTCTTAAAAACGCGGTACCTACTTACTACCACAGTACCCTGTGTAGGTACATAGGTATAACTGCATTTGATAATATGTAAAAGCTTTCTCATGCATATTATGATTTCTTGAAGTAGCCAAGGAAGGAAAACCTAAAGGCAAAATGAGTGCTACAAGCCGGCGAACATCACACAATATCAAAGCTTCCACGTAGCGTAGCATCCACTTAATAAAACTTTATCTTACTTTATTAGAAGCCCGGCTTCGAGGACTCGTCTATCTACCTAACCTACCCTACCCGCCGTCTCTATCTAACATGAGTAATCTTTACAAATGTGAAAAGGACGGGCGTAGTACTTCAAATAAATTGCAGTTTACTCCATAACCGATGGGCATAAAACTCGATGTCACAGTGTATATAAAAACAGCAGTACAACATTGTCCGGGACCTTTAACAAAAATTTGTATCCCGGGACATTCCTCATTGACCGACTGACTAATTACAACCCAGAGTAAGGACAACAGACACGTTATTGCGTGCATTAGTTGTAGATGGGAATCGCATTGACGAACTGTGGTATCTTATCTCCACGCCAACAGGCCCGTCAAATAGTTGAGTGGTAGTTATTTTTTGCGCAACAGTATCGTGAGTCTCCTTGGCGCTAATATCAATCCAAGTCGACACGAGTGTCATGTCGCCTCGCCCGCCTCGCCCGCCTCGCCCGCCTCGCCCGCCTCGCCCGCCTCGCCCGCCTCGCCCGCCTCGCCCGCCTCGCCCGCCTCGCCCGCCGTGTCGTGAGCGTGTGCTTAGCTCAATCGACACTATCAGTTCACTTATAAATATACTGCTCTACTTAATAGGCTCGGTTGGTGTAAGGTGGAGAGTACACAACTCTGCAAGGGAACTAGTTCTGTAATACAGCTGTAAGTCCGTCAAAGGATGCCTCTACCTTTGTAAGGATTCTAGCCACGGCATGCGACATGCGACATGCGGCATGCGACATGCGACATGCGGCATGCGACATGCGGCATTCGAGTGAGTTATCATCGCCTGTAAAGTACTCGTAAGCAACGCTTACCGTAACAAATCTGACCTTATTCTCTCACACATGTACATACCACAGATTTGGTCACCACTACACATTTAGGTAATTCGTCAAGCTCGACGCTAACGTCACCAGACTGCAGCGCTCTGTGGCGCTGTCACTAAACCCGTGAAATAACTCGTCGAGTACAATGAAACGTTTGTTTTGTGTCTAGCTAGCTGCATGATAATCTAGAAATATTGCAATCATGTGCACTTTCGTTGGTTCCACGCAATTCATTCCGAGATGCGCTTTCGAGCAAAAACGTCACACTGCAAAAACACGCATTATGGCGGACGTGGTGCGGTGCGGTGCGTGGTGCGTGTAGCATAATGAGCCCCCTAAGTACTCCACGAACAAATGGGGTTTTAACCGACTGCAGCTGACGGACGACGTGAGGTAATACGTTGGGACTTGCGACACATAAAGGGAAATATGAAAATTGTAATGGCAAAAAAACCGCGAGTTCGTCCCTGACAGCTAAAATAATTTAAACTCGATTTCTCACAATAAAGCCTTTGTGGCGTTGTCTCCGCACGTTGAGGTCTCTATTTCTTTTTGTACGCGACCAAGGTATGCCATGCCGGGGAACCGGGGGACCGGGGGACCGGGGATTGTGTTTAGTTCTTTATGTGATGTGACTACCATTTATAATGATATTGGAATTTGTTTAGCTGTTTCTTTATGGTCGCGCTCTAGATTGTCTCCGAGTTGATACTTGTATGTCACCGGCAGTCTATTTCAGTCTTTAAACAACCTCATTAGATCTATTCACTGTTTGATTGTTCTTTATAGGTTACATTACATACCTACTATGTGGTGTGCTGATTGTTTATAGGTAGGTACAGTTGTACAGTTGTACAGTTGTACAGTTGTCATGCAAAAGTACTTCGTTGAAATTCAACTCTCGCTCGAAGAATGAAAAACTGTATGAAATAATAAATGGGTAATTGGATTCGTTTCCAATTACCGCATTCGTAAAACAATTTATTCGTTTTTGATCAACCTGAACGTTTATTGATTAACATTCGGACCTAGCTGAGCGTTATTATATACATAACAGGGTTACTGGTCATTCGATACATTCCTTTAAGGGCGTGATAGTATACACTGTAAGCTACGAAATGAACCCTATATTAACTCAGGCTATCAATCATATTAGATACGTACCACAAGCCCATCACTCTCGAAGTTAAATATTTGAAATAACTGAAGAACACTTCAATACATTTATTTTGAAGATCGTCTCTCGGCCTCATTGATATCAAAACAAATGGACGTTACGACACTTACGACACTTACGACACGCCACCACGAATCAAAACAAATTGATTGGAAATTGTTCCGACACCCGTCGAGTACGTCTCGCCTGTCTCGGCGTCTATACATCGCCGGCTATGACGCTACAGTCGCTAACGAGGCTAGAACTCTCCAAGCTATGAAGCGCTCGTAACTATTATTGATTGCTCGCAGTCGCCCCGCTTCCTGCCGGGAGTGCCATGTTTTTGAACATTGTACGACAAGCGCTATAGTCGCCGGATGCTGCTCCCTGCAATCGATTCCCTGGCTCGCCGCAGTGTACTCTCTCCATCGCTGCACTAGTTTCTATCGCAGATTTCCAGCCCGTCACTCAGCGTGCCGTGTAATGCTCCACGTAGTTTCAGTAATGGCAGGAAGTCGGTCCCTCACCGCTCTCGGGTCACTAACCCCGTCTGATGTGTAGCAATGGGGCAGTGTAGGACGCTCGTTACGTACCGTGAGTAATGGCGTGTGACGTAGTGAAGGAGTAATGTAGAGTGTACAGAGCGGAGTGGCGGGCGAGCGAGGAGCGTCGGGGTGGGGAGGAACCCCCCACGGAGGTCTTGAACTAATGGAAGTTCGATGTGACGCTAGCGGGAGAGCCGGTAAGAGCCGCCTCGGTTCTGTTGGCTCACTAAAGTCTCACTACAATGTAATGTGGCACTCAGGCTCAGCCGTTAGCTCGACTGCTGCAGATGTTCTCAATGGTCCGCGGGGGAATTGTATTGAGAGAAGAGAAAAAGGTAATAAGTGACTGAACACGTTTTTAATAAAGGCAACAAACTACGTTATTAGTAAGTTGATATAAAACGGACGGACCAACAAGTATGTACGATCCTTGAATATTATATTAGTTATTGACCTGCATACAGTTGTACTTGTGTACCGACACGCACTACCTATATCCTTTCTTTTGGCTAAATATGACTATACTACGTTGAATCTATATTAGAAAGCCCTGACTTACTTAATAATAGAATATTTAAGATAAAAAAACATAAGGTAAACGTACTAAACGGTTTGACTCCACGTTCCTGATCCGTACTGCCAAGGAATGGAACAATCTGCCGGCTTCCTTGTTTCCTGAGAAATATAACCTGGATTTATTCAGGGTCAGGGTGAACAGGTATCTTCTAAGTTTGCGTACTTCATCTTCGGCCACATCGTCGCTTACCATCAGGCGAGTTGGTGGTCAAACGTAAACTTATGTGTGTTAAAAAAAAAATAATAATAAGGGGGTCGGGCACTGGAAGGGAAGTGAAACAGGTTAGTAATACTTTGATTAGATTACCTTTATAATGAGCAAGATTTTTGTGAATTATTTTCCATAATTTAAATTTTTTTATTTACAATAATCTAAGGACCTTTCAAACTCCACAATTTCTAACCCTACTTTATTAAGATGGTTCTCCACTCAGCCTGTCATTACATTGAATTCCATTGTGATAATTATCACACGTACCTAGTAAGTACCTACTCCATTAACTTGGGGCCAAGTTTTGGGGCAACTCCGCTCTCTCGCTACTTATAGACAACTTGACATACATCGTGTGTGACTTCGTCATCATCTTACATATCACTTTGGACAACATGACACCTACTTACTTGGAGTGTTTTGTACTTACCTTACCATCTATTAAGTTATCGGTTGTCTGTCACTGCACGTATCTGCTTATTTTAATGTGTTGTTCTAAGAGATATAATTCTTGATTCGTCTCTTTTTGTTATATCGGTAGAAAATGTGCTTTGAATATTATTTATAAGAATGTTCCACTAAATATTAGCTTGCTGAATTACTCAATTTATTGGACAATTCATCAGTTTAAGTTGGTAACATTCACGGGCGTATACCTAAATGAATTTGGTGTTTGAGTTTGAGTTTAATAAAGTACAGAAGCTCTTAGACTAGGAATGAGAATACACTGTATATGTAGATCCATGATTCTGAATGTATGACCGCTGCCTCTCACAGCACAACTCACAGCACAAGGTTTATCTTCAGTACACTTGAGAGAGGGACGCGGGCACATTTCCAGGTAGATACTATCCACCCACACGAGTGGAACTCCTACTAAAACACTTTATCTGTACATTTGAATCGGATTGTGGTGACCGTGCTATGGTTTCCTCACGACGTTTTCCTTCACCGAAAGCTCAATTGTAAAATTTGAACCCACGATCATTACCATACCATTACAAATGACAAAATGACAAAATATAGCCTATGTTCTTCAGGGATAATGTAGCTTTCTAATGGTGAAAGAATTTTTAAAATCGGTCCAGTAGTTTCAGAGCCTATTCAATGCAAACAAACAATCAAATCTTTCCTCTTTATAATATGATTATAATGATGATGATTAGTATTAGTAAAGGCAGCAACATAAGAACTGAACAGTAAAATGTACAAAATATGAACGTACAAGCAACCATTTTTGTGAAAAGAATGTAGTGTCTGCAACATTGTTGGTGGTAACGATGCGGGCGGACGGCTGCCACCGGCCGCGGCGTGCGGCGTGCGGCGTGCGGCGTGCGGCGTGCGGCGGAGCGCGTTCCAAAAAGTGCAATAACAATGCAATATGTGAGGTATGACAATGAGTTAGCTCATATTGTTATTAAGTGTCGATGGGCGATGGCATAACTACAAATAATAAACAAAAGAATGACAGGAAACGCATCCCGCTAGCACCGCTAGCACCGCTAGCACCGCTAGCCAGGGAGTTCCACCTCGGCGGGTTGCACAATGAGCATTCATCGTCACCGAGCCAGTTCCCAAACAAAGAGGGCCATTCGCGAATTCATACGTTAATTAGTCGGTGACTAACTGGTGCTAATGCCTCGCGTGACGGTTACACCCGCGTCTACTAAACAGTTCTGTTGCAGTGGCCATTGTAATTATGTAAAAAATATATAGAAATTACTTTGTTATAGTCTATTCCAAGCCGGTGGTAGAGTCTATTTTAACTGTCTTAATGGCGTTATCGGAGCATAAACTGAATAATTGAGTTACGAAAAGTTTGCAATAAAAAAACTATTAAAAAGTCTATAATAATCATTGAAAAAGCAGTAACACCTTCATCGTTGGTTCAATATTATAACTGTAGGTTTACTTTAATTTACCTACTAGCCTTGCTATTTATCGTTGGTTCAATATTATAACTGTAGGTTTACTTTAATTTACCTACTAGCCTTGCTATTTATCGTTGGTTCAATATTATAACTGTAGGTTTACTTTAATTTACCTACTAGCCTTGCTATTTATCGTTGGTTCAATATTATAACTGTAGGTTTACTTTAATTTACCTACTAGCCTTGCTATTTATCGTTGGTTCAATATTATAACTGTAGGTTTACTTTAATTTACCTACTAGCCTTGCTATTCATCGTTGGTTCAATATTATAACTGTAGGTTTACTTTAATTTA
The DNA here is from genome assembly GCA_951361185.1 of Ochropacha duplaris. Lineage (NCBI taxonomy): Eukaryota > Metazoa > Arthropoda > Insecta > Lepidoptera > Drepanidae > Ochropacha > Ochropacha duplaris. Next base: position 115,138 of record OX592707.1, on the reverse strand, counting down.
CCTACTAGCCTTGCTATTCATCGTTGGTTCAATATTATAACTGTAGGTTTACTTTAATTTACCTACTAGCCTTGCTATTCATCGTTGGTTCAATATTATAACTGTAGGTTTACTTTAATTTACCTACTAGCCTTGCTATTCATCGTTGGTTCAATATTATAACTGTAGGTTTACTTTAATTTACCTACTAGCCTTGCTATTCATCGTTGGTTCAATATTATAACTGTAGGTTTACTTTAATTTACCTACTAGCCTTGCTATTCATCGTTGGTTCAATATTATAACTGTAGGTTTACTTTAATTTACCTACTAGCCTTGCTATTCATCGTTGGTTCAATATTATAACTGTAGGTTTACTTTAATTTACCTACTAGCCTTGCTATTCATCGTTGGTTCAATATTATAACTGTAGGTTTACTTTAATTTACCTACTAGCCTTGCTATTCATCGTTGGTTCAATATTATAACTGTAGGTTTACTTTAATTTACCTACTAGCCTTGCTATTCATCGTTGGTTCAATATTATAACTGTAGGTTTACTTTAATTTACCTACTAGCCTTGCTATTTATCGTTGGTTCAATATTATAACTGTAGGTTTACTTTAATTTACCTACTAGCCTTGCTATTTATCGTTGGTTCAATATTATAACTGTAGGTTTACTTTAATTTACCTACTAGCCTTGCTATTTATCGTTGGTTCAATATTATAACTGTAGGTTTACTTTAATTTACCTACTAGCCTTGCTATTCATCGTTGGTTCAATATTATAACTGTAGGTTTACTTTAATTTACCTACTAGCCTTGCTATTCATCGTTGGTTCAATATTATAACTGTAGGTTTACTTTAATTTACCTACTAGCCTTGCTATTCATCGTTGGATCAATATTATAACTGTAGGTTTACTTTAATTTACCTACTAGCCTTGCTATTCATCGTTGGTTCAATATTATAACTGTAGGTTTACTTTAATTTACCTACTAGCCTTGCTATTCATCGTTGGTTCAATATTATAACTGTAGGTTTACTTTAATTTACCTACTAGCCTTGCTATTCATCGTTGGTTCAATATTATAACTGTAGGTTTACTTTAATTTACCTACTAGCCTTGCTATTCATCGTTGGTTCAATATTATAACTGTAGGTTTACTTTAATTTACCTACTAGCCTTGCTATTCATCGTTGGTTCAATATTATAACTGTAGGTTTACTTTAATTTACCTACTAGCCTTGCTATTTATCGTTGGTTCAATATTATAACTGTAGGTTTACTTTAATTTACCTACTAGCCTTGCTATTTATCGTTGGTTCAATATTATAACTGTAGGTTTACTTTAATTTACCTACTAGCCTTGCTATTTATCGTTGGTTCAATATTATAACTGTAGGTTTACTTTAATTTACCTACTAGCCTTGCTATTTATCGTTGGTTCAATATTATAACTGTAGGTTTACTTTAATTTACCTACTAGCCTTGCTATTTATCGTTGGTTCAATATTATAACTGTAGGTTTACTTTAATTTACCTACTAGCCTTGCTATTCATCGTTGGTTCAATATTATAACTGTAGGTTTACTTTAATTTACCTACTAGCCTTGCTATTTATCGTTGGTTCAATATTATAACTGTAGGTTTACTTTAATTTACCTACTAGCCTTGCTATTCATCGTTGGTTCAATATTATAACTGTAGGTTTACTTTAATTTACCTACTAGCCTTGCTATTCATCGTTGGTTCAATATTATAACTGTAGGTTTACTTTAATTTACCTACTAGCCTTGCTATTCATCGTTGGTTCAATATTATAACTGTAGGTTTACTTTAATTTACCTACTAGCCTTGCTATTCATCGTTGGTTCAATATTATAACTGTAGGTTTACTTTAATTTACCTACTAGCCTTGCTATTCATCGTTGGTTCAATATTATAACTGTAGGTTTACTTTAATTTACCTACTAGCCTTGCTATTTATCGTTGGTTCAATATTATAACTGTAGGTTTACTTTAATTTACCTACTAGCCTTGCTATTTATCGTTGGTTCAATATTATAACTGTAGGTTTACTTTAATTTACCTACTAGCCTTGCTATTTATCGTTGGTTCAATATTATAACTGTAGGTTTACTTTAATTTACCTACTAGCCTTGCTATTCATCGTTGGTTCAATATTATAACTGTAGGTTTACTTTAATTTACCTACTAGCCTTGCTATTTATCGTTGGTTCAATATTATAACTGTAGGTTTACTTTAATTTACCTACTAGCCTTGCTATTTATCGTTGGTTCAATATTATAACTGTAGGTTTACTTTAATTTACCTACTAGCCTTGCTATTTATCGTTGGTTCAATATTATAACTGTAGGTTTACTTTAATTTACCTACTAGCCTTGCTATTTCTCTTTGCACACTAATACAACGTTGGTAATCCAAAAGATTAACTTGATGTGAGGTTGTGCCTTGCGTTTATTCCCCGCAGCTGTGAACCAGGGCGGGAAAAAGCCGGCCGTCTGTCCCACCCGTTACACCTAATTACCGAGTTGCCCGGTGCCGCCGGTGCCGCCGGTGCCGCCGGTGTGGGTGTGGGAGGTCGCAGTACTGGACGCTATTGTGAACAATTAAAATAAATTGCATCGCATATGAGCCGCATTACACTGGGAACTAACATCCGAAACATTTACTAAAATGATAGCTGAGATAACAGCACTCCACTCCACTCCACGCTCACTTTAAACAATATATGTACATACAGGTACGTAGGTATAATAAATAACACCTGTTATGTTCCCAAGAGAAAGTGTATTCATTTCCAGTTCCCTGCAATATTTATATTTTATTAGATAAAGGGGTTGCTTGGTACTGATGTTTGTAATGAATTTGCTTTTTATTCAATTCCTGCGTTTAGTTAAGTAATTTATACATATAGTGTATTTCTAGACTTGCTTAAAACCCATCACTTGAGGTACTACAACCCTACCACCGTGCTATGGTTTCCTCACGGTGTTTTCCTTCACCGAAAGCTCAAGCTCATTGTAGGATTCAAACCCACGACCTTCGCCGTATCCGACGTCACAACCACTGAGCTATCATCGCCTTAAATCGCCTGACAATTTCATGTCGTTATCTCTACATGCCTACATGTTTTGATACTCATCTGTCTATGAGTGTACATTTAAAAGCCGTAGTAATGCTACAACGAGAGTAGGTACGCCATTCCATCCGTATTGCTCAATTACTTTTATAGCATCTGACGATCACAAAGCCTCCATAACAGGATGGAGAAAAACTAGCTATTATTGCAGTCAGACCGCAGAGTTGTGGCAGAGTACTGCAGAGTGTGCGGGCAGCGGGAGTCATTCTAGCAAGCACTCGCTCCTCAACAGTGCCCGACATTTTATGTGACTTTTATGTTGACAGTTTTATGTCCACGACATGCGGTTTTTATTCGAGATGTGTCGATGCTGTAAGTAACAAAAATATCCTGCCACATTCTTCTCACGACCATCCGATTCCAAACTAAGCATAGCTTGTACTGTGGATGCCAATAGATAACTAGTTTTCCGCCCCGCGGTTTCACTCGCAGATCTTATCTTTTCCCGGGATTAAAAGTATCCTATAAGTTATTCCAGGATATGATCTACCTGTGTGCCAAGTTTCATTAAAATCCATTCAGTAGTTTTTGCGTGAAAGAGTAACAAACATCCATACAAACTTTCGCGTTTATAATATTAGTTGGATTACATCCAGACTCAGGACAAACAGACATGTTCATGCTCACCAATGTTTGTTCTGGATGAGAATCGAGCCCACGACCTTTGGAGTGATAGGTAGTGTTTAACTAACCCCAACAGGCCCGTCATGCAATGATGTTTAGTTTTTCAGTGATGGAAACTGGCTAGCTTCCTCAAGTAGAAATTCTGTCGCCGGTGTTTCGACAGCTGCTCTTGAGAGGCAGTTCTACGGTTATTTATATACAGGGTAATGTTTTCAAGAATACCTGGTGCCTTCATACTTAAGGTTGGCAACGCATCGGCAAACCCCCTGGGCCCTGGTATTTCAGATGGTATGCCAGCACAGGAACTATCTGCCTATTTCACGACCAGAAAAAAAATCTGCATTAAAGTTAAAATGTATGTAAAACTCTGTATTAAATTCTTAAATATCTGTACCTAAGGTGCCGGCGTTGCCACAAAGATAATGTGTACAATGTGTGCATATGTAACGAGTGTTTGTACACAGATGTACCGTACCTACTAGCTAGGCGACCACCATTCTCGTGGGAAATTTTAAAAAGCTCGCTGATCTCACTGTTTGAACTAGTTTCTACTATATCCACTTGATATAGAATAGAAGATATGATCACACACTCTACTCTACATGTTAATATACGACTTGATGGATTGATGATAGACCACAGACAGTAGAGTAAATCGAGGACATTTTTATTTTCGATAAACATCGTGAATTTTGTGTTTTATTGAATAACGTGGCGTTTTGTTCATTAAAGTTCAGTCTAAGTACACCAGTGAAGTGAAATGAAATGAAATGAAAGCGTGTATCGTGACTTTTCATGTTGTCCGTGAAAAGTTTTAGTGGAACAGCCACCAATTTCACTAAAACTAGACCTGACTTGTACGGATGAGGAAAAATAAGGAAATGGCTTAAATGTAAAGCTAGATACCAAGCCAAAAACCTTAAAAAAAATTAAAATACTCATCGATATCAACAATTTTTTGGACTTATTTATAACAAGAAAAAGAAGTGTTTCTTACAACAGTAAAATATACTCAACCAAAATGTATGCTGCAGAGGACGTAATTTCAGTGATTCCCATATAACGTTATTTGATATGGATTCCATTAAAAAGTGATTTTGTCGAAGTGACCATCGACTAAATCACTCTATATGTAGTCTATTGCTTTTATTGCCAGGTACTGTAGCGTAGTGGTGGTAAGCATCCTTCACCTGATTTCAATTATATCATTTCTCTTTGATATAATATTCTTCTTCAATAGATACTTATTAATTTATTTATGTGAGTACTTAAAACTGACTTTACTTTTTAAGCTCTATTATCGAACATTATATTTCTGTAAGTTTTTTTTTATACCACAAGTGACAACGAGGCAGGCGAGTCACCTGATGGTAAGTGACTACCGTCGCCTATAGACATTAGCAATACCAGGATTGCCAATGTGTTGTTCACCTTATTACAATGCAACTGGCTCTCAAGTGCAACTGCTGGAACAACTAATAGGTGCTTGGGGACAGATTTTCAACTTGAGGGTGGCAGCCAGCTACAAACTAAAAAGCCCTACCACCATGCTGTGGTTTCCTCACAATGTTTTCCTTCGCCGAAAACAAATTCTTAGGATTTGAACCCACGAATTTTGGCGCGATATCTGACGTCACTGCCACTGAGCTATCGTTGTCTGTCTACATGTACATGACAGACGCCTGAAGATGACATTTTCAATTTAATTCTCATTCAATAGAATACTTTATAATTTCCTCTGAATGTTTTATTCATCAGTTTGTATATTTAACCTCACGACGACGAGCCGGGCGCGGGCGGGGCGATGACTTGTTTACTAAATACATACTAGGTACCTACCTTACCTACCTACCTACCTACCTACCTACCTACCTACCTACCTAACATCAATTGAGATAGACGCGTACCCCATTCAAATTTATTATAGAATCAATAATCTAGTCTTGTCATTGTGCTTCAATTTGTGGTAGAAAAAATACCTCAACTAACTACGCCAAAACGGCTAAAATTTGGCGCACAGATAGATCATATTATTATCTTGAAATAACAAAACTTCATTTACCTAAAATAAGTTTCTAAAAGCCAGTAACCGCATGACTTCACTCTTGTGTCCGTTTAAAAAAAACAATGTACATAATAGATAATTTTGATAACCAAACAATTGAAAATGAATCCTGTATTAAATAATGTAAGGTATATTTTAGATGAACTATTCTTGAATTATTTTACTTTTTTTGAATTTAATGTTATCTGTCGATTGTAAGAGTAAAAGATGGTGAGTAATACGTATCAGTAATTCAAAAGCTGATGGTAAATGTGAACTATTCCTTTTGGAGGAAGGAGGCAAGAGCGAGGAGTGGCATCGATCTTCGTAATCCCGAGTGATGGCCGACCGCCCTCGGAGCCGGCGTCCGCAATCATGAATCAAAGGGAACGTTGCGAGAGCCGCCGCCGCCTCCGCCGCTCAAACACACGATGCTGTACTTCTCGTATAATCGCACCTAAAACATCAATGTGAAAATGGAGCCAAGTTCGGTGCGACTTTTGGGGTTTTTGGCGTCTCCGAAAAGAGTTGAAACTATAGCTGTAGGAATGTACAACGATTCTGAAATTGATTTCGAAGAAATTTGTTATATTCGTTTATTACTTATAATTCAGCATTTTTAAATATTCAGCAACGTTTAAAATGTTTTGTTCAATTTTATTTGTAGTCATAAATTGTTTACAGGTTGCATTGATGCTAAGTTTGAAGTTCCGATGTCGTCTAGAAATGGTCTAGTGATTAAAAATGCACTTTTCAGACCTTTATGACTCAGGAACTACGATAGGTTAATTCTTGAATTCTGGTATCCTGAGTGTTTAGAGAGGCCTTATTAGATGTGTAATATCGCAAGTGGGTTGAAGGTAAAAATAATTTTTATAGTGGTTCGAAAGTAGGTCGAAATTATTGGTATTAATATACACTCTGCTGGTGGGTGTTTTTTCCGACCTTGGCGGACTCCCTGGCTCCCTGGCTCCCTGGCTCCCTGGCTCCCTGCCGTGTGTCTAGCTAGATATCCTATAGTATAGATATACATAATAGTGCCTGAGTGTGTAAGACAAGTGTTGGAAGCGGATTAGTTGGAAGTAGGTGATCCATGATATACCTATGTACGATCCGAGTAACTAATACCCGTAGGTACCTGTTTTGTGACTCGACACGCACGAGTCATATCTATAATAAATAAAAAATATTCAGTTCGATGGTAAGCACATCACTAGAGAAAATTACCTAAAAAAAATGTTCGTTACGCTACAACGTAATTTGTTTAAAGTATGTAAGTTATAATTAACAAGTACAAACTAAGTACTCTTACACTGCATTACTCGTAGATCCATAGACGGCACATTTCCACGGCTGGTGACAATTTTTTTAAAACAAATCTGCAAAATTTCTGTATTTTCTTCATCATTCACTCATTTTCATCCATGGATAAACGCAATTAAAAATAATAGTAGGTACCTACTCTTCCTACATCTACAAAGTAAGTAGGTACTCTACCTCGGTTTCCTCACGATGTTTTCCCATAAAAGTGTAATTGTAGGTTTCGGACCCACGACAATCGACGCGTGACGTCACAACCACTGAGCTGACATCTCCTTCCCACTCAGATGAAATAAGGTGGAGTTTAGTGTGGTGGGTGACATGACGCGGACGCGCTAATTACCTAACTGTTATTCACCGACAGTCGACAGTCGACAGTCGACAGTCGACACCGACCACGACGTGTGAAATCGAAAATATTCTCGCGTGAACATTCCAATTATATCTATAATCATAAAGCCGACCATAATACGAGTAACAAATCGTTTTGGAAATAATTAAAATACGAAATAGACAATTATTTATGGGCCATTGTTACATAGAGTAGAGTGTATGGCATTCAAATTGATTGTGGATCTGCATTTAGAGATCAAGAGTCTCTTCTAGTTGTTCCACTTGTGACATAATTCCAGGTTACACCAAAGTGAACTGTCGAGCAGCCACTTTGTACAGAACCTACTAAGATAATGAAATAACGTTAAATTGCAGTCATCAATTATCTCGACAATGGGTACAATGAGTGGAGTGGACCATCGTATCGGCGCGGCGCGAACAATCGATTTCGATACTATCGATACATCGGTACAATCGGAGGAATCGCCGCGGATTCGATTATGATGACTCGCGCGAAACGCACCGTCATCCAATCATTTATTACATTGTGTGATACCACAGTTCAAATATTGCTGAACAGTAAATCAATACATGAATCCACCACAAGTCCACGTCTCATTGATAGATAATCTGATGCCGAACACTTTCCGCGTATTCCGCTGTACTTGATAGCCAGTTTAACGATCTACCTATCTGTATGCGAACTAATGAAAGAAACTGTCTGTTAGTCTGTCTACTTAGTTTTCGGCTAAAACTGAACAGATTTTTAAAACCTTGAACCTGGGGATGAACAAAGGATACTTTTTTAAAAACAAACCCCTCATAGGTGAAAGGAATGAAAAGCTATAAATGGATTCCACGAGACGTAATCGCGGGAAAATGCTAGTAAACATATTTATAGGTGATTTTAGTGTTTTGAATGCACTCACGTTTCGGAGTTAGTTGAACAAATTGTTATCCTAAGTATTATACTACTATATTAAGGGACACAATATGTAATAAAATTATTCTAAAAATGTATTAGTGAATCATTAATAGGTATACTTATACAAAACCTGTGCATCGATTGTAATAAATAATTCTTAAACTATGTCATACTCGTTAACTCGTACTAGCGGCTCGCCCTGACTATGACAGTAACAGTTTCTACAATTTATTCATTTATTTTTGTCATGTATTGAATTTTTAGCTTCGAATATGCCTTGCTTACAAAACAGTTGGCAACGCTACCCAATGCCGTGAAATGTACGGTAATTTAATATCAATAAATACTCACTGGATATCAGTCCTCATTGAGACGTTTACATAATAAAGTTATGGTCGAGTTGTGTTACTGTTGTAGATATTATTTTCACTACCTACCTACCTACCTACCTACCTGCTTACCTGCCTATCTACCACCGGTATATTACAATAACATCTAAATGTTGTGATTCGGTGATGAGATTTCGATGTAATATTTTATGAGCAATACTTCGTTGTTTCACAACATATCTTAGTGGCAAAAAAATTGCATTTATCTATCTCGTACATACACTGAGACTCAGAGTCAGTACAACTTGTGTTTAAATCAAGCTATTTCTCATAATCATATGTATGTTTCCACGTTCCCAAAAGAAAAGTAGCTTAGGTTATATTACTTAGAAAAAGTTTAGGTTTTTTTGGGAAAGTTCTTTAAGTAGGTTTATTAGTTCAAATGGTTAACCCCTTTACAAACCAACTTTATATTTTAATTTTACCAAAACTAAATAATATTTAAAAAAATAATTCTATCAAAACTGTTTATCATTTTGACCAGTTCCCCCACAGGAGTAGGTAGGAACCTACCTAATGCCTTCCTTAGTTCCTTCCTACTTGCAAAGTGCTACTTTACTTTTTACCTCTGACATTACGATAATAAAAGATTAATTCAATATGTATCCGAAACTCGGTTTTTCCTCGTATTTTTCCCGGCGCAGATAATTTGATCACTCAGATAGAATCTGATCAAGCCAACTACAATTCATTAATGGTAATTCCATATCGATGGTTATTCCCAGAATGTTCGAAGCTAATTCATTGCATTGCCCAAAACTTTTGGAATCCACAAGCTGCCCCCCGCGGTTTCGCCTGCAATCCCGAGGGAATCTTTTCAAACATATAAACTTTCATATGTTTAATATTAGTAGAATGTTTAGATGTTTGTTGCTCACTCACGCAAAAACGGCTGAACGAATTTTGATGAAATTTGGCAGACGAGTAGATCATATCCCGGACAAAACATAGGATACTTACTTTTTATCCCGGGAGAAGATAAGATACCTCGGTAACCCGGGTAAAACCGCGGGGAACATTTAGTTTAAAAGTAGGATCAGATAGTTGAGTCACCTGCAGTGACTCAACTATCACATAACATGTGACTTCTGTCGGCACCAGTACCACACTGAAAGATAATGTCTTGCTGACCTTTCACAAAGCAACTGGCTCTCAAGTGCAACTGCCGGAACTTGGCGGTGCTTGGTGACGGATACGTTAGAAATACTTGAAAATGACTATTTCTGGTATCCCCCTGGCATTGCTCATGTCTATATGCGACGCAGTCACTTACTGTCAGATGACCCGCATGCATGTTGTCGACCTCTGAAATAAAAAAAAGCAATAAAAAGTAATAAAACACGCCCGGTAGAGTGTAGAACAAGTGTACATCGACAGCTGGCTGGTGGCTGGTGGCTGGTGGCTGGTGGCTGGTGGCTGGTGGCTGGTGGCTGGTGGCTGGTGGCATGCGGATGTATCGAGCGAGCGACAATGTAACAGATACCGCCACCATCACACTCTGCTAGTAGCTAGTAGGTACCGTATTCACGAGCACTACAGAACCCGCATCACAAAAACTTGTCAAGTCTAGTGCCGGCACCACCACCTACTCAGTTCTCTGATGGAGTTACATTGAACTATGTTCGTTGCTTCCTATTTTTTTTATGTCAGTTGGTTGTCAAGCGGATCAGCGGATGGTTGGAACTTGGATCTGTGGTAGGATGGCGGATTACCAATTTGTTACCGGCCGTAAAATTAACAATGCTGTAACGTATATTTAAGTTAAACTCCAGGTTCTCATTTATTAACTTATTAATTTATATTATAACTTTTACTGTCTTTGCTTGGGAATCGGGTCTTTGGTTGCAGGCCTTACCATCTTCACATATGGGCACGCTTTTGGACTCCAACACTTTTAGATCCGCAATATGTTTACGCTTGGGCTTGCCAATATTCTCGTCACATCGCTGTCAGTGTGGCACTGCTGTCGATCAACTCGGTCATCACAGACTATCATCAAAAACGCTGGTAGATTTTCAAGACACGCTTCTCTTAATGATGTCATCCGTCGGGCCCTTACCAGCGCCAGCGAAACAGCTATTTTAGAACCTAATGGCTTGTTTCGTGACGATGGTAAGAGACCCGATGGAATGACACTTATACCCTGGAAGATGGGTCGGCCTTTGGTATGGGATGCCACGTGTGTTGATACCTTAGCACCGTCTCATCTTCCAGAGACAGTGGATAGGGCCGGTGGTGCAGCCATGTCAGCAGAGAGTCTCAAGCGGCGCAAATACAGTAACTTAGATACAAGTTACATATTTGAGCCGTTTGAGGTTGAAACTCTGGGTCCGTGGGGGCCGAGGGCGCACCACCTTTTCGAAACGCCTGCTCGACTTTTACAATATAAAGGTAAAGTGCTGTAAAATAGAATGGTTCATTTATCGAGTGCAGCTATAATATAGCATTGTTCTGCGGAACTCTGAATCCGTGACAATCTACAATTAGCCAATGGAGCGGTACAAAATGCGTGATTACGTTCATGCGCGAGTTCCCGCGCCTGCGCCTTTATTAGAAGGTACTAGCTAGCAATGCTGGATACGTACCGGCGCCGGCGCTCCATCCAACCAGCTAATACCTGCCTTTCCAACGATTGTTGTACATATGAGCGCGCCATGCGACAGTGGTACGGTTTGTTTCCACCCACTAAGTATGTTAAACATCGAGTTGTCGATGGTAACAAAAACAAATGCTTTTGTTACACGAACAGAATTCATTACAAGTATTGTATCGATTCTCGTGGTTTTATACGTCGTTTATGTCTTCATTCTCTCGGAATGTCAATTGATCACAGTTTTCGTAGAGTAAGTAACAAACTAGGCCATTTGACAGGAGGTTGTTAGCTCTATGTTTGTCTCTTTTTAGCACATGGGTATGAGCTGTCAAAAGTGGCTTAATAAAATGGCCATAGTTTAATTACTATTGTCTGCTTGCCTCGTCCAGGGTAGAGTCTGCTATGTATTTTGTTCCGTTCACTCCTCTTACTCTTATCGTTCTTCAGATCAAGTCAAGTTCAAAACTGATTTATTTAGTTCTGGCCCTGATACGGCACTTATGTACGGCTCTACCACTCTACCACTCTACCACTCTACCACTCTACCACTCTACCACTCTACCACTCTACCACTCTACCACTCTACCACTCTACCACTCTACCACTCTACCACTCTACCACTCTACCACTCTACCACTCTACCACTCTACCACTCTACCACTCTACCACTCTACCACTCTACCACTCTACCACTCTACCACTCTACCACTCTACCACTCTACCACTCTACCACTCTACCACTCTACCACTCTACCACTCTACCACTCTACCACTCTACCACTCTACCACTCTACCACTCTACCACTCTACCACTCTACCACTCTACCACTCTACCACTCTACCACTCTACCACTCTACCACTCTACCACTCTACCACTCTACCACTCTACCACTCTACCACTCTACCACTCTACCACTCTACCACTCTACCACTCTACCACTCTACCACTCTACCACTCTACCACTCTACCACAGACCGGTGCGAAATACATAATAACTGAGAAGACTCCGGCGAGATACTCAGCGAGGCAATTCTTGGAACAACAGTGGATCTTTTTTCTTTTTACCTATACATTAAGATTTATACAATTGTCTCGCATGTAAATGTTGTAACGACATGACCATGAACTATGAATATATTTTATGATACAATTCAACGGTACATGATACAAGTATGACGCGATTCAAATACCAACATTCCCGGCACAATGTTTGTCCGCGATCAACTCCGAAAGTACTAAACCGATTTTGATGAAACTTGGCACACAAATAGAATATATCCTGTAACCGCGGAGGACGTTAGTATAGGAGTAGACGTTAGTATATTATAATTTCGTTTTATTTTTTTTCTTGTGATGGAGTCAAATAATAATCAGTGATTCAGTGAACCTTTATTTTTCAAGTAACATTGGTATGACCGACCGGCAGGTTATCGAGATTCTTAATCGACGTCGTAATCGACACGTTGAGTTTATAAGCTTTTCTACTAAATAATTATAATGATATTACATGATACTAAAAGATTCAATTCAAACCAATAATTGCTATCAACTGTAAATAAATCGATTAAGATGGCGACAAGATTTCAGGATCGCGTCGATCGCCCTGCCGATAAGGAGCAGCTTCTCAATTTTAGAATTTCTATTACGTTATGTATAAAAAAAAACATACAGACGAATTGAGAACCTCCTCCTTTTTTGAAGTCGGTTAAAAATATAGGTTTATATTATATATCACAGGGTAGACAGTGCGAGTGATACCGCTGGTATTGCAAGATCCGATAGCCTACGGGCTACGTACGGCACAGGCCTACGGGAACCGCTTTCCATCAGGCGGGCCGTATGCTAACATAAAAAAAAACCGGTCAAGTGCGAGTCGGACTCGCGCAACGAGGTTTCCGTACTTTTGTAGTTTTATATTTAATTATTTTATTTTGTTTTTAGTATTTGTTGTTACAGCGGCAACAGAAATACATCATCTGTGACAACTGTCTAGCTATCACGGTTCATGAGATACAGCCTGGTGACAGACAGACAGACCGACAGTAGAGTCTTAGTAATAGGGTTTCCGTTTTTACCCTTTGGTCACGGAACCCTAAAAAACGGGATCAATTGAAGCTACCAGTACAATAACTCGCAAAGAACAATATGTTCGCAGAAATATGATACAATGGTGTTTCTCTGATGTATTGAACGCACATCACTCAATTCTGTTCATTGTGAAAACGTAACAATGAACAAAAGCGCTAATAAAATCGATTACAGCGCCACATCGCGCCAAGCCAAGCTAAGCCAAGCCAAGGCAAGCCAATGATAGCTATTCGATTATTAAGGCTTGTCCTGGGTAATTCATTTTAAGTCAATGCGAAAATCGTAATTAAAGTTTGACTAATTACTGTAAAAAATAATTGTACTGGACTGAATCAGCAATACTATCATATTTTGAACATCTCACGATGTGGCAGCGATGTGTTCGTGAGTTTAGCACCTATCTCGTAAACAATTAAATACGTTGCTCTTTAATATTGTAAATATTACACACGAGTGTTAATTGTGCTTCTCACCGTTTATTTTATTCGATGAATTGCAAATTAGTCACGTATTGTAGTAGTCTTTTATTCAATTACGGATAATATGCTCCCATCACACCTCCTCCTCCTCGTCTAAACACATTGTAAATGTGAAAAAAATTAAAGAAATTGTAAAAAGTGGAATGTGTTATTTTAAATTTAAAAATTATATTAAACTTAGGTTAATGAACAAAGCCTACTATAAGGTGGCTCATTATATGGAAGACAGAAATATATGGTTTTAGTAGCTTCTCTCTGCACCTGCATCCCCCCCACCCTGGCTTAGTGTTAAATATTTGAAAATGTATCTACATGTACCTACTTATGAAAATGTAAATAAATTTAAGAAAGTCGGAGTCTTCTCAGTGGTGGTAGAGTCAATTGTAACGTTCATAAGTGCCTTACCAGGGCCTAAACTGAATAAATGACGTTTTGAGTTTGAAATACCAGGGTATTGGTAATATATCTTTACATAGCCTTAAACCTTAAGGGCGAGGACACAATGTGATTTTTCCGTCGATTATCGGAAGGCGTTGGCGTCATACAGTTACTCGTGTATTGTTCGAATACTCTTCAGGCAATTTGATAACAAACCTCATGTGTATTCCCGGCCGGTAGTTGGATCTGTCTATCGGATGGCAACATCTGGGAAAGACAGCTTTGATCGTGAATCAAAATGTCAGTCAGGTCTTGAAATGAGAATGAATCAATATTTCAATTTTGGACCATTCTTGATTTTTTAAATGTAAATATGACTTTAGCTATGACTCATTCATAATACTGGCACACGGGCGAAACCGCGCGTCGTATGTTGTTGAATTGAGAAACTAATAGCAGCTTAGCTAATCACCAGGTGCCAGTCTGTTCTGTGTGGTCAGTGGGGCGTGGGGCGTGGGGCGTATCGTATACGAGCTGATAAATAACATTATCTAGGTATATCCATATTGTTAAATGCCAAATGGCCATTTGAAACTTGTGATGATTCAATGTACGTATAAAAATTACGAAAAATGTATCTACAGGATGTGATAAAAACACATGAAGGGCAAATCGGAATAGCACCATAGGTGATACCCAAATAATTATGTAGCTCGTCCAGAATCAGTGGTCCATATACGCACACTTCATACTAGAATACATATTATTGCTTTTTCAATGCAGTTAATTGGCAATGTAGCATCTGGGAATATTTGTGAAGAAGACACAGGAGAGGACAAGTTATTGATTATATGCAATCGTTTTGCATCGCCCGCGCAGCACCCGCCCCGTGTAGTGCCGTGCAGTGCCGCCGCCGTGCAGTGCCGCCGCCGTGCAGTGCCGCCGCCGTGCAGTGCCGCCGCCGTGCAGTGCCGCGCTCGTGCCGTGGCCGTGTGCGATGTGTGGCAATGTGCGATGCGGCTTTATCGCGATTTGCTATTACATATCAAATTTTGTACACTTGCGGACAAATAACTTAGACTGATTTAAATTAAAACTATGTTTAAACAGACCATTCTGGCTATTTCCGAGGTCGCCCCACCGGCTCGACATCCCACTCTTCAATCATCGTATAAATCAAACCAATATGAAGTGAATTCGTTGAACGAGCACAGTTCCCGTGGGAAACCCATTATAAATACGCGCGCTACATTTACGAGCTAGCAGACGCGTCAACAGGGTTTTATGATGAATTAGAGCGAAGATGTTGTTTCCTCGGCTGTACCGCGGGCCGGGGGCCGGGGGCCGGGGGCCGGGGGACTGGCCTGTGCTCGCATATATGTTTTATCATTGCCTCTGAAGTTATACAAGTTTCTCCTCTTATATTACAGCGTATCAAATGTCAAGAGACTGCGCGCGCACTACATTTCGAGTACCATCAAGGCGGCTGTCACGTCTTCCACCGAGCGTTGCCCATGGTTACCGAGCGGATGCTAAACAACGTTGTACTCTACTAGGTCAAGATACGGCTGGGTTTCGTGTAGCACCAGTTTTGTATGGAGACGGACGTCGTACAGATGTTTTGCGCATTAAGAAAACATGAATGACTAGTTCAATAGGAGCCGGAGCGAGCATTCGGCCGAGTTGAGTCGAGGATGGACATCAATTCACTATTTATGTACTGCGCGCACATAATGTAGGTAGGTACCTACTTCAGCAGATAGCGAAGCGACCGGCACAGATGTACGCTGCGGCGAATAAAAACGAATACGGGAGCATTCCATTACATGTAATTAGGACATTTACGACGGCACATATTTCACTTTGTAATTGTTTCTCGTATTATACCATAACACTGAACTGGAGCAGCCTGTATGTGTAATGGCACACTTTATTTATTATTTCGACTTGTAATCAAAATATTTACTTGGGTTGTTTTTAAAACATGCTTATTTCGAATATTGCTGACTCTATGTAAGTTACCTTCTATCGTACGAACGACACCGCAGAAACTACAACAAAATCTGATCAGCGATTTGGATCCTTACTACAATGCAATAACAAAATAATATATTTTAGCTATGTAAGTATGAAAAGACGCTTATATATTGTGTGCTAGTGACTACTGGCCCAAAATAGGGTCAACCGACTAAATGTCCATAATGCATGTCGTACTGCGACTTGCGAGAGAGACTGGTACCTATCTAGTAAGTAACCTAACCATACAGTTGGGGCAAATGTCTTTCAACAGTTTGAATACATACAGAAGATGATATTATTTCCATTGGCTGCATGGATGTATAAATGTATAGATTCCCACATGTGTGTCGATTAGTGTTCAATAGTGTGTAACGAGGTTCGGCCGCTGCACTGCGCTGCATTGTGTCCACCACACTGAGCTCGCTCGGCTCAACTCAACTCAATCACCAATCATTCTTACACGAACCACGTTCGTTTGATCAAAACGACATGCCTTTTGGAGATGTTTGTTAACATTGACGTTCCGGATGGAATTGATTTACATGCACGGAATGCACGGATAACATTCATTTTGAAATCAACTACAGCATTCATACTAAGGCTCTGCTTGAACAACTATATATATTAACAAATTATTTTAGTTTGACATAAGCCCTACTTCCGCCGAGTATTGAACAGTGCAGAGTTTAGTTTAGTGCGGAACACGAAATGCATTTGTCACAAATAGCGCGATAGCGTTGCGAATGAAAGGAAACTAATTGCTATCGAGCCAAAAGTAAGGACGTAGGAGAAACCAAAGTGCTTATAGATAGGAAGTGGGGCCACGGAATAGATAATGTGGGGCCACGAAATAGATAATGTGGGGCCACGAAATGAGCGACCGTAAACAGCTGAGCACGAAGTGGGTCGTCGCGTCACGACTCACGCACGTCGCGCGTCCGAACTGTGCTAATGACTACGTCGAGTACCTACCTCGCCACTAGTCGCCACTAGTCGCCACTAGTCGCCACTAGTCGCCACTAGTCACCACGTCGGTATGTATGTACGAACTAGTAGCCTAGATGGGAACTGGCTCTCAAGTGCAGCTGTCGGAACACACCGATAGGTGTTTTGGCGACAGATTTTCAACTTGAGGGTGGTAGCCAGCCAGTCGGGTACTACAAAGTATCCTACCAATGTGCTATGGTTTCCTCACGATGTTTTCCTTCACCGAAAGCTCAAGCTTATTGTAGGATTCGAACCCACGACCTTCGCCGCGGTATTCGACGTCACTTACCACTGAGCTATCATCACCTTTTACCACTGAGCTATCATCGCCTTAATGGTATCTTCAATTTAGCATCGTCATACATCATAAGCGGCGCAGTTATTCGTTGGTTATTCGCAGTTATTCGTCAGGCAGGACGTATCCATCTATCCATCTCAAACATTGATCTTCGGCTAGCTACGTCACGCAACTCGCTGGCCGAATTTCACATAATAACTAGGTATATATGAAACTATTGAGTAAACAAGTATTTATTTACAACAAATGTACAAAATATACAAACAAATGTACAACTATAACATGTAAAAAACTTGTTCGAGGCTGCCGCTGCTGCCGATCGGCAAGGTTCCCAGAAGGCTGGCAGCGTTTCCTCTTTGGATTGCCAAGCTGATGTGTTGGCGGAACTAAATATAATATTCATTCAACATAAAATAAAGTAATACTTCAACGTATACTAAGGCATGTAGATATTGATAAGTGATCGATCGTATTGACACATAGTACGTACTAATGTCATACATACTAGTAAGTAGGTATATCAGATGTTTGTAATATTACCTGACTGACTATTACCTGACTGTTATGGCCACTTAAGCTCCAATCTCCATTCAAGTTACATGCAAACAAAAACGGAGGTCCCAAATAGTCCATTGTTCTTTTGTTGTGAAAATTCCTTGCAACATACATACATAAGCTTTACGTTTCATGAAATTCAGCTGCGTACGCGCAGTGCGCACTCATGTACACACATTTCGATGCTATTGTACACTTTTTGTTATTAATTTCCTCGAGCCAAAGCGGCGCGGACGGACTGGCGAAGGCCTGCAATGATGGCTACCCCACCGAGTGAATCGTTCTATAATTTATTTTTTTCATTGTCGTGTCGCGAGAAATGTATTCAGAAGTTAGTTAATGTCAGTTAATTGGCAATTCGAGCGCGTAGTCACGGTCCTCCGCGGAGACGAGCCCGGCACGCTTTGTAGTGTCACGCGCGCGCTCGATTCTCGCTCTTATTCCTATCCACATAGGGTATAGAAGGCTTGTATAGGCATTGTGGGAGTATTGTAATAGCTTCCTCAGCAAATGACGCGGTCGTGAGGAGCGAGCGACAGGCGTGCCTTTGAGCAACGAACAACGCACCGCATCACGTCGTGCCGTGCGCAGCGCACAGAACAATGCTCTCACAGAGATCGTAGGGCCATAATCATAGTGCACGCCTCGCGCCCCATTTCCTTGTTAAGTACACGTGCACTTAATAATAAGTGACGCTGCACTAGCGAGCCGCGTGTTGCTAGGTAACGTTAAATAGGTGTAGTTTCCTTAAGGACAATGTAGAATTTGAAATAAATAGGATATGGTCTGCGGTTTTTAATTAATTAAAACATAAATTTACCTTGTTTTAATAATTTTCATACAAAAACAATAAATACAATTTAATATAAGATAAGCATCCTGAAAAATGTCAAATGTCAAACCACGTGAAGTACATGTGGCTACGGACATGCACTGTACATATCATTCCTGTGGGTGACATCACAATATGGTACGTTGTTTATGTCTGCGCCGGGTTTAAAAACGACCTTCAGTAAGTAGCCATAAGCCTTTTAAAAGGAAATTGATAAAGCTACAGCAATAGTAGTGATGTAACACTCAAGGTACTTACATATTGTAGTTATCGATATTTACCGATACGAACGAACGAACGAACGGAACGCAAGGAGTCATTATAACAACACCAATGTTATTCATAACGTAATCTAGAACTGACTTAATCGAGCAGCAATGCCGGTCGGACGTTTCAATGGTACATTTACATTATACGAGTAGGTATGGTACGGTACCGGTACGGCACCGGTACGGCACCGGTACGGCACCGGTACGGCACCGGTACGGGCAGCAGAAGAAGGCTAAACTAATTTGGATGAACCTTGGCACAGAGATAGATCATAAAATAAAACAAAAGTGTTTGTGATCACTCAGGAACGCTGGTAAATAGCCAGACGGAATAAAGAAAAAAAAGTAGTCGCTTATAATATGATCTGACATCTCACCTCGTACTGTACCCACCACTTTGAGTTTGAGGCTGTATGGGCTAGAACCCTTTGCCTGCACTAAGTATATTATTGAGGAAATGTCCCTATCTGACAGCCAAGTCTACTTCCTGTTACACACTTCCGTTCACGAAAACACAATCACGTGATCGATAAAAATACTTGTGTTGCATAGAAAATTGCATATTGGTGCGTCGCGAAGATTTTTTCAACCATCCTTTTTATAATTGTAGTCTATCAGTTTAAAACTGTTTCAACATTTGTTTATTAAACTTTTGGTAACATTTAAAGATTTAGTGAACTCACAGAGTTATTCTTAGAATAGATGCACACACATCGCAATATCGACTGTTGTAAGTTACTGCAATAACATCGATATTCGTTAATTAAACTGTAATGCACCTCTCAGTTGTTCAGTTCAGTGTTGTGATATGTGTGATCTGTTTATTTGTAACTGATGATGGTGGAACTGACCAATTGCTATAGATTATGAGTCAATGAGAGATGAGTCACTCACTCACGAGTCACGACTAGGGACGAGATATTTGGAGATATATCCGATCCGAGTACTTCATCATTCTTTCTTTTTTTTTTATGTCAAGACAAGTGACAACGAGGCAGGCGGGTCACCTGATGGAAAGTGACAACATAGACATTGGCAACACCAGGGGATTGCCAACGTGTTGTACACCTTATTACAATGCCTTAAAGGCGAACTGGCTCTCAAGTGCAATTGCCGGAACACACCAACAGGTGCTTGGCGACAGATTTTCAACTTGAGGGTGGTAGCCAGCCAGTCGAGTACTACAAAGTACCCTACCACCGTGCTGTGGTTTCCTTACGATGTTTTCCTTCACCGAAAGCTCAAGCTCATTGTAAGGATTCGAACCCACGACCTTCGCCGCGGTATCCGACATCACTTACCACTGAGCTATCATCGCCATTCAATGTGTATCTACAGCAGAGCTGGCGAGTACAGAGATAGTGCGACATTGGCTCTGTAAAAACAGTTGATATCAAGTGCCAAGTTTCATTCAATGTGTATCTACAGCAGAGCTGGCGAGTACAGAGATAGTGCGACATTGGCTCAGTAAAAACAGTTGATATCAAGTGCCAAGTTTCATTCAATGTGTATCTACAGCAGAGCTGGCGAGTACAGAGATAGTGCGACATTGGCTCTGTAAAAACAGTTGATATCAAGTGCCAAGTTTCATTCAATGTGTATCTACAGCAGAGCTGGCGAGTACAGAGATAGTGCGACATTGGCTCAGTAAAAACAGTTGATATCAAGTGCCAAGTTTCATTCAATGTGTATCTACAGCAGAGCTGGCGAGTACAGAGATAGTGCGACATTGGCTCAGTAAAAACAGTTGATATCAAGTGCCAAGTTTCATTCAATGTGTATCTACAGCAGAGCTGGCGAGTACAGAGATAGTGCGACATTGGCTCTGTAAAAACAGTTGATATCAAGTGCCAAGTTTCATTCAATGTGTATCTACAGCAGAGCTGGCGAGTACAGAGATAGTGCGACATTGGCTCAGTAAAAACAGTTGATATCAAGTGCCAAGTTTCATTCAATGTGTATCTACAGCAGAGCTGGCGAGTACAGAGATAGTGCGACATTGGCTCAGTAAAAACAGTTGATATCAAGTGCCAAGTTTCATTCAATGTGTATCTACAGCAGAGCTGGCGAGTACAGAGATAGTGCGACATTGGCTCAGTAAAAACAGTTGATATCAAGTGCCAAGTTTCATTCAATGTGTATCTACAGCAGAGCTGGCGAGTACAGAGATAGTGCGAAATTGGCTCTGTAAAAACAGTTGATATCAAGTGCCAAGTTTCATTCAATGTGTATCTACAGCAGAGCTGGCGAGTACAGAGATAGTGCGACATTGGCTCTGTAAAAACAGTTGATATCAAGTGCCAAGTTTCATTCAATGTGTATCTACAGCAGAGCTGGCGAGTACAGAGATAGTGCGACATTGGCTCAGTAAAAACAGTTGATATCAAGTGCCAAGTTTCATTCAATGTGTATCTACAGCAGAGCTGGCGAGTACAGAGATAGTGCGAAATTGGCTCTGTAAAAACAGTTGATATCAAGTGCCAAGTTTCATTCAATGTGTATCTACAGCAGAGCTGGCGAGTACAGAGATAGTGCGACATTGGCTCTGTAAAAACAGTTGATATCAAGTGCCAAGTTTCATTCAATGTGTATCTACAGCAGAGCTGGCGAGTACAGAGATAGTGCGACATTGGCTCAGTAAAAACAGTTGATATCAAGTGCCAAGTTTCATTCAATGTGTATCTACAGCAGAGCTGGCGAGTACAGAGATAGTGCGACATTGGCTCTGTAAAAACAGTTGATATCAAGTGCCAAGTTTCATTCAATGTGTATCTACAGCAGAGCTGGCGAGTACAGAGATAGTGCGACATTGGCTCAGTAAAAACAGTTGATATCAAGTGCCAAGTTTCATTCAATGTGTATCTACAGCAGAGCTGGCGAGTACAGAGATAGTGCGACATTGGCTCTGTAAAAACAGTTGATATCAAGTGCCAAGTTTCATTCAATGTGTATCTACAGCAGAGCTGGCGAGTACAGAGATAGTGCGAAATTGGCTCTGTAAAAACAGTTGATATCAAGTGCCAAGTTTCATTCAATGTGTATCTACAGCAGAGCTGGCGAGTACAGAGATAGTGCGACATTGGCTCTGTAAAAACAGTTGATATCAAGTGCCAAGTTTCATCAACATCCGTTGAGACCGTTGACCAGCTTTTGCGTGAAAGAGTAACAAACATCTTCACATTCAGATATTTTCACATTTATATATTAGTAGGATAGCATAGGACGAGCTAAACTCACTACGTCCTTACCTACCTATTGCCAATATAAATAAATAAATATCCTGCGACATTGTTCAACTATTAATACATTATTGTTGTAGTTGGGAATCGAACCCCTGCACATGGTCATTAATGATAGCTCTTTCTCATTCCAATAGAGTGGTGTCCCCCCCCCCCCCTTACTAAGTACGCGTGTCCGATGCCAACTGCACATGTATAAGTGAAGTGAAACTAATCAACCAATTATAAACATGTACGGTATGTATTGAAGAGCTCCTTCAGTGTTCCTTCATACCATTGCGGTTGTATTGAATTCCGGTAGTAATGTTACCTCTACTCTACTCTACTCTACTCTACTCTACTCTACTCTACTCTACTCTACTCTACTCTACTCTACTCACGCACGCGGCACCTTCCAAACAAACAACCACTACACTCACATCACGTCACTCTATGGTATGCTCATTTTTTTTCTTTATTTTGGATAGGCCGTAGGCGATAAGCACATACAGCCTAATAACTGACCCTGAAGTGTTTGGCGACAGATTGTCAGACTTAGAGGGCGGTAGCCAGCTCATTGTAGGATTCGAACCTTCGCTACAACAGTCGATGTCTCTAAAATGAGCCTAAAATAAATAAGTTAAGATTTCAGTGAGGTAAAAGAAACTGCTCCTATCAAGTAAATGCAAGCACTCACACACACACATGATGTGCATCGAATTAGCACACACAGCTCTAGTATAGTTGTGTTGTGTTGTGTTGTGTTGTGTTGTGTTGTGTTGTGTTGTGTTGTGTTGTTGTGGACGGCGTGCGTCATCAGTACACACACATCCACAAAACACTAGCTTCAGTTATTACTTCAGTTGGATTATAACATCGTTTAACAACTTTGTCAAAAAATACTAAAATACGACAGATGCTAAGCGTAAAGCGCTTGAGATATTATAATGAAACGAAAATAAAGATATCCATGGAATTATTTTTTGTTTAGTATAAAGTAACGTGAGAGTGACACAGAGGTGGTGGCATCGCGCACTCGCGCCTGCGCCGCGCGCCGCGGCCCGCGAGGTCGTGGGTTCCCTATCATTTTAATCGCATCACGTACTCGCTGTATGTATTCATTTTCTCCTTCACTATATTTTATTTTAACATGAAATGAACGTAGAAATTCTTTACAAAAGATAATTGGTTTTGTGTGAATTGCTGAGCACGTTCGTATTATTATTTATGACCATATTTTGTCGATATTAAGGTCTTCATTTACGTACCATTTGCATGGCGGTAAAGACGTTTGAAAATATTGAATGTGTCTTCATAATATGAATTAATTTCTAAAAGTACAGCGGAAACGATACACAATGATAGTTCATGTGGTGGTAAGTACACATGGTATCCTTATAAGAAGGAAGGAGTTGTAATATCTCGGTGCAGCAGGCAGCTGTCGGTCGAGTCGAGAACTCTGCCCATGAACGTGTCATAAATATGGACGGAGTTTGGTCTAATCAGCGAGCGAAGCAATCATGCAAACAATCATAATTACATAAATACAGGACACTCACACCTCGACAATTTTTCGTCACCCGCACATATTTAATGTGCGATTACTCCTGTTAGTATTGCCCCTTCTATCGACCAATGGCTTCACCGCTAGCTGTGTGTGTGTGTGTGTGTGTGTGTGTGTGTGTGTGTGTGTGTGTGTGTGTGTGTGTATGTGTGTGTGTGTGTGTGTGTATGAGTGTGTGCGGGAATCAAAGCCTAGGTAATTAAATTAGTTCATGTTGCCTCATTGTGATTCTTGTTGGAGTGTTCGTCAGTTTAAGTGTATGTTGAACCGGTGGTAGAGACAATTGTAACGTTCATAAGTGTCTAAACTGAACAAACCCAAGTAAATCGGCATTCAGAACTTTACTCATCAGCCTTCTTATAAATACAAGTTTCTGCATAAATACATCATATAAATATGCTAATCGGTAACTCCACATGGCGAGGCTCAGTCCAGATGTTTTACACGTCTATGACTCTATCACTTTTCGCTGCGATGCGATCTATCACTTCGTCCCTTATCTTTGTCGCAGCCACCGCAGCGTTTAGTGGCATATCGATCATAGTATACGGTGAATCATTACTGGTAGCTATAGTAGAATGTTGGAAGGCAGCTGGCTCCTGGCTCCTGGCTCCTGACCTGAGGGACGAGTTGCCCTCAATGCTCTATTCATCATACTGAAGACTATAAAGTTGATATCATTGAAAGATTTTCAATACATTATGATTGAAATTTGTAGTGAGTGAACCATAGATATGTTGATCGAAGGAGTGAACTGACGGTCATTGTTATCATTCATGTTGTGATATTGAGTAGGTACCCGTCCATCGCGACTCGCGACTCGCGACTCGCGACTCGCGACTCGCGGTACGTACAGTCTCGTACAGTAAGTACTAAACGTCAATTGATTATAATTGAATATGAATTGTAGTGAGTGAACCATAGATATGTTGATCGAAGGAGTGAACTGACGGTCATTGTTATCATTCATGTTGTGATATTGTGTAGGTACCCGTCCATCGCGACTCGCGACTCGCGGTACGTACAGTCTCGTACAGTAAGTACTAAACGTCAATTGATTATAATTGAATATGAATTGTAGTGAGTGAACCATAGATATGTTGATCGAAGGAGTGAACTGACGGTCATTGTTATCATTCATGTTGTGATATTGAGTAGGTACCCGTCCATCGCGACTCGCGACTCGCGGTACGTACAGTCTCGTACAGTAAGTACTAAACGTCAATTGATTATAATTGAATATGAATTGTAGTGAGTGAACCATAGATATGTTGATCGAAGGAGTGAACTGACGGTCATTGTTATCATTCATGTTGTGATATTGAGTAGGTACCCGTCCATCGCGACTCGCGACTCGCGACTCGCGACTCGCGGTACGTACAGTCTCGTACAGTAAGTACTAAACGTCAATTGATTATAATTGAATATGAATTGTAGTGAGTGAACCATAGATATGTTGATCGAAGGAGTGAACTGACGGTCATTGTTATCATTCATGTTGTGATATTGAGTAGGTACCCGTCCATCGCGACTCGCGACTCGCGACTCGCGACTCGCGACTCGCGGTACGTACAGTCTCGTACAGTAAGTACTAAACGTCAATTGATTATAATTGAATATGAATTGTAGTGAGTGAACCATAGATATGTTGATCGAAGGAGTGAACTGACGGTCATTGTTATCATTCATGTTGTGATATTGAGTAGGTACCCGTCCATCGCGACTCGCGACTCGCGACTCGCGGTACGTACAGTCTCGTACAGTAAGTACTAAACGTCAATTGATTATAATTGAATATGAATTGTAGTGAGTGAACCATAGATATGTTGATCGAAGGAGTGAACTGACGGTCATTGTTATCATTCATGTTGTGATATTGTGTAGGTACCCGTCCATCGCGACTCGCGACTCGCGACTCGCGGTACGTACAGTCTCGTACAGTAAGTACTAAACGTCAATTGATTATAATTGAATATGAATTGTAGTGAGTGAACCATAGATATGTTGATCGAAGGAGTGAACTGACGGTCATTGTTATCATTCATGTTGTGATATTGTGTAGGTACCCGTCCATCGCGACTCGCGACTCGCGACTCGCGGTACGTACAGTCTCGTACAGTAAGTACTAAACGTCAATTGATTATAATTGAATATGAATTGTAGTGAGTGAACCATAGATATGTTGATCGAAGGAGTGAACTGACGGCCATTGTTATCATTCATGTTGTGATATTGAGTAGGTACCCGTCCATCGCGACTCGCGACTCGCGACTCGCGACTCGCGGTACGTACAGTCTCGTACAGTAAGTACTAAACGTCAATTGATTATAATTGAATATGAATTGTAGTGAGTGAACCATAGATATGTTGATCGAAGGAGTGAACTGACGGTCATTGTTATCATTCATGTTGTGATATTGAGTAGGTACCCGTCCATCGCGACTCGCGACTCGCGACTCGCGACTCGCGGTACGTACAGTCTCGTACAGTAAGTACTAAACGTCAATTGATTATAATTGAATATGAATTGTAGTGAGTGAACCATAGATATGTTGATCGAAGGAGTGAACTGACGGTCATTGTTATCATTCATGTTGTGATATTGTGTAGGTACCCGTCCATCGCGACTCGCGACTCGCGACTCGCGACTCGCGACTCGCGGTACGTACAGTCTCGTACAGTAAGTACTAAACGTCAATTGATTATAATTGAATATGAATTGTAGTGAGTGAACCATAGATATGTTGATCGAAGGAGTGAACTGACGGTCATTGTTATCATTCATGTTGTGATATTGAGTAGGTACCCGTCCATCGCGACTCGCGACTCGCGACTCGCGGTACGTACAGTCTCGTACAGTAAGTACTAAACGTCAATTGATTATAATTGAATATGAATTGTAGTGAGTGAACCATAGATATGTTGATCGAAGGAGTGAACTGACGGTCATTGTTATCATTCATGTTGTGATATTGTGTAGGTACCCGTCCATCGCGACTCGCGACTCGCGACTCGCGGTACGTACAGTCTCGTACAGTAAGTACTAAACGTCAATTGATTATAATTGAATATGAATTGTAGTGAGTGAACCATAGATATGTTGATCGAAGGAGTGAACTGACGGTCATTGTTATCATTCATGTTGTGATATTGAGTAGGTACCCGTCCATCGCGACTCGCGGTACGTACAGTCTCGTACAGTAAGTACTAAACGTCAATTGATTATAATTGAATATGAATTGTAGTGAGTGAACCATAGATATGTTGATCGAAGGAGTGAACTGACGGTCATTGTTATCATTCATGTTGTGATATTGTGTAGGTACCCGTCCATCGCGACTCGCGACTCGCGACTCGCGACTCGCGACTCGCGGTACGTACAGTCTCGTACAGTAAGTACTAAACGTCAATTGATTATAATTGAATATGAATTGTAGTGAGTGAACCATAGATATGTTGATCGAAGGAGTGAACTGACGGCCATTGTTATCATTCATGTTGTGATATTGTGTAGGTACCCGTCCATCGCGACTCGCGACTCGCGACTCGCGGTACGTACAGTCTCGTACAGTAAGTACTAAACGTCAATTGATTATAATTGAATATGAATTGTAGTGAGTGAACCATAGATATGTTGATCGAAGGAGTGAACTGACGGCCATTGTTATCATTCATGTTGTGATATTGTGTAGGTACCCGTCCATCGCGACTCGCGACTCGCGGTACGTACAGTCTCGTACAGTAAGTACTAAACGTCAATTGATTATAATTGAATATGAATTGTAGTGAGTGTACCATAGATATGTTGATCGAAGGAGTGAACTGACGGCCATTGTTATCATTCATGTTGTGATATTGAGTAGGTACCCGTCCATCGCGACTCGCGACTCGCGACTCGCGGTACGTACAGTCTCGTACAGTAAGTACTAAACGTCAATTGATTATAATTGAATATGAATTGTAGTGAGTGAACCATAGATATGTTGATCGAAGGAGTGAACTGACGGCCATTGTTATCATTCATGTTGTGATATTGAGTAGGTACCCGTCCATCGCGACTCGCGGTACGTACAGTCTCGTACAGTAAGTACTAAACGTCAATTGATTATAATTGAATATGAATTGTAGTGAGTGAACCATAGATATGTTGATCGAAGGAGTGAACTGACGGTCATTGTTATCATTCATGTTGTGATATTGTGTAGGTACCCGTCCATCGCGACTCGCGACTCGCGACTCGCGACTCGCGGTACGTACAGTCTCGTACAGTAAGTACTAAACGTCAATTGATTATAATTGAATAGGAATTGTAGTGAGTGAACCATAGATATGTTGATCGAAGGAGTGAACTGACGGTCATTGTTATCATTCATGTTGTGATATTGAGTAGGTACCCGTCCATCGCGACTCGCGACTCGCGACTCGCGGTACGTACAGTCTCGTACAGTAAGTACTAAACGTCAATTGATTATAATTGAATATGAATTGTAGTGAGTGAACCATAGATATGTTGATCGAAGGAGTGAACTGACGGCCATTGTTATCATTCATGTTGTGATATTGAGTAGGTACCCGTCCATCGCGACTCGCGACTCGCGACTCGCGACTCGCGGTACGTACAGTCTCGTACAGTAAGTACTAAACGTCAATTGATTATAATTGAATATGAATTGTAGTGAGTGAACCATAGATATGTTGATCGAAGGAGTGAACTGACGGTCATTGTTATCATTCATGTTGTGATATTGAGTAGGTACCCGTCCATCGCGACTCGCGACTCGCGACTCGCGACTCGCGACTCGCGACTCGCGGTACGTACAGTCTCGTACAGTAAGTACTAAACGTCAATTGATTATAATTGAATATGAATTGTAGTGAGTGAACCATAGATATGTTGATCGAAGGAGTGAACTGACGGTCATTGTTATCATTCATGTTGTGATATTGAGTAGGTACCCGTCCATCGCGACTCGCGACTCGCGGTACGTACAGTCTCGTACAGTAAGTACTAAACGTCAATTGATTATAATTGAATATGAATTATAGTGAGTGAACCATAGATATGTTGATCGAAGGAGTGAACTGACGGTCATTGTTATCATTCATGTTGTGATATTGAGTAGGTACCCGTCCATCGCGACTCGCGACTCGCGACTCGCGACTCGCGGTACGTACAGTCTCGTACAGTAAGTACTAAACGTCAATTGATTATAATTGAATATGAATTGTAGTGAGTGTACCATAGATATGTTGATCGAAGGAGTGAACTGACGGCCATTGTTATCATTCATGTTGTGATATTGAGTAGGTACCCGTCCATCGCGACTCGCGACTCGCGACTCGCGGTACGTACAGTCTCGTACAGTAAGTACTAAACGTCAATTGATTATAATTGAATATGAATTGTAGTGAGTGAACCATAGATATGTTGATCGAAGGAGTGAACTGACGGCCATTGTTATCATTCATGTTGTGATATTGAGTAGGTACCCGTCCATCGCGACTCGCGGTACGTACAGTCTCGTACAGTAAGTACTAAACGTCAATTGATTATAATTGAATATGAATTGTAGTGAGTGAACCATAGATATGTTGATCGAAGGAGTGAACTGACGGTCATTGTTATCATTCATGTTGTGATATTGTGTAGGTACCCGTCCATCGCGACTCGCGACTCGCGACTCGCGACTCGCGACTCGCGACTCGCGGTACGTACAGTCTCGTACAGTAAGTACTAAACGTCAATTGATTATAATTGAATAGGAATTGTAGTGAGTGAACCATAGATATGTTGATCGAAGGAGTGAACTGACGGTCATTGTTATCATTCATGTTGTGATATTGAGTAGGTACCCGTCCATCGCGACTCGCGACTCGCGACTCGCGGTACGTACAGTCTCGTACAGTAAGTACTAAACGTCAATTGATTATAATTGAATATGAATTGTAGTGAGTGAACCATAGATATGTTGATCGAAGGAGTGAACTGACGGCCATTGTTATCATTCATGTTGTGATATTGAGTAGGTACCCGTCCATCGCGACTCGCGACTCGCGACTCGCGACTCGCGGTACGTACAGTCTCGTACAGTAAGTACTAAACGTCAATTGATTATAATTGAATATGAATTGTAGTGAGTGAACCATAGATATGTTGATCGAAGGAGTGAACTGACGGTCATTGTTATCATTCATGTTGTGATATTGAGTAGGTACCCGTCCATCGCGACTCGCGACTCGCGACTCGCGACTCGCGACTCGCGACTCGCGGTACGTACAGTCTCGTACAGTAAGTACTAAACGTCAATTGATTATAATTGAATATGAATTGTAGTGAGTGAACCATAGATATGTTGATCGAAGGAGTGAACTGACGGTCATTGTTATCATTCATGTTGTGATATTGAGTAGGTACCCGTCCATCGCGACTCGCGACTCGCGACTCGCGGTACGTACAGTCTCGTACAGTAAGTACTAAACGTCAATTGATTATAATTGAATATGAATTGTAGTGAGTGAACCATAGATATGTTGATCGAAGGAGTGAACTGACGGTCATTGTTATCATTCATGTTGTGATATTGAGTAGGTACCCGTCCATCGCGACTCGCGACTCGCGACTCGCGACTCGCGACTCGCGGTACGTACAGTCTCGTACAGTAAGTACTAAACGTCAATTGATTATAATTGAATATGAATTGTAGTGAGTGAACCATAGATATGTTGATCGAAGGAGTGAACTGACGGTCATTGTTATCATTCATGTTGTGATATTGAGTAGGTACCCGTCCATCGCGACTCGCGACTCGCGACTCGCGGTACGTACAGTCTCGTACAGTAAGTACTAAACGTCAATTGATTATAATTGAATATGAATTGTAGTGAGTGAACCATAGATATGTTGATCGAAGGAGTGAACTGACGGTCATTGTTATCATTCATGTTGTGATATTGAGTAGGTACCCGTCCATCGCGACTCGCGACTCGCGACTCGCGGTACGTACAGTCTCGTACAGTAAGTACTAAACGTCAATTGATTATAATTGAATATGAATTGTAGTGAGTGAACCATAGATATGTTGATCGAAGGAGTGAACTGACGGCCATTGTTATCATTCATGTTGTGATATTGAGTAGGTACCCGTCCATCGGGCCTCGCGACTCGCGACTCGCGACTCGCGACTCGCGACTCGCGACTCGCGGTACGTACAGTCTCGTACAGTAAGTACTAAACGTCAATTGATTATAATTGAATATGAATTGTAGTGAGTGAACCATAGATATGTTGATCGAAGGAGTGAACTGACGGTCATTGTTATCATTCATGTTGTGATATTGAGTAGGTACCCGTCCATCGCGACTCGCGGTACGTACAGTCTCGTACAGTAAGTACTAAACGTCAATTGATTATAATTGAATATGAATTCGCGAATGATGCGTAAAATACTAATGTTATAAATTATGCGTAATATTGTATCGAAGGACACATGTGTATTGAAATAATGAATGTGTGTGTGTGTGTGTGTGTAGTGTAGTCCGAGTTATTGAAACAGCAAAAATTAAGGATAAATTACATCCGAGTTAAAGTTCAATCGAAACGGGAAGTATAATACTGTAAATATTGAGTTAATTACACAAAATAATAGCGTCTTTGGGAGTCATACTACGACGACAAAACGTGTGGTTATTTCAGATGTAAGTACAAACAAACTGAATATAATCCTTCGACTGGTATGTTTGTGAATCGAAACGTTCACTTAAATGTTATCTCAAATTTCTTCAAGCTTAAAGTACACAAAGTGACGAGTAAACGGAGCAATACAAACAAATCGACTGGAAGTGGATTTCAGACTCGTTATTCAATGTCGTGTCGTGTCGTGTCGGCCATCGTCGACGCACCTCCAAATATTTTATCTTAAATGTTATTTTTCTGAAGCGCTCATATGTAAATAGTAGGGTCGGTTGTGAACTGTCAGCGACGCCGCGACGTTATAAAGCGAATAACTTTGACAGTTCGACAGTAGGGAGGGGGGTGAGGGGGTGAGGAGGTAGAGGGGGACGATGACACATGTGTATTGGAAGGCTAAGCGGAAACTTGTAAGGAGGGAGGATTCCACCCCCATTCGGCGAGGATGTATTTGACACTTTAATGATAATTGTAGTTTGAGGGAGCGTCGAGCGTAGAGTTATGGTTTCCACTCACGTCCCCGCGTCCTACTGCGGCTGTTAGGATTATAAGGAGCTGCCCTATCTTGTGTACCCACGTTCTAATCAGCTGGATATCGGCTGATTGACGTTGCGGATTGGGTGCGCCCTGCGCTGCGTTGCGTTGTGGTCAGGACGCGGACGTGAGCTGAGGGCATTTATAATCACAACGTAACAAATAACGATTTACCTACCTACTGAGCTATTTGAATGTCGTGCAGGCGGCAGGCGGCAGGCGGCAGGCGGCAGGCGGTGTCGCGGGCCGTTACTAATGGTAGGGGAGGCAATGATGCTAAATTTGTAGTTACTCGAGCGTCTTTGGGACCTACTGGAATTTGAAGATTAGGTGGAATATAGAAAAAAAGGTTATGTGATATTTTCCCCTTCAGCGGTGGGGGGAGCGTCTACAGGGTTTCAAAAATGTAAAAAAAAACAGTCACCAAGAAATACTCGAGCGCGTCAGATATTAATAGGGTAGTCGCGCCACGTCTGTCTGATAACGGAAATATAATAATCTGCCGTTTTGCGTGGTGGGGGTGGCCATACGAAGGGATGGAAAATATTTTTAAAAAAAATTTACTCGAGCGCGTCAGACATTGATAAGGGATGTTAAGTGAACCCTCCAGTAGCTCCTATTTTAAAGACTGACGATTTGGACGCGACCATCAGTCAGGGCCGATTTTTGAAAATGCAAAAAAAAATCGTGACCTTGATTTACTCGAGCGCGTCAGATTTTTATACAGGCGGTTCTTCTTGATGGCCTTGTTGTACTGACCCATAATCTGACAATTATGTTGAGGAATTTCCTTAATCTGACGGTTTGAAAAAAAAAATATATAAAAAATATCGAAATCTCGAAAATGGTTGAAGATATCGAAAAAATGTTTGCACAAAAGTTGTAGAGAATTTAATCTTCTACAATATTTATTATGAATACATGTACCAAAAAACCCATAGGAAACGAGATATTTGCAATGAATGATTTTTTGACCTTTGACCTTTAAAAATCAGTAGTCGCGGGCACCCTAAGATAAATAGCTTTTGAGACAAGTTTTAGGGTGTCAAAATAAAGGTTTATACAAGTTAATAGCTGACTATCTCTCATTCTGAGGTGAAACTCATAATATTCCTGGACTATACACTTAATAATGATTTTAGCTACTTCGGCTTGTGCAAATCGGCAGATTAAGATATTTCCGTGATTCGTGACTAATTTCCTTCAAAATAAAAAAAAAAACTAATCGCGCTCGAGAAAATCCAGGTGACGTTTTTTTTTTGCAACTTTGCGAGTCTCCAATTTTCTTTCGTCACGCCCAAATTGTCAGATTATTGAAATGTACACTATTTTGCATGTAACTAACTTACCTTACCTTAATCTGACGCGCTCGAGTATTTCAAACCATCGATTTTTTTTTACTAATCTGACGGGCTACCCTAGACGTTCGACACTATATAGAGGATTTGGTGAGAATACTTCACAAGGTGCAAGGTTGCCCCCCTTATGTTAATCTGCCGCAGAAATTATTTGTTAAAAGAATGAATGAGAATACGTGTAATCACTGATATTAGATTGACTTTTATTGATAAAAAGTGATATGGTCAAACCATGAAACAGTCATTTTAACCATATTGCGCTCGTAACTGTCAGTTTAGTCCAGCTAATTAAAAATGAGACTATACATGTTTTTTCGTGAAACGTCTGATGGAGTCACCTTATAGTGTAAACTTCTTCGATATTATTGTAGGTACTTACGATAGCTATAATTAAAATACTTGTTCTAGAACATTAGGTATATTTCTTGGATCAATTATTGTTCACAACTAGACTACGTCTCCGCGCTTCGATCGTAAAAAGCAAAGTGAATGCTCCAGTCCACGCTCTGCCAAAAACCAAGAAAGAATCTACCCGCTACGCTTACAACTAGGCCACTGTGTTGCCAGTAAAAAAGTACTCAATCGTACAGTTACTCGAAAAATTACGGAAAATACATTAAAAACCTTACACTCGACCATCCTGATGACATGTATGTCCTCATACATGCACCAGGTGGAACCAGGTGAAACCTTACACTTGGCAGAACGCGGTATTTTTAAATACATTTTATTTAATGCAGTATAACTTACAATCACTACAGCAATAATAATTTAAAAACAAACACATTATATCGCTACAACATAACATACATACATTATATCGATCATGTAGAGAATTAAATAATCAAACATTTATAATTCATGACAACATATTTTGATACGGAAGAAACTGATTCACAATCAACTTATAGCCAAATTACCATATCCTAGTAACCAAAAAAATCAATAAAATCTATCCTTGTAACCAAATAACTTATGTATATCCTTATAACCTTTTAACCAAATAACTTATATATATCCTTATAACCAAATAACTTATATATATCCTTGTAACCAAATAACTTATGTATATCCTTATAACCTTTTAACCAAATAACTTATATATATCCTTGTAACCAAATAACTTATATATATCCTTGTAACCTTGTAACCAAATAACAACTTATATTTATCATTGTAACCAATTTACCATTTTTGTATCCTTGTAGCCAAATATTAACAAAATTAACAAGATGGAACATTTTAAATACTCTAAGAATAACTATCAGGGTAATTAAGATTTGTAATAATGACTATTCTGTTTATTCGGTCGCACTTTGTTCATTCTCCGTATCATCTAGACTCAGGGAGGCCAAATGGATCCATGGTTGCATCCTATCAGCAGCAACCGTAGTTTTGCGTTTGTTCTTCATCCCTTCAAATCCCGGGATTGGAGCGATTTTGTAACGATCATTCCCTAATACTTTTATAACCCTGAAGGGGCCTTCATAGGAAGGCATTAGTTTCGTACTTTGACCTTTATTTTGGAATGCCACTTTCGTAACTTTAATCAGGTCGCCTTTGCTGTAAATACGCGCGGGATACCTACCCCGATCGTAATATTGCTTTTGCATAGATTGGGCTTTATCAATATTTTGTTTGACTGCAGCGCGAAGGCAAGATAAGTCGGTAACCTCACGGGTGTCTTCCACAACCGCGTTAAGGGCCGGCTTGACCTCACTATTCATCGCTGTACCAAACATGACCTCAGCCGGTGTCTTACCTATGGTTTTCTGTACTGTATTGTTCAACCCCCATTGTATTTTTCCTAGTTTGCTATCCCATTCCTTCTCGTTGTCCCTTATGTTCTGCGCTGTCAAAGAGTCTAGTATGGTCCGGTTGTAGCGCTCTACCTGACCGTTAGATCTCGGACTTGCTACTGCGTTCAAGACGTGTGTTATGCCTCGGTCAAGGCAGAACCTTCTGAAGGCATGCGCAGTGAAGCAAGAACCTCGATCGCTCACTAACCTGTCAGGAGCTCGAAATATATCGAATATGTCTTGTAATACCTTTACCACATTTTGAGTACTAGTATTCCGAACTGGTTTAATAAACAAAAATTTGGTGAACGAATCTACGACAGTCAGTATGTGTGTGAACCCTCTCTTAGATTTTACAAAGGGCCCAAGGTGGTCGATATGCAAGGTGTGAAATGGAATCGCGGCCTTTTCTATAGGATGTAGTAACCCCTCTCGACCATTCGTAGTTTTCTTGGCATACGCGCAATCAATACATGCACTAACATATTTTTTTACGAATCGTTTCATTTTCGCAAACCAGTAGGCCTTTTTTATACGTTCCAAGGTCTTCTCGAAACCGACGTGGCCTATGTCATCGTGATTCATCCTGCAAAGCTGCCATCTTGCACCCTTTGGAACTACCCACCTGACGTTTTCTTTGTCGCCTCCAATACACCTAAACAATTTATTATTCTTTAGGACGTAATTGTCTTTAATGTAATCCAATCCTTTAGGATCTAAGTCACTGCTGACAATATCTCGTATCCTACATAGCTCAGGATCTCCCAGTTGTAGGGTAAGTAGCCAGTCGTCATCGGATATGACCAGCACTGGCGGGTATCTCACGGGATCCAAAGTGTCCGCATCGTGAGTAGGGTTCCTGGATAGAGCGTCGACATGACCCATTTTCGTCCCTGCTCTATATTCGATACAGCAGTCGAACTCCTGTAACGCGATCCACCACCGGGCAATCCTAGGTATAAGATCACGCTTCTCAAATGTGGAGCGCAGTGCACTGCAGTCTGTAACCACTTTAAAAGCTATCCCTAAGAGGTATACTCTAAATTTTTTTAAAGCGCAAATAACCGCCAGCGTCTCTAACTCATATGAGTGAAAGTTCTTTTCTTCGGGAGTCGTCTGGCGGCTATAATAAGCCACGGGATGGAAAGGGCCTTGACTTTTCAGCGGACGCTGTAGTAATATTCCTCCAATACCTACCCTGCTGGCGTCCGTGTGGAGTTCCGTCTCAGCCGTGGGGTCATACAGAGCCAAGACCGGCCTTTCCACCAGTTTAGATTTAAGAACCTTGAATGAGTCTTCCTGTTCAGTCAACCACTCCCATGTAGCGTTCTTTTTAAGTAACTTGGTGAGTGGATGAGCTAATTGAGCAAATGACTGAATAAACTTTCGGAAGTAACTCACGAGTCCTAAAAATTGGCGTACATTGTGCACATTTTGTGGAAGGGGAAAATCTACAACGCTCTGAATTTTTACTACCCCTGGGCGCATACCAGCTGAGCTGATTTCGTAACCCAAGTAGTCAATTTTATTTTGCAGGAAACTACACTTTGATAAATTTAGCTTGAGTTTTGCATTTTCTAATAAATTCAGGACTTCTTCCAATCGATCCATACACTCAAAAGCAGTTTTACCAAAAATCAGTAGGTCATCCAGGTATACTGTGGCTTTGTTAAATCGAGCTTGTCCCAATACATGGTTCATCATCCTCTGGAAGACAGCCGGGGCGTTCGCCAAACCGAACGGCATGCGGTTGTACTCGTATTGACCGTCCGGCGTGACAAAAGCAGTCAAATGCTTGCTCTCCTCCGCAATCGGTACTTGGTAGTACCCTGACATTAGGTCTAGTGTAATGAACCATGCCTGTCCAGACAATCTCGCTATTTCATCCTCTATTATTGGGATGGGGTACCTCTCTTTCACGGTGATCGAATTAAGCTGCCTGTAATCCACGCATAGTCGTATGCCACCGTTCTTCTTCCGCACGAGTATTATCGGGCTTGCATAGTTAGATGTTGACTCTCGGATAACATCCGCTTTTAACATCTCGTCGATCATTTCTCTAACCTTTTCCCGTTCATGGTAAGAGAGGCGGTACGGCCTATATACTACAGGGCGCTGGCTATTCAATTCGATATTCATTTCAGTTACATGTGTACCACCGAGGTCTACCAAGCCATGTGCAAAACTCTGTTTGTATCGCCGTAGTATGTCTAGGAGTTTTGTTTTGGCTTCATTGGAAGCCGCTTCGCCTATCTGTACTAGACTTTCATCAAGTTGATTGGTTGAGGAAGATCCGGTCGGTGTGACCGTCTCCATAGAACCCTCCGCAGTCACGAGTCTGTATACTGATTCTACCCTTTCAGCCCTTGAGAACAATGCGTTTTCCTGGAGGCAGCATGGGATCGCACAGGGTTGTATTGAAACGAAAAGTGAACCGTTCTTTACTTCGTAAACCCCGCCGCAGATAATGTATTGTTTACCTAGTTTACCCACTACCTTTGTGTCAACTATTACGCTGCCCGTGAATAGAGTCTCAGTCATGGCTCTGACGCTAACAGCTCCATAAAGCTTACAATATGCCAGTATCCTAATTTTCTCCAGCCGCTCATCATCCTCGTCTTGCACGTCATTAGGTATTTCAGTGCCGACATGTATAAATTGAAGCCTATTCACGTCTTTATAAATAATTATGTGAGGTTGCTCCGTAAAACTTTGACCAATGAGTAATTGCTTCTCCAAAAACCGATCCTCTACTACGCGACACAAAACTATAGCATCTACGCCGTCTATTGATAAGTTTAATTTTGCGGAGCCCACCGAGCATACAAGGTTGTTACCGAAACCCATCATAGAAGTTGAGATATGGTCATGAGTTAATCCGAGTTTTGCAAAGCTAGACTGTGCAATCAAAGTGACTTCGCTACCAAGATCTACGAACGCTTCCAGTGGCACTCCTTCCACGCTTACTTCTTTTATAAACTTATTGCATGACTTCCTACTAGATATACGCATGGTTTTTGCCAATGTGTCAGCCTTCGTTGATCCTGTGTCCAGTTTAGAGTGACATAATTCAGCTTTGTGTCCTATTTTGTTACAATAACTGCATTTTACTAGAGGTTTAGGGCATCTCGAAAACGGGTGCCCTTTTTCCTTGCAATTGTAACAAAACAAGCCAGGATTTATTTTAATGTTAGCCCGATTATTTGACCTATCATCACTCGCATTTATATTCTTGTCTTTAGGAAATGACTGGGGAATGTAAAGCTCTCTATTATTGCTAATCAAGAACTTCAATAACTCGTCGGGCTCGTCACATCGTAGTGCTAAAGCGCTGGACCTTGTGGTCCTGTCACTAATGCCGTGAATAATACAGTCGACGGCGCGCTTACCGGTAATGTAACATTGATTGAGAAGTGCTACCTTTTCGTAAAAGTAGTTTTGGACGGGTTCATTAATTCTACTCTTGCGCCTTAGCATGTCCTCAAGCATTTGCCCGTAGTTTTGTTCGCACGGAAAAGCGTTTAATAATTTTGACTGCCACTCGTCCCAATTATATAGTATTGAGCTCTGGCTTTCATACCAGGTTTTAGCTAACCCTGACAGTTTCTGCATAGCAAAATGAACTACGGCCCTTTCATCCCAGCCATAGACCTTTGCACATTCATTTACCTTTTTTAGCCAGATATCCATACGCTGGTTTTTTTCTGAAGGATTAAACTCAGGTATAATGTTTTTACTATCTCTATTCGAAAACTGTGTGCTCTGGCCTGGCTGCGATGGAAGGATGTCTTTGATAGACTGGATAATTTGGGTTACATCTTTGGTAGAAAAAGAAGGGCTACGTGACCTTTTTGCGTTGTTTTCGTTGGGACGTCTCCCGTTGCCCGCGTCAGACAGACGGCTGCAGCTGTGGCTGCGGCTGCGGCTGCGGCGGCGGCGGCTACGACTACGGCTGTGGCTGCGGTGGTCGCACCTCTCGTGGCGTAACCCACGCTGCTCGCTCCGTTGTCGGCGTTGCTCGGCGTCTCGATCTCGCTGCAGATCTAGCTCCAACAGACGTACCCGCTCCTGCTCTTGCCTCAGTGCCACTTCGCGCTCCAGCAAACGGGGACTGTGACTGCGGCTATGGCTGCGACTCTGTCGAGTGCCGTGACCACGAGTGATGCTACGCCTGGAGCTCGAACGGTTGCGTCGAGGAGTTTCCACGCTACGTGCTTTATCATCTCCCGGTTCCATCTCCTGAAACTCGTATCATGAAATTGTGTGCATTAGAAATAGTTTGACAGTGAAAATATATGAAGGTGGAAAGAAAATCTAAAATATCTTGGAAACTGTGCGTCCTACACAAAAAAAACGAAATCAAGACCCCCTTTTAAACCCCCTCACTGCAGTAGCAGAGAACCAGAATCTAACTTTTTTTATTATTATTTTTTAATCGTGGGTAGGCAATTTTTTTTTTATCGTGGGTAGGCGATTTTTTTTTTTTTATTGTGGGTAGGCATTTTTTTTTTAATTAAAAAAAGATCGAAATGGAATGCACTAATTTTAATGAAAAGTAATTAAATATTATAGAATTAGCTTGGAAGGTACGCCACCGAGAACCAGGAGCTTACATTTTTTTATATTTTTAAAACGAGGGTAGAAACGAAATGTACAGAAATTAATTGAAAGTTTTCACTAATTAATTATGATAGAATTCACTTGGAAGGTACGCCAAGTATTTGACCACGTGCAACGGTACCTGGCATGGGCTGTGATGTACAGAAGTTTAGCCTAAAACTATGTTTCAGACGTTCAACACTATTAACTCGTTCACGACGAATCACTAATTAACTTTTCAGGCAATTTAGTAATTATGTAACTTAGCAGAATAAAATAAGATGTAGGCGTGTACTTACGATTTCTTTTTATCCCCGGCTTCTGAGATGTAAACTTCTTCGATATTATTGTAGGTACTTACGATAGCTATAATTAAAATACTTGTTCTAGAACATTAGGTATATTTCTTGGATCAATTATTGTTCACAACTAGACTACGTCTCCGCGCTTCGATCGTAAAAAGCAAAGTGAATGCTCCAGTCCACGCTCTGCCAAAAACCAAGAAAGAATCTACCCGCTACGCTTACAACTAGGCCACTGTGTTGCCAGTAAAAAAGTACTCAATCGTACAGTTACTCGAAAAATTACGGAAAATACATTAAAAACCTTACAATAGTAATAGGTACATACGTCGTTCAGGCCACACAGGTTCAGGCCTCTATCAGCATGATGTTTTCCTTCAATGAAAGCTCAAGCTTTGTAGGGTTCGAACCCACGACCATTACGGTATCCTACGTCTACTACCGTCTACGACAGAGTTATTATAACTTTAGAACACACGAGTCTGGAGGCCTCGTCTCACCATACTCCGTCCATTTTTTTGCTATATCTATGTGTACAGAGTTGTGATAGTGAAACTCGATTCCGTCTCGTAGTAATGGGAAAAAGTTTGTGTACAAAGTTAGTAACACCGCGCCGGCTTGCTGTTGTCCTGGTACTCGTCTCGTAGGGATCATTTATTATTTTATTGAACAGTTTCGTGCGGTAAGGTTGTACTGCGGGCTCTCATTTCGGTAGTTAGGTATTCACTTACAATACAAA
Organism: Ochropacha duplaris; assembly: GCA_951361185.1. Taxonomy (NCBI): domain Eukaryota; kingdom Metazoa; phylum Arthropoda; class Insecta; order Lepidoptera; family Drepanidae; genus Ochropacha; species Ochropacha duplaris. Next base: position 74,053 of record OX592707.1, on the reverse strand, counting down.
CAAACATTAGTACTTATGTCGCCCGAGTCTTTAATGCATCATTTAATGTTCTACTCGTACTTACATTCATTGTACTTATTGTAATGTTATTGTTAAATATCGTGAGAAAACAGAGAAATTCATAGTTTATGTTTTCTCTTTCCAGGAAACCATCACTGGAACTTTTTAATCAATCAAAATCAAATTATAATTAATTCGGTTTGGCCCAGATAAGGCACTTATGAACGTTACAATTGACTCTACCACCGGTTCAACATACCTACACTTAAACTGACGAACACTCCGCCAAGAAACTCAGCTTAATTTTGGATGTAGGTAATATCTGAAACTATGCAGTTATTTAGAGTTTGCATATAATGTATTTTTGAACGCGCTAATCTCAAGAAGTTGCGTGGCGGAAGTCAATGAGGACAGCTCTCCCAGGACATCAGTGTGCATAATGACAATATCTCTGCTATTCACTTACCATCAGGTGACCCGCCTGCTTATAAAACTTCTGATAAAAACGCCATATTATTTGTTTATTTGGAATGTTACCTACCTCTTAGGTAAATGATTGAACTCTATTTTAATTATAAATGTATTACGATATAATGTGCAACCAGGGCCAGGTGTTAGTTAGCCGATACTTCTCTGCTCTGCTCACTGCTCACTGCTCACTGCTCACTGCTCACTGCTCACTGCTGGACATCAGTACATCATCAGGAAACAACGTACATCGATCAATTTCTCTGCATGTTTCACGTTTTATTCCACGCCGAATGGATTATATCAATTATGCAAGCATGTTCAATCAAAATCTAATTAAAAACATGAACATGTTTATAATTTTATTACTTTTCACATAGAGCATTATTTTTGCTTTCGAGTCGGTATTAAAATATTTGGTATTCTCTATGAAATCTAGTATGACATTATGCGCAATATGGACTTTTAATAACTCACCAATTAATTTTCTATGAATATATATTTAGTTTCTAGTTATGCTCATACTTATAGAAGCTTGTTCATGTCGGCAGTAGTCGTAGTTGAATGGCTTCAGGCCATCAGCGGGTATAATCGCGAACAAAGGTCCGTCCGCGACTCCGCGTCGCGTCGAGGCGATCGATCTGTACAAGACACAGACAGCCAGTACAGATAAACACATCATTGGAAACGTTTGAGTGTTGCAAAAAATGTAACAGGTATTCGATATCTGGCGCGCTCGGAGATGTTTCATTAACATAAGTAATGAAGTTGGCATCGTCCGACGCGACGATCGACGAACGGTCGACGATCCGATCCGATCGAATCGCTCCGCGTGTCCAATCACTGATCGATTAACGCATGAACTGCGGAGCCGACGGGGCGCAGGGGTCCTACGTTGTACCGATTCAATGTACACCCTATTTGAATAGGTACCTTATTTTAAATTCCCAGCACAATGAATAGTTTGTGTGGGAAAGCACGGTGCTATATTAGCGAAGCCATGCCGGCATTATATTTATTTTTATTAATTGCATAGTGATGGGAACAAGTAGGTACGTTGAAAGTGAATCGATAAGTAAAAGGACGAGGTGATTAATGAATGTTTAATTAGTAACGGTCTCGTTTCACGACGTTTAGTCGAGACGGTGAGTCTGTGAGGGGCGTCTCGGTCGTACATATACATTTTTTCAAACTCTTCGTTTTAAGGGAAATGAAGCTTTGAGCACAGAACTTCTTAATAGGAAAGATTAATTACTGCCACTTTAATTGTTATGCACTTTGTTCGAGACGCGGCAATGAAACGAACAAATGGAAACTCGGAGCAGAACGTGAAACTAGATGTAAGACTGATGTAGATGTAAACTAGAGGGAGTAAATAATATTATAGAGAAGGAAATATAAAAGGATTTTTGGAGACAGCTGTTAAAACATACATTTTTATGTAAAACTAGCTGTCTTCCGCGGTTTAACCCGCGTTCCCGTGGGATCTTATCTTTTCCCGGTTTAAAAATTATCCTATGTACTATTTCAGGCTATAATCTATCTCTGTGCCAAATTTCATCTAGATCCATTCAGCTGTTCTGGCGTAATTGAGTAACAAACATCCATCCATCCATCCAAACTTTCACATTTATAATAATAGCTGTTCCGCGCGGTTTCACCCGCGTTCCCGAGGGATCTTATCTTTTACCGGGATAAAAATGCCTATGTGCTATTCCAGACTATAATCTATATCCATGCCAAATTTCATTCAGATCCATTCAGCCGTTCTCGCGTAAATGAGTAACAAACCTCCAGACATTCACATTTATAATATTACTAGCTGTCCCGGCAGACCTTGTTTTGCCCTATTTCTCTAAAAACGCGTCTTTGTTTAGTTTCGATTGACGTCAAATGTTTGACAGCTGGGGGTTTGTATGGGAAAAAGAAAAGGGCTGTTTTTTAGGGTTTTCCCGGCAATTATTCGAATTTTTCTCGCCGTAAAAACCATCCTTGGACTTCAACGAACATTTAAAAAAAAGAATTGGCCAAATTGGTCCAGGCGTTGTTGAGTTATGCGCTTACCAACACATTTTGCGATTCATTTTTATATTATAGAAGATGGGAACCTAACAAACATTCCCAGACTATGAATATTCAGCGTGGATAGGTACAATTGTCCAAGTAGCAGGGCTGTAGCAAGCAAGCCCTCCGACGTGTTTGGCGAAGGGACGAGGGCCTCGGCTCGGGGTCTAATGAAGGTGGCGCAAACACCCAGCGCGGCCCTTTGTGTGTTTATTTATCGGATTGTCTGACGGTGATGGCCGACGGGGCCCCACCCGACATTTTGGCGACGTATTCTAAGAAACTGCTATTATTTAGGAATTGTGATTTCTTTATTCTGCCGAGGACAATCTCGGTTGAAACATAATATGAATAATTCACTAGTTATGGAGAGATGTTAGCTATATCTGTACTGACGTAAGTTGATAATGATCTTTTTGTTGGTGAGATTATAAAACTCAGCACAAGTTGACAATATCATCATTCATCAACAACATACATAATACTAAATTAATGCATATTTACACAACACGAGCGCCGTGCGCCGTGCGCCGTGCGCATGTTGTGTTTGTAAAGATGGCCGACAATTTTAATCATAATATTTCCGAGTTTTGTTAAAAAAAATCTTGCGTGTCTCAGTTGGCAACAGCTAAAATTAAAACCAAATATTTGTATGGCACACGCAAATATTTAGTTAACTAAAATTCTTAGAGGAGCGTCCAAAGATAACACAGCGCAGTTGATTCGTTCACATCACATCACAGTGCAGGCAGGGTGGTGCAGCTTGCAATCACATGAACAATGTCTCAGTCAGTATGTGGTAGTAGTGAGTGAGGAGACGACCTCGCACCGACCCACTCTACTATTTATAAGTGGTCGTGGTTTAGTTAGGGCACCTCGGCCCGCAAGTGGGGCACCTCATTAGTGTCGTGGAGCTCCGTCCCGCACATTGGGAGGTCACACCTCACACGGTTCACAACTCAGTTCACAAGACTCTTATAGAGCTGGTTTATGTGTCGTGGCATCAGAGCTCGGCGTCTGCGTCATGTCGAACTCAACGCTCAACACTCAACAGACCCGCCATCGCCATATGGCCCTATTTCTCACATCCGCAAAAACAACAGAATTATAGCTGACAGCAGAGCTCGTACACCGACAAAAATGTCGTCCCATCAAATGTGCTCCGTTTATTGCGTTTTGTTTTTATCTTCCTTTTCATGTGAACGCATTATTTTGCCAGTCGCCGGCTTCTATAACTCAATCGATTCATTTGATAATATAAATGAAAGGTTTTCTTTTCGCCTTATGATTTTCCAATGGCAGGTACATTAGTGTAGACTGTAGATAATAGGGGCGGGACCATGGCCGGGACGCACATCACGCACACAAGCGCCAGTGATACCAATCTCCCGGAGAACTACCAAAAACACTTAATCACAATGCTCTCACGTTCGCTCGGCGGGAGCAGATCCCGGGGACAAAGCCCGGGAACAAAAAACCCGGGATGTAAAGGAGATTAGAGTCTTGAACGTATTCTCTAAATCAGTGAAGCATTCTCGGAACGCCGACCGCGCCCGATTGGATTCCGAGTTTATACAGTTAGCTTACCTCGAAAAAACTAATTCTTCGTAAGCTTTATTAGTTGCAATGTTTATTCCTAAAATTCCTTATCATCGTTATTCTTGGTTTCTAGATAGACTCTGTCGATGGAGTGAATAGAACACGTACCGTATAGGCTACGTGCCTTAAAAGGCCGACCACTAATCTCACTTCAACTACAGATCGTGTATCATTAATTATATGTATGTACATACATTCTTATTTAAATATCTCGGATACCCAAATCAGGCTCGCATTCGGTTATGGTATGTAATGTAGGAACTGGTATCGGTATCAGGTACCGCGTCTCGCGTCCCATCTCTAGCATTGAATCACATCGTGTAGGATGATGCAAATTGATATTGATTACATGTTTTTCTGTATTTGTATATTACAGATTACGATTAACAATTCGTCACTTAGGTCAATGATAAAATGAAGATACGTTATTATTATATTCACGTATCTACTTACCTTATCTATAGATATCTGATCAATTGACATGTATCTATAGATAGAGATAGTAAGATGTAGTCTGTGTTATTTGTTCAAAAAGTCCGAACCGTATTTTCCCATTTCGTTTTTATCTCGGTTTTCGAAGATTCGTCATGCATGAATACTAAAATAGGTAAGCGGATATATTAACAAAAGTAATATTATTATATAGGTACCTATATGTAATGTTGATTATGATTGACGATCTATTAAATGTTCGCTGCGACAGGATATCAATTGAAAGCTTTTAGTATGTTGGTAGTTGGTACCTAGGTGTAATATTATACATTTATAAAGTACAGAACACGAGTCTCTATCATTGCTAATAAAATAAAATATATTATTTACAAAGTGAACATTGTCGAGAGATTAAAATACACAAAAAAGATAATAACGACTCTCTTGGTACATTTGCTTTTGAATGAGAAGTACAATTCCATCGTACTTTTTGAGAATTTCTTGTGACGCTTCACTCGTTCTAAATTAAATGTGTTTTGATCGATGAATACCAGATAGAGGTACCGTGGAGTCGCACTACGGACCTACGGACTCACTCGTCAGAATCGATTACCGGCGGCTACACCTGACAGACGCCGCTCACAAAAACTCGCATCACAGATAATTAAGACTAACTATTAATTGGGTCGAGGCACCGCTGTCACTGTCACATTGACTGATCGTTTTTTGTGTTTGCAAAAACTGTATAGCCGATCGATGATCGAGCGGAACCGAGCCGATACCGGGACTTCAGTTTTTATTGTATTGAATGGAATCAGTCAAGTGATGTGGAAATGTTGGGCGGAATGAGTGCGTCCGTCGCAGCCGTGTTCGGCGAGCGCCGAGCGGCCACCCGCTCGGCCTTTTTTTTAAAGTTGTGGATAGGCTTGTGTTTGACTACAATCTCACTATGGTAAGTGATGATGTGGCCGAAGGTGGTAAGCACACAAAGCCTAGATGGGAACTGGCTCTCAAGTGCAGCTGTCGGAACACACCGATAGGTGTTTGGCGACAGATTTTCAACTTGAGGGTGGTAGCCAGCCAGTTGGGTACTACAAAGTACCCTACCACCGTGCTATGGTTTCCTCACGATGTTTTCCTTCACCGAAAGCTCAAGCTCATTGTAGGATTCGAACCCACGACTTTCGCCGCAGTATTCGACGTCACTTACCACTGAGCTATCATCGCCTTACCGACACGACGACGGACCGACGACGAAGGAAGTCGGACGCGCTCGGTGATACCACAGCAGTATTAAAAAGTACTCTGTGTGCCACAGTCTCTGTGTGCCACAGTCTCTGTGTGCCACAGTCTCTGTGTGCCACAGTCTCTGTGTGCCACAGTCTCTGTGTGCCACAGTCTCTGTGCATAGATACCTACATAGACATTTTTATTTGGTCGAATGATTCGATCATTCAATATTTATGGCTTCTTCAGCGGAAGTAGACTGATTTGATTTCATCGACCGCGATGCGATGTGATGCGATGCGATGCGATGTTTACTCTACAATAAATAAATAAAATGATTGAATCAAACCGACCGCGCGACCGGAACTAACGAACCTTTGTAAATTGTAATTAATTTCTCTTGAGGATAATTTATATTGAAAGTTTTAAATGTGAACATTGATTAACACGCCCGCCTCTAGTATTTCCGGATCAATAATAGCTCGTTTACTTCCACAGTAGAGTAGAGTAGAGTAGGTACCGGTACTTATGTATTAAGGACACCGAATTTCACATTTTGTTCCGCAAAATCTGTCTTTTATCGATTTCCTCATCGGTTAGCGGCCAGCGGCTAGCGGCCAGCGGCTAGCGGCCAGCGGCTAGCGGCCAGCGGCTAGCGGCCAGCGGTTAGCGGCCAGCGGTAACAGTAAGTAATAAATAAACGAAGTGAAGTGTGCTCGCCGAGTCGAATTCAACTATTTGCTTGTTTCTTTGTGCGTTCAATTGAAATAGTTCTCGTGGGACAGCGGTAGCGAGCGTGACGTCACATCCACGGAATTAATCAAACTCTACTTTCTACCCTTTGTTTTGTGTGAACATTACATTGTTACTAATAGCGCAGAGTGACGTCGAGATGACGGGCGGCGTCGGGTGGCGTCGGGCGGCGTCGGGCGGCGTCGGGCGGCGCGACTAGCTATCTCGTTAGCATCGTGTATATAGAGTAGTTTGTATCCATCGACCGCTGAGTATCAAGGAAAAACTGCAACATAGTTGAATCCATTTTATGGCCCGCCGCCTACGACAAGGGTCCGCCTGAGTGGGCTGACCGAGTTACGTACACCACACCACACAGTGACACTAGCACAGTACAGTAGGTACCTAGGTACACTACAGTCCGCTCGCTCGTTTACGATGCACTCATTTAAAACCAGAAATTTAATATTCATATAAATCCGGTTTATTTAAACAGATGTGGATTCGATTTTCGAACGAGTAAATTTAATTCAATTAGGCGGAATACGGAATAGTTTTTGTAAATAAATATTGTATTGGTTATTCACAAATAAAATAAATACTACTTACGTAATTAATAAGGTAATATTCGGAATAAATTCCTACAGAACACTATTTAAACATTATTTATTTATTGTTAATTTCGTTGCATCGACTTTTATTACAACCGTACCATGTAGTTGTTATGAATTCCTTACATTAGTTGCGTTAGACATCTAGAATGATTGTTTGACACAACTTGCAGAACTGGAATATCACTTTGTATAAAATAACAAAGCTTGAGCTAAATAGCAAGCAGGCAGAGTTGACAATGACGGATCGGATCACGAGCGCCGCCGAGCACCGCCGAGCCGCGCCGACCACCGCCGAGCCGCGCCGAACCGTTGTACTGTTATCGGACGCTCGCGCTCGGTGGCTCGACGAAGCAGTTGGATACGACACCGACGCGCGACGTCCTTTGATCGTGGTCACGGTGTGCGGTGCACGGTGCGCGGTGCACGGTGTGCGGTGCACGGTGTGCGGTGCACGGTGTGCGGTGCACGGTGTGCGGTGCACGGTGTGCGGTGCACGGTGCGCGGTGGGAAGGATCTATTATAATGCCTTTGTTCTATAATTAAGAGTAACGTGAACGTGAACGCCTGTGGGACGTGACTACGTGAGGGACACTTGTGCCCCCTCCCCTAGCCCCCAGCACGCTCGCTGCAGATAATCAACTTAATAAATAGGTCACAGTTCGCTAGCTGGCTGCTGGCTGCTGGCTACTGGCTCTCGTAGCTCGTAGCATCTCGTAGACAACTGTTATGCTACTTCATGGACTGATGATGCGTTGTTGTATTGCTAAAGTCTATAGGCGGCTATATTCACTTACCATCATTTTTATAGGTATCACAAGTGACAACCACCCCGGGTTCCTATAAAAAAAGAAATGAAAAGTCTGTGAAATTTACGATTCTAAACACAGACCTAAAATCTGTGATTCTAAATTGAAATCTTCCTAACAACTCATTGTCGGTCTGTTCGTTAATGTGCTTATTTATAAGTCGAGAACTACAGCACGGATTTGGTATGAATTCCACAACGAAAGGATTATTATGACTTAAAGGAGCTGCACTTGTGACCGAGGAGGGGGATGCACGAGAAACAGCGGCTGCGGTGGGAGCCGCGACCATATTCTAGAACTTGTTTAAGTCTTATTTTAAATGTAAAACGAATGTCCCACGTTAAATTGAGAAAGGAGACAACAGAGTAAGCAGTAAGCAGTAAGCAGTAAGCCGCGCCACGAGCTAGTTTGTTTGTTATGTTTATGGTAATCGCGACGTTTCTCTATTATTTTACGCAATCATGAACATAGAATGGTGTCGACTGTCGACCCACCGAGCACCGAGCACCGAGCACCGAGCTCTGTCGATGTCGACAACTAGATACATAAATACATATAACACACAGTTTGTTATAAAAAAAAAACAAGTGTTACATGGCCGCCCCCTATGTACCTACCTCCCACCACCATATAGTACAGTACAGTACAGTACAGTACAGTACATACACAAATATGGCGCATACTATGGAAACCAGATACCTAACTGATGTATGTAGATAATCATACAGACAAACAGACTTGTTCGTGCACACAAATGTTTGTTCTGGATGGGAATCGAACCCACGACCGGTGGAGTGAGTGATAGTGTGTGTCATGTAGATAGTACGTGCGTGTGTGCGTGTGTGCGTGTGTGCGTGTGTGCGTGTGTGCGTGTGTGCGTGTGTGCGTGTCACAAACACCCAGTACTTATGTCACACACATCTCATTTTGTGAGGAGTCGCGCTCGATCATCTGTCATTGGCGATTTGTGGCCCTTTTCAAATGGTTGTTAATCGATTTCGGACATAATAACTATATGCATAGGGTTTAATATCCAACTAAATAGTTAAATAAGTACCAATTTGAAGTAAGGACGAGTAACAAAATGCTTTCCTAATTGATCTAGATACTCTTTCACGCAAAAACTAATGAACGGATTTTGACGAATCTTGATCGTACACAGGTAGATCATGTCCTAAAATAAAACACAGGATGTATCTTATCCCGGGATAAGATAAGATCGATCAGGAAGGCGGGTGAAACCGCGAGGGACAACTAGTATTTATATCTATTAAATAGTTTAGTTTTAATGAGTGCCAGAATCGATAAAAAAAATTGAGGTGAAATTTCAATACGTTGGGTTATACGTTTTTCAATAAAAACCGGAATAATATTATATTTATTAACGAGTTTACATAATATAAAGGGCAACAAATAAACTAGTTCAGGCCGGCTTACTTACTTGGGTGCTTCACTCGCTCGCTGATTAGGCGAAACTCGGTCCAGATTTAAAATACATATTGGATCGTTTATTTATGTTCATGAGTATTTGAAAGCAGTCTGCTGTGGACTGTGAGCAGTCTGCTGTGGACTGTGGTTGAATCACAACACAAATGTCTTGTCACTGTATACAGGATTAATTTATGAAGTGTGCATGCATGGACGGCCAAATCCTTTACTAAAGGAAATAGCGGAAAGGATCCGCTTCTGAAAAAAAAACCGGTCAAGTGCGAGTCGGACTCGCGCACCGAGGGTTCCGTAATGGAGTCTCAAGGATTTAAAAAAAAATGATTTCGATAACGTTTTTGATTTCCTCAAATTCAAAATTCAAAAAGTTTTTATGGTAATGTACATCATATATTTTCTTTAGTTTTATCATTCTCTTATTTTAGAAGTTACAGGGGGGGGGGGGACACATTTTACCACTTTGGGAGTGTCTCTCGCGCAAACTATTCAGCTTAGAAAAAAAATACATTAGAAACCTCAATATCATTTTTGAAGACCTACCTATCCATAGATACACCACCACGTATGGGTTTGATGAAAAAAAAATTGAGCTTCAGTTCTAAGTATGGGGACCCCCAAAATTTATTGTTCTTTTTTATTTTTGTGTGAAAATCATGATGCGGTTTACAGAATATAATTACCAAGTTTCAACAGTATAGTTCTTATAGTTTCGGAAAAAAGTGGCTGAGATAGGATCGGACAGACACACAGACAGACATAAGGGTTCCGTTTTTTTTTTTTCGGAACCCTAAATATTGCCTTGCTGAGTTTCTTGCCGGAGTCTTCTCAGTTGAAGTGTATGTTGAACCGGTGGTAGAGTCAATTGTAACGTTCATAAGTGCCTTACCAGGATTATCACGGCCTAAATTGAATATAATATATGAGTTTTGAGTTTGAGCGAAAATGCTAAAAGTACCTAGTCTCGAGGCCAATTTTGATGAAAACTAAAACTACATCATTAGATCTCTAAAAATTCATCCAGATCTGTTGTTAGACTCTGTAACTGGAATTATTTACCACTTCGCTGAATTCTTTTTTTTTTTTTTATATTCGATAGGCTTGTGTTTGACCACAATCTCACCATGGTAAGTGATGATGTGGCCGAAAATGGTAAGCACACAAAGCCTAGATGGGAACTGGCTCTCAAGTGCAGCTGTCGGAACACACCGATAGGTGTTTGGCGACAGATTTTCAACTTGAGGGTGGTAGCCAGCCAGTCGGGTACTACAAAGTACCCTACCACCGTGCTATGGTTTCCTCACGATGTTTTCCTTCACCGAAAGCTCAAGCTCATTGTAGGATTCGAACCCACGACCTTCGCCGCGGCATTCGACGTCACTTACCACTGAGCTATCATCGCCTTAAAAATCGCTGAAAGAAATATATTTTATAATAGAGAAGTTATCGAATTCGTCGAAAAACTTATTTGAGAAAAAAAAATTATGACGAATGAACGGTTTGGGAATATTCACTAGGTATTTTGAAGTTGGAAAACGACTTAATTAGCCGAGATTAACGTTACTTTATGTATCGTGACGTGACGTGACGTGACGTGACGTGACGTGACGTGACGTGACGTGACGTGACGAGGTGAAGGTAGGTACAGGTGGATAGTGGATACACGGCAACATGATAAATATGGAGTTTCATTTAACATAATTTATTTTCTCCTTGTGTTACTTGTGATCTTTGCGTGGTTTTTGTTATAATTGTAATGTAATGTAATGATGTACAGTAAGTACGAGTACCTACAACTTGTTGTTTATTTATCAATGCGTGCTTAACGTTCACTAAAGCACCCACTCCACACTCCACACTCCACACTCCACACTCCATACTCCACATTACAATGTGGATAATTATAGAGCTCGTCTATGATATACTAATTAAAAAGGAGTAGATAGGTTATCTACACAACATTCGATTTCATCGCACACAATACACTTTAATAAATAAATATTGCAATAGTTATCTTAACTACATTATGTATGATAATATCTTATAACAATTGATTCTTTTGATTGGTCACTTTTTACTTTTAATTGCATTCGGTACGTAAAGTGCATCCGTTAATGCCGAGGACGCGACACAGGTCAAGTTAGGCTAATTAGCCACATTTTAGCCTCCCGCTTTCGGATCGTTTATAACCTATCTACACTTTTTTACGTATAATATCATTGGAGCTCACACAGTTTTTAGATCATTGGTAATGGACTATCAATTTTCTTTTCTTGAATAACTAATTGATAACATTTCATAATTCATAAGAGCACGAGATAAACAGTTTCCGTATTCTTGTGTTGATAAGGTTCAATTTTAAAACAATATTAACGCAAAAAAATATAGAAAATTACGTACACATGTATGGACATTAAAAAGAGATATCAGAAGTCATTAAGCAATGAAGCGTCAAAATAGTCGGTAAAATGAGATAAATGACCGATGTTTCGCTACGGTTTATGGTCCCAATTTGTTATTCAAGTCCCACTGCAGTAAAGTAATGTATTTAAAGTATTATTACTTTTTTATTTTATGAATTTATTGGTGGTGCGTCCCACTCGCTGAGTTGAGGCACCGACAGCTGTCTAGTGCTGCTCATCGATGTCTGCTGTGATATCGATGAATTTATTAACAAGTCCTACTGCGGTAATGTAATGGTACAAATCTCAGAACTATTAATAATCAAGACTAATACATATTATAAATGCGACAGTTTATTTTGTTTTGTCCTTCTTTAATTCAGCTGTAGCAACAGATCGATGATTTATTTGCAATGGGCCGGAGAGTGGCATATCCCGGGAAAGCGGATTTACCCACTTTTTGATGGTTGGAACATCAAAATTAATTTCGTTATTTAGCCGTAATTTGCCACTATCAGATATACTTATTTTATCGATAGCATATTATCTATCGAGTGTCCGGCAGCACTACAACTGGTGCCGATGTCGAGATTCGATTAAACCCTGTGCGTGTTGTAGTTCTACCAAATGAATATATGAATAGAGTTGTAATTGTACCGGTAATTACGGTATTGTATCACCCGCGCCCCTCACCCGCGCCCCTCACCCGCGCCCCTCACCCGCGCCCCTCACCCGCGCCCCTCACCCGCGCCCCTCACTTGCACCTAGTAACTACAGTACACGTACACGAGGTGGCCCTCCCGTGACGTCACACTCTAAATGTCAATATTAACTGAATCTATCTATACACATAGGGTTGCTGCATACATTTATCTACTCATATTATTTACGGAAAAGTTGGTGTGTATATTTGGTAAAAAAAATATGAAACTATTTTTCTTAAAAAGTGACATCCCTATTTTACTGTTGTTTAGTTACTGTTCATAAAATACTACATCACTTTCAGGCTCTTAAACTACCTCAATGTTAAAAATGACGTCGATCAGTTGCTCCGTTGCTGCGTTAAAGAAGGACAAACCAACATACATTTTCACTTAGAAATAATGATTAGATATATTTATTTCCAATGGACACACACATCAGACGAATGTTGCGCGTCACGTGATCACGTGACGTCATTTAATTCAAGTATCAAGAGTGTTTAATACATATAGGTACAGTACAGTTACGTGTTCCCTCAATTTTCGTGCATTCTCATTATGTACAGTTACGCACAAAATACTAAGTGCTTCCCAAGTTGGTGGTTCGCAGTCTGCAACATAAATAACTTAATATCTGCACATGGACATGGACGAGTAGGTAACACGTTTTAAGTATTATTTGTTGAAGTGCAGTGCGCACAAGTGCGAATAAAGCCCCTGAATTAAATGAAGTGCTTATTAAAGTTGTTAAACGAGATTTCGTTTCAGCTAACAATCAAATTACTAACGTGATTGATAGCATTGTATTTGAACAGTACCTATCTACAGCGCGGCTTTCTACATGAATATCTCCCGGCCCCGGCCCCGGCCCCGGCCCCGGCCCCGGCCCCGGCCCCGGCCTTTACGTTACATACAATACATACTAATAAAAAATACATTCTTTGTTCTAATTAATCCCAACCCAAGCTTAAGCTTTATGAAGTGAAAATAAAGTTGAAATTAAAATATGTAATGTATTTTTTTTTATTTGTATCTATTCATCTTTTTACCCGCAGCCGCATCACACCCCTGTGCCCCTAGCATGAGTTGGCACCAAAAACACACATCAGACGGTAGCGGAGAAACGCGCATCGAATAGTTTTTGGTTAAACTTGTTCCTACACGCTAGTAACTAACGTTTTTTATCCATTGCTTTTAGAATATCGGTACCGTGAGTCACAAATTTGACAGATGTCATCGAGAAATACCGTCTCGAGTATAGTTAAGTAACTCACGGGCAAATTGAACCGTGAGATCTTCGATCGTATAGTTTACGTAGTGTTTATATACCTACTCTTAATAGTTTTTAATGAAAGTTTATAAAATTTGAGTATTATTTTGTTGTACTTGTAATGAGTTTACTTAATAAAGATATATTTGACTTTGAGTTTGAGTTGAAATAATGTGGGCAATAAGTTATTTAGCATATTTTAGTTTGGAAATTCACTTGAGCATATCAGTGTGGTTTATAGGCCGTGATATTATTGAGAACAATTACATAAAGGAATAAATACTTAGGTACTATTACTTACATACAATTTTAATCCTAAGCCACATTCCTCAACTATAAGCATCCACTTGAAACATTCACAGACAAACACATGTTTCTATAAAAAAAACCTACTTATTTAAAGTACATTATGTATTATTTATTTACAAACGTATTGTTTATAAACACACACCACAGCACACACACACACACATGCGCATGACCTAGTGCGCACGACCGACTGAAGGACGACGGGGCGTGCAGCGCAGCGAGCAAGCGGGACGACGCGACGCTCCGTCTCACTGGCTCACTACACGGTGACGGTATACAACCATATCAATTCAAAAATCACTAAGAATAAAAGCAAATGAGCATTCGTCTATGACGTTTTCAATTAGCAGGGTTATAACTGAATACTTAGATTTTTTGGGAGTATATAACTTACTCTGCCTTTACAGTATAGTTAGAAAGAGGCAGCATTATTCGTTGTGAAGTAAGAAACGTTGCTCGATGTGAGCAAACACTAGAGTGTACGTAAACCATCACTTGACTCATGGTGCGTACTACCAATTTTAGTTCTTTACGTGACCGCTAGTGGCGCTGTGCACATTTTCCATACAAATATTTTACGCAGTCGTGAGCGTGTGCGGTTTTTGTAAAGTCATGGTAGACGTACAGGGCACGTATAAAGAGAACATTAGATGGGAACGTTTTCTTAATTATGTTAAAGCACTTTTGTCCCCGACGTTACATTACGTTGTTATTGGTTGGGCTCGCTCGGGTCTCGGGTACAGTCGCGCCCACGGCTATCTTATTTGCTTAATTTTTATTTGTACGAAACGTGGCGCCTTAAAATGATGTAACTAGAAAATGTGCTTGTATTCGAGTTTTTATCGCTAAGTAACTTTGGTTAGGGAAGGAATTTCAAATATAATCAGGATACATACACATTGGGTCAATATGTACTTAGGTTAGCTATACGAGTACCTATTCACAATGACATGTCAATATCGTGAGTAAGTAGCTATTGTTATCATATCCATGTGAAAGGCGTACCCACCATACCCCCATATACCATGCCCACGTGCCCCCACCATACCCCCATATACCATGCCCACGTGCCCCCACCATACCCCCATATACCATGCCCACGTGCCCCCACTATACCCCCATATACCATGCCCACGTGCCCCCACCATACCCCCATATACCATGCCCACGTGCCCCCACTATACCCCCATATACCATGCCCACGTGCCCCCACCATACCCCCATATACCATGCCCACGTGCCCCCACCATACCCCCATATACCATGCCCACGTGCCCCCACCATACCCCCATATACCATGCCCACGTGCCCCCACCATACCCCCATATACCATGCCCACGTGCCCCCACCATACCCCCATATACCATGCCCACGTGCCCCCACCATACCCCCATATACCATGCCCACGTGCCCCCACCATACCCCCATATACCATGCCCACGTGCCCCCACTATACCCCCATATACCATGCCCACGTGCCCCCACCATACCCCCATATACCATGCCCACGTGCCCCCACTATACCCCCATATACCATGCCCACGTGCCCCCACCATACCCCCATATACCATGCCCACGTGCCCCCACCATACCCCCATATACCATGCCCACGTGCCCCCACCATACCCCCATATACCATGCCCACGTGCCCCCACCATACCCCCATATACCATGCCCACGTGCCCCCACCATACCCCCATATACCATGCCCACGTGCCCCCACCATACCCCCATATACCATGCCCACGTGCCCCCACCATACCCCCATATACCATGCCCACGTGCCCCCACCATACCCCCATATACCATGCCCACGTGCCCCCACTATACCCCCATATACCATGCCCACGTGCCCCCACCATACCCCCATATACCATGCCCACGTGCCCCCACCATACCCCCATATACCATGCCCACGTGCCCCCACCGAATATTATTTCTAATGGACACTTGTGGTTGTGACTTGTCCGCGCGGCGCCCAAAGTATGCTTTACCAAAATAAATATTGTCAGAATTGAGTTTTAATTTGACATATGAACCGCCTCAGCTCAGCACACTGCCGTCTACAATAGTGAACAAACACCGACCTCCCCGGAGACAGCCGATACCACCACACTCGCTGCCCGCACCACGCGACTACTGAGCCATCCATTGCCGACTCAGTACCGTCGCTACCAACAACTGACCGAGCTACTAGCGCATTGGACATCATGAAAATCACAATTGACGTTGTGAAGCACACGTGAATTCAGATTGTCGAGTCCCTAACAACTCGGACACGAATTCAAGTTAACGAACAAACTTATTTGGAAAGCCGAATTCTCGCAAATGACTCTGTATCGTCGCGGTGTAGAGTGTAAGCGGACAGTATACGATAGGTAATCTCCTAGTGTTGGTGGTATATTTACCTGCCATGTTTGCGCAGGGCGCGGGCGCGGGCGCGGGCGCGGGCGCGGGCGCGGGCGCGGGCGCGGGCGCGGGCGCGGGCGAGGGCGCAGGGCGCGGGTGTAGTGTAAAACGGTCAGGAGCAAACAACCGAGGAATTCGACCAAAGTGGTCAACAAAGAACAATGTTACAACAATAAATAAATAAATAAAATGGGTTCTAGAAACTGGACGCACTCGCACTCGCACTCTCGGCACAGCGCTCGGTCGGTGGTCGGTGGTCGGTGGTCGGTGGTCGGTGGTCGGTGGTCGGTGGTAGGTGGTCGGTGGTCGGTGGTCGGTGGTCGGTGGTCGGTGAATGATTCGCGTACATTTTTTTACTTTATGGAGACATAAAGCGCGTTGCGGTATTCAGGACTGACCAGTTCTTTTCCTAAGAAATTAGTTGTATATTATGATTCACCTTTTCCTGAAATAACACGCATACGGCGCATACCAAACTAAAAGCGTTCAAAATTATGATATAAAATTCGTGAAATGTAGAGAGAGGTTTCTTGTATTGTATTGTATTGTACGTACAGTATAGAAGTGGTACAGATAGGACATAAATAAAGGGTATGTAAATGTAATATAGATAAGGTAGGGCATGGCATGTGAGTAAATCAGAACATTCAACTCACTCGGCAGTCGGCTCGTTCACGTGAACATGTGAGATGTATTGTTCCTTCAAGTGACGCGTCACCCGGCGTCACCCGGCGTCACCCGGCGTCACCCGGCGTCACCCGCCCGTACCAAACTAAACAAAAGCTTTACAATGAAACTACTAGTTGTACCCCGCGGTTTCACTCAACCCTTTCTTAGCGACTAGTGTACCTACTACATTTATACTCTCTGAGATTTGTGAAATCTATTTTATATATAAAGACTAGCTGTCCCCCGCGGTTTCACCCGCGTTCCCGTGGGACCTTATCTTTTCCCGGGATAAAAAGTATCCTATTTGCTCTTACAGAATATAAAATTTCATTCAGATCCGTTTTGGCGTGATAGAGTAACATCCATCCATCCACCCATCCAAATATTCACATTTACTGTGGGATATATACTAAACTAATGTGTTGCTATCTAGAAAATAGTGTTGAGGTGACGTCATGGTGATGAGATGGTATTAGGTACAGATAAAGCACGTCATAAAACACTCGGATCTTACGAAGCGTGATGTTGCTAGCTCAACAAGAGCTCGTTTACAAGTATTAAATCCTTCGAGGGCGCGAGGAGGGCGCGAGGAGGGCGCGGGGAAGGGGCGCGGGGCGGCAGATGAATGTCCGCTCATAATATACTTAATATCGAGCTCTATGATTACTTATAAAAGATCAATCGATCTCAATTGATGTAAACAAAAGGCGAGTCGCTTTCTGTCATGTCCAATGTTATTTATTAAATGAGCGAGCGACCCCCGCGGCCGCGGCCGTGCGTGGACCAGTGTGGACCAGTGTGGACCAGTGTGGAGTAGTGTGGACCAGTGTGGAGCGGGCGGCCGCGTGTTCGGTCTATGCTAAAGGCCGCGCTCGCGCCGCAGCGATATCGTGATCTTGAAATATTACAACTGTTTCCAAGAGATCTATATTATCAATCATTTGTGATTTCCATACGGACCGTTTTTGTTCATTTACCATTCGTGTGCAATATCACGATTTCATACAGCACTACCATATTTATGATTCTATACAAATTAACATTTTTATCAGGTTTCTGTTGCGTTTACCTTGATTCAATACCAATTTGGAATACGCGCCAAGGCAAAGATCATCCAATTACCGCGTTACGTTCCACTGCGTGCTTCCACTTTGAGACTTGTTTAACACATTTAGCACAGTTTGCGTCCCCCCCCCCCTTCTCCTACACACTGCATCCCCCCCCCCCGGCCAAGCTCAAATAACTTGCCATGAAATTGAAATGTCTTTGAAGTATGGAAATGAAAGTGTGACGCAGCAGGAAGGTACCGCGTGCACCGGCAGGACCGGCAGGACCGGCAGGACCGGCAGGACCGGCACGTGGGAAACAAATAATACCTACTATCATTGAATCTTTGAGCCGTAAGGCTCTGTCTCTAGTCAGTTGCATTCCATAAAATTGATTTTGTTGACGTTTGTCCATTTTGGATTTTGTCTTTCTTCATTCGTAAACTGACGCAAGTATCGGAGGCGCTCCTCTCTCCTCTCTCCTCTCTCCTAGCTCCTCAGTGTAAACATATTATAATTTTTGTACTAAATGACTGAAGCATAACATCTGTTATTTGTCGGTGCGGTACAAGATAGTCAGGCAGATGGTTAAAATAGTTGTCAGTGGTCGACCTCTAATTTAAGATTGGTTCCAAATTTAAACGTGTCTACGCATAGTATGAAAAGCCTTTAATACAATGGTAGGTAGGTAGGTAGGTAGGTAGAGAGGGGCGATGGACTGCAGGCGCGTCCAATTGTTTCCCGGCTCGGCTCCAACCGACCGACCGACCGACCGACGCGGATGCACCGTGAAGTGTTACCGATCGTGGACACGCGTGTTGCCACCACCACACGTCTCGGGTCTCAGCCGGTGTCGGCCACCGAGCAACACGCTCCATTCTACACCACATAATATTTAAATATCAAAGAACCTTCAGCGATAAAATGGCAACGGAACGAAACGCGTTAAGATACGAATGTTTGTATTGTAGATGCTCTTCAACAGACAGACAGACTGTGCAAACAAACAAACATCGCCATCGGGTGCGTTCACATTCGAGTGGAGATAACGTATTTAAGGGCACGCCCTCGCGCCGGCGTGGCCCCCTCGCGTGCCCCTTTCGCCTCACTCGGTGCCATTACCATTACGAGCTCTGTGAAATGTCAGCGGCGGCTTGCTGTAGATAGTTGGTGGAGCTAGCCGCGCCGCGCCCGAGTGGGCCCGAACGGACACGCACGATCGCCCGGAGTTACACTGGGCCACTTCCCTGATAGCTTTTTTGCGGCGGCCGCCACCTCCGGCCCCGCACCTCGTTCAGCCTCCATTTTTTACGGAACCGACGCCTTTTTGGGACGAATCATCAGCGGCGGTCGAGTAGCTGCTTTTTACTCGATTCACAAGCGTAAAAAGTGCCAAACGACAATCGATTTGGTCGGTGCTTTGACGACCTCGTCGATGGAAAGCGAGCAAAAAACGAGGGTCGATTTTGCACAACTCGAGCGACATTGGACCGCGACGGCGACGATGCCAAAACGTTACTCCCATCCCATGTGACGTCGGTAATGTGTAATGCGGCCTCGATTGATGTCAACCATTTTTTAGATTCCGCTAGCGACAAGTTTTTATCGGCGCCGCGTCGCTCGCCGGAGAGAGATATCAATCTCGTTGGTTCAGTGCGACGCGCGCTCGCGTCCTATTAATAGCTGCCTCTCCCGCGACTTATCTCCGAGTCTCTCCTCTCCTCTCCTCGTGTACCAGGCACCAGGCACCAGGCACGTCACGAGGCGATGCCGCTCATATCTCTGTGCCTACTTAAGTATATGTATAGGTACGATCGATTGATCATCTCGGCGGGAGTTCGCCAGTTCGCCAGTTCCACAGTTATGTAGCTGTCGGCCGTACGTGGGTGTGTTTACATTGCGAACCTTTATCGCTGTAAACATAGCGAGCGTAAAACTGCAATTAACCGTCGGAAATGAACCGTTCGAATGCAAGGAGCCTGTCGAAGAGCTTGCGACCGAGGGTGGCGGTGATCGCGGGCAGGTGTGGGTAGGTGCGGGTAGGTGTGGGTAGGTGCGGGTAGGTGCGGGTAGGTGCGGGTAGGTCCGGTAGGTAGGCAGCCGCTGCATCGTTCAGAGGCACATTAGCGTGTGTTTATTTATCAGACAACACTCGCCATGCCGCCATGCCGCCATGCCGCCATGCCGCCATGCCGCCATGCCGCCATGCGGTCGCGGTGGGAACTAGGTACGCGTTTCGCGTAACTCATGTTTATGTGTTCACTTTTAATGCGGCCGTAAAGGAAGTTCAGCAGAAGAGTGACATACGATCGCCATGTTTAGCAACCGACCCGGTCGTACGTACGCGGGACATAACACATGCGCTCGATGTCGTCGCACCACTCGCTCCGCGGCTGGATACCAGATACACATCGTCGTTTTAAATCGACCTTATTATTATATTTTAATTATCACGTTGTTCTGTTAAATCTTTTCCACTAAATTGAACTAAGTACTGTATGGTAGGTAGAGGTGTTCGCTCACGGTCGTGTTGTGTCGTGTGGTATCGTATCGTGTCGGTCGGTGTCGGCGACGTCCGCACAATGATCTCTCACGCACGCGGAGATGTTATCTCACATCCTTTTGTGTCCGGCTCCGGGACGGAACCGGCTCTATTATTTCCCCGCTCACCGGATAAAATGTGCATAACGATAAGTACCCGAGCGTACCCGAGCGTACCCGAGCATGGTTGAGCCTACTTACTGCCTACGATAACAATCGAGAAGCTTAACGAGGTGAAATATTAAATAATTGCCACAAAGGGAGACGGCGGGTCTAGGTACCTACTTAGTGTGTGACGTGCGTGAGACGTGCGTGCGTGGTGTACCGTGGTGAACCGTGGTGTGGTGTGGTGTGGTAGGTATGTGGTAGCTATAGGTACCTACTTGATGTGGTGCTAATTGCACAGTGTTAGGTATGAGTGGTGGGCAAGCAAAACCTGCGTCAGCTTACCTTGTTGGGAAATGAGGAACATTTTTAACTCTAGGTTCTACGAAGGAATAACTTCCTTACAATTTCTTTCTACTAAGTATTGAATATAAACCATGATGTGTTCTGATCTGACTCAGACGGGAACTGATACTAAGTATTGAATATAAACCATGATGTGTTCTGATCTGACTCAGACGGGAACTGATACACTACTAAGTATTGAATATAAACCATGATGTGTTCTGATCTGACTCAGACGGGAACTGATACTAAGTATTGAATATAAACCATGATGTGTTCTGATCTGACTCAGACGGGAACTGATACTAAGTATTGAATATAAACCATGATGTGTTCTGATCTGACTCAGACGGGAACTGATACACTTCTTATTGGTACCTACATATTAATATAAACCATGATGTGTTCTGATCTGACTCAGACGGGAACTGATACACTTCTTATTGGTACCTACATATTAAAATAAAGTTACTAAAAAGGTGGTGTAATTAATAAATCACAAAAGTAGTTGAAACATGTTTCTTCGTCGATAATAAATAACTTGCATACAATAAACATTCTGCCCATATATATCTATATATATATATGTAAGTATGGATGGAAGTAAAGTTTAGAAGGTTTCATTAGTCCACGCGACATGGAACAAAGGATTTTGGAAACAAACGAGGCTTTAGTAATCCCCATTTAGTGTGACACGCGGCACGAGGCGAGCTGGCGAGTTGGCGAGTTGGCGTGCCAGTCGGTGGGCGAGTCGAGTACACGTACAAGTAGGACATACATAACACATGCCGGTGGGCGAGTAATTAGTAGCAGTGAGGAGTGAGGAGTGAGGAGTGACGACTAACCGCTCCACTGGTGCTGTGCTGATATGATAACGTGACATGGCTCGCTGTTCATTTAACGCACTTCCAGATTTCACATCCATACGCTTGGTAGACCGCCGAGGCCGAGGGTGGTAGCCAGCCATGGTGATAAAGCTCAGTGGTAGTCATGTGACGTAATGATTCGAACCCACGGCGAAGGTCGAATCCTACAATGAGCTTCAGCTTCCGGTCAAGGAAAACATCGTCGTGAGGAAACCATATTACAGTATTTTGTAAAATCCATTTGCCAACAGCTTATCCAAAAGTTTAAAAAAGCTGGATTCAAACTCGCGACCTCGTATCCGAGATACCATTGAACTATGATCACTTGAGCTATTATACCTTGGTATAGGGAAATCAGAATCGGTGCGACACAATCGGTGTCCGAACAACGAATATGAAATGAAATATTTTATTCATCCAATAGGTACCTACATGAATTGTGAGACTTCATCGCACGCTGCAGAAGGTCGCTTTTGCTGAGAAAAGCCGACGATCATAGATACAGTTATGGAACATTACCATAAAGGGTTTCAAAAAACTGCTTTGAAATTCAATATTTGTTGAGTTATCACAATTACATATACAATGATATGCACAGACAGATTATATATCAGGCATTAGTTACTGTTGTGTTGTGTTGTGTTGTGTTGTGTTGCCAAGTCGATCAGGTCGCGTCGAGTCTGTTACCTTGTTGTTTATTGTATCCATAACTCATCCACAGATGAGCTAGCTCGGCTCGTGTAATATGATAGGAAAGCCTATACGTGCAGCTTAGAGGCATTCGATACTTTGAACAACCTTCTACTTGTTATATAAATGCTAGAACGGTGAACCAACCCTTTGAACAACCTTCTACTTGTTATATAAATGCTAGAACGGTGAATCAACCCTTTGAACAACCTTCTACTTGTTATATAAATGCTAGAACGGTGAATCAACCCTTTGAACAACCTTCTACTTGTTATATAAATGCTAGAACGGTGAATCAACCCTTTGAACAACCTTCTACTTGTTATATAAATGCTAGAACGGTGAACCAACCCTTTGAACAACCTTCTACTTGTTATATAAATGCTAGAATGGTGAACCAACCCTTTGAACAACCTTCTACTTGTTATATAAATGCTAGAATGGTGAACCAACCCTTTGAACAACCTTCTACTTGTTATATAAATGCTAGAACGGTGAATCAACCCTTTGAACAACCTTCTACTTGTTATATAAATGCTAGAACGGTGAATCAACCCTTTGAACAACCTTCTACTTGTTATATAAATGCTAGAACGGTGAATCAACCCTTTGAACAACCTTCTACTTGTTATATAAATGCTAGAACGGTGAATCAACCCTTTGAACAACCTTCTACTTGTTATATAAATGCTAGAACGGTGAATCAACCCTTTGAACAACCTTCTACTTGTTATATAAATGCTAGAACGGTGAATCAACCCTTTGAACAACCTTCTACTTGTTATATAAATGCTAGAACGGTGAACCAACCCTTTGAACAACCTTCTACTTGTTATATAAATGCTAGAATGGTGAACCAACCCTTTGAACAACCTTCTACTTGTTATATAAATGCTAGAACGGTGAACCAACCCTTTGAACAACCTTCTACTTGTTATATAAATGCTAGAATGGTGAACCAACCCTTTGAACAACCTTCTACTTGTTATATAAATGCTAGAACGGTGAACCAACCCTTTGCGAAACTTTCTACCGTAAGCAGTAGGTAATCTGAAGGCTTAAGATTTCAATTAAAACATCTCTCTCCCGGGACTGGAACCGCCGCGTTATTTCAGTTGCAGTGAGTGCAGGCAGAGCCATCCTGCGGATATAGCAGGTTAACATTTTTTTATGTAATGTAGTCTGCAAATAAGTATACGAGCCGTCTCTTGAGAGTCGTCGCCGAAAAAAAGAAGAGCTCATAGTTTACTATGCGCAGCGCAACCTACTAATCATTGTGTGGAGATATTTAAGGTTTTTTTTTTTAATAGCTCGTATAATATTGTAAGAGGTGAGATCGAGATATAACCTGCCGCAGCCACCGCCACTGTCACCCCACTACGAGTGCCCGCTCCTAATTTTATTATTTACTATCTATGATCTATGATGTCCTTCGACTGTTCAATTGTTGCCTAGACCAACATTTAAGAAATAAATTATTTCACGCGCTTCTCTATTTGGAATGTATAAAGAATCTCTACAAATATTTTACTCAATAAGCTTATTTATTTGGGATACATGAGAGTCTTCATGTGCCGATGTGCCGATGTGCCGACGTGCCGACGTGCCGACGTGCCGACGTGCCGACGTGCCGACGTGCCGACGTGCCGACTGCCCTGAAAGGCTTGTACAAAGCCGACGACCTACATTATATTGTGCGCAATAACCCTCCAAATAGTGTAGAGCTCTTTTGTAAGCAAAACAGGTTAGACGGATCTGTCGCCTGTGATCGGGCCCCTGCGAAGCTTATTATTATTCTTATCTAGCAAACGAGCCCGTTACGAGTGGGCGATGCGACACGACGCGACACGACGCGACACGACGCGACACGACGCGACACGACGCGACACGACGCGACACGACGCGACGCCGAATCAAAGCGGCCCTAATGTGATACGTACATACAAATCTTTACCTCACTCGACGGCCGACGCGACGCCTCGCACGGCTGCCTGTAGGTGCTA
This sequence comes from Ochropacha duplaris, assembly GCA_951361185.1. Taxonomy (NCBI): domain Eukaryota; kingdom Metazoa; phylum Arthropoda; class Insecta; order Lepidoptera; family Drepanidae; genus Ochropacha; species Ochropacha duplaris. Next base: position 49,312 of record OX592707.1, on the reverse strand, counting down.
ATTGGAGGCGCAACATATTTGTCAATTGTCCGCAGATAACTAGTTCAAACAGTTACCAGAGAGAGCTGGTACTCTACGCCGAGCCGAGCACGAGATAAGGACACGTAGCCTGACATACGATCAATAAAACTTGGTGACCAATCGTTTTTGTCATTACTTTAGGCAATTTAACATTGACAATCGACGCCGATAAATAAATTTGAAGTCAAGGAAAGGCCGAGGTCCGCTTCACTTTCCTCCTAAGTGGTCGCAGTCCGTCAAACAACTAGGAAACTTGTGAACAAACACCGCGGCGTGCATCGGTGACAATTACTTTGTTCACGTCTGCTGCCTGCTGCCTGCTGCCTGCTGCCTGCTGCCTGCTGCCTGCTGCCTGCTGAGGAGGGCTGGTCTTTGTTGCGGTGGAGAGGTGGAGGGGTGGAGGGGTGGAGGGGTGGAGGGGTGGAGCTAATAACGTTGAAACACAACCAGTTTTGTGTACCTACGCTTCAAATTATAGTCATATCAAAGTTTCTCTAAAATTCATAGCGGGGGTTCCTGTCTACTTTTAAACGCATATTCGGCATCAAACCGCAGCCAACTGTAACCGCAATAATACAACATTACCAGTGCTACTTGCTTCACCTTTACTGTATTCGAAATAGAGTCGGCTTTGCCATGCGCCGGTTGATAGCGCACGTTGGCACTGGTGTAATAACATGGGAGCGGCGCTTAATGCCGCACATCCGCAGGGTTCCGTGCGGACCTACGTACAGTACATACAATACAACACACACCACATATTTACATAAACACACGGCACACGGCTCAACATGTCACCGAACATTGTAATATATTTGGATGTCTGTCATAGCAGCAGCTAACCTGCACGAACATGCGACATCATGACTGTGAAGCGACCGGCTCGTACGAAGCTTTTGAATACCCCGAACAAAACGAAAGAGGTAAATAAACCATTTTATTGAGTTTATTGCAGGCTCTCAGCAAAAGCAACCTTCCGAACCGAGCAATAGAGTCTAGACTATTCATAAGTGCTTGTGTCCATATCGTTTTGTTTACATTTTCCTCGACAAAGAGATTAATTCATATAACAGATGAAAAGTGAGCTGCACGTATCCGCTCCTCCCTTACATATAAGTTGATTAACTTCTCCTGTACTTTAGTAACAAGAAGTACATTCACTGGTTTGTGTCCAAGACTTCGCCCCCGTTTAATTCTTTCATTGATACCTACTTCAGGAGTTGACTTTTCAAAAAATAATGAAAATATCTCCAGCAGTTTATCCATAGAATAGAAGCCAAGCAGGTAGGCTAAGAAAGGATTTTTGAAAACTCAACTCCTAAAGGGTTCCGTCGGGATTGTGTTGTGGGTGAACCGCCGCGCGAGGGAGACCTAGCATTTCTATATGTCTTAGATAATATAATACCCACCAAAAACATAAATGTAAAAAAGGAGAGCCAAGTTCAATACAAAAATTATTCTCTGTTGTGGGCTTCGCCGCAAAAAGAATGGAGATCTGAGATTGAGTGCCAAGTTCTATGCAAAATCCAAATATGTAGTCTAAGGGCTGACTTGGCTGGTTTTCCCATACGAATTATTATTAAGTACCTACTTTTACACAGTCATGGAAGAGCCTTATGTTCGATGGGTAGTTTCTACCAGCAAGCCAAATTTTCGAAATAATAAAATAAGAACCGAAAGGTAACAGGTTTAGAACATGCGAAGGCTATATAATTTTGTTTGAAGCATTTAATTTGACAGTAAATTTGGAAACAATCAGTGTCGTAACTGTACAGTTCATGCAGTTCATGCAGTAGGTAACCGATTAGATAAAAACTATTTCGAAATAACACTGCTAGACAAATCTAAAAATGATCTGTGAAACTTAACAATTTAAAAAGCGAATATAATCTGTTGTAGTTTTTCAGGCATTATTTTAAATAAAAGCCGGCGCTGAATTAAAACATTTTGTGAAAGTACTTGTACGTGCTGCTTTGTACGAAATAAAGTTAGAACTACAACGGGCACCGCTACCCGCTACCCGCTACCCGCTACCCGCTACCCGCTACCCATTACCAAAGTAATCTCCACGTTCGATACAAATCCTGCTCACACAGTACATTGCGCTTTGCGTAGATTCACTGGCGTTTGAAAGTTTCAGTGACGGGGAATGAATCTGGAGCGTGTCGGTGTGCCCGCTTGGAAAATCCAAATGAATGTAAAACAAGATTTAGTGCTTAATTGTTACCTCGGCATCAATGCCGGGAACTAAACAACCTCACGCTTCACCCCACTGCGCACTGGTACCACTGGGCTGCGGAAGCGAGATAGTGCTGCCGCAACATCGATGGATCCTTATCGAGCTGTTATCGAGGTAAAACTGATTCTTCAAAGTTAGCTTAATGTCACAGATAGGTACCGCGACCGCGACCGCGGGAATTGATGTTATCTGAGAGGGCACTTCAAGTCTTCTTATCTATGTATTTTGAACTCCGGCTTTAGTTGACAATTATGATTTATGCTTTTTTTTATCGGAGTCATACGTTACAGTCAGAACCCGACGTTTATTTGTTGTCAAGATCCTTTAATTAATTCGTCTCTCGTGAGAAAAGAGTTACTTTATAATTTGAAAATGTCTTGTGTACCATTAGTATACTTGCTTTAGGGACCTATATTTTTAAAAACTTGCTTGTAGTCCAATTAAATCCTAAGGCCACATAAAAGGTCATCATAACTTAATGCCATTTCATGATAATTTAAACTAGACCAAAATACACCTGTTATTATGCATCGATCGATTAATTTAAATTCCATTATTTTTCACGAGACATTTCATGAACGAAACAATGAGACGGAGCTGAGGTTGCAATTACACTGTTTGAAGTCGGTTAATAAATATCGATAATAGATAAATGTGATGCATGCAGCTCTAGGCCTCTAGCGCGGTTTATTTATTCTTAGTTCGGTTATTTGAACAATTGAACACACGTACTCAAATAAGTTTGAATAGAGTTCGTTACTAGCGTAGTGCCTACGTACTGTACTCTACTATACTCGTACTGTACTCTACTATACTCGTATTGTACTATACTATACTCGTACTGTACTCTACTATACTCGTACTGTGCTCTAATATACTCGTACTGTACTCTACTATACTCGTACTGTGCTCTACTATACTCGTACTGTACTCTACTATACTCGTACTGTACTCTACTATACTCGTACTGTGCTCTACTATACTCGTACTGTACTCTACTATACTCGTACTGTACTCTACTATACTCGTACTGTACTCTACTATACTCGTACTGTACTCTACTATACTCGTACTGTACTCTACTATACTCGTACTGTGCTCTACTATACTCGTACTGTACTCTACTATACTCGTACTGTACTCTACTATACTCGTACTGTACTCTACTATACTCGTACTGTACTCTACTATACTCGTACTGTACTCTACTATACTCGTACTGTACTCTACTATACTCGTACTGTACTCTACTATACTCGTACTGTACTCTACTATACTCGTACTGTACTATACTACATGTCATCTATTTTTTTGTGGGCATAAGTAATAACACACTGCAAAAAATAGCCTCGCTGAGTATCTGAGCGGAGTGTTCGTTGAACCGGTCGCGGTGTGCGGTGGTAGAGTCCATAAGTGCCTTACCTTACCAACGAACGGGCAGGGACTCGACTCGACTCAACTGGATACATATATGACGTTTTGAGTGCACGAAACATTTGTGGTAATTTAATTAGTGTCCGTTTTCTGTTCGTGCAAGCGTGTGAGGCGAGTGAGGCGAGTGAGGCGTGGATGTGTGAAGTGCGACACTTCACGTTTACACAGCACCAGGCACCAGGCACCAGCTCAAGATATCAACCTTTTTATCTCTCCTCAAAGCTTGTGAAAGTGTGCCGATCGCTACCGAGACCGCGACATCCAGATCACTTCATGTTTGCATTTATTATTTATGAGCTCTTGTAAACGTTTCATTTATCATATACCTACCTACGTATCGTATATAGATTAGATACATATGTATGTAGGTTGTTCACTGGTGTGTGTGTGTGTGCGACTTGACAACTGTTCATAATTTCAAATAAATAACAAGTTTTCGTAACTAGCGTTCCTACCGTACAGATATAAGTGCAGATATGAAATATAAATACATTTCAGGACTTGTACTATACTTGTCCACAATCTCACACTAAAGGGCTATCATATTTTAACGTAAGAAAGCCAAGACGGCAGCTACTCTCAAGTGAACTTCCCGGAACACAGCGCGCAGCGGTAGGTGCTGGGGACCTTTTAATTAGAGAGTGGACCACACAAGCACACACAAGCGTAACACAAAGTACCCTACCATAGCACCATGCTATGGTTTCTGAACTTCTCCTTCACCCTAACTGAGAATGTTTAGTTCAAGTAAAGTGTCACACCACACACCACACACCAGACACCACACCATGTCCGCTCCCTCAAATAAATGAAACAATTATAATGGCCTCCACTCACGTCACAATTTGGCCCGTATTCTGTGTGAAGGGCCGCCCGCCGCCGCCGCCGCCGCCGCCGCCGGTTAGAAGTCGCCTACTCTCGTGACGTCCCAATCTGGATCGTGTGCCAAATTGGTGCCAGCGAAGGCCGTTCGTTAGCTTACAACCACTAACAGTAACCACTCAACGAGTATTGTGTTGATTATATTATGACGATTGTTAATTGTATGCTCAAAAATTCAATTAAATGTAATTATAATAAAAGCGGTACAAGTGTAGGTATTTACGTTCATGCAGTGTCCGCAAGCTGTTCGAGTTTCCGTTCGTTTGTTAATTAATTATGTTAATGAATGTGCGGATTTAATACATTATACATACATATATGAGGCGGGCTCGGGCCACCTCGGGCCACATCGGGCCACCTCGGGCCACCTCGGGCGCGGCGGGGTGGCGGCGCGGGCGCGGTGTCTGCGTGATATGATAAGCGTTTGCACAAAAACGCTAATTGCTTAATATCACGATTAAATTATCGGCTAGTGTTGGTGGGTGTTGCTGAAATGTGCCGAGCCGGATGTGACGGATGTCCCGGATGTTCCGGATGTACCGGTTTTATCTGTCGGAAATATTCTATTCCTACGTTTGCTGATACTTTACTCTAGTTACCTGCAGTATATTTTTTATAATGTATTTGTGAGGGTTCTATTTTGAATCAGATTAACTACACCTTGATACGTGCATTGAAGTTCTTACAATATAATGTTTAACAATGTGCGATGGCTTCAAATACTCTAATACTCTATAATAATATGTATTTTGGTTAGGCCTTCTTTCAACGGATCAACGGATCAACGTATTTTTGATGGATAGAAAGAGTTTATAGGCCCGGGAAGGAATTAAAGTAAGGCCGGGAAAATTAGTATTTCTATCCCAGGACCGCGGAGCAAAACAGTCAGTAGGTAGGTACGTAATTTTTTTTTAAATTTATAATTTAAAGAATGCTTCGTTAACGACATTTATTAAACGTTAACGCAACTCAAACTGTTTATTGAGCCATTACTTTACTTTAAAGACTTAAGGCGAATGTAATCTACTTTTGATTAAAAACTTTTTAAGACTCCGCGTCAAAATGGTACTTTCCGAGATTATCAGAGGCTCCGCTGTTTCATTGAACTATGATTTAGCCAACACTACGGCGGGCGGCGGGCGGCGGGCGGCGGGCGGCGGGCGGCGGGCGGCGGGCGGCGGGCGGCGGGCGGCGGGCGGCGGGCGGCGGGCGGCGGGCGGCGGGCGGCGGGCGGCGGGCGGCGGGCGGCGGTCGCTGGCATGGCGTGGGTAACGAACGAGTATGTAGGAAATGTTAATATGTGCGTGTATACACTATACTATACTATACTATACTATACTATACTATAGTATAGTATAGTATAGTATAGTATAGTATAGTATAGTATAGTATAGTATAGTATAGTATAGTATAGTATAGTATAGTATAGTATAGTATAGTATAGTATAGTATAGTATAGTATAGTATAGTATAGTATAGTATAGTATAGTATAGTATAGTATAGTATAGTATAGTATAGTATAGTATAGTATAGTATAGTATAGTATAGTATAGTATAGTATAGTATAGTATAGTATAGTATAGTATAGTATAGTATAGTATAGTATAGTATAGTATAGTATAGTATAGTATAGTATAGTATAGTATAGTATAGTATAGTATAGTATAGTATGTATGTATGTACATAATTCATGAACACAAGTATGGCATGGCTGAAGCGGTGGACGGTGGTCGGTGGACCGGAGGACAAAGGCCTCTCGACGCGTGCGGGCGCGGGCGCGGGCGGGTACGCGGGGCGAACTTCTACCAACAACACAACACACCTACCTACTACAATAGCTCGATAATTTTGTTAAAGTCACGTCAAATATGTGTAATGCAGGCAACACTAACAAATGCACAGCTTCTTTTATATCACCAGATTGACAAGCCGGTTGCAAATCTGATGCTTGAAGTCAATGATATTATAATAAAAATAGGTGTAGATAGGTTATATTACAAGGGCTCCGCGAGCGGTAGGCTTAATACCTTGCTAATTAAATTAGCCTACTTTGACCTGTGTCGCGCCATAACGTAATGTAGTGTTGATATTGCAATATAACGTTATTTATATGTGCGAGATGGTGTAGGAGATGCTATGTGATGTGATGTGATGTGATGTGATGTGGGTAACCTATCTACACTTTTTACTTATTATAAGTAATATCAATGATGAGATGACACATCATTTAGGACGCTATCGATAGTAGGTGGATTGCCAATGAATTGGCGATTAAATGTAATGCCTAGAAGGCAACGTAACTATGCTATTTATTGCTGCATCTATGTAATGGCGAGAATCGAAGTATCGAGGTGTTCAACTAATGCGGCAGCTTGTAGCGGTTAGTAGGCTTCACTTCAACTATATTACTTACCGTATTTACTATACACGAGAGCCGCAGCCATGACCACAGCTTATCTTCCCCAGAGCATGGAGAGGGTGCTCGGTGCCACGGTGCCACGGTGCCACCCACTGGGCACCAGCTGTGCACCCAACTCAACTATCCGTTAAACAAACATTTGCGTCGGAGCGCCAACTAAACAAGCTTACATACAAACATTTTATACTATATTTCTATAATATAAAAAGAAGGCTTCCCACTCGTCACTTTTTCTAGGAGCGTGTGAGCGTGTCATTATGTAGGATGATGCGTCACATTTTGGTGAGGAGCACTCGAGCCGGCGGCGGCGGTGGCGGCGGTGGCGGCGGTGGCGGCGGTGGCGGCGGGCGGTGACCTCACTCACTAACTATCTAGTCATGCCCCAATGTTACACCAAATCCGCTAGAACATGGCGATAGAAGCTGGTCGATGATGTTGTCGTCCCAATTAGCAAATCGAGATCTAATAGTAAAGATTAGATGGACAATTGGGAAGTGACTTGAAGTCATATCCCATTGCATTACAGACTGTACTTAGGCGAAATCGTGCTCAGTCAGTCATGGGTAAAAACTTCATAGATCATATGAACACAAAATGAATAATATAACTACCAAAAGTACCTACAATGTTATATTTTAGTTGAGCTCAAATAAAAAAACAAGTGTATTATTATTGTTACATGGATGGATGGATATCGTTTGGTGTGAATGCAAAACAAATAAATCTTAACGTGCCTCCCTCTCCAGTTCTCCACAGACTCCCATTTATTACAATTGTGTCGGAGTTCTTGCATTCCCATCGAATAGTGCGGCGCTGGCGCTGGCGACAACCCTGGGTGCCAGGACGACAACCCTGGGTGCCAGGACGACAACCCTGGGTGCCAGGACGACAACCCTGGGTGCCAGGACGACAACCCTGGGTGCCAGGACGACAATACCTACATTTGTTTGATTAGATCGATAGATGTACAAACAAAGCGCGGTGTGTGGGTGCTGGTGCTGCCACTTCACACGCAGATCAAACGTTTCACAACTCTATGAGAGAGAACACTTTCATGTCGCTATAGAATGCCGTTTTTGTCAAAACGACGCTATGTATGAGTAAAGATTGTAAGCAGACATGACTGTTCTCAGCCATAAATTGTCGATAAGATGTATATCAAGATGTGGGTATTGCTATCCGTCCGTACTACTCCGTACTCGCTGCGGCATCGCATATATGGCGTACGAGGCGAGATCTAAACAACGAATCCTTGATAAAACAACCAGCTTTAATAAACACCAATGATATTGTAAGTAAAAAGGTGTACATAGGTTATACGCGCTCCGAAATTGGGAAGCTAAAAAGTGACCAATTTGCTTTGACCTGTGTCGCTTCGCTGGCACTTACAGAATGCAATTAAAAGTAAAAGTGACCCAAAACAACCAAAAACGTCACCGTGTGTTATGAGATATCGTAATGGAGTATGGATATTACAATATTAAGTTATTTATGTGTGCCAGAGTGTCATTTTTAATATTGAATGTTGTTCGATAACCTATCTACCTTTTCACTTATAATATCATTGATACAGAAATGGTACTATTCCTTTGTTAGGTGTGTGTGTGTGCGGTTACAGAGAACAAACATTTTCGCTCTTTGTTAGCGTGTACTGTGTAGTATTGCAACATAATGTTTTTAAAGTCATCCATAATATTTTGAAAACGCGGGAAGGCGGTGTGTAATTAAGGCGGCGAACATACGAGACGCGTCGCGCTCCCTGCCCGACATAATGCGAGGGACATTAGACTACAGACTGACGACTGACGACTGACGAGCCGCTGATAAACGAGCGCACCTAGCTAGAGTATAAAGCGTAATCTTGACGAAACGAGAATTCGGCTAATTGTATGCTTTGAACCTGGAGCCTGGCTGGAGTGTCATGAGACGTACCGGCAACGCCCCGCCCGCGCCGATAACTGCACAAATATTTGCTGACTTCGAAGAAAGTGTGCAAATAATACAAGATGAGATGAGATGAGATGAGATGACTATCAACTGACAAACATTGTACATGTATACCTACCTACTTACCTACCTAACTATGTGTGTGTGTGTGTGTGTGTGTGTGTGTGTGTGTGTGTGTGTGTGTGTGTGTGTGTGTGTGTGTGTGTGTGTGTGTGTGTGTGTGTGTGTGTGTGACACGTAGGTGTAGGTGCATTATTGAGTCCGCAAGTAATCGATACACGGATACTTATATAACAAACTCCGCCAAACAATCTCTACAGGTTTTACCAGAAACATAATAAATTCGCCTGCTTTTTGATCAAATTTTGACAGTAAAATTACTTTTTATACCAGTTCCGACGTAATTAACCTACACAAATATAGGCAAGAGGAAAAGTTGTTCGACGAAATCTTATGTTTTAAAAATTGCTAGGTTGCACTGCCATGCCATGCCGAGCCGAGCCGAGCCGAGCCGAGCCGAGCCGAGCCGAGTTGTTTAATTAATGACTCAAACCGCACGATCCTCATTAACAAAACCATTATTATAAAGTCTCAATTTATTCAAAAATAATTCATATTTAAAATGGAATGGAATCTCCAGCTAGTACCCGTGTATCTACATATATCTAACCTGTATCTAACAGATAAGAGATGAGTCACGCACCACGATGGGTAATGAATGTAGGCTCTGAACCAACATGGAATATAGCACGATACGGTAACAAACAAGGAAGGAAGGTTCACTTTGGTTTTGAGAAACACATAAAGTGAACAATCGCCGTGTTGTTTTAGCTTTCTAATAAATGTAAAGTAACGAAACCTCGGCGCGACAATAGGTACATACTTATCCTTAGAGTTTTGCATTCGACCTTATTACGGCGCATGTAACGCATGTTGCTTTTAAATTATAATCAGATCCGAGTCAATAAAATGTTGTCGATACGATCTCACGTGGATCGGCTCACAACACAGCTGGGTGGCTGGTCTGTCCTGTCCCTGTTGTCGCGTGTTGTGTCCGTGTGTTGTGTTGTGTTGGCAACTTGGCAGCTCCTCCTATAGTCGCTCGTCGCTAGTCGCTGCACATAAAGTGCTTGTCAAAATGCAGGACGTGGAGGCGGCGCGTGGAGGCGGCGCGGGCGGCTCGCTCGGCTTTCTACATTTGGTCGTGCTTAGGGTCACCATGCCTGATTCCATCGAACCATTACCTGCGGCCGTCTCAAACGTTGCAACATACGACCAGATGTTAGCCAGCCTGCTATAATGAACTCTGACTGATGTCCACCTCCCGCCTCTTCTTTATAAACATTACACGCCATTATGGTACCGTCTGTTCAACTTCCAAGCGCTCGATAAAAGTGTCCGATCATATTTCAATGTCAAGTTTTTATTTACAGCTGTACACCCCGTTAATTGTTTCTATACATAATTTTAGTTGCAATTCCCGTAAATGAAGTGAGTCGTGTGTGAATGAGGATTATTTATGTTCACGTGTCATTCTATTAGTGATTACATCACACATGGCTTCATTAGTGTTATGTTACATTTCTACGGATCCTTGTACTTATACCTAACTTCTCTTTACTTATTCGTCAACGATTTAACTTCACTTAGATGTAGGTTATAATACTTGTTTCTTGCGAACATAATGTATAACGCAGCGCAGCGCAGGTCGCTGATGAACCGTGAAGCGCGATGTCGCGATAGTTCCGGCTGTTCAAATGATCGTGCGCCCGACGCCCGACGCCCGACGCCCGACGCCCGACGCCCGACGCCCGACGCCCTACGCCCGACGCCCGACGCCCGACGCCCGGAGCGAATGCCTCTCCGAGTGCAACATGTGTTCATAAAGCACATGTTTCTATGACAAGCATCGCTATATTGACGGCGGCCGCGGATCACTGAATGCGTCCTCTTCCCATTAGAAGAGAATATATCACAATAGGTACCCAATCATACACGACTTGACTGAGTCCTAGTACATACAATGTTTTAATGATAGTTTTCAGATTCAGTGAGGCAGCCCTGTGTCGCACGCAGATGGTGTGTGCCTCGGGAGTGCCTCAGACGGAGCCGGGGGACTGAACACAATACATATTTATGGAGTAGTGCGGGTGCGGGTGCGGGCGATGCTAATATCTACGTACGACTGCACGCGCTGGCCGCTGGTTGACGTAATGGTAGGGGAGGCGAATAGGGGATTTCGGGATTTACTCGAGCGCGGCAGATTAACATAAGGGGGGCAACCTTGCACCTTGTGAAGTACCTTGTCGAACGCCTAGGGTAGCCCGTCAGATTAGTAAAAAAAAATCGATGGTTTGAAATACTCGAGCGCGTCAGATTAAGGTAAGGTAAGTTAGTTACATGCAAAATAGTGTACATTTCAATAATCTGACAATTTGGGCGTGACGAAAGAAAATTGGAGACTCGCAAAGTTGCAAAAAAAAACGTCACCTGGATTTTCTCGAGCGCGATTAGATTTTTTTTTATTTTGAAGGAAATTAGTCACGAATCACGGAAATATCTTAATCTGCCGATTTGCACAAGCCGAAGTAGCTAAAATCATTATTAAGTGTATAGTCCAGGAATATTATGAGTTTCACCTCAGAATAAGAGATAGTCAGCTATTAACTTGTATAAACCTTTATTTTGACACCTTAAAACTTGTCTCAAAAGCTACTTATCTTAGGGTGCCCGCGACTACTGATTTTTCAAGGTCAAAGGTCAAAAAATCATTAATTGCAAATATCTCGCTTCCTATGGGTTTTTTGGTAAATGTATTCTAGTAAATATTGTAGAAGATTAAATTCTCTACAACTTTTGGGCAGACATTTTTTCGATATCTTGAACCATTTTCGAGATTTCGATATTTTTTATATATTTTTTTTTTCAAACCGTCAGATTAAGGAAATCCCTCAACATAATTGTCAGATTATGGGTCAGTACAACAAGGCCATCAAGAAGAACCGCCTGTATAAAAATCTGACGCGCTCGAGTAAATCAAGGTCACGATTTTTTTTTGCATTTTCAAAAATCGGCCCTGACTGATGGTCGCGTCCAAATCGTCAGTCTTTAAAATAGGAGCTACTGGAGGGTCATCCCTTATCAATGTCTAACGCGCTCGAGTAAATTTTTTTTTTATATTTTCGACCCCTTCGTACGGCCACCCCCACCACGCAAAACGGCAGATTATTATTTTTCCGTTATCAGACAGACGTGGCGCGACTACCCTATTAATATCTGACGCGCTCGAGTATTTCTTGGTGACTGTTTTTTTTTACATTTTTGAAACCCTGTAGACGCTCCCCCCACCGCTGAATGGGAAAATATCACATAACCTTTTTTTCTTTATTCCACCTAATCTTCAAATTCCAGTAGGTCCCAAAGACGCTCGAGTAACTACAAATTTAGCATCATTGCCTCCCCTACCATAAGTTCTGTAACACCGACCACGACGCTCCTATCTACGTACTTATTTATTTATTTTATTTTAGTTTGAACTTAAGTTTAGGAGACCAATTACACCTATCCACGTACTATCGTAAGTAAGTAGGTACCTGTACATTTTATTTATGTGAGTGTGTGTATGAGTGTGTGTATGAGTGTGTGTATGAGTGTGTGTATGTGAGGTGAGGGTGTGATACATTTAATATTCCTGTTCACTATCTATCTATAGGTACTATAAAGCTTACGAGACTGTATAGTTTGTTGCTAAGGGACCCCTCACCCCATGCAACCAGCATAAGGCTACGTTCTAACGGCGTTCTATAGTTTTGTGTAATTCATAGTAATTACTTGCATTGATTGAAGTTAGCCAATCATTGTTGATATACAGACAGACAGACAGACAGACAGACAGACAGACAGACAGACAGACAGACAGCACGCTCGTTATATTTATATCCACAGCCTTGTCTGTCACTAGGAGCTGTGTATCGACGGGCCGACACGCGACACTACCTATCACGCCGCAGGTAGTGGGTTCGATTCCCATCCAGGACACACATTTGTGTGCATGAACATGTCTGTTTGTCCTGAGTCTGGGTGTAATTATCTATTTAAGTATGAATTTACAAAAAAAAAGTAATATATCAGTCATCTGGTTTCCATATTACAAGCTCTGCTTAGTTTGGGATCAGATAGCCGTGTGTGAAACATGTCCCAGGATATTTTTTTATTTTTTTTTATGTATGATGTACGGTACGAGGCTGGTGATGACTGGTGGCACAGCGTACAAAAGAGTTACATATAGACTGTGGTGGTGGTGTGCGGGGTGCGGGGAGCGGGGGCGAGGCACGGTAGGAGGAGGTGGGTTCGAATCCAGTGCAAATAATAAAGTTGACATTTGCAATACAAATGTTCAATTTATTCGCAGTCAGCTATTGAACTGGACAGCTCCCCCCTCCTGCCCCCCTCGCGCCCCCCTCGCTCTCACCCGTCGGCTTTCGTTTATTGGATTATATATTTGACACATTGTTTGTTTGTTTTATTAACAAACAAGGGAATATAACTTATACATATTTGTGAACAATCTTTTCTTTTCACTTTTCTAATGCAATTGTAATTGTATGGCGATTATAGATCATTGTTAGTAGGTAACATAACAACGCATTCGTGGGTTCGAATTCTACTATAAGTACCTACTTACCCGTGACCGGTGAGTTCCGACAGCTGCACTTGAGATACCGTCTAAGCTTAGTGTGCTCACCATGTTTGTCTGCTTTGTTAGTACCTAGTTAACCATGGTGAAATAGTGAAAGTAAACAATCCTGTGCTGGTTAGAGGCCTCCTCCAAGGATCTCCACGATGGCCGGTGTTGCACTACCTACTCCCACGCACGCAATGCATCCAGTGGCTTCCTATAATACATACATACATATATACATAGTGCTATAATCATTCCACTATCATTTGTTTTAATAATAGTCAATTTGAATAAGGAACAAATGTGTTATAAAACGTTCAATGGTCGGTGGCGGGCAGGGCACACTGGGCAGGGAGCGAGGAGCGAGGAGCGAGGAGGGAGCATCAGCTGTGTGCCAAGTTCATTAGTGGTGAGTGGTCCCGGGTTGGTTGGTTGCCAATGTGCCGTGGAGATGCATCAGCCGACGCGACGGCTCTTTGAGCTCGCCGCTTCTTACATTAGGTACCTACATGTGGTGTGCTGAGCCACTTGAAGCTGACACCAACTTGCTCCTACGCATTAACAAATCTATATCTAATCAAATCAATAACAGCGAAATACCACTCCCTGGTTAGTCTCACAAATGCTTGAAATTTGGCAGTGGATTACTTATAAGGAGTAAGTATCCGCTAAGAAAGGATTTTTGATAATTCAAACCCTAAAACTGCCTAAAAGGTTCCCTCGCGAACGCGGAGAAAACTGTGGGGAATAACTAGTTAACTTAAGATACTAGCTTCTATTAGTAAAATTCTTCCCCTCAACTTAAGCCGCGTTCCCGAGTTTTCCTGAATAAACTTTTCTCCGTGAGCAGCGTGTAGCGTAGCGACACCTATCAGCATTACAGAACAATGTTTGCACAACTTAATCTAATTAATTGAAAATAAAATAAATAGATTTTCTATTCAAATGGCCCTTTGCAGCCACTTATAAATAATAATCTATGCACGTTTCGGAAGGTTGCTTTTGCTGAAAAGAGCCAGCAATGTACTCAGCAATTTACTCTTTTCAAAAACAACTTAGACAACAATAATTATTTATCTAGTCTCACTGACAATATTCACGTGTTATAAATTATGAGTGCATTAATGATAACAAAATTGCACAGGCTAGCCGCTAGCCCTCCCCCCCCCCCCACAAGCAGCGTTTGTTCACTATAATAGTACAGATACTCGTAATAGATGGCGACACAGAATCTACACCGCGCTGCCACAGTATAGTAAATTAAACAGTATTTAGTCCCGTCAGTGTTGTTCAAATAATTACCTACGTCCGCTCGGTAGATAAACACGCATTAAAACTGCCTACTTACTGTGTCTCTTGGATTATGTTTTCATATTATCTTTTCATAAAAGTATTAACTGTAAAAAAAATGTAAGATTTCATTATTTTTATTTTATTTCTTGATTTTAAAGCGATTGCAGTATGAAATGAATGGATATTTCTTTTAATAGGTATGTATTATGTTTATTCTCCAGGAAGTAATATAATTCTTCATTAGTTATAAATTAGCTAAGTACACACATAGAAATATTTGGGCCAAGTTTGAAATATAATATGAAAAGCCTTTTTATTGAACTTCAGAATGTAAAATAATCATTGAAACATTCTGTTAGTCGATGTCTCTGTGATCGAGTGCCCCGCCGACCCGCCGACCCGCCGACCCGCGGACCCGCCGACCCGCCGACCTGCCTGCCTGAGCCTCACTTGTATGTGGTATAAAAATTATAACGTAAAATTGTATCTTCAAGCATCTTTGCTTTCGACATAATGCATGATTTTAACGCGTGTTTTGAGAATTTATATCTGTTAACTACATATTATGTAATCATTTTAATCAACAATGTATTCTTTCGGTTGGTTGGTGGTGGCTGGTGGTGGCTGGTGGTGGCTGGTGGTGGCTGGTGGTGGCTGGTGGTGGGTGACTGTACATGAACGTCACATCACACCCGCATCCCACACACAAGGTTACAAAGCGAAGTTAGCAGCAACATAAATGTTTAACAAAGCAAATAGTAATCTAGTTACCATATCGCCATCGCCATCGCCATCGCCATCGCCATCGCCATCGGCATCGGCCGCCAGCTGCCTCCGCTCTAGATCCAACAGATCCCACACTTTATTCAACAAAACCTAAAAGAAGTTTGTTTACAATTAGTAACATACCTAAGTAATCGATTGTTAAAGGTTTTTAACCATGTTCAATTTCCCCAAAATGAGTAAAACAGTTATTTTGCCGTGACAATGTATTTATTGGATTACTGCAATAAAACTAACTAACTATAACATCACGAGATTTCCCTTTTTTTCTACGTTTCACTAAAAAAACTTTTTTGGATTATCCATGAGAGAAGTTAAGAAGTAAATATGTACTTGTACCCATTGAGTAATAATCGAGATCAAGTGATGGATCGAGTGATTGTTTCATTGAGTTGTTCCAGTTGTTATCTGAGCGTGTGAGTGCGTGCGACGTGACGTGACATTGTGCGCTCGTTAACATCTTTTATATTGGATTAAATGTCTTTGCTAACATCCAATATAGAAAAAGGATACAATAATTTCCACAGCTGCCAAATTAGTCGCATTCCTTATTTTCAACGTAAACACATTGATGATAAAATTAGATAACTGAAACTTTTCCAACACCATTATTTAGCTTAAAAAACCAACTGTAAAAAGTAAATAGAGCTTTTTATTAACCGAATCTAATAACTTACATAGATAATTATAATGACTCTGTGTTAATGACGGTACCTACATTTATAATTTATTCTGTCATACTAGGCGATGATAGCTCAGTGGTAAGTGACGTCGAATACCGCGACGAAGGTCGTGGGTTTGAATCCTACAATGGGCTTGAGCTTTCGGTGAAGGAAAATATCGTGACCATAGCACGGTGGTAGGGTACTTTGTAGTACCCGACTAGCTGGCTACCACCCTCAAGTTGAAAATCTGTCGCCAAGCACCTATCGGTGTGTTCCGACAGCTGCACTTGGGATCCAGTTCCCATCTAGGCTTTGTGTGCTTACCACCTTCGGACACATCATCACTTACCATGGTGAGATTGTGGTCAAACACAAGCTTATACAGAATAAAAAAAAAAAAAAATACGTTGGTCACTCTATTGGAGCGTTAGAGTTCCGTACCCAAAGGTGCCAACGGTACTGTGTCGGCGGAGGAATTTGGAGATAGCTACCTCATACTGCTTGCCTCCACTCCATGTAGTCCATGAAGAGTAGAGAAGTGCACGAATGTTGAGTACCTACTCGCGTCTCACCGCTCACGTTATCTGATCTGATCCACTCACTATGTATGTATGCAAATGTATGCGGCCGAGACACGCGCCGCGCCGGTAGGGATGGGGGGGGGGGTGGTCCTGCCAGGTGCCAGGTGCCAGGTATCCTCATCCCGGTACTCTGCATTGTTTAGAAGAAAGACTCGAATGATGTTGGGTTTGATAACTGTAGGTACGCACTTATCACAGATTACGCAGATAACACATTTTAGATAAGACAGACTGGAAACATGTGAAGCTGGATCGCATTTTCAGTAAACACGTTTATTGTTATTATGTACAAGAAAGAATTCAATGAAATAATGAAATTCAAGTGAAAAAGAAGACTCTTAAAGTTGTAGCTACTTTTATGGCGGTAATCCAATACAATATACATTTTATCGCAGTATCATGGTTTTACTAATTTCTGTTAGTAACGATTCTGTTACAGATTGTATAAATGTAAACAAACTAATTTCACATTTCATATTATATTATACTCGCATAAGTATGGTATTCACCAACTTACTTTCAAAAATTGATAAGTAGACAAAACACAGCTGACATTTGACCAGCATCATCACATCCAGAAGATACACAATCAGTGACAAAATATGGCCTTACCGAATGTCTACCCACTCGAACATTTGAATGGTCTTTTAATCTAGTAGCATTCGAACGCTCCGACGGTAAACATGCCTCAGATATTTTGGCTAGCAGGTATGAGTCGTTAAATTTTATTGTCATGCATCCAGCTAATAGTTTTAACATTTGATCATCCAGCGCCCATCCATAACGTGGTGGGTGGAAAACAACATGTTTTTATGTGAAATCAATCCGGCTCAAATGGTACCTACCCTACACTCGCTTATACAGGGACACGACACGACACGAGCTCGAGGCGAGGCGAGGCGAGGTGTAGCGATGGATTCACGGTGCTCAGTGTTCCATACTAATGGGTTCCATACACGTCACATGATAATTAAGTTGGCAACATTACAGTACAGTGCGTGCAGTATCGCACGGCGGATAGGCAGTAGGTACTGCAGTAGGGTAGGGATAGAGAGCTCCGAGCGGAGTCAGCAGTCAACAGTCAGCAGTCAGCAGCCGAGATAGCAACTATTCGTGCTGTAATCGCTCGTTCGTACCCACCCAGCTGATTTGGTGCCATATTGAAACGTGAGTAGAAGCCATAATAACTGACGCAGACTGCCGCTCTGTGCCGCCGCCGCCGTGCTGCCGCCGTGCTGCCGCCGCAACCGCACGCAACTCCTAGTGTCTCGGTGGAGTTGGTTTGACATAAATACCTACCCTAATTATAAATGCGAAAGTTTGTATGTTGGTCACCACTTATCTCCTAGATTATCTTGTGTGACTTATTGAGTTACGAGTGCATTTGCATTTTTTTGAGGTTTTCATCCAATGTGTCTAAGCCATTATCAAAAAATTAAAAAGCTATGAAGTTGTTCCACACGAGCCGCGCCATCATTTATGAATGAGATGGTCCACATACACACACAAACGACACGCACACACGCATCGGGTGTAATAGTGAATATTTAGTATACTGTATGTGTGCGTGCGTCATGTCATTATTCACCATTACATAACATTGTTTACGTCACGTGACGAGCTCGCGGTGCCGATGCCGAGACGATGCCGAGACGGTGCCGAAACGGTGCGGGTGTGGTGCTGGTGCCGACTGTGTTTGTGGTACCTTCCTACCTACCTACCTACCCTCATGATACCACTCTACCTCCCACCTCTATGGTCTTTTTTTTTATTCTCGATAGGCTTGTGTGAGATTGTGGTCAACACAATCTCACCATTGTAAGTGATGATGTGGCCGAAGATGGTAAGCACACAAAGCCTAGATGGGAACTGACTCTCAAGTGCAGCTGTCGGAACACACCGATAGGTGATTTTCAACTTGAGGGTGGTAGCCAGCCAGTCGGGTACTACAAAGTACCCTACCACCGTGCTATGGTTTCCTAACGATGTTTTACTTCACCGAAAGCTCAAGCTGCCGCGATATTCGACGTCACTTACCTAGAAGGTCTAGACTAGAAGGGGCATGTAACCCGTTTACTGTCTAGAGCAGGAAGACTAGAAGGGGCATGTAACCCGTTTACTGTCTAGAGCAGGAAGACTAGAAGGGGCATGTAACCCGTTTACTGTCTAGAGCAGGAAGACTAGAAGGGGCATGTAACCCGTTTACTGTCTAGAGCAGGAAGACTAGAAGGGGCATGTAACCCGTTTACTGTCTAGAGCAGGAAGACTAGAAGGGGCATGTAACCCGTTTACTGTCTAGAGCAGGAAGACTAGAAGGGGCATGTAACCCGTTTACTGTCTAGAGCAGGAAGACTAGAAAGGGCATGCACTGTCTAGAGCTCATCGATTTTATGGCACCATTTACTTGTATAAGTAAGAAGTAGGAAGACGTCGGAACTGATAATAAACATCGATTATAAATAATGGTCGTTCCAATGAGAGAGTTCCAACTATTCCATGAATGTGGACGGTCTGCTCTATGCTCTATGCTCTATGGCGTGCATGGAACATGAGGCACGGCACGGGGCGGCGCGGCGCGACTCTACACTCTCACTCTAGGGCTGTCACTTCAACATGATGTTACTTAATTACAGTTTTTAATAATTCTATGTGGGTACTTTGAATTTTGAATCTTCATTAGGTAGTCGTGAGCAAAATAATTTTAGACCTTATTTTAAAATGCTTCAAATTAATTAAAAAAGCATCACTATAATAATGTAAGATATCGGATGACTATTACATGACTTGCGTGTGGCAACCCTGTGCTCGAGGCGGCTAGCTAGGCGGCTGGCACGGGCACGGCACGACCCGCGCCAACCCTACGCACGCCTCCTAGGCACAAAACCCGCATAAAGATTAGCAAAAAGGTTAATGCGCTATCCGAGCGCAGAGCGCCGAGCGCCGAGCGCGCATGCCGGCCGCATTGTAGTTGTGAGAGAGATGCCTATCTGTGCGCCCGCGGCTCCACCCGCCCGCGCCACGCCACTCGATCGATCGCGCCCGGACAACGTTCGATTCCCGACTAACACGTTAACGACAAACATAAAAGGAATCCCGACCGGCCCAGAATTGTATTATGTGCCTTCTATACGATCGTACCGTTCCAAATGCGTACAAATATAAAAACAATATGGCCGTATCGTATATGATCTGCGGAGTGCCCTGGCCCCTGGGTGGGTGGGAGTGCCGAATGCGGAGGCTGTAAAAGTCCTCGTAAACGTGAAATTAAAATGAAAGTGAACGTAGTAAAAAGTTGCGAAATTGTCGGTTTTAATGACTTCTAAAGAAGCCTATGAAATTCTGCGATCCATAAAATTGGGCTTACTTACTAAAATGTTTTTATTTGTGCCCCACAACATGCCGCCACATGCCGCCACATGCCGCCACATGCCGCCACATGCCGCCACATGCCGCCACATGCCGCGGCCGCGGTCGGTACAAATACTCGTATAGCGCGAGGAAATGTTCCCGCTAAACTTTATGAAAATATCAAAAGCTCCGGGAATTTTATTCGTCGGCGGTTTTAAAAAAGGGGCTTCGAAATGAATAAGAGAGAAACTTGGCGGCCGCATTAGTAATATCTGCTCGTTATTATGATGGTACCTATTATTGAATAGCTGCAGGCACCAGGCACCAGGCACCAGGCACCAGGCACCAGGCGCCAGGCACCAGGGGCATCAATCAGCATCAAGCAAAGATCAATGATATAATTAGCAGTCCCGCGGGGCGCCGGGCGCAGCGCATAGGCCTCGTCTCGTGTCGTGTCGTGTATGATCGCCTGCCTCGCCGAGGCCCGGCATGCGGCGCGAGGCATGCGGCGCGAGGTGACGAGGTGACGAGGCCGCGAGGGGATGCGCTCGCTCGCTACGGCAGCGCACGTTTCCCAGATATGTATGTATTGTATTGATAACATCAGCGAGATGCGATGCGATCACTGCGATGGAAGACAATGTGTGCTTTCTGGTACTTTACGAGGGCCATTGTTCTAATACATGCTATATTTGTTTTAAGCACGAACACGAGCGGTCTCAACACAACACAACACAACACAACACAACACAACACAACACAACGCTAGCCATGAGTTGACTCTCGCTCGAGAGCGGCTTATATGTATATCGGAGAACAAACACACCACTGTACCACAGCTCTATAATAATGTATGAAAAATATATTGGTAGGGCCATACAAATATAGAACTTGGTAAGTAGAAGTAATGCGTGATGCGTGATGCGTGATGCGCGATGCGTGATACGTGAGGAACTGAAACAAGGCCAACAACACCTTTAGCTCATTTCATTCAGGTATTGTGTTTCGATAATATCGCACATGTATGTCTGTGTGTATATTAATAAGGAAGTCTTGTGATGACCCTATCTAAAAGTTTAAACCTTTTTCATTGATTGTTCAGTAATTCAAGCATGACTGTACCTACATAATACACTCATTCAATAGAGATGGAATAAAGCCGGATAGTTTCGCGAGGTGTACATACAGCTCTCAGTCTCAGTCTCAGTCTCAGTCTCAGTCTCAGTCTCAGTCTCAGTCTCAGTCTCAGTCTCAGTCTCAGTCTCAGTCTCAGTCTCAGTCTCAGTCTCAGTCTCAGTCTCAGTCTCAGTCTCAGTCTCAGTCTCAGTCTCAGTCTCAGTCTCAGTCTCAGTCTCAGTCTCAGTCTCAGTCTCAGTCTCAGTCTCAGTCTCAGCTCAGAGCCACCAGTACTAGTAGATTGTTTATACACGCACGAAAATAACTCATTACATACATTTAAATATATATAGATATACTTACAAAGATTAATTCACGGAAACTCAGACAGACATGTCCACGCACACAAATCTTTGTCCTGCTCCTGGGTGGATATTGAACCCACGACCTCTACCATCACTGAGCTAAATATATTCTGTATCCAGTCCACGTAAGTATAACTAATAACTAAACAATTTCAAAAAGGATCCAAGCGTCTTCCAGACATAATGTTTCCACGCGTCTACTTAGAGTTTGAAGTTTAGCCTTGCCTCCGCGTCCGCTGCGTCCGTGATCCGCTTTCAACTTTATGAATGTATATAAGTACTTAGATAGCTTTCCTACCAGCACCGGCACCGGCACCGGCACCGGTATGTACTGAACATTGAACAAGTAACAACAACTCGCCCCCTCGAGCTTCGGCATGTTCCCGTCTTATTGAAACTTGTGTTACAACTTTACTTAGAGGCACACACCTGTAGATAACCTGGAATAAAACAAGATAGATTCGTTTTCACATACATGGATTCATTTAAAAATGTAGCCTACGTCCTTCAAGAGGGTTCAAAGTATCTCAAATTTCATATCATATATCATGGAGAGTTATTCAGCCGTGAAAAACTACACACAGAGAGGGGTGAGCTGCGCCGGCCGCGTCCTCCGCCTCATCGTCTTGGTGCCGCGACTCGCCCTCGCCATATGATTACAGTAATGTTTGATCCCATTTGCACACAATACAGTACATACAACTGTTAGTACACGTAGCTATGTACCCTTTCACACTCAGCCATGTACTGCAAATAGGATATCATTGGTACATTGCCGACTCAGTGACGTATGAATACGTGCTACCATATGATAGTAGGTAGACTCAACGCGGCCTAATTGCAAGCTAACCTTACTTATTATGTTCCAACTCGTCCAGTATTGTTTACGTGTTGGTTGTACAGATGCGAACAAAATCGTTATTTAGTTTTATTGTGTCGTTCCATTTTAAGAAATATAAATTCAGAAAATATAATAGTTGCATGTCCTACAGCTACAGGCAGGCAGGCAGGCAGGCAGGCAGGCAGGCAGGCAGGCAGGTAGGCAGGCAGGCAGGCAGGCAGGCAGGCAGGCAGGCAGGCAGGCAGGCAGGCAGGCAGGCAGGCAGGTTTGAATTACTCATATCTCAACCTCAAATTGACGACCAATAAAATTGTATTTATTGCTCTTGATATTGTTATTTTAGAAGCGAACCGGACTTAAGTGTTCATAAAAACATAATAATAAATATACGTAGGTACTTACTTACATGTAATACTCGTATAAGTAATATTATTACAATGAATGATATTTCATATGCCTGTTTTGTTTTACACAACAAATATTAAAGTAAACGAGGGAATTCGGAAGAAGCACATAGGAATATATCGCGCTGCAACTCATAGTCGAGCGAGACGTGTCACGACGACGTGCGTGACACCATACCAGACTGCACGAGTGCACTGGTCCTGTCTGCGTGCTGCGTGCTGCCTGCTGCGTGTTGCGTGCTGCGTGCTGCCTGCGTGCGATAACAATCGGTGACGCAACGCAAGTAGCGTCTTAACCATTGTGTATGTGACTGTACACTGTACTCCTAAAATGTATATATCGACTATTTTCCACGACACATACATCCTACAATTCACCATTAGGTACTTAATAACTGTTTTGTTCGGTCCCGTATTTTGGCAAACTGTTTGCTTCAGTAGAATAACAATGAATTTATTTTTATAAATAAATACATATCTTGAATTTGGAGTCAATAAGTGTCGACCCCACACGGCCACACCCCACCCACCATAGAGAGGTGTACCAACTCCATCCCTTTTATGAACGAGTTAGTGGATATATTACTTATAACAAAATAATAGGTGAGAGTTGTCCGACCGAAGCCGAGCACAACCGAACGTAGGTATAATAATAGGTGAGAGTTGTCCGACCGAAGCCGAGCACAACCGAACGTAGGTATAATAATAGGTGAGAGTTGTCCGACCGAAGCCGAGCACAACCGAACGTAGGTATAATAATAGGTGAGAGTTGTCCGACCGAAGCCGAGCACAACCGAACGTAGGTATAATAATAGGTGAGAGTTGTCCGACCGAAGCCGAGCACAACCGAACGTAGGTATAATAATAGGTGAGAGTTGTCCGACCGAAGCTGAGCACAACCGAACGTAGGTATAATAATAATAATAGGTGAGAGTTGTCCGACCGAAGCTGAGCACAACCGAACGTAGGTATAATAATAGGTGAGAGTTGTCCGACCGAAGCTGAGCACAACCGAACGTAGGTATAATAATAGGTGAGAGTTGTCCGACCGAAGCTGAGCACAACCGAACGTAGGTATAATAATAATAATAGGTGAGAGTTGTCCGACCGAAGCTGAGCACAACCGAACGTAGGTATAATAATAGGTGAGAGTTGTCCGACCGAAGCTGAGCACAACCGAACGTAGGTATAATAATAGGTGAGAGTTGTCCGACCGAAGCCGAGCACAACCGAACGTAGGTATAATAATAGGTGAGAGTTGTCCGACCGAAGCTGAGCACAACCGAACGTAGGTATAATAATAATAATAGGTGAGAGTTGTCCGACCGAAGCCGAGCACAACCGAACGTAGGTATAATAATAGGTGAGAGTTGTCTGACCGAAGCTGAGCACAACCGAACGTAGGTATAATAATAGGTGAGAGTTGTCCGACCGAAGCCGAGCACAACCGAACGTAGGTATAATAATAGGTGAGAGTTGTCCGACCGAAGCCGAGCACAACCGAACGTAGGTATAATAATAGGTGAGAGTTGTCCGACCGAAGCTGAGCACAACCGAACGTAGGTATAATAATAATAATAGGTGAGAGTTGTCCGACCGAAGCTGAGCACAACCGAACGTAGGTATAATAATAGGTGAGAGTTGTCCGACCGAAGCCGAGCACAACCGAACGTAGGTATAATAATAGGTGAGAGTTGTCCGACCGAAGCTGAGCACAACCGAACGTAGGTATAATAATAGGTGAGAGTTGTCCGACCGAAGCCGAGCACAACCGAACGTAGGTATAATAATAGGTGAGAGTTGTCCGACCGAAGCTGAGCACAACCGAACGTAGGTATAATAATAATAATAGGTGAGAGTTGTCCGACCGAAGCCGAGCACAACCGAACGTAGGTATAATAATAGGTGAGAGTTGTCCGACCGAAGCTGAGCACAACCGAACGTAGGTATAATAATAATAATAGGTGAGAGTTGTCCGACCGAAGCCGAGCACAACCGAACGTAGGTATAATAATAGGTGAGAGTTGTCCGACCGAAGCTGAGCACAACCGAACGTAGGTATAATAATAATAATAATAGGTGAGAGTTGTCCGACCGAAGCTGAGCACAACCGAACGTAGGTATAATAATAATAATAATAGGTGAGAGTTGTCCGACCGAAGCTGAGCACAACCGAACGTAGGTATAATAATAGGTGAGAGTTGTCCGACCGAAGCCGAGCACAACCGAACGTAGGTATAATAATAGGTGAGAGTTGTCCGACCGAAGCTGAGCACAACCGAACGTAGGTATAATAATAGGTGAGAGTTGTCCGACCGAAGCCGAGCACAACCGAACGTAGGTATAATAATAGGTGAGAGTTGTCCGACCGAAGCCGAGCACAACCGAACGTAGGTATAATAATAGGTGAGAGTTGTCCGACCGAAGCTGAGCACAACCGAACGTAGGTATAATAATAATAATAGGTGAGAGTTGTCCGACCGAAGCTGAGCACAACCGAACGTAGGTATAATAATAATAATAGGTGAGAGTTGTCCGACCGAAGCCGAGCACAACCGAACGTAGGTATAATAATAGGTGAGAGTTGTCCGACCGAAGCTGAGCACAACCGAACGTAGGTATAATAATAATAATAGGTGAGAGTTGTCCGACCGAAGCCGAGCACAACCGAACGTAGGTATAATAATAGGTGAGAGTTGTCCGACCGAAGCTGAGCACAACCGAACGTAGGTATAATAATAGGTGAGAGTTGTCCGACCGAAGCTGAGCACAACCGAACGTAGGTATAATAATAATAATAATAGGTGAGAGTTGTCCGACCGAAGCTGAGCACAACCGAACGTAGGTATAATAATAATAATAATAGGTGAGAGTTGTCCGACCGAAGCTGAGCACAACCGAACGTAGGTATAATAATAGGTGAGAGTTGTCCGACCGAAGCCGAGCACAACCGAACGTAGGTATAATAATAGGTGAGAGTTGTCCGACCGAAGCTGAGCACAACCGAACGTAGGTATAATAATAGGTGAGAGTTGTCCGACCGAAGCCGAGCACAACCGAACGTAGGTATAATAATAGGTGAGAGTTGTCCGACCGAAGCCGAGCACAACCGAACGTAGGTATAATAATAGGTGAGAGTTGTCCGACCGAAGCTGAGCACAACCGAACGTAGGTATAATAATAATAATAGGTGAGAGTTGTCCGACCGAAGCTGAGCACAACCGAACGTAGGTATAATAATAATAATAGGTGAGAGTTGTCCGACCGAAGCTGAGCACAACCGAACGTAGGTATAATAATAATAATAGGTGAGAGTTGTCCGACCGAAGCTGAGCACAACCGAACGTAGGTATAATAATAATAATAGGTGAGAGTTGTCCGACCGAAGCTGAGCACAACCGAACGTAGGTATAATAATAATAATAGGTGAGAGTTGTCCGACCGAAGCTGAGCACAACCGAACGTAGGGGACGTAGGTATACACGATATAAGAGGTAAAGTTTATAAGTTGGTAAGTTTGTATATGTAATGTACTCGTCGTCTCCGAAACTGCTGATCTAATTCTGAAAGTTCTTTCACTAATAGTAAGGTAGAGGTACATTAGACTGAGTGCTATTGACTATTTACTATCTCGATAACGCATATAATATGGCGGAGCGTGTATTGTATTACTCTACTCTACTCTACTGTAGTACAGATAGTTGTGTGTGGTGTAGCGGGCGGGTGCGGCGGTGCGGCGGTGCGGCGGCGGCTGCAGCGATTGTTAGCGCGGGGTCTCGGGTTACGTTCCTGGAGTGATCAGATACTCGACGTCGGGTTTTTTATCCCTTTCCTGAATATTGTAGGGTCGACCGACAATCGATGAAGAAGCAGATGGTCATTTGATGCTTCAGAGTCAATGATGAAATTGTTCTACTAGCTCTAGCTAGTTCTGTTGTCAAGTAGGTAGCTAGAGATTCATGAAACTCATAGAATATAAGATATTACTGAGTCATGTCATAGACAGATGTCACGGTACAGTAGGTATGGAGGAGCGAGGTGGTCCAGACTAGACTCCTCTGATCAGTCCGGCTAGGTCGCTAGGTCGCTGATAAGTACATAATGAAATGAAATGTTTATTCACCCAAATAGGCCTTCGCAGGCACTTATGAACAGACAGACTCTAATACACGGTTCGAAAGGTTGCTTTTGCCGAGAAGAGCGGCTCTTCTCAGCCGAGTCGGCAATAAAAACTCAGCAATTACTAATTTCAAAACAAACAGAATGATTACATTTAAGATATGTCCTGCAAGAGCGAGAGCTACAGTCAAGCATTGTCGTCTTTTAAATAAACGATACGAAACATTCCATTATTAATAAGTACCTACTTGTGTACTTATAGGCTAATTCAAAAGTGCAGGAGTTACTTATGATTTATTAATTAAAAAAGCATTGTTATTAAGTATAGAAGCGTACACCAAGTCACCATGTACATTATGTGAGGCTGACATTTAAATAGTGTGTCGGTGTTGCTAGTAACGCCATCTATCCACGAGTCGAGTTAACTTTATCATGTGTGCTGTGATGTTTATTATAGATGTCGCTACAGTAACGAAACGAGTAGTACGTTAAGCCTGGACTAGGCTAGATAATACATATAAACATAAAGTTACAGAGGTCTAGTCTAGCTAGGTTCCTAATTTGTAACTAAATAGGCAGAGGAGAGAGCGAGTCACTAATAGAAACAAACACCTACCTACCGTGCTGGTAAGTACCTGGGATTATCATTAGCATCATTTACAATGGTAGTACCTACAGTACAGCATATAGTTAACCTGTCTGTGGATACAAGAAGCAATCAAATGGAGGCCCTATTGTTACCTTTCAGTAAGTTTAGTCCGTGTAAGGTTCGCGGCCCGCGGCCGCGGCGGTTAGTACTTAGTTGAAACTTCACCTGCACTTTAACCACAGAAGACGAACTTTAACTTTGTTCCGACCGGACCGACACCGACCCCGACAGTCCGAGAGCACATCAAACCTCTTAAAAGTTCATGCTCTCATTAAACCCTTTAAAAATACGATAAGTCGAAAGCGTTCAATCATTTCAATAAAATTGAACGCTGAATAATTCTGTTGGATTTAAATTTAAAATGGTCGCTCGAATTTGTTTTCGAAGGTTCGAAATATGAATTTGATTGTACTGAATCGAGAATTCATGAGGTACAATAGTATACGAGGGTGTGCACGAGAGAGACAGCACAGCTGGCAGCTGGCAGCTGGCAGCAGACTTGCCTGGCATTGATCACGAGACCGACGCCGCGAGACGTCGCTAGTGTTTCACATTGTTGTAGAGCTCTTTCACTTTATCTTAATTAACATTATAGTTTTAATTAGTCTGTAAGAAAATCGGCTGTTGGTCTTCCTTAAAATAAATAACAGAGTAGCCTGTACCCCGCTGTACTCGTACCCTACTGCACCCCGCTGTACCCTAGTGTAGTGTGATGATGGTGTCCTAACACGGCTACTCTTGTATCATTAACTTATAGTAAAGTTGTTGTATGTAGTGTATGTATAGTATGTAGGAGTAGCACCCCGCTGTACCCTAGTGTAGTGTGATGATGGTGTCCTAACACGGCTACTCTTGTATCATTAACTTATAGTAAAGTTGTTGTATGTAGTGTATGTATAGTATGTAGGAGTAGCACCCCGCTGTACCCTAGTGTAGTGTGATGATGGTGTCCTAACACGGCTACTCTTGTATCATTAACTTATAGTAAAGTTGTTGTATGTAGTGTATGTATAGTATGTAGGAGTAGCACCCCGCTGTACCCTAGTGTAGTGTGATGATGGTGTCCTAACACGGCTACTCTTGTATCATTAACTTATAGTATGTAGGTATATAAAGTTTCGCAGCTCGTTCGTTACCTTCTTAGTAAAGGCACGTCGGTGGCTATTTACCAACAAAGTTTTCCCGGTTTCACCCGCGATTTCGTATGATTTTCGCAACTTAGCGTGATGTTATATAGCCTTCCTTGATAAATGGGCTATCCGACACTCAAATATCTGTTTAATTCTAACCTGTTCCTGAGATTAGCGCGTTCAAACAAACAAACCAGATGTTTTGAATGCGACGCGCTCTCCAAACTCAAATTAATATTCTATTAGATGTTTTTATATTGCAGAAGTAGGTTATTATTATTATTATTTCAACTCGGAAAATACCGTTCTAAAACTGCTGTTGGATAGATGTCCTAATAAATAAACTAAATAAACGTTGGATTCATTAACGAGTGTTACTTTTACCGTGTACATCAAGTACCTACACTACACCTACTGTACATACATATGTACAACGATTAGTCTATTTATATTTGGAAGTACTTAGGTAGGTACCCAACTAGTACCTACATCATACCAGGAAAATGAGCATTTACCTACGCGTAGAGGTGAAGCCGACTCGACTCCGTCAATATTTTATCTAAATTGGTCACATCACATATTAGCACCTAGTACCTATTGTCCAAGATAACCGACACTAACCGGCACCGGCACCGGCACCGGCACCGGCATCGGCACCGGCTCAAGCTAATATATGCTAAAAGCTTTGTCGCACATTATTTTTTTATATTTAGAAAACTAGGCTTTAGTGTGTACCTATATACTTTACATTGTGACGCTCCCCCATGTGTAACATCGTGTCATGTTTGGATTGGACCATAGATAGGTATGGTAGGTGCCGGCCGGTGTGTGAGTGTGACGTCTAAACGATTAAAGACATGCTGATTGTGCAGTTCCACTGCTTCACTCGCAAGCACTAGAACTGCACAACCAGCATGTCTTTAGTCATTCCACAATCCACATCCACATCACGGAGGTGAGGAGACATATTGTGGTTCAGTTAGTAAGGTGCGGGCGCGGCATTGTTCCTACGAGAAGCACGTGGCTCCGTGGCTCGTATGTATGTGCACCCTGCACCGTGCATCGTGGATCGTGCGTGTCGGGTGTTAGCGAGACGAGCGTCGCCGAGGTCACCCGAGGTCACCCGAGGTGGTCGGTCAGGTCGGTGCTAACAGGCTCCAGGGGCCGCGGCCGTCCGCGTCGCCGTCGTCTCACATTTTAACAAGTTTGTTAGTGTGTTGAGAGGAATGGCCGGGTGCGTGTGGCTCAAGTAATTTGAGTTGTTAGCGAGATAAATAAATGTAGGTACCTACCCAATGAT
This sequence comes from Ochropacha duplaris, assembly GCA_951361185.1. Lineage (NCBI taxonomy): Eukaryota > Metazoa > Arthropoda > Insecta > Lepidoptera > Drepanidae > Ochropacha > Ochropacha duplaris. The sequence goes on along the minus strand of OX592707.1, from coordinate 19,094 downwards.
GTTATAAGTAAAAAGTGTAGATAGGTTATAAGCGGTAGTTTATAACAAAAAGACAACTTTGACCTGTGTCGCGTCTTCGGTTTGAACGGATCAACTTCACGTAGGTACCGAGCGCAATTAGTTCTCAAGTGCAGCTTTCGGAACAAAACGGTAGGTAAAATGTAGAGCGAACGGTAGGCTTGAGAGCGAAATTGAGAGCTAGTTGCTTTCGTGTAGGTATATTTGGCAACTTAAGTAAGACAGGTAACCGTTACCTCGTAAACTGTTACTTTAAGAAGAAACAAAATGTTTCGCAAGAGAAGATAATTAGAGATATTTCCTATTACCTACTTTCTTGGTATTTACTAAAACACTCATTTCGTTAAAACAACTTGAACATCTTTGTGAAAGTTGTACAAGAAAGTGTTGATAAGTAGATCCATTTATCAATTTAATGCCGTTTATGGATTTTTTCTGGTCGGCAGCTGCCAACCCTATCCTCAGGAGAACTGGCACGGATATAGAGCCGGAGCCAGATGTCGGCAAGATGTGGCTTGCGGTCGCATCTGATGTGATGTGAGCGCTCCGATCGACGCTCGGTAGTCGGTACGCTCTCATTCGGAATACATTCTGCAACGTTATAGTATTAACAGACGTTCGAACTTGGTACGGGCCGGACAGCGGACTTGTACGGCGGACCAAATCCGCTAGTCACAACAGACGTAGCTAGCTACATATCAGTAATCTGTGAACAGACGGCCGGATCTCGCAGTAGCCGCGTGGCGTGTGCACAGTTCAGACGTCATGCCTCCGACGTTATCCAAGCGCGCTGAAATTGCGATTGATGTTGCGGCAACAGTAATGCCGCTACAAACCTCACTAAAAAAAAAGGAGTGGGCAAAAACGTATTTAAAATACGTGTGGTGTCGTGGGACACCGGATAGGAACGAAGTTTTATAAAAAAAAATTTTTCAAGTTATATTCGATAAAGAAAATGTGCAGCTGTCAGCTCCTTTTTTTTTGGAAATACGTACTTAAATAGATAATTACCTACACCATGTCACAGGACAAACAGACATCTTCATAGACACATGTCTGTCCTGGATGGGAATCGAACCCACGACCTTTTTTTTTTAAATACATACTTGAATAGATTATTACCTACATACAACCCAGTCACAGGACAAACAGATATCTTCATACACGCCTGTCCTGGATGGGAATCGAACCCACGACAATTTTATTTTGTAAATGCATATTTAAATAGATTATTACCTACAACCACGAACAAGTAATCAGGACAAACAGACATCTTCATACACACATATCTGTCCTCGATGGGAATCGAACCCACGTCCTTTTTTTTCCGCCATAGTGCATTAACGCACGTGCTACCTCCAGAACGTTTCGATCGTGACTGCCGTGCGTTTGTCCGGTCCGAGCGTACAGACGCGCGGATTTGGTACGGAGCGGACCAAATACGACGCTTAAACCATCGGACCGGACCGAACACGAAATAATAATAATTATGTTCGACAGACAACTCTCCAGACGAACGGCTATGGTACGGAGCGTACCGAATCCGCTGTCCAGCCCGTACCAAGTTCGAACGTCTGTTAATACTATTAGGCACCAAATGTTCAATCGAATGTAATTCCTCGCAGGACACTCGGTTCGGTACCTACTGACTGGCTACCGTCTATCGCTCCACCACACACCACACACCACACACCACACACCACGACGACGTGACGACGAGCACGACCGCGCTCGCTCGGGCTCGTGGGCTGCGCCCTGCCACGGGCCCGGTGCCCCTTCCATTAACTCCATTACATTTTTGACATGACTAGCTCGCTCGCTGCACACACACTATCTGCAACTGAAAAAGCTCTTACACACCTCGACTTAGAGTTTAATTTTGTACAAATGAAGTCGACCAGTTAAATGTATTGCGTTCAACACGCGGCAGTTAAGCATCTAACTTTTTGCTCGACTAATGAAATTTGATACGCTTTTAAGAGATGATTTCTCGATGGATGTTTCGAGTGTTTCTTATTAACGACCCGCAATTTGGTATTACGTGTTTATTTTAGTTGTGTAGATAGGTAGGTATCAGCAGACGGTTCGCCTTTCTCATCGTTCGTCAACGTGACTCAGCTCCGAGCACTATAGTCGACCGTCTGGTGGTCTGACCGACGACCGATCGACACCGTCGCCGTCGCCGCGTCTCATAAGTGTTCAGTAAATTGACATAGATCATCGATCACAAATAAATTAGGAAAGCTGAATAAATCACACTTTATTATAAGAGATTGAGTTGTCAAGTACTTAGCTACAATTAACAAATATACCTACATACATACATACATAGATAGGTAAATACCTGCCCAATTACCTACTTAGTGCTTAGGTACTCACTTGCAACACTGCAAAAACAAAATTGCCTCGCTGAGTTTGTTGCCGCCGCCGGAGTGTTCGTCAGTTATGAACGGGTGGTAGAGTTCATAGTGCCTTACCTTACCAACGGGCAGGGACTCGACCATCGACTCAATAACTCTCGGACTCAACTCAATAAATGAGCTTTGATTTTGATTGACTTTTATTTTACAGCTTTCAAAGTGAATAAACTACTATTTATAAAGTAAATTAATGCAATATTTTTGTTTAGCAAAGCTAATCTGTAAGAACGTTTGTGTATCTCGAATCTTGAGCTGAATCTTAAGTCAGATATCAATTTGTCATTCTGTAAACTTGGAATGACACTTCACAAGTAGGTACGTACCAAATGTTTATAGGATGCCAAATGAAGGTCGCGTGAGTTCGCTTTCGATGTGAGCTCGCTCGCCTGAGTGACACTCGACATCGAAGCATTGATTTCAGTCACTGCATCGCCGTAAAGCTATTTAACAGCATTCATGTAGGTAGGTAGGTACACTAACTAATTGAGGTAGGTACACTATGGTAGGGGAGGCGAATAGGGGATTTCGGGATTTACTCGAGCGCGGCAGATTAACATAAGGGGGGCAACCTTGCACCTTGTGAAGTACTGACCAAACCAAATCTGAGCCCTCTATGTAGTGTCGAACGCCTAGGGTAGCCCGTCAGATTAGTAAAAACAATTTTTCCGTTATCAGACGGACGTGGCGCGACTACCCTATTAATATCTGACGCGCTCGAGTATTTCTTGGTGACTGTTTTTTTTTACATTTTTGAAACCCTGTAGACGCTCCCCTCACCGCTGAAGGGGAAAATATCACATAACCTTTTTTTCTTTATTCCACCTAATCTTCAAATTCCAGTAGGTCCTAAAGACGCTCGAGTAACTACAAATTTAGCATCATTGCCTCCCCTACTACTTACCTACCAACTAGGTATCTAAATATCCTGTGATAGGTACTTGGTAGCCTAGCAAGTCGGACGCGGCGGGTACTTATATTACTTATGGTGAGTGAGTGCAGTCTAGCCTACCTACACTACGGAGACCGGAGACCGGTCGGCGTCCCTGGACCTGGGTGTCTGTCTGGAGTGTTGCACTGTGCACTGCACACGTCACGTGACGAGACCGAGACCGTCACCGAGACACAGTACACAGTGCAGTGCAGTGCATGCTCCATCTATACCTACATAGTACCTAATACAATGATTTCCTTAGACATCACCACAACTGTCATCCTCGCATCGCATCTAATGCTGACACCTGGAAGCATGTCGAGTGGACACCTCTATCTGATATCGCATCTAATGCTGACACCTGGAAGCATGTCGAGTGGACACCTCTATCTGATATCGCATCTAATGCTGACACCTGGAAGCATGTCGAGTGGACACCTCTATCTGATATCGCATCTAATGCTGACACCTGGAAGCATGTCGAGTGGACACCTCTATCTGATATCGCATCTAATGCTGACACCTGGAAGCATGTCGAGTGGACACCTCTATCTGATATCGCATCTAATGCTGACACCTGGAAGCATGACGAGTGGACACCTCTATCTGATATCGCATCTAATGCTGACACCTGGAAGCATGTCGAGTGGACACCTCTATCTGATATCGCATCTAATGCTGACACCTGGAAGCATGTCGAGTGGACACCTCTATCTGATATCGCATCTAATGCTGACACCTGGAAGCATGTCGAGTGGACACCTCTATCTGATATCGCATCTAATGCTGACACCTGGAAGCATGTCGAGTGGACACCTCTATCTGATATCGCATCTAATGCTGACACCTGGAAGCATGTCGAGTGGACACCTCTATCTGATATCGCATCTAATGCTGACACCTGGAAGCATGTCGAGTGGACACCTCTATCTAATATCGCATCTAATGCTGACACCTGGAAGCATGTCGAGTGGACACCTCTATCTGATATCGCATCTAATGCTGACACCTGGAAGCATGTCGAGTGGACACCTCTATCTGATATCGCATCTAATGCTGACACCTGGAAGCATGTCGAGTGGACACCTCTATCTGATATCGCATCTAATGCTGACACCTGGAAGCATGTCGAGTGGACACCTCTATCTAATATCGCATCTAATGCTGACACCTGGAAGCATGACGAGTGGACACCTCTATCTGATATCGCATCTAATGCTGACACCTGGAAGCATGTCGAGTGGACACCTCTATCTGATATCGCATCTAATGCTGACACCTGGAAGCATGTCGAGTGGACACCTCTATCTGATATCGCATCTAATGCTGACACCTGGAAGCATGTCGAGTGGACACCTCTATCTGATATCGCATCTAATGCTGACACCTGGAAGCATGTCGAGTGGACACCTCTATCTGATATCGCATCTAATGCTGACACCTGGAAGCATGTCGAGTGGACACCTCTATCTGATATCGCATCTAATGCTGACACCTGGAAGCATGACGAGTGGACACCTCTATCTGATATCGCATCTAATGCTGACACCTGGAAGCATGTCGAGTGGACACCTCTATCTGATATCGCATCTAATGCTGACACCTGGAAGCATGTCGAGTGGACACCTCTATCTGATATCGCATCTAATGCTGACACCTGGAAGCATGTCGAGTGGACACCTCTATCTGATATCGCATCTAATGCTGACACCTGGAAGCATGTCGAGTGGACACCTCTATCTGATATCGCATCTAATGCTGACACCTGGAAGCATGTCGAGTGGACACCTCTATCTGATATCGCATCTAATGCTGACACCTGGAAGCATGTCGAGTGGACACCTCTATCTGATATCGCATCTAATGCTGACACCTGGAAGCATGTCGAGTGGACACCTCTATCTGATATCGCATCTAATGCTGACACCTGGAAGCATGTCGAGTGGACACCTCTATCTAATATCGCATCTAATGCTGACACCTGGAAGCATGACGAGTGGACACCTCTATCTGATATCGCATCTAATGCTGACACCTGGAAGCATGTCGAGTGGACACCTCTATCTGATATCGCATCTAATGCTGACACCTGGAAGCATGTCGAGTGGACACCTCTATCTGATATCGCATCTAATGCTGACACCTGGAAGCATGTCGAGTGGACACCTCTATCTGATATCGCATCTAATGCTGACACCTGGAAGCATGTCGAGTGGACACCTCTATCTGATATCGCATCTAATGCTGACACCTGGAAGCATGTCGAGTGGACACCTCTATCTGATATCGCATCTAATGCTGACACCTGGAAGCATGTCGAGTGGACACCTCTATCTGATATCGCATCTAATGCTGACACCTGGAAGCATGTCGAGTGGACACCTCTATCTGATATCGCATCTAATGCTGACACCTGGAAGCATGTCGAGTGGACACCTCTATCTGATATCGCATCTAATGCTGACACCTGGAAGCATGTCGAGTGGACACCTCTATCTGATATCGCATCTAATGCTGACACCTGGAAGCATGTCGAGTGGACACCTCTATCTGATATCGCATCTAATGCTGACACCTGGAAGCATGTCGAGTGGACACCTCTATCTGATATCGCATCTAATGCTGACACCTGGAAGCATGTCGAGTGGACACCTCTATCTGATATCGCATCTAATGCTGACACCTGGAAGCATGTCGAGTGGACACCTCTATCTGATATCGCATCTAATGCTGACACCTGGAAGCATGTCGAGTGGACACCTCTATCTGATATCGCATCTAATGCTGACACCTGGAAGCATGACGAGTGGACACCTCTATCTGATATCGCATCTAATGCTGACACCTGGAAGCATGTCGAGTGGACACCTCTATCTGATATCGCATCTAATGCTGACACCTGGAAGCATGTCGAGTGGACACCTCTATCTGATATCGCATCTAATGCTGACACCTGGAAGCATGTCGAGTGGACACCTCTATCTGATATCGCATCTAATGCTGACACCTGGAAGCATGTCGAGTGGACACCTCTATCTGATATCGCATCTAATGCTGACACCTGGAAGCATGTCGAGTGGACACCTCTATCTGATATCGCATCTAATGCTGACACCTGGAAGCATGTCGAGTGGACACCTCTATCTGATATCGCATCTAATGCTGACACCTGGAAGCATGTCGAGTGGACACCTCTATCTGATATCGCATCTAATGCTGACACCTGGAAGCATGACGAGTGGACACCTCTATCTGATATCGCATCTAATGCTGACACCTGGAAGCATGTCGAGTGGACACCTCTATCTGATATCGCATCTAATGCTGACACCTGGAAGCATGTCGAGTGGACACCTCTATCTGATATCGCATCTAATGCTGACACCTGGAAGCATGTCGAGTGGACACCTCTATCTGATATCGCATCTAATGCTGACACCTGGAAGCATGTCGAGTGGACACCTCTATCTGATATCGCATCTAATGCTGACACCTGGAAGCATGTCGAGTGGACACCTCTATCTGATATCGCATCTAATGCTGACACCTGGAAGCATGTCGAGTGGACACCTCTATCTGATATCGCATCTAATGCTGACACCTGGAAGCATGTCGAGTGGACACCTCTATCTGATATCGCATCTAATGCTGACACCTGGAAGCATGTCGAGTGGACACCTCTATCTGATATCGCATCTAATGCTGACACCTGGAAGCATGTCGAGTGGACACCTCTATCTGATATCGCATCTAATGCTGACACCTGGAAGCATGTCGAGTGGACACCTCTATCTGATATCGCATCTAATGCTGACACCTGGAAGCATGTCGAGTGGACACCTCTATCTGATATCGCATCTAATGCTGACACCTGGAAGCATGTCGAGTGGACACCTCTATCTGATATCGCATCTAATGCTGACACCTGGAAGCATGTCGAGTGGACACCTCTATCTGATATCGCATCTAATGCTGACACCTGGAAGCATGTCGAGTGGACACCTCTATCTGATATCGCATCTAATGCTGACACCTGGAAGCATGTCGAGTGGACACCTCTATCTGATATCGCATCTAATGCTGACACCTGGAAGCATGTCGAGTGGACACCTCTATCTGATATCGCATCTAATGCTGACACCTGGAAGCATGACGAGTGGACACCTCTATCTGATATCGCATCTAATGCTGACACCTGGAAGCATGTCGAGTGGACACCTCTATCTGATATCGCATCTAATGCTGACACCTGGAAGCATGTCGAGTGGACACCTCTATCTGATATCGCATCTAATGCTGACACCTGGAAGCATGTCGAGTGGACACCTCTATCTGATATCGCATCTAATGCTGACACCTGGAAGCATGTCGAGTGGACACCTCTATCTGATATCGCATCTAATGCTGACACCTGGAAGCATGTCGAGTGGACACCTCTATCTGATATCGCATCTAATGCTGACACCTGGAAGCATGTCGAGTGGACACCTCTATCTGATATCGCATCTAATGCTGACACCTGGAAGCATGTCGAGTGGACACCTCTATCTGATATCGCATCTAATGCTGACACCTGGAAGCATGTCGAGTGGACACCTCTATCTAATATCGCATCTAATGCTGACACCTGGAAGCATGACGAGTGGACACCTCTATCTGATATCGCATCTAATGCTGACACCTGGAAGCATGTCGAGTGGACACCTCTATCTGATATCGCATCTAATGCTGACACCTGGAAGCATGTCGAGTGGACACCTCTATCTGATATCGCATCTAATGCTGACACCTGGAAGCATGTCGAGTGGACACCTCTATCTGATATCGCATCTAATGCTGACACCTGGAAGCATGTCGAGTGGACACCTCTATCTGATATCGCATCTAATGCTGACACCTGGAAGCATGTCGAGTGGACACCTCTATCTAATATCGCATCTAATGCTGACACCTGGAAGCATGACGAGTGGACACCTCTATCTGATATCGCATCTAATGCTGACACCTGGAAGCATGTCGAGTGGACACCTCTATCTGATATCGCATCTAATGCTGACACCTGGAAGCATGTCGAGTGGACACCTCTATCTGATATCGCATCTAATGCTGACACCTGGAAGCATGTCGAGTGGACACCTCTATCTGATATCGCATCTAATGCTGACACCTGGAAGCATGTCGAGTGGACACCTCTATCTGATATCGCATCTAATGCTGACACCTGGAAGCATGACGAGTGGACACCTCTATCTGATATCGCATCTAATGCTGACACCTGGAAGCATGTCGAGTGGACACCTCTATCTGATATCGCATCTAATGCTGACACCTGGAAGCATGTCGAGTGGACACCTCTATCTGATATCGCATCTAATGCTGACACCTGGAAGCATGTCGAGTGGACACCTCTATCTGATATCGCATCTAATGCTGACACCTGGAAGCATGTCGAGTGGACACCTCTATCTGATATCGCATCTAATGCTGACACCTGGAAGCATGTCGAGTGGACACCTCTATCTGATATCGCATCTAATGCTGACACCTGGAAGCATGTCGAGTGGACACCTCTATCTGATATCGCATCTAATGCTGACACCTGGAAGCATGTCGAGTGGACACCTCTATCTGATATCGCATCTAATGCTGACACCTGGAAGCATGTCGAGTGGACACCTCTATCTGATATCGCATCTAATGCTGACACCTGGAAGCATGTCGAGTGGACACCTCTATCTAATATCGCATCTAATGCTGACACCTGGAAGCATGACGAGTGGACACCTCTATCTGATATCGCATCTAATGCTGACACCTGGAAGCATGTCGAGTGGACACCTCTATCTGATATCGCATCTAATGCTGACACCTGGAAGCATGTCGAGTGGACACCTCTATCTGATATCGCATCTAATGCTGACACCTGGAAGCATGTCGAGTGGACACCTCTATCTGATATCGCATCTAATGCTGACACCTGGAAGCATGTCGAGTGGACACCTCTATCTGATATCGCATCTAATGCTGACACCTGGAAGCATGTCGAGTGGACACCTCTATCTGATATCGCATCTAATGCTGACACCTGGAAGCATGTCGAGTGGACACCTCTATCTGATATCGCATCTAATGCTGACACCTGGAAGCATGTCGAGTGGACACCTCTATCTGATATCGCATCTAATGCTGACACCTGGAAGCATGTCGAGTGGACACCTCTATCTGATATCGCATCTAATGCTGACACCTGGAAGCATGACGAGTGGACACCTCTATCTGATATCGCATCTAATGCTGACACCTGGAAGCATGTCGAGTGGACACCTCTATCTGATATCGCATCTAATGCTGACACCTGGAAGCATGTCGAGTGGACACCTCTATCTGATATCGCATCTAATGCTGACACCTGGAAGCATGTCGAGTGGACACCTCTATCTGATATCGCATCTAATGCTGACACCTGGAAGCATGTCGAGTGGACACCTCTATCTGATATCGCATCTAATGCTGACACCTGGAAGCATGTCGAGTGGACACCTCTATCTGATATCGCATCTAATGCTGACACCTGGAAGCATGTCGAGTGGACACCTCTATCTGATATCGCATCTAATGCTGACACCTGGAAGCATGTCGAGTGGACACCTCTATCTGATATCGCATCTAATGCTGACACCTGGAAGCATGTCGAGTGGACACCTCTATCTGATATCGCATCTAATGCTGACACCTGGAAGCATGTCGAGTGGACACCTCTATCTGATATCGCATCTAATGCTGACACCTGGAAGCATGTCGAGTGGACACCTCTATCTGATATCGCATCTAATGCTGACACCTGGAAGCATGTCGAGTGGACACCTCTATCTGATATCGCATCTAATGCTGACACCTGGAAGCATGTCGAGTGGACACCTCTATCTGATATCGCATCTAATGCTGACACCTGGAAGCATGTCGAGTGGACACCTCTATCTGATATCGCATCTAATGCTGACACCTGGAAGCATGTCGAGTGGACACCTCTATCTGATATCGCATCTAATGCTGACACCTGGAAGCATGTCGAGTGGACACCTCTATCTGATATCGCATCTAATGCTGACACCTGGAAGCATGTCGAGTGGACACCTCTATCTGATATCGCATCTAATGCTGACACCTGGAAGCATGTCGAGTGGACACCTCTATCTGATATCGCATCTAATGCTGACACCTGGAAGCATGTCGAGTGGACACCTCTATCTGATATCGCATCTAATGCTGACACCTGGAAGCATGTCGAGTGGACACCTCTATCTGATATCGCATCTAATGCTGACACCTGGAAGCATGTCGAGTGGACACCTCTATCTGATATCGCATCTAATGCTGACACCTGGAAGCATGTCGAGTGGACACCTCTATCTGATATCGCATCTAATGCTGACACCTGGAAGCATGTCGAGTGGACACCTCTATCTGATATCGCATCTAATGCTGACACCTGGAAGCATGTCGAGTGGACACCTCTATCTGATATCGCATCTAATGCTGACACCTGGAAGCATGTCGAGTGGACACCTCTATCTGATATCGCATCTAATGCTGACACCTGGAAGCATGTCGAGTGGACACCTCTATCTGATATCGCATCTAATGCTGACACCTGGAAGCATGTCGAGTGGACACCTCTATCTGATATCGCATCTAATGCTGACACCTGGAAGCATGTCGAGTGGACACCTCTATCTGATATCGCATCTAATGCTGACACCTGGAAGCATGTCGAGTGGACACCTCTATCTGATATCGCATCTAATGCTGACACCTGGAAGCATGTCGAGTGGACACCTCTATCTGATATCGCATCTAATGCTGACACCTGGAAGCATGTCGAGTGGACACCTCTATCTGATATCGCATCTAATGCTGACACCTGGAAGCATGTCGAGTGGACACCTCTATCTGATATCGCATCTAATGCTGACACCTGGAAGCATGTCGAGTGGACACCTCTATCTGATATCGCATCTAATGCTGACACCTGGAAGCATGTCGAGTGGACACCTCTATCTGATATCGCATCTAATGCTGACACCTGGAAGCATGTCGAGTGGACACCTCTATCTGATATCGCATCTAATGCTGACACCTGGAAGCATGTCGAGTGGACACCTCTATCTGATATCGCATCTAATGCTGACACCTGGAAGCATGTCGAGTGGACACCTCTATCTGATATCGCATCTAATGCTGACACCTGGAAGCATGTCGAGTGGACACCTCTATCTGTTATCGCATCTAATGCTGACACCTGGAAGCATGTCGAGTGGACACCTCTATCCGTCCATGATATACTCACGCTGACGCTTCAACATCATATTATTACTATCTACATACATCATCACAACTATTTATGATAAATATTTTATGACGTAAGCTTATCTTCTGTAAATATAATATTAAAACTTTTCAAGAGTCATATGAAATGGGAATGCTATACTGTGTGTGACCTCTGCGCTGAGTGCCACTACCCACTGCCCACTGCTCTGCTCCGGACGGACCCCACATTGCACTTATTTAACTGGTAAAAAGTTCGTGAACTTCGAAGAAATGAGGTTTAATAATCGACAACAAGTCCACAACGTTTTTTAATTCAGTAGACAGGTACATACAGTTACCCGCGCCGCGCCGCGCCGCGCACAGTTAGGTACATCAGCGAACTCCATATCAAGTCATCATTAACTAGAGCATTTTTTTGGAACAGGTTTGTGCAAGTAACCCCTTACTCGACTTATTTATTTATTTAACGAAGTTATATGAAACTGCTTCGGGAAAAGGATGGTACGGCCGTGCCACTTTTTTGCTCGAGACTTGGAGGGGGCACTGCCGCGCCCCCAGATTATTGCATTGTCATCGGTCCTTGATAAGTGTGCAAAGTTTCAAATCAATCCGTCGTTTGGAAAGGCGTGAAAATCACGTTCAAAGATTCCGTTACAAAGATAGAATAGATACACACCAAGCTAATAAAATGAGTGAGTGTCTATCCATTTACGTAAAGAGTAGACAGATGGTCCCGGTCGGCATCACAGACACAGACACAGACACAGACACAGACACGTGCACTAGTGTGTGTATATTACACACACTATTATGTTACCGTACATACATATGTACTTACCTATTATACATAGTATGGTATGATCATCATGTAACTACATATATATATATATATATGTAGGTACTTGTGACAACACGTGCGTGTATGCTTCAATCAAACATGTGCATTTTTCTTTATGTATGTATGTATGTATAGGGTACATCGTAAAATAAAGGTAAAAAAAACAGCGTATTAGTTTGAAGAATATAATAAGAAATTGTTAAAGACGATTTTGAGCACTTTTGTCTGTCTGCTGTCTGCACATGGTCTGCACAGTGGTGGCAGTGCACACTGCACACTGCACACCTCTGAATAACGCTGCTTCATCCAAATCGGCTGAAGGGAAGAAAAGTTATGAACTTATGATGCGAAAAGCTAGTGCAATGTAAGCACATGCGAAACTTATTTTTATTAGAAAAGCATGACAAGCGGTTAGATGCGGTGATCATGTGGAAGTTTCCAACACGCTGCCGATATAATATCTATGTGTAATTGTAATCTGTCGTCAGCCGTGGCCGAGCGCTGTAACCACGCGACGCGTCGCCTCCAGGACCTACTCGGATAATAAAGTAGAAGCTCAAGCATCTGATTAAGTAAAAAGCTATTGAACCACATGCGAGTGCTCAGTGCGACCAAGCAGAGCAATTCAAACAAACACGGAGATAAAGGTAATGTTACATACAACTTACCTACCGTACCTTCTCCAGGGGTCCCCGGAATGGAATGAGTAGTGGATGTAGGAAGGCGATCGACGCGCGCCTCGCGCCTCGCGCCTCGCGCCGGTCGCTGTAAGCAGATTATCAAGTTATCAGTGTAATACCCCACGTGACCCCACGCGACCCCACGTGACCCCACGTGACCCCACGCGACCCCACGTGACCCCACGCCGCGGCCGCGTGCATTTAGATAGCGCCTTACATTTAGATGTCCTATTTGTATCGCGGCCCTTCCTCCTCACCTCTAAGTAAGTATGTATTTGAAATAGTTTTTATACTTACTACACACTGAGACTACCTATACCTATCTCGTTCACTAACGAGTTAGTTGTGTGAACGTGTCATGTCGGGTAGGGGTAGGTAGGACCGCCGATCCTGCTCGGAGACGACGCCGCCGAGGCGCGGGCGTGCCTCGTCGCGGCCCTCCTGTCCATAGCTTAGAATTGCAGCTACGGTGCTCCCCTGCCTGTCGTAAAAGGCGACTAAACGGGGACCTTCGGGGCCGTGGGCAATCGGGGCGGGGGCCCTGAGCGCCCTGAAGCGGCCTCGAGGAGGACGATGGGTTGTAGTGGTAACAATCCATCGTGCGATAGCACAGCGAGGGTGCTGGGGGGAGGTATCGCGCTTCCCCCGGGACGGGCTAGTGCTCGGTGCTCGGTCGGTGCTCGGTCGGTGCTCGGTCGGTGCTCGGTCGGTGGTCGGTGGCTACAAATAGAATCATTTAAATACTGGACTACGATAAAAATAATAACTTTAATGAAGTAAGTTTTATCACACAAATTAGTTTATAAAGGACTGCATACGTAAATAATAATAAAATCGCTGATCATTATTCTAATTGATTTAGACTGAATTCACCTCAATGTCTGCAATTATTTTGTAAATAAATATTGAAGTTTATTAATCGGTGGTGTGAGTGTTCGGGGGACAGAACTTGTCCTCTGGGCTGGAGGGGCGGTCGTCGAAGTCCCGCTCCAACGACATGTTCATGGTCACGCCGCACCCCTGGTTCCAGCTGCAGCTGTCTCCCTCGCGCTCACCATCACCCTCATCATCGCCCTCCATCTCCGTTACTATCGCCAACACTTTACTTCGAAATGACAACTTTTGCTTGTTGCTGAACGTCTTGAGCACCGGGCCGAGGGACTTGAAGAAGTGACGATCGTCCGCCGGTAAAGCGTCTAATTCACCCCTCAAGCACTCCAGCAGCTGGGTTTGGAACGGGCTCATGGAGTCGGTATTTTGGTGAAGGGCGGGACTGGCGATGGCTGGTGGTCGTTTGGTGGAGGTCTTCTTCTTCTTGTTGCGTGTCGTGGTGGAGACAGAGGGAGAGGTGGAGGTGGAGGCGTCTACAGTGGCGGGGAGGTAGTGGGAGAGGTCGTCGGGGTGCGGAGGGGTAGCGGGCTCGTCCTGTAGCGTGGAGTCGAGGAAGGTGAGCATGTTCGCGTACTTGTAAGTATTGGCGTCCTTCGTCAACGAGTTCTGCGCCTTCATCTCCACGTAGCAGTCGCGCGCTGTCTGCCATTGCTTCTGTATTAACAGCTCTGGAAGCAAAACATCCTTTTATCATTCATCTACTATTCCCAATTCAAATCTAGACACGCGGGAGCGTGTCAAGCCGAGTTCAAGAAACAGAACTGGCGAGCCGCACCGTGTGTATTATTACACGAACCATTTGGAGCCACTTTTGACCCCCTCATAAATCAAAAACTATTTTACATAAACGTATCAAATTTGGCTCATATATTGAGACTTGCGAAATACATATGTGTTCTAAATTTCATAAGCTTATCTCAAACGGTTATTTAGATATTAATGTCCAAAATTCCTCATTTTTATCATTGACTGACCTATAGACCAAAACTCTAACCCAGTTCCAGATGACCTAGAGAGTTAAAATTTGGTATGCAGATAGGTAATTAGATGAATACAAAGGAATAAATAAAAAACTGGCAATTTTTTAATAATTAGATTCTATTATGAACGCTTAACATAAATACCTAATATTACTTAGGGTACCTACGTTATTAACTGGGATTAATTATTATTTTTATATTTAGCGCACATCAATAGTGTAAAATCATTACCTACTCATAAATAATGATAAAATAATAAGCATTTAGATTTTCGGTATATACACGACGCGCGCGCGCCGAGTGACGCCGGAGCGGCGCGGGCGGGGTGGGTGGGGCGCTATGACAACCGAATCGAACCGTTGACGCGAACGTGGCCGAGCGAGCGGCAGCCGCGCTCATCAGCGCGAGCGCCGTCTTGCTGTCCGGTTGTCTCTCGATATCTGACCTATAAGGTTGCGATTTATGCTGCGAAATTGCTAAGTTTTCTTAAGGAAAACTTATAATTTGTAGTAATATTATTATTACAATTTCTTTAATAAGTAGGTACGTACGTATAGTATTATAGTATAGGCAATAGTTTAAATAAATAATAATTTTATAGTTATAAGTAGGTAGGTGTATACACTTACCTACAAAAAGTAATGATATCCCACCAAAAACATAAATGTAAAAAAGGAGAGCCAAGTTCAATACAAAAATTATTCTCTGCTGTGGGCTTCGCCGCAAAAAGAATGGAGATCTGAGATTGAGTGCCAAGTTCTATGCAAAATCCAAATATGTAGTCTAAGGGCTAACTTGGCTGGTTTTCCCATACGAATTATATAGCCTTCGCATGTTCTAAACCTGTTACCTTTCGGTTCTTATTTTATTATTCCGAAAATTTGGCTTGCTGGTAGAAACTACCCATCGAACATAAGGCTCTTCCATGACTGTGTAAAAGTAGGTACTTAATAATAATTCGTATGGGAAAACCAGCCAAGTCAGCCCTTAGACTACATATTTGGATTTTGCATAGAACTTGGCACTCAATCTCAGATCTCCATTCTTTTTGCGGCGAAGCCTACAGCAGAGAAAAATTTTTGTATTGAACTTGGCTCTCCTTTTTTACATTTATGTTTTTGGTGGGATTAGAATCACTCGCTCATTAATAAATGCTACAAACTTGTAAATTGGGAGGTATATTAATTCCTAATAGGGAAGGAGTACCTAGTACCTACGTAACCACTAAGAAACGATTAGATTCCTAATAGGGAGGGAGTACCTAGTACCTACGTAACCACTAAGAAACGATTAGATTCCTAATAGGGAGGGAGTACCTAGTACCTACGTAACCACTAAGAAACGATTAGATTCCTAATAGGGAGGGAGTACCTAGTACCTACGTAACCACTAAGAAACGATTAGATTCCTAATAGGGAGGGAGTACCTAGTACCTACGTAACCACTAAGAAACGATTAGATTCCTAATAGGGAGGGAGTACCTAGTACCTACGTAACCACTAAGAAACGATTAGATTCCTAATAGGGAGGGAGTACCTAGTACCTACGTAACCACTAAGAAACGATTAGATTCCTAATAGGGAGGGAGTACCTAGTACCTACGTAACCACTAAGAAACGATTAGATTCCTAATAGGGAGGGAGTACCTAGTACCTACGTAACCACTAAGAAACGATTAGATTCCTAATAGGGAGGGAGTACCTAGTACCTACGTAACCACTAAGAAACGATTAGATTCCTAATAGGGAGGGAGTACCTAGTACCTACGTAACCACTAAGAAACGATTAGATTCCTAATAGGGAGGGAGTACCTAGTACCTACGTAACCACTAAGAAACGATTAGATTCCTAATAGGGAGGGAGTACCTAGTACCTACGTAACCACTAAGAAACGATTAGATTCCTAATAGGGAGGGAGTACCTAGTACCTACGTAACCACTAAGAAACGATTAGATTCCTAATAGGGAGGGAGTACCTAGTACCTACGTAACCACTAAGAAACGATTAGATTCCTAATAGGGAGGGAGTACCTAGTACCTACGTAACCACTAAGAAACGATTACATTCCTAATAGGGAGGGAGTACCTAGTACCTACGTAACCACTAAGAAACGATTAGATTCCTAATAGGGAGGGAGTACCTAGTACCTACGTAACCACTAAGAAACGATTAGATTCCTAATAGGGAGGGAGTACCTAGTACCTACGTAACCACTAAGAAACGATTAGATTCCTAATAGGGAGGGAGTACCTAGTACCTACGTAACCACTAAGAAACGATTAGATTCCTAATAGGGAGGGAGTACCTAGTACCTACGTAACCACTAAGAAACGATTAGATTCCTAATAGGGAGGGAGTACCTAGTACCTACGTAACCACTAAGAAACGATCAGAGAATGTTAACTAAGTATTAATAGGTGAAGAAGGAGCCGCGTTCGTATCAAGTGCGTTATATCGATCGGTGCGCTCCTGCACATCGGCACCACGAACCTTTTCATTGGCATGTTTCCAGTGATAGTAGTTCTTCGTTAACCACGTGTCGATGTTAATATTATAATTGACCACCAGTTATTTCTGTCTGTCGCCGAGTGGTGGTTTCGAGAGTAGGGCGGATCTAATCGGTTCAGGCTCCAGCGACTCGGCGGCGGCGAGTTGGGCTTCTTTCTCTAGGTTGCTTCCCTTCAATTTTGTCAGGGACCACTAGTTTTATAAGGTTCTCGCCATCTCTTTTGGCCATGCGACCGAATAATTCCAGGATCCTTAGTAGACAAGTAAGTCGATATGTCGATACGGTGAGCGGTGTGAGCGGTCCATGGGATCTCCTTACTTACGTTACACGCTCTGGATTGGCTCATTTAACTGCCACAAATTGCATTTATTTCATTCGGAAAATAATAAGCTGGGCCTAACGGACACACAGACCCGAGAATGATCATACAAAGGCGTCGTTTTTTCCTTTTGAGGTAGGAGACCTTAAAAAATTACCTACCGTTAACTAAATGTACTTATAATTCGTTAGTCTGTTATACGTATTGGTCATATACGTATCTAATAACGAACTAATAATAATGAAGTAACGTAACAACAAAACTAAAACCGCCTACCAGTTTTGTTCTGGAGCTCCTCGCTGACGTGTTCGAAGTCTGGAACGAGTTGTCGGCACGCGCTGCGCCACGAGGCCCGGCGCGCCTCCACGCTCGTGTGGAGCGCGTGCAGCGGGTCCCACAGCAGCGTCCGCAGCCTCACCGACGTGATCACCTTCGACATGTCGAGCTCCATGTGACGAGCGTACGCCTCGCGCCGCTGCCCAGCGACGAGTGGTGCTTCACTCGCCCGACACTGAGACACTGACGCACGCCTCGTCAGCCGCACCTCCCGCAACCCCCCCGACACAGTCGCCCCCCGCGCCCCCCGCGCTCCCCGCGCTCCCCGCGCCACCACTGCGCCGGCGCCGCAGCCGGACTGCATCTCTACGCTGTCAGTTTTGTGTGATAATAGTGTTTGTTTCTTGTAGGTATAGAAAGGAGTTCACAACGAAAATAAAATAAATAATTATTTGTATTTAACTAGGTGGGCTAAACTTACTCTTGAGTAAATATATCGCTCGTTGGAGCTACACCCTCCTCAAGTTTTATAGTGACTGCGGTCACCGCGGGCGCTTGGCTATCTTGAGGCGAACACCTAAGGCGGAGGAAGATTTGTATAAAGTTAGTCTATAAAATTATTACTACGTAATGATAATATATTCCAAAATTACTATTATTTATTTTATTTTAAATCCGAAGGGCACTTTTTCGTATCTTTTTAAACTGTACAAATATTAAATTGCTACTATCATTTACTCCAAAAATGCAAGACTAGGTGTATCGCAAGGTCTAGGTAACCCAGGCGAGGGGCACGAGCACGAGCACGAGCACGAGCACGAGCACGAGATGCCTGCGGTTCATGTGCTTGCGATCACAGCTTTTGTCCAATCTCTAAAAATATTAACTATTTATTAACAAAAT